>OU343220.1:227668440-227940491 GCA_910596185.1 Chrysanthemum makinoi
ACTTCAGTCAGCAGAAAAAGTTCACAAGAACGCACTTAACAGTGCACAACATCAAGCAGAAGGAAAACGAGAGCACCAGGGCTTTCATTACCAGATATACCGATGACACCTTACAGATATTGGGTCTGCACGAAGACCAACGCATCTCAGGTTTCGTGCATGGCCTACGAAACAATAGTTTGGTGGAATTCCTCTCCACTGACCTTCCTGCAACCTGCAAGGGCTTGGCGGAGAAGGTTTACACCTGGATCGAAGCCAAAGAAGTATCTACCAACGGGGCTCCAGTCGAAAACAAAGAAAGTCATAGCAAAATCCCGAAGCATCCTTCGTGGGAAGGGTCAAAGAACAAACACAAAGGCAGAGACAGGTTTACACCCTACCACAAGAACATCAATCACGGGCTCTTGGCTAATCTGTCCAAATCTCCAAGGGAGATACTTGCTACAGAAAGGGCTACGAAAGCCTTTGATCCTCCTCCTCGTTTGGCAAGTAGGGGAATGATTGTACAATAGATTGCACTACCAGGCTTCGATGATGATCAAAGGTATGATGGGTGTATGTTCCAGCCAAGACTTGTCTTTCACATGAGAATAAGAAATATGAAACACTACGTTAAGTGATTACGCAGGGGTAGGACCCTGCGAACCACCTCCGGCGTGAGAGTAAGTATGATTTATGGTTGTATAAGTGTGTGTAAGTAAAGAGATGAGTGTGAAATGAGCATACCATAATCCATTGCCCTTCCAACCTATTTATAGTGGAAGAAATAGGGTTAGGGGCACTTCTGCGCGAATGTCGGAGATCATGGGGGCGTCCCATGATTGTGGGTAACCGCTAGGGCTTAGTGACTCACGTTCTAAAGCTTGGCGGGGAAGCCAGGAAAGAGAGGGAGATCGTGGGTTTGACCAAGTCAGGAGGTGCTCCTATCCGTTGTTCCTTCGTCAGCCATACCCCGAAGGGCTTAGGGCTTCGAATGGCGAATTCCCCGTAGGTAACCTTCGTGCTTACGAATGGTTTGACGCCTATGGATATTCTGGAATCCTAACTTGGGCCTTCGAATAGAAGGGCTTCGACACGTCTCGGAGGAGTGTCCGTCGAGCTGTTCGGAGGGTACATCATCAAGCCCCTCAGTCGAAAGTGATGCATATGAGCGAAGAGGCATTGATTTCGACTTCATGCTTCGAAAAAATACCCTGTTGGGTTTATTGATTCGATGATACAAAACAATAAAGAATGAAACATCAAGGACTTAAAGTGACAAAGAAGAAATCTACAAAAAGATGGAGGGACTTGCTTGCAAAAGAAGATTTACTTATTAGTCATTCGTAGAGATTTGTAAACCCTAATCCTCTAGTATATAAAGAGGACATGGGGTGTAGGTTTTGATAATTAAGTCTTCCAATATGTAGTCGTGTAAAGGTGTTTGTGTGTGTCTAGGCGTCAAGTCCTCTAAGTGGACGCCTAGGATTTGTATAGTTTAGCCTCAAGAATCTCTTGATTCCTGTTACAAGTTAAGTGTAACCGTATTATTCTAATCAAATAATATTTGAGGCTTGAAGTGATTATAATGAAAAACCTTGTGTCAATAACTACGATTTGTTTTATTATTCCGCTGCGTGTACAAGTTTATTATCATTGTTATTGTTAACCCTAGAGGCTCAAAACGATCTCAAGGAGTCTAACAAACTCCACAATTGGTATCAGATCTCGGGGAGCTCGTTACCTAGGGATTCACAAAGTTTTATTTGTCGAAGAGTGGCGAAAGATGGAAAAAATTCGAATCTGGAAATTTTCGTAAAAGCTTCTGCAGCACTGTTTTCAAACGATGATAACTTTTTCGTTAACCGTTGGATCGTGACGAAATTTTGGTGGACGTTCTCTATATAACAATCTAGCTTTTCACCGGAGGGATCGTCGATCTGAGTTCGCAATCAAAAGATATAAAGTGTCGAAATCTGCTGCTGTGAAAAATTATTTTGGTGACAAAAAGTAATAAAAGGTGAATTTGTTTTATAATCTTGTACTAATTAATTCATGGGATATATTAATTGATCAGACATGAATATGATATATCGTGCCATTAATTATATATTTGATTTCACATATGCCATATTGACTTTTGGATTGATGGACATTAATTCATTTATCATGATATCCTTGTACTGATTTTCGATGATGTTGTCCGGATTAAATTATTAAAGTGATCGTTACTGTTGGACAATGATTGGTGCGCAAGCAAGGTTTATACGACAAGGAAATATTTGATCAAGTTGATTTGTTTTGCGTCTTTTGCATGTGATTCACAAATTACCTCGTACAAATATTAATTATCCCTCATCATGGGACGGTGGAGTATTAAATTCATCAAGGTATTTGTGTGTAAAGTAATTTATTGTACTTAAACACTAGCTTCACGATTCCTTCTGTTTATGGTCTGCTGGTATGATTGATTGGATGGAGTTCGAAACGAAGACGTATGTTTTAATTCCTACTGCTACGTAACTAATGCGACCTCATGACCTCATTATTCTATAGTACTGCTGCTACTCATCTGCTGCGGTTGAGATTGATTTTGTTCATGATATGGGAGAGAGATTAAGACGTGACTACAGATTCGATATTACATGATCTTTGATATTACGTTCCTACTGCTCATGTCTCGTTCCACTGCTAGTATCAGTTACCACTGCTTTACTCGTAACCACTGCTGGGCTTCTCGAAAGGTAACCACTGCTAGCTTATATGTTGGAATTATATAACATGACAATCATAAATATAAACAATAAACATCAAGTACACATGCGGAAGCATATAGGAAAGATTAACGAATATTTAATTAACATAAACAAGAATATGCGTACCTTTCTTGATTCTAGCCGAACAAGAATCAAATCTACAAAACTAGCAATTTGGATGAACCCTAATTAGGGTTTATAGGATTATGTGAATTACCCCTTACCGTTTTGTAATTTAATCCAAGAATACTAACAATAATGTGTTAGTACCACTTTCTTGTACACACGTACTATACCGAATAAAAGGAATGCTAGTTTTAATCAACCAAAATAACTTTGTTTTGGAAAAGCTATGAATCGACTCCTAAGAGTGGTAGTTGACCGGTTTTAAGCAAACACACACAAAACTATTTAGGTTTTAGCTTAATGAGTACAAGAGATAAATTACAAACACCATTGGTTTTGTATTTATACCCAAACAAACTTGGTGAACAAGTTTGAGATGTAGATGGATTGAGTTTCCTTTTCTTGTGGCCGATCGGATGAGGTATCCCACAAGGAATTCCGGAACCTTCCCATTATTTACAACTTAGTCATTTTCCAAATACATTTAACGACCGTTAGTCCATTACACTAATTACTTAACGTCCGTTATGTTATTTCATTTAATTAATAAATAAATATAACTATTACATTTAATTATTAACTTTAATTCTCATACGTAAAGTGTGCAATCCCGTGGTCTCGAGTTCGATCCTAACACACGTCTATTAATTTATTGTCCATTAAACCAACAGCTCCCACTTGGACATATCTTAATAGAGTGATCACATCGGTTAGTGTCTAGCAACACTTCGATGCCTCTAGTACAATTCGAGCAAGGCTCCTGGAAAACCTTTTAATGATTTCTCATTATTATTATCCTTTTGTTTCTAATACCATGTTAAATAAAGATATGGAATTAAGTCATTCTTTATTCAACCATTCTGTTTCTCGTTATAAGTGATTGAGCAAGATTACCAAATCTTCTAAACATATTTAGGGGAGATTTTGGGTGTGGCCACACAAACATCTTGTCAACCCTACGAGGGGCCCAGCAGTATTAAACTCCAAAATAAATTTGAAGGAACAAATTCTATCTTGACTACGAGAATAACCCACGAACTTTGCAACACTTCAGAAAACAACCCTTATGACTACCAGTTACGTATAGCGTTAAGTTGTTCCACAAAAGTGCACTACATTCATGACACTTATCTGGTATCTCAAGTCTGAGGATAACTATTCATAATTTACTTAACAACAATATCTATAAAGTAAATTATGTAGTTGGGATAAGTCCTATATTCAATTCATTGAATATCATCTGAAATTGGTATGCATTCTCATCAATATACTTTCAAGTATATTCTACCATATCTCTCAAATTTGTCTTAGTTTAACGATACTCCCATATCATTAATTGACAACGGACGATTTAGAATAAATAAATTTATTCACGGATTAAACATGAAAATATAGGATACAATATATTATAAAATAAAACATAGCAAGTACTTGATTTATTATAACAATTGTTTAATATCCTTTATCCAAATACCAAATAGATCAATGCATGAAAATTCCAGTTGATGAATTATGCCTCAAGTAATGACAATCATACTTGTTAACAAGACATAAATCAACCAACTTGATCTATCGTAATTTTGAGAATACTTATTTCAAGAATTCAATTAGTGAAGTCCTTGTATGTGTGCATTCACCAATCCACATAATAATTCATAAAGTGTGTGACATCCTCTATCACCAATTTATGACAATTAAACTTTCAAACATTTTAAAGTCTAAAGTATTCTTATTCTTTTAATGTATAATGCAACTGCGCTCTTAGTAGCACAACTAATTCACATGGCCATTAACAAGAATGAAATCCTACCATGACTAGTATTGAGTTTCATCTCAATTAAACCAGCATCATTGTATACAAACAACAATATGCTCATTAAAACTCCGTAAACTTTAATACCTTATTGTGTAATGTTTGATGTCTTCCAAACTTTCAAGTTTGAAGCTGATGACAATTTGCACAACAATTGACATATTGTTCATCCATAGAATCTAGGAGCAATTTCAGGCTGAGGATGTAATTCTATGAGAATATTTATTACACAAGTTATCTAATAACTTTTAGTTAGATATCAATGTTGTCAAATCATCTATCATTCAAGAATGATACAACAATTTGAATACACTACATGATGTACATGATGAATCTACATGTCAAACTTAGACTTCATTCATGTTCTATCTTGTCAAAATATATTTATCCATTTCCCAAATGATATATCATGTTTTATTAGAATCATTTATTTTACTGCACATGTTTATTAATAATAAACATATATTCCAAGGTTGTATGTTTTAATTCTTAAATCTTACAAGTGAAGTTTCATTCCAATCTAAGACTTAACATTTAGCTTACAAGGAATGTTACTTCCTATATGTTTATACAACATATAAGATTTAAAACCTTAACATAATACTCCCACTAGCTTTCAAGAATACTTAAAATTTATCTTATTTCAATTATAAATCAAACCTAGGATTTAATAATTAAACATAAGAATAATTTTATAGATGCATGCATTTATCCATTCATGATTTATTGCACTTCGTACACTTCCAAAGATTATATGAATTCAAAAAACCTTTCGATTACTTACCATCCTCGCTCAAGTAATTTTTCAAGAAAGAGTTTTGATATTCCATTGTCATATTTTGTTAGACAATGAAAACAAGTCACCATCTTTCTCATCTTTATTTCTTTCATCTTCACGCATAGTTTGTGTTTGTGTTTAACGAGTTCTACGCATAACGTGATATACGTGTTGGGTTTGTGATAAGGTTGATAGATTTAAGGTCCTACATATTTCATATTAATGAAAACAAGTATGACAATTATCATCTTTATATATTTAATGTGTCTAGGAAAGAATATTCAATCACAATTAATTGCTTAAGTATGATTAATAATCTTGTCATAAAACATGCATTAAATATGTGTACAATTTTGTCCATATGATTTCTACATAGAAATTCAATCCACTAGGGTTTTTCATCTCTTTGAAGAAACTCATTTCCATTCTCCAGTCTAACTATTAAGATAAACCAAATTTCCAAAATTGATTATCTTTATGGACATCATCTTTAACATTCATAGTATGAGTAATTTACCCAATTCAATATTTGGTAATCCATCATAATGATTATCAGGTTTACTATAATCCTGTAACTCATATTTCTCAGCATATAAGTAAAATATCTGAAATATCCTTGCAGATCTATGAATGAAAATTCCATCATTATGAGGTCTATCATTTACATGTCTAACCTCATCATGATATTTACTAGTGTGTTTTAGAAGATTATGTATCTTGTAATTTTATCTTTCAAGATAAAAAAAACTCCCACTTGCCTTTTGTAATATATAAACTATCTATATATACTTAGCAGTTAGAGCAAAACTACATTGTTCTCTTTTTGGGACATTACAAATACACATTGTTAATTCTTGATTTAAGTTTGTTAATAACCTATTCATAAGTAGTTTAACAAATTCAGAATCTTCAATTTTAAAACTTAATGTGATTCATCACATTCCATACTAAAATGGTGTTTTATCAATCTTCTAGGTTGGAGTCATATTGAGTATATTCAATCCATACTCAATTTTCTAACCTTGTTACTTTTTAAGAAAGAAGTTATGGTTATCTTGAATCAAACAAATCAAATATAGTTTGATTCTCCTAACTGAACATGGTATTCATTAGAATTAATATTGTAAGACAATCTAACAATATATAAGATAAACATATTCCTTTTGTCTTACCTATTTACCAACTAAGTCAACTTAATGGTATAATAGACTTTTTAAGCCAATTGCATGCTTTATAACACAAGTACTTTTTAACCAAGTCACTTCATATCTATGTCTCATCAAGAAACATAAATTATTATAATCCCATTTAACGTTATAAATCATTGATAAACTCAATGACTTCTTGTATATGTCTTAATTAAAAAACATAACAAGTTAACGTCTTACTTTATTATAAGTCTTAAAAGACTTTATGTTTATGTCTTTACAATGAATCATAAACATGTTTAACTAAAGTAATTATGAACACAACTCTTGGTTTCAATAGTAATTTCAAGTTAATTTATTTACTTCACAATAATGTAGGACTACATTATTTTTTCATTTATGTCATTCCAAAATACATAAATAAACAAGTTGAAGTAGTATTAGATTACTTCATTTAAGTCATTCTAATAATACATAAATATCTAATTTGAAGTAGTCTTATATATCATTTTTACACATGTTCTAAATACTTGTCTAATTTAGAAACTGCAAATATGTCCATGCAAGGTCTAACTTCACATAGAGATTTACTTTGTTGTTACAATCTCGCCAAGTTCTCACATAACGTAAATTGCAACACCAAGTGTTTCTTGAATTAGATATGTACAAGTTATATTAGAACGTTAGTCTCTTACCTTGCAGTCAAGAGAATCCTTTAAATCATATACCTATATGTTGTAGCTTGCACACAATATAGATTTCTCCCACTTGTGCATGGAACAACATCATATAGCAGATAAACAACACGACATATGTTTGTTTATGTGACTAATATGATTGTGTCATTGATATTAGCATAACTAGTAGATGTAGAACCACTTCATTGTCTAATAAGGAAACGTACATGACTATCCTTGAAAACATAAGTGTCTACAAGTGGAAAGTAATTATCTTAAGACATTCTAGAGATAATATGGGTTACTACCAAGATGACAAAGCTTGTAACTCCCACTGAATTAGAGATCATTACATTAATTCCTTATTCAGTAATAAGAACAATACTCCCACTGGATTTGACAACATTGTAAGTGTTTCATTAACCAGTGAAAGAAAATAGTGTTCTATTTACTTCCATACACTTTTGATAAAGTCCATACATAACAATTACTTATGTACTAAAAGAGTGTATTCTACTATGTAGATGATGAACTATCCATCAATGCTATTAACTTGAAAAATTAGGCATGCAATTTATTTCTTAATAGTTCTACTATTCCAACAATTGTAAGTAGTACTTTTAAATGGTCAAAACAAAACAACTAGATAAAATATGCTAGTTTGTCTTTTACCAATTATACAGTAATTAGTCTAACTTCTAATTTAATAACTCAGAAATATGCAATTTTCTTAACTATTAAAATTTGCTTACGAGTTATGTATTTAGAATTTAGACAATTCTAATTGTCCTATCATACCTTTCTTCATTCATGAAAAGGAATATGATTGAATCTCACTCTCTCTTAGAAAAGAGGATTAGGTTTATTCTTTTAGTAAAGTTGACTCTACCAAAAAAAAAACCCTTACAGGTGTAGATCAATTTACCAATACAGGAATAACCTTCGTTTATGGTTTAATGTTGCATTAATACATTTAAAGAATTAGCAAAATTCAATTTTAGTATTTTCGATAGTTAAAATTTTCAAGAAAATAAAATACCCAAGGTAATATTCATATAACCATAGAATTTTCTCGAAAACTAGGATCCAAATTATCGTAGTTCCATTAGATCAGTTGATCTGCTAGTAACGAAAGCACATAATAGGGTAATCTGTCGAACAATAATTGGCAAACAATTTCCAATTCCTAGATCATTATGGGATTTATATTTTCCAACGCTATTGCAAATATAAACATGTTTCATCCCATCTTATGCCTTGAGTCCAGTTCTCACTTCCTACTCAACTTAAGTGTCTAACTTAAAGAACTGCAAATATTTCCATGTAAGGTCTGACTTTACATAGAGATTTACCTCTCCATCACAATCTAGCCAAGTACTGTCATGACGTAAATTGCAACTTCAAGTGTTCCTTTTAATTAGATGGCACATAACTTAATTTAAAAAGGGTACTAGTTTTGATTTTATGTGGTCAAATCAAATATGTACAAAGATGTCATGCATTCATCTTGTAGCATAATTTTAATAAAAAACTTTTTATTACCAATTCATAAAGATCAAATTATCAAAGTTTTGATTGAGGTATTAGGTTCACCAATCAAGGAATTTAGCGTTAATTATCGCCCATTATACCGTACTTTTGCATAAGTGTAAACACTTAGTGTTTCGGGTAATTACCACCGAAGTGGCGCATGGAATTAAAACTAATTCACCCTTAAGATGAGTTTGTACATTTATGGCTTACTAAGTAGCTCCAATCGAACTCACAGGGGGCAGAGGACCAGGTAAGCGCAAAAGCATAACGTTAGACATCCTTTCAGTGTGACTGTGCGCACTTCTTTATTAACCCCTTTATAGTTTGTTCTAGTGGGTGAGCCGTTCTAACAATTTAGTACAGAATCATCAATCAATTAAACTATTGAACACTTAACTCTTCAAAAACAAATCAAATTTCACCATTGTTTAGTCCATATTATTTTTCTATTCAAAATTACCCTTTGCTTAAAACTGTCTAACATAATAAACAAACGAGTAAACAAATAAAAAATAAACAACTAAAAACAATGCGCACATAATAAACAATTTAATACGTGTAAACAAGTAGCCACATGCAACTTATTCGATAAAACCCTATTAATA
Source organism: Chrysanthemum makinoi (assembly GCA_910596185.1). Classification (NCBI taxonomy): domain Eukaryota; kingdom Viridiplantae; phylum Streptophyta; class Magnoliopsida; order Asterales; family Asteraceae; genus Chrysanthemum; species Chrysanthemum makinoi. Next base: position 227,677,856 of record OU343220.1, read on the forward strand.
ATCAATTGCTAGGTTAAATTAATGTATATATTAATTAGGGCTTTCACTCTCCCAATTGAAAGTGAGCCACATACATCGACGAATCGATTGCGTAAACCTATAATTAATGATATACCAAATTGCACATAATTGATTCATTAATGTATATAATTGAAGTTTTCCCCAATTCAAGATTTATCGTAAATAAACATGTGATAAATATATCTTAACAATTAAACAATATACAAGCAACTATCCATGACAAACATGCATGTACTATCATGGATACATCATAACAATTATACAAATAGTCACAAGATCGCATATCAATAATCCCATGTCACATAACAAATTATTCATGAATTAATCACGTAACAAATATATTAATTCTAGGTTTCGATAAGGTTAGCAAACAATTTTCAAACCCAAAAAAAAATTTAAGTGAGTCGACTAAAAAAAATTATGGGGTACGCCCCCAAAAAAATCAAATCGACCCAAAAAAAAATCCAGAACCCTAGATTAACCATATCAAACAACATACAATTATTCGTTTTTTACGCGTTTAGTAATTAATTACTCATTAAAACCAATGACTCGTGATGCCACTGTTGGAATTATATAACATGACAATCATAAATATAAACAATAAACATCAAGTACACATGCGGAAGCGTATAGGAAAGATTAACGAATAATTAATTAACATAAACAAGAATATGCGTACCTTTCTTGATTCTAGCCGAACAAGAATCAAATCCACAAAACTAGCAATTTGGATGAACCCTAATTAGGGTTTATAGGATTATGTGAATTACCCCTTACCGTTTTGTAATTCAATCCAAGAATACTAACAATAATGTGTTAGTACCACTTTCTGGTACACACGTACTATACCGAATAAAAGGAATGCTAGTTTTAATCAAACAAAATAACTTTGTTTTGGAAAAGCTATGAATCGACTCCTAAGAGTGGTAGTTGACCGGTTTTAAGCAAACACACACAAAACTATTTAGGTTTTAGCTTAATGAGTACAAGAGATAAATTACAAACACCCTTGGTTTTGTATTTATACCCAAACAAACTTGGTAAACAAGTTTGAGTTGTAGATGGATTGAGTTTCCTTTTCTTGTGGCCGATCGGATGAGGTATCCTACAAGGAATTCCGGAACCTTCCCATTATTTACAACTTAGTCCTTTTCCAAATACATTTAACGACCGTTTGTCCAATACACTAATTACTTAACATCCGTTATGTTATTTCATTTAATTAATAAATAAATATAACTATTACATTTAATTATTAACTTTAATTCTCATACGTAAAGTGTGCAATCCCGTGGTCTCGAGTTCGATCCTAACACACGTCTATTAATTTATTGTCCATTAAACCAACATTATATCGAAACCACTGCTAGCATCAACCGTTTCTTAAAACCACTGGTAGCGTTATTTGAACCACTGCTAGGCTTCGTGTTACCACTACTAGTAGATTTCGTTACTACTTCTGCTACATATCATGATACCACTCGTTACATGATACTACTGCTACGTTAAGAGAAAGTGTAACAGGTTTCTTACTTATGTTGGAAATTGCGAAGTTTTCAAGATATTGATTATGGATTGCATGGAGGCAGGACTATTCGAATGCTATTATTGGTCAAAGATTGCATGATATTTGAAAGTAGCATGTCACATGGGTTGGTGCTAATATCTATCATGGGTTGATGGCACTCTTGTTCTATGATGTATAATTACGTGAATTTAATATGCCATATATCAATGAGTTGCTTGGTGTTATACGATTGATGTATCACATGCATTTAGGATACTGCTATCAACTTATTCAGTTTGGTAAACATGGTCTTGGTTTTCAATGAGAATTAAAGTTCCTTCTTAAGTTGAGGGGAAGTAGATCTTGTTTTGGTTGTCGGAGGACACACACATAGGTTGTTGGTTTACACACACAGGAGATGGTTTTAGAGTTTATTTGTTCTTAAAAGGTTTTAAAAAGCTCGTTTTGGAGATTTATTGAACAGGTGATTACGAAGATAATTAATCATAACCTATTTGATATTATAGTTGAGTAACATAGATTCGTGCTCTTATCATATCTCAAAGTGGGTGTTACACTTTAGGGATAACTTGTTCGTGCTTCAATGATTATGACAACGAATTGACGAATAGTAGATGAAGATTTTAGTCAAGGGATTACGGTCTCCCTATACACCAAGATTGGGTATACGTTCAATGTCATCTTTAGTACAAGACATAAGACACAAGATTGGGTTATTCTATTTCTTTATCAAGTTCGTTATATTTGGTTTTCTTCAAAAGTAATCATTACAAGGAGCTTACATATTTGAAGAATCATTTGATGTTCATGTACCACTCAAGGGGAAGTTTTTGATTCTTACCACTATTGATTAGTATTACTACTGATGGTTTAGATTTCTACTGTTTCAAGTTCATTTTTAGTTGCGGAAAACTTCATGGAGGGTAATTTGAGACATTGGAAGGATGAATTGGATGTGTGGTATTGGTTCGTGGTGGTCAAGATCAAGTTTGCATATGTTCTCTATTTGTTGATAACAAAAAGGGGAAGAGATGTTTGAGTGGCATAGCATGGATTAAGGGGAAGACAAAGGAAGAAAAGAATGTTTCATTCATGGTGAGATTTAATTATCTCAACTTCTGCTACTTCGTCTAGGGAAGTTCGTAAAAGAACCGTGTTTGTTTTGTCATCATCAAATAGGGGAAGATTGTTGGGTTTATTGATTCGATGATACAAAACAATAAAGAATGAAACATCAAGGATTTAAAGTGACAAAGAAGAAATCTACAAAAAGATGGAGGGACTTGCTTGCAAAAGAAGATTTACTTATTAGTCCTTCGTAGAGATTTGTAAACCCTAATCCTCTAGTATATAAAGAGGACATGGGGTGTAGGTTTTGATAATTAAGTCTTCCAATATGTAGTCGTGTAAAGGTGTGTGTGTGTGTGTCTAGGCGTCAAGTCCTCTAAGTGGACGCCTAGGATTTGTATAGTTTAGCCTCAAGAATCTCTTGATTCCTGTTACAAGTTAAGTGTAACCGTATTATTCTGATCAAATAATATTTGAGGCTTGAAGTGATTATAATGAAAAACCTTGTGTCAATAACTATGATTTGTTTTATTATTCCGCTGCGTGTACAAGTTTATTATCATTGTTATTGTTAATCCTAGAGGCTCAAAACGATCTCAAGGAGTCTAACAAACTCCACATACCCTTTCGCTGCTAAGCTTATCAATTAGAAGATAAATATGCTCCTAACTTAGCGCATTTAATGCTAACTAAACTTTTCGGCTGCCCGCTACAAGAATCACAATTCCCCATCTTAACCGGAGACCAAAAGACTTCTTTTTAAAATTTAAAAACAATTTAAATCAGATAAGAGTAATTTTTTGGGACACGTGTGCGGTGCTTAAGAGAGGCGAAAGAGAGTATTTAAAGGGGGGTAGTTGAAACCCTAGCACATTTTACTCTCTCCCTCACTTTCTACACGCAGTAAACTTGATCGCCATAGCTCCGAAAAAGGTAAACATCCCTTCTCGTTTGTATCTTTTTTTTTCTAAAAAAAATGGATTCCAAGTTTATCATTAAACAACAAAAATGTACGTTAACTGCACAAGATTTACATGATCATCTAGCCGATTATCCAATTCCATTGGAGTATAAGATCATGTTGCCTAAGTCTAATCAGGGTATATTTGATGCTCTTTAAGGTTTCGTAGGGCTATACACACATGTATTTAGCCCTTCCAACCTTAGGATTCCACTGCACCCACTTATATTAGAGTTTATGCAATACTACAAGGTGCATATTTCTAGGTTCAACCCATTTGGTTTAGCCAAACTGACCACATTTATAGTAATGTGTAAAGCATACGGCTATGAACCAACTCTAAAGGTGTTAAGGGGTTTTTTGAATTTGTATCCTGGGGGAAACTGGTTAACCTTGGCTAAGAGGCCTGAGGCAGATGTGCCGAACCTGTTTGGGAGAGTATACACCAACATAACAGCTTGGAAAGGCAGTTTCTTTTATGTGCAAAATACTTTTATCCCACCCAACTATCCAGAGCTGTTGAATAAGGAGTATATGTTTGATGCAGAACGATACAATGACCCCTTGCCATATGAGGTGTGAAGGGATCCCTGCTATCAGCGTTTGGCTAGATACCCTGTTGATGTGCAAGTGTTCCTCGAGCCAATCTTATACATGGCTGGGATTGCCCAGAGCTGGGAGGGGTCTCCCAAGAAGCCTGTTATCATATACCATGTACAGAGTATGTTTTTCTACTTCTATTTAAGTAGGACCAATGTAGCACTAATATTTATTTTTTCTTGTTTCTTTTTTGAAGAGATGTCATTCAGGAACTTTATGTACCAAGATTTGGATGAAGACTTGAGCTTCATGCCCGCTGAGAAGGCCGAAGAGTCTTACGGTGTTGGCTTTCCTTCCACATCCGTCAACAACAATGAGGTGGATACTCCAAAGCCGGAGCCTATTGCATCTGCACCCCCGCAACTTGCGCTGGAGGGTCCTTCTCAACTTGTTGAGAATGTTACAGACTCGGACGATCCTGCGGAGGAGGATGTCCAGGTTGTAGGTTCCACCGGGATAGCTGACAGGTTGAAAAACCGAAAAGGAACAGCTGGCAAGGCGGTTAAGTCAACTAACAAAAGGAAGAATCCCTTACCTGCCTCCGGATCTAGGGCCGTGAAGCAGAAGAGTGCTGAAGGTAGAAAGTTTGTGAAGTCAGCCTTTGAGTTACTAGATGAATCAGTGGAGGTGCATGGTAAGCAGTTCCTCCTTATAAAACATGTGAAATGATAATTGTCAAAATTAACTTAGCCCTTATACATTGTATTGGTCGCAGGCCTTCCAAAAACGAATGAGCTTCCCAATGCTTTGGCTTGTCACCAGATTGTGGATCATGTCACCCCCCTCAATGGAAAGGTGTGCTGGACAATATGTCCATTGAAAGGGTTTGTGATATGCATGACAATGGTGTAGCGAGGCAGGCAGTATTGGATAATCACTTAAATGGCAGAACCAGAGAGTTGCTTAGGGCTGTGACCAAGGCTAGACAGGAGATGGATGTCATGTTGGAAAGGGAAAAACATAGGGATCAGGAGTATGCAAAGTTGGAGGCCAAGTGTGATGAGATTGAGAAGGACCTTGAGAAGAATCCTCTCGTTCAAGACCTTCGTCAAAAGGTTGCAGAGTTGACAACTGAAATTGTCAGACTTAAAGTGGAAGAGGGTAGGATAGTGACTCTCATTGGCCAAAATGTTGTACTTGAAGCGAAGTGTGCTGGTTTAGAGAGTGAGAGGTCTAGGCTTGGAGAGGTAGAAGTGAATTTAAGGGAGGAGATTGATGGCTGGAAAATGAGATACAAAATGCTGCAAAAGGATCGTGCGGAGGTTGTGTCTAAGGTGGTGCCATATATAGCCATGGAACTTTATCATAGTGATGAATTGGGAGCACAAATGTGGAAGGTCATCAAATCAGCTATTTTTCATGGGAGGTGTTTAGCTTTGGAGGAGGATGCTAAAACAGGAAAGCCCGTAGACCTCTCCAAAATTGAATGCTACCGTCCCACATCAAAAGCTGAGTATGATGAGGCAGGAAATGCATTTGCAACAACAGAGTACTCCTTCCTAACTAAAGCTACCAAAGATCCTATGGCACCACTAGAATACCTCCTTTCCAAGAAGCCCCGCAAGCTCAAGCCTACGACTTCTACCAAGAAAACAGTATCTACCAAGCCTACCCCAGTTCAACCATCTCCAACTCCCTCCCCCAAGAAGCAAGAATGAAGGCTGCCATGTCGGCAGTAATTTGGTTTCAAGGGTGGCATGTACCCTTTAAGACAATTTGTGTTATTTGACAATGCTTGTCTGGTTCTCTAAACAATTTGAATATTTGCGATGCATGGCCTTGGGCCAAAGACAACGTAATTGGGGCTTAGGGTCCTTATGCAGGTACAAGGGCACTAGCCCTTATTTTCAATGGTATAGTGTGGGGGAGTACCTCTACACACTTAGATATTATTTGTGTTTGTCTTCTCTTACGCTATTTTTCCGACGCTTAACTTTTACATCCTAAGGTTAAACAACCTCATTGTGTGTAAATTTCAACACCAAGAGTATAATGACCAAATTTGATCATTGACAGAGGGTCGCGACCCACTCTATCTCAAATCCTTTAGGTAGTATGACTTTTTGTATATATTTTCACAAGTGCCATAAACTACAAGGAGAGTTAATGTGAATGTTTTAGTAGGCTTAAATTATGAGGCGTTTATTACACCTTATGCCCTTTTATTCGACATTGAAACTCATAATCGACTTGGTTGAACAAATCTTTGTGTTTAAGAAATGAAGCAAGAGATTTGTGGGAAATGTCTTATTTATCATTGAATTGGTAGAGAGGATTACATCATTCTTGAAATAAAAACTAAGACAACTACCAATAATGTTTGCTTTCCCTTGAGAAGCTTCTAATTACAAGAATGAAAAAGTAAAAGTACTTCTTAAACATAGAACTTTCGAAGGTTCGTACCATTCCATGTCCTATCGATGGGTTCTCCGAGAAGAGTGGCCAGTTTGTAGGCTCCGTTGCCGTAGGCCTCAGCTACCATGTAAGGTCCTTCCCAAGTAGGTCCCAGCTTTCCCTGGTATTCTGCTTTGCTTGCACTGTTGAGGCGTAGCACATATTCCCCAGGCTTGAAGGTGGAAGGCCTGACCCTTTTGTTATAGTAGCCTTCGATCTTATGCTTGTGCATTGCTTCTCGGATGGAGGCTGTCTCTCTTCTTTCTTCTAGTAGATCCAGGTTCTCCCTGATCCTTTCATCATTTCGGGAGGCATCATACGTTGCCACACGCTCCGTGTGTACACTTAGTTCCGAAGGGATGACCGCTTCTGTTCCGTATGTTAGGCTGAAGGGGGTTTCACCATTGCTTGACTTAGGGTGTGTTCGATGGGCCTATAGTACTTGAGGGAGTTCATCTACCCATCCATGGTGGGTTCGTCCCAGCCTTTTCTCGATCCCTTTGACGATGTCTCTATTTGTAACCTCCACCTATCCGTTACCTTGTGGATGGTAGACGGATGTCCAAGACTGCTTAATGTTGAGCCCTTGACAGAAGTCGTAGAAAACTCCTTCAGCGAACTGCTTTCCATTGTCAGATATGATTATGTGGGGCATTCCGAATCTGCACACAATGTGCTCCCACACAAACTTCTCTATCTGTCTCCCTGTAATGGAGGCTAAAGGTTTAGCTTCTACCCACTTAGTAAAGTAATCATTGCCACCAGCAAAAATTTGACTCCTCCAGGAGCCATAGGCATAGGTCCTACGATGTCAATACCCCATTGGGAGAAGGGCCATGCAGATGTCACACTTGTCATGTCCTGCTTCGGCATCTTAGGAACGTTTGAGTGTATCTGACAAGCTTCACATTTGAGAATGATTTCTGCCGCATCCCTGTGCATCGAAGGCCAATAATATCCCAACTTCATTATTTTCGAGACAACTGAGCGGGGTCCTGCATGGAGGCCGCAGGATCCTTCGTGGACTTCAGCGACAATGCTCGCAGCCTGCTTGGGTCCCACACATCTTAAATAAGGTGATAGAAATGACCTTCTATATAGGGTTTCCCCTATTAGTCGGTACTGTGGGGACTTAACCTGAATTTTCCTTGCTAGCTTGGGATCTTCAGGGAGAAGACCGCTTATCAAATATTCCCTGATGGGAGTCATCCATGTCTCTCCTTCTTCGTGAACCACGTCTGCAACTTCCTTGCGAATGATGGACCTTTCAGGTAAGACTTCGACAAGTACTTCTTTGGTGAGATGAGCGAAGGCCATAGAGGCTAGCTTGCTCAGTGCATCTGCCTTCTTGTTCTGATTCCTACGAACATGTTAGATGGTGTAGGAGTAGAAGCTCTCCAGCATCTCCTTTGTTTTTTCCAAGTACTGTTTGATGACGGGCTGCCTTGCTTCATAAGAGCCTGTTACTTGGTTCGCTACCAATTGGGAGTCTACGAAAACAGCGAGAGCTTTGACTTCCATATCTTTAGCTAATCAAAGGCCTGCTAGCAGGGCTTCGTACTCCGCTTCATTGTTTGTGGCTTCGAACTCAAAACGAATAGCATACGTATGCTCCTTCCCGTCAGGGCTGACCAACATTAGACCTGATCCAGAACCATCGTAGCTGGATGCTCCGTCTGTATAAAGTTTCCAGTCATCCTATACTTGAGTGAGTTTAGCTTTGGGCTCTTCCTTTTCTGCGTCTGGCTCGGAAGGTGTCTCGGCCAAGAAGTCTGCGAGAATTTGCCCTTTAATAGAGTTTCGACCCTTGAACTCTATTTCGTGCTCTCCAAGTTCAATAGCCCATTTAGCCACTCTCCCCGACTTTTCAGGCTTTGACAAAATCTGTTTGAGTGGCTTGTCGGTTAAGACTGTAATCGGATGGGCCTGGAAATAGCGCCGGAGCCTCCTTGCTGCGTAGATTAGGGCTAGTATTAACTTCTCCAATGTTGGATAGTTGATCTCCGCCCCCTGCAAGACCCTGCTGACAAAGTAAATGGGGATCTGTCGTTTGTCTCATTCTGCCATAAGGACTGCGCTAATACTCTCCATTGAGGATGCTAAGTACATGAACAACACCTCGCCTTTGATTGGGGTTGTAAGTGTTGGAAGGATTTCGATGAACTCCTTCATCTTCTGAAAGGCAGCTTCTGCATCCTGACTCCACTAAAAAGTCTTCTTATCAACGCATCCTTTGAGTGTTTTGAAGAATGGTAGGGACCTATCAGCCCCCTTCGACAAAAATCGACTTAGAGCAGCCAGCTTTCCATTGAGACTTTGCGCATCTTTTAGACACTTAGGAGCTTGGAGATCTGTAATTGCCTTGACTTTGGAGGGATTAGCCTTTATCCCCTGCTTAGTAATCAAATGCCCTAGGAACTGCCCCTCTTCGACACCGAAGGAGCATTTCTTAGGGTTCAACTTCATGTTGATCGCCTGGAGCTGGTCGAAGGTTTCTTACACATCGAGAAGTAGGTCCTCCTCTGTCTTGCTTTTGATAACCATGTCGTCAACGTATGCTTCGAGATTTTTGCCTATTTGCTTGTTGAAGGCTTTATCTACGAGATGTTGGTATGTTGCCCTTGCATTCTTCAATCCGAAGGGCATCTTTCTATAACAGTAGACACCTTTGCTTGTGTAGAACGCTGTCTTTTCTTCGTCCTCATTTGCCATCTGGATCTGATGATACCCTTTGTAGGCATCTAAGAAGCATTTTAGCCAGAAGCCTGCCAAGGATTCTACCTTTCAGTCAATTTTTGGTAGGGGGTAACAATCCTTCGGGCATGCTTTGTTGATGTCAGTGAAGTCAACGCACATGCGCCACCATCCGTCGCTCTTTTTGACCATTACTGGGTTGGCTACCCAAGTTTGGTATTTAACTTCCCTTAGGATGTCTGCTTGTGAGAGTTCATTAACTTCTTTGCAGGCTGCAACGTTTCTTTCGGGGGCTAGGCTCCTCCTTTTCTTTTTTATTGGCTCAATGTGTTTGTACTCATTGAGTTTATGCTCCGTTCCGAAGGACTGTCCGTCTATCAGCAATGTTCTTGGTACCCCTGTCATGTCAGAATATTTCCAAGCAAAAATATCAAGGTTAGTCCACAACAGTTCTGTGAGCTTCGCCTTGAAATTCGCCGGGAGTTGTTTTCCTATTACCACCGTTTGTTCAGGGTAGCTAGGGTTAACTACAACTTGCTCTTCCGCATCTATGCAGCTTAGAATTGCTATCAGAGGCTCCTCCGATTCTTCTTTGATCCTTTTGACACCATATACACCCTTATCCATCCCATAATTAGAGTGAACAGTTCCTACTCCGAAGGGGGTTTGGAACTTAATAGCAGCATGTATGGTGGAAACAACAATGCCCATCTTTTGCATAGCTGTTCTCCCTATTAACAAATTATAAGGAGAATCTGACCTGACTATGACGAAGGTGAGTGTCTCCGTGCGGGATAAGGGGCCTTCGCCTATGGTGATTTCCAACGGTACTTCTCCTAGGGGCCATGAGTGTTCACCGGAGAACCCTACCAGTGGTGTTTTCGAGTCCACCCTTTGTGAGCGTATGGATGACTTGAGCTTTAGGAAACAATGCTCATAAATGATCTCACAGGAGCTTCCACAATCCATATACGCTCTATTTACCTCCCTGTTTGAGACTCGCACCTTGATGACCACGGGGTCAGTCGAAGGGGTCTGCCCTAGGATGGAAGGGAAGGTTATTTCTCCTACGCTTCCCAGCTCCCCATCTGCTTCCTTCCATTTCAAGGTTGGATCCTGCCTGTGCACCATTAGTATCGGAGCCTCTGTAGGGGTAGCCTCCTTCTTGTTCCCCTTCCATTCACCCAGTTGGGTATCGGAGAACTTGTCTTTTCCCTTCTTGATGCCCTTAACCAGGTGTGCTAATTGTCCAGATCGTACCGCCTCTTAGATCTGCTTCTTTAGCTCTCTGCAGTTGTTTGTGTCGTGTCCATGGTCTTCATGGAAATGGCAGTACTTGGACATGTCCCTGGCTTTGATTCATGCTGACATCCGAGGTGGTGGATCGAAGGACTTTGCGGCTTTTTCGCTTGCCAGAATCTCCCTGGGAGATTTGACCAAGTTCGCCAAGAGTCCATGGTTCGAACCTTTGTTTTATGGAGTGAAGCGATCTCTGTTCTTCTTCTTATACTTGGATCCTTCCCAGGAGGACCCTCGGGAGAACTTGTCACAGGCTTTATTTTGCTCTATCGGAGCCCCGTTTGCTGCTACTTCTTTAGACTCTATCCAAGTGTAAGTCTTCTCCATCAGTGCCTTATAAGTGGTGGGAAGATCGGTGGACAGGAATTCTACCAAGCTTCGAGTCCAAAGGCCATGTACAAAACCTGAGATCCTCTGATCTTCGTCCAGCCCCAGAATTTCCAAAGTTTCATCGGTGTACCTCGTAACGAAGGCCCTCGTGCTTTCGTTGTCCCTTTGCTTGATGGTGTGCACGGCTAGATGGGTCTTGGTGTACTTCTTCTGTTGGCTAAAGTGTGATCGGAACTTAGCCTTAAGGTCGTCTAGACTTACAATGCTTCCCAACTTCTGTCCATTCCACCATATTCTCGCGGAGTCTCTGAGCGTGTAAGTGAACATGTGGCATGCTACGGGCATAACCCACTTTTGCATCTTGATACCGCCTTCGAACAAGTGTAGGAAGTTATCAGGGTCACCTTTTCCATCGTAGGTGCCTATGTGAGTGGGCATCTTTACACCGTCGGGTAGAGGGTAGTATTCGAACCACTTCACGAAGGGTGTACAAGCTCTAGAGGCTTCGGTGTAGTATGGGTTGTATGGAGGTGGATAAACAGGTTTAGGGTTATATGGGTTAGGAAATGGCTGTGTGTAGGCAGGGTAAACCGTAGAAGGTTGGTACGAAGGATTTACACCCATCGACTGTGTAGGAACGTGCCCATAGGGCATTTGCTGGTAACTCTGGTTGGCGAGAGAACCATTCGGAGGGTAGGTGTTATAGGTTTGAGTAGGTAGGTAGGGGTTCATTCCCGGAGGGGGTAACTGATTCATACCTGAGTATGGAGGAGGGCCTCCGACACTCGAAACATACGAGGGGGGTATCAGAGCCCCTATCCCTTCTCTTCCTAAGTGGGCAGCTAGGAGAGGGGGTAGGTTTACCCCTCCGTTCCCTACCGGGTTGCTTCCTCCGTTAGAGTTCTCGCTCCTTCTTTCTCCTTGCATTCTTTCCCTTCTTTCCGGATCTCCACCGGGACCTTCTTCAAAACCCACAGTCCTTCCATTAGGCCTTCTGATGGAAGGAGAACAATTTTGTAGGGCCGAGCGCCCCCTGCTAACCGGTCGAGGCCTCTCCTCTGTCTCAATCTCTTCGTCATACTCCTCACTGGAGTATTCCAGCTCTCTTCGCATTTCAGTGTTGCGAACCTGCCTCTTATGAGCCCTTAATAAAGACTCTAAGGCTTCAAAGTTTGCCTCAACGAAGGCGGGGCTAATATCTGGAATAGGGTTAGCGGATGTTGAGGCGTGATGTACGGGAGTGGTTTCCAAACGAGATCGTGTGGTGAAGGTTGAGGCCGTTATGGGGGCGAGATTATCGGTGTTAGTTGTGCTGAGAGGGACCAGGTAGAAAACCCGGTGGAGGTGTATCTTCCCTTCCTGGTTTCATGCCGGAAAGGTAGCGTAATCGGTTAGGGTTTTAAGATCGGTGATTACGGACTAATAGTAGTGGTCCCACGGATGGCGCCACTGATTGTACAATAGATTGCACTACCAGGATTCGATGATGATCAAAGTTATGAGAGGTGTATATTCCAGCCAAGACTTGTCTTTCACCTGAGAATAAGAAATATGAAACACTACGTTAAGTGATTACGCAGGGGTAGGACCCTGCGAACCACCTCCGACAAGAGAGTAAGTATGAGTTATGGTTGTATAAGTGTGTGTAAGTAAAGAGATGAGTGTGAAATGAGCATACCATAATCCATTGCCCGTCCAACCTATTTATAGTGGAAGAAATAGGGTTAGGGGCACTTCTGCGCGAATGTCGGAGATCATGGGGGTGTCCCATGATTGTGGGTAACCGCTAGGGCTTAGTGACCCACGTTCTCAAGCTTGGCGGGGAAGCCAGGAAAGAGAGGGAGATCGTGGGTTTGACCAAGTCAGGAGGTGCTCCTATCTGTTATTCCTTCGTCAGCCATACCACGAAGGGCTTAGGGCTTCGAATGGCGAATTCCCCATAGGTAACCTTCGTGCTTACGAATGGTTTGACGCCTATGGATATTCTGGAATCCTAACTTGGGCCTTCGAATAGAAGGGCTTCGACACGTCTTGGAGGAGTGTTCGTCGAGCTGTTCGGAGGGTACATCATCAGGGAAGAAGCAGGGATACCTCCAAATACTGCTATTTCCATGACGATTACGGACACGACACCTGTTAATACAAATAAGCCGTAAAAACGTTTATTTATATTTTACGATCTTCTAATGTTTTGTCGATAACAAACGTAAAATCATTTTAACGAAACAAATAAAATACGTAAATGGTTTAAGCCAATAGTTTTCTAACACACTTACGTTTTCACATAAAACACTAAAACAAGTATAAGTGATTTTATGATTTATTAATACATATGTACAACAACTAGTGTTTACATATTGGGTAAATATATACATAACTAGTATGAATTATAATGGGTAATATAAATGGGTAGAAACTTAAGTATTTGACCCATTGACCAAATACATTAAATGTAGTTGGGTACAACCCAAAATCCATGACCCATACCCATGGAGCATGACCCATAACCCATTGCATGACATCATGCTTAAGTCATATATGGATATTATCCATGACCCATGGTTTTAACCCATAACCCATGGACTACATTGAACCTACTTGATATCCATGACCCATGACCCAAAACCCATGGGCAAAAGGGAGCGTCCTACGGATCCCAGTTAATACACTGGACGGATCCCTAAAGGGAGGGATCTGTGGGATCCGGGGAACAGTAGCTATTTTCCGCTATAAATAGTGAGCCATTTCTTCATTGTTTCTCAACCCTTTCTCACATAGTTTCTCTTTGAGTTATAAACTCTCTAACCTCAGATCCAAGTGATCTTTCTATGTAGTTTGTTTTTTGTTTTTGTGTGATTCTCTAGGTTCCTCTTAAAGGCGAGATCACCATCTTTTGAAGATGAGCAAGCTCAAGTCAATGAGTTGCCATGCTTCGTTATCATCAAGACTACTGAGGTTCTCTTGTTGATAGTTCTCTTCTTTCTTATAAGAAAGTGTAGTGTTGAAGACATTAGTGAAAGATGTCTAAAGGGTCAAGACGAAGACATTAGTGAAAGGTGTCGAACGTCCGTATTGAAAGCACTAGTGAAGGGTGCTTAGAAGTCAAGGCTAAAGGCATTAGTGAAGGGTGTCTAGAAGTCAAGTCACGTGGCATTAGTGAAGAATGCCTAGGTCGTATAATTGATGAGGTGCATCGTTATACATATAGCGATTGTTTATATTCAAGGATGGTGATATCCTTGATGGTGTTGTAATAAGGAGTTGGTCTCCTTTGGGATTAGGTGTTGTGTAGTGTTGGGTAGTAGTTCCTCCATTGAAATGGAACTAGGTACTTAGCCTAGTACCTAATAAAGGGTAGGCGACGCTGTGATAGGATTAGTTCTCCTTGGAGTGAAAGAACTCGGTGGTTAGCCTAGCACCGGATAAAGGGTAGGCGACGTTGTGTTAGGTGTGGTTCACCTTGGTATGAAAGAACTCGGTATTTAGCTTTGTACTGAAAAAAGGTGTGTTTACGTTGTGAAGGCTTTTCCACCATAAGGAGTTGGTGTAGTGTTTACGAACTCTCGAGTAGGTGACTCGGGGAGTAGAGTAGGGCAAGGAAGGTGTCCTTGTAGCCGAACCACTATAAATACTCGTGTCGTGGTTTTGTGATTCTTACTCTTTATCTTTCATTGCACTTTTATAGATCTATCTATCAACATCCAATATACACATCTAAATGGATTGACATAAGTCGATCTAAATATTTTAAAACGAAGTTTTAATTGGTAAAACTATTCAAGCCCCCCTTCTAGTTTTTCAGACACCAACAACTGCAGAGAGCTCAAGAAACATATAGAAGAGGCCGTGAAGTTCGGTCAATTGGGACATTTAGTGAAGGGCATAAAGAAAGGAAAAGAAAAGGTCTTTGACACACAGTTGGGGAAAGACACCACACCTGTCGAAGCACCCATCCTCATGGTTTACAGGGATGATTCTGGTTTAAAAAGGAAAGTAGCGGAGGAAGCATTATGCGGAGTAAGAGATGTCACCTTCCCTTCGATCACATGCAAAGTTCTCTCAAATGACCCCGTGGTCATCAAAGTATTGATCTCCAACAGAGAAGTAAACAGAGCCTACCTAGACTGTGGTAGCTCTTGCGAAGTGATCTACGAACATTGTTTTCTAAAACTTAAGCCTTCGATAAGGTCTAAGAGAGTAGATTCGAAGGTACCCTTGGTAGGGTTCTCAGGGGAACACTCATGGCCCTTGGGAGAAGTCCCTCTAGAGGTTACGATTGGAGAAGGAAGGCTAAAAAGAATAGAAACCCTGGTTTTCGTGATCGTAAGGTCTGAATCTCCCTATAACCTGTTAATAGGGAGAACCGCAATGCAGAAAATGGGCATCGTTGTCTCCACCATACATGCCGCAATCAAATTCCAAACACCATTTGGTATTGGAACGGTTTTCTCCAGCTACAACATGAAGAAGCCTATGGAAGTAGGCAAAAGGGTCAAACAAATTCAGGAGGAGCCTCCGAAAGATATTCTCAGCTGCACTAATGCCGAAGAGCGTATCATAGTAAACGATCTCTACCCTGATCAGGCGGTGGTAATTGGAAAGCAGCTCCCTTCCCCCTTTAAGGCTGAATTGGAAAAGGTACTAAGGGCTAATGCAGATGTCTTCGCATGGACTTACTCAGACATGACGGGGGTCCCTAGAACACTCACCATAGATGGAAAGCCCTTCTGCACTGAACACAAGCTTAATGAGTTCAAGCACATTGAACCTATCAAGCAAAAGCGTCAAAGCCTTGCTCCTGAAAGAAATGCTGCAGCATGAAAAGAAGTGGATGAGCTCGTATCAAACCTGGGTAGCCAATCCGGTGATGGTTAAGAAGCATGACGGAGGGTGGCGGATGTGTGTAGATTTCACGGATATCAACAAAGCCTGTCTGAAGGACTGCTATCCTCTACCAGAAATCGATTGGAAAGTGTAATCTTTATCAGGGTTTCGATTGAAATGTTTTCTGGACGCTTACAAGGGCTACCATCAAATACAGATGGCGGAAGTGGACGAAGAAAAACAGCCTTTTTTACAGGAAAAGGCATTTATTGTTACAAAAAGATGCCTTTCGGCTTGAAAAATGCAGGTGCTACGTACCAACGTTTAGTGGACAAAGCCTTCCACAAACAGATAGGCAGAAATATCGAAGCATACGTAGACGATATGGTTATCAAGAGTAGAACGGAGGAGAACATTCTCTCCGACATAAAGGAAACCTTCGACCAGCTTCGCGCCATCAACATGAAGTTAAATCTCAAGAAATGTTCCTTCAGCGTGGAAGAAGGACAATTTTTGGGACATTTATTCACCAAGCAGGGTATTAAGGCCAATCCTTCGAAGTTTAAGGCCATCACGGACTTGCAGCCTCCTAAGTCCCTAAAGGATGTGCAAAGTCTGAACGGAAAGCTAGTAGCCCTCAGCAGATTCTTATCGAAGGATGCAGATAGATCTTTGCCATTTTTCAAGACACTCAAAGGATGCACGGATAAAAAGACGTTTCAATGGAGCGCAGATGCAGAAGCTGCCTTTCAAAAGCTCAAGGAGTTCATGGCTATTCTACCCACACTTACCGCCCCAATCAAAGGCGAAGTGTTGTTTATGTACATCGCAGCCTCCTTCGAAAGCATTAGTGTTGTGTTACTGGCAGAAAGGGAGAAGAAGCAAATCCCTATCTACTTCATTAGCAGGGTTCTACAGGGAGCTGAGCTAAATTATCCAGAGTTGGAGAAGTTAATCTTGGCTTTGGTTCATGCTGCGAGACGCCTTCGAAGGTACTTCCAAGCTCATCCCATAACCATACTCACTGACAAGCCTATTAAGCAGATACTTTTAAAGCCGGAGAAATCTGGAAGGATAGCTAAGTGGGCTATTGAGCTAGGCGAACATAAAATTGAGTACAAGCATAGAAACTCGGTCAAAGGGCAAATATTGGCAGACTTCTTAGCCGAAACACCCTCCGAACCAAAGCAGGACAAAAAAGATGCTGAGAAGAAGCCTGTTAAAATGGTAGAAGAGTGGAAGCTTTATACCGATGGAGCCTCCAGCTCCGATGGTTCTGGCGCAGGTCTAATGCTTGTTGACCCTGAAGGGAAGGAGTATACTTATGCACTCCGTTTCGAATTTGATGCTACTAACAATGAAGCGGAGTACGAAGCCTTGCTAGCAGGCCTTCGACTGGTTAAGGACATGGAGGTAGAAGACTTGGCTATTTTTGTTGACTCACAACTGGTGGCTAATCAGATAAAGGGCTCCTACGAAGCGAGACAACCTGTGATCAAGCAATACTTGGATAAGGCCAAAGAAATGCTCGAAGGGTTTACATCCTACAACATAGAGCATGTTCGAAGAAACCAAAACAAGAAAGCGGATGCACTTAGTAAACTGGCATCAATGGCATTTGCTCATTTAACTAAGGAGGTTCTGGTCGAAGTGCTGGCAGATAGGTCCATCGTCTGAATGGAGGTGTCTGACGTAATACTGGAGGAAGACTCAAATTGGATGACTCCAACTAGAGAGTATCTAATAACTGGCATACTGCTGGAGGATCAGAAATTAGCTCGAAAGGTCCGCATCAAAGCACCGCAATACAGAATCATGGGGAACTACCTATACCGAAGGTCCTTTTTGTCTCCATGGCTTCGTTGTGTGGGACCTAGGCAAGCCGCCAACATCATTCAAGAAGTGCACGAAGGATCCTGTGGGCTCCACGCATGACCTCGCTCCGTAGTTTCTAAGATCATCAGGATTGGATATTATTGGCCTTCGATGCACATGGACGCAGTAGAAATCATCCAGAAGTGTGAAGCCTTTCAAGTTCACTCAAGGGTGCCAAGGCTACCAAAACAAGATATGACCTCTGTGACGTCCACATGGCCTTTCAACTAATGGGGGATAGACATTGTAGGCCCTCTACCAATTGCTCCAGGAGGAGTAAAGTTCTTGGTCGTAGCCATCAATTACTTCACGAAATGGGTGGAAGCTAAGCCTTTGGCATCCATCAAAGGAAGGCACATGGAAAAGTTTGTGTGGGAACACATTATTTGCTGGTTCGGAGTACCCCACATCATCATCTTAGATAATGGGAAGCAATTTGCCGAAGGGGTATTCCCAGTGTTTTGCAGAGGCCTGAACATAAAACAATCTTTCACTTCCGTCTACCATCCTCAAGGTAACGGGCAAGTGGAAGTTACTAACAAGGACATCATCCAAGGCATAGAATGAAGGCTGCGATACAGTCACCACGGTTGGGTAGATGAGCTACCTCAAGTACTCTAGGCTCACAGAACGCACACAAAGTCAAGTCATGGGGAAACACCTTTTAGCTTGACATATGCCACGGAAGCTGTCATCCATTCGGAAGTAAGTGTCGAAATAGAAAGGGTCATGAACTTTGAAGCAGCAGACAACGATGAAAGAGTCTATAGCAACCTAGACCTACTCGAAAAACGAAGGGAAATAGCCTCAATCAGGGAGGCTATTCATAAACAAAAGATTGAAAGGTACTACAACAGCAGGGTTCGACCTTCGACCTTCAAGCCAGGGGAATATGTCCTCTGACTCAACAGTACAAGTAAAGCTGAGTACCAGGGTAAACTAGGGCCTACATGGGAAGGACCTTACGTTGTTAAGGAAGCATATGGCAACAGAGCTTACAAGCTGGAAACCTTGGATGGAGACGCTATTGATAGAACTTGGAATGGCACTACCCTTCGTAAGTTCTACATTTGAAACTTACAATGTCCAAGGACATTTTTTAATTTGCTTTCAATCAAAGTATTTGCATTCTTCTCACTTGGGGAAAGAAGCATTAATGTTAGGCGTCTAGTATTCATTTCTTAAAATGATGTAATCCTCCCTACCCACTTAATGATATAACGCATTTCTCTCAAATCTCTTGTTTCGTTCAATACAACAAAGATTTTCCACCAAGTCGCTTTTATAAGTTTCAATGTCGAAGGGATGTACAAAGACTAACAATACGTCTTGCTCATATGCATAACATCCATCTCAACTTCACATTAACTTTCCTATATGGCCTTAAGGTATTTTAAGCCTTTCGCTGCCCAAAGGATTAAGATGGAGTGGCTCGCAACCCTCTGTCAGCAGTCAAATTATACGATTGCTATATTCTTGGTGAAGTAATTACACACAATGAGGCTATTCATCTTCCATACGCCTTAGGTTATAAAAATTTTACGTGCAAATAAAACGTAAAGAGAAGAATCACACATAGCAAAATATAGGCCCTAGTGACCTCGATGTAGATATTAATGACTAGTTTAACTAGTCCCAACAAGCTGTAGCCTTAACGATCAAAACAAACAAACCATTGTCTTAGGCCGAAGCCTATACCACGCACATCAAATGTTAATTGTTTCATCAGGCATATAGCCTGGAAAGAGACACGGACAAATTGTTTGAAAACATGGTACATACCACCCTAGGGATCAAATTACTACCACATGGTAGCCTTCATCAAACTTTGGAATGGGTCAGATCAGTAGAACCTGGGGATGGAACCTTGGGAGATTGTGTCTTCTTCGAAGGGGATAGAGGCTGGACCTTCCTTGGCTTCTTGGCCAGCAGGTCCTCAATAGAGGCCGCTGGGTCCTTCGACACTTCGGCAAGGAAAGGGAACTCTGAAGCGGTTAAGGCATTGCCTGCATCATCATATTCCTTCTCATGAGTTGCCCTGTAGTATGGAACATTTTCCAGCTTCACTGGTTCCTTTGTCGCAACTATCTCCTCCAAAGTGGTACACTTACCATGAAATATGGCTGCATTCACCAGATTCCCAATCACAATCCCCACATCATCACTATGGTAGAGTTCCATGGCAATGTATGGGATGACTTTGGTCACCAAGTCCACCCTATCCTTCTTGAGCATCTTCAACCGAAGGTTTAACCCATCTACCTTCTCCCTGAGTTTGATCTCTTGGTCAACCAGCTTAACTCTCTCTTCTTCAAGGCCTCCACATTTGGATGTAAGAATGGATATTTGCTCTTTATAGCCTATGACCTTCGAGCCTTCGAGAGTTAGCTTGCTGCTAGTTGACCCTTGAGCTTTTCCACATCAGCTCTGAGATCTTGCACCAAGGGGTTCTTGTCAAAGTCCTCCATTGCTTCTTCACATTTTCTCTGCAGGTCTGCATACTTCTGATCCCTAGCCTTCTCCCTGGCAAGCATGACATCCATTTCTTCTAGAGCTTTGGTGACAGCACGGAGTAGCTCCCTTGTCCAGGTGTTGAGCTGGTTATCCAACATGCATTGTCTGAGATAACTCTTGCCATGAAGATCGCAGAGCCTTTCCATGGACATGTTGTCCATCACCCCTTCCAGCTGGGTGGGGTCACATGCTCCACAAGCAGATGACAAGCTAGGGGAGAGGAAAGCTCCTTTGTATTGGGAAGTCCTGCAGCATATGTAAACCTATTAATATATTATTACTTGCATCTAATCCTTTGTAACAGGAAAGAAACCTTACCATGGATATCATCTCCGCTAGGCCCTTCGATGGTTGGAAACACCACAGCCTTACCCTGGGCACTCTTTTGCCGGGTAGTTCGAGAGGGAGGAGTAGGCAGGATAAGCTTTCTCTTCGATGCAGATTTAGCAGCCTTCACACTGGTACCTTTCCTGCTTCGGACTCTCTCACCAATGCAGGAGGGTCCTACGATGGCCAACTGTCCTTCTGAGACAGGTTCATCAGAGACTGCAACATTCTCCACAAGCTGGTCTTCAACATCTATGGGTTCCTTTGAAGGAGGAGTAGAGGACACATGTTCGATTGAAGTAAGACGAACAACAAGGGAGAACGCCTCATTGAAATCAATACCCTCACGTTGATCAAACCCGCGAACTACATATCGAGCTTTGTACCGCTTGCTTTCAACCCCGGGAATACCATCTTTAATATTGAATAACCACTTGCAACTTATCACACGTTTCTCCCTAGGAAGCTTCACCAGCTCCCATGTTTCATTTTTGTGCAAACTCTCAACCTCTTCTTCCATTGCCACGACCCATTTATCACGTTCAGGACTTGATATTGCCTCAGAATAATTTTTAGGTTCACAATATTCAATATGGGTTGCAATGGCAAACGCGTAAGCAACTAAATCACATTCATAATCCTCAAGTCTTGGAGGTCTATTGACTTGCTGCCTTTCACGATCCCGAGCTAAAAGATACTTGGTTTGAGGCTGACTATGTGGACTAGCATGTATGGTGCCATCATCTTGGGTTTCAATGTGTTCATCATAAAATGTAGTTTGAGTATGTGTAATAGTTTCAACATCAAACTCAAACTCCACCTTACCTTCTGTATTATTATTATCAACCTTATGAGATGGCACAAAATCTTTACCAGGATTAACGATAACATCTTCATTAAAAGTTACGTCTCTACTATGAATAATCTTACGATACTGAGGATCGGGACACCAAACACGATAACCTTTTACCCCTGAACCGTAACCTAAGAAAATGCATTTAACAGCATGAGGAACTAGTTTTCCCTCATTTATATGTACATAAACAGGACATCCAAAAACTCTTAGATCAAAATAATCAAGTGAATTGCCTGACCATAGTATTTTTGATATATTGCCATCAAGAGATCTGTGAGGAGAACGATTTATCAAATATGTTGCGGTAGTTGCAGCTTCAACCCAAAAATCTATTGAGTTTAAGATATATGATATACAATAATAACATATAGACATAACAGAGTACACATCGGAAGACTTAGAATAATAACAATAATTAATTAACTAAAAGAATGCGTAACGTACCTCTTGCAATTGGCTAGATCTCTTCAATGAATGTGACAAAGTGGTTTAACGAGTTATCCCTTACCGTTTTATAACTCAAACCAATTGATGTAACAATAGTGTGTTACACCACGTTCTTGTACACACGAATTAGCAAACGAATAAAGAGATTGCTAGATCTACAAAACTTTGTTTTAGAAAAACAAAACCAAACACCCTAATAGATGTTGTGGCCGATTTTTGCAAGAGAAAGACAAAAGAAATATTAGGTTAATGTGTGTGCACAAAAGCTATCAAAAACATTAACCCTAGCCTTTGTTTATATAGTGTACAAAATCTTTGGGAACAAGTTAGGGTTTGGGTTGTGTAAACCCACCCTATGGCCGGCCATACAAGCCCCCAAAGGGATACCCATATCTTTTCCATTTTAAGATTTTTCACTACAAGTCCTTCTCTTTACATTTAACGGTCGTTAGTTATTTCCCGTTAAATACTTAACGATTGTGAGTCGAGTTTTGTATAATAATTAATCGTAATCAATTAACATTAATTATTAACTTTAATTTTCATTCGTAATGTGTGCAATCCCGTGGTCACGAGTTCGAATCCGGACATTCACGGTTTTATAAATATATACATTTCCAACAAAATCCTTGTCCAATTTGGCATGAGAAAGCATACATCGCACTTTCTCCATAATAGTCATGTTCATCCTTTCAGCAACATCGTTTTGCTGCGGTGTCCTAACAAATGTGTGGTGTCGTGCAATTCCATACTTTCGACATAACGCATTAAACTCTTTTCCACAAAACTCAAGACCATTATCAATTCTCAACTTCTTGATTTTTCTTTCTGTTTGGTTTTCTATCAGTACTTTCTACTCCTTAAAAGTGGGGAACACCTCATCTTTGTGCTTTAAGAAGAGAACCCAAACTTTACGAGAAAAATCATCAATAATAGTCAACATATAACGTTTACCTCCTCGAGACGTGACAGGAGATGGCCCCCATGGATTTGAATGAATGTAATCAAGAGCATCCTTGGTCCTATGAATACCGGAAGAAAAACTTACCCTTTTCTGTTTTCCAAACACACAGTGTTCACAAAACTCCAAGTTGCATGAAACTTTAATAAGACCTTTCTTGGTAAGAGTATTCATACCTTTCTTACCCATGTGACCCAAGCGATAATGCCAAATCTTGGAATCGTTGGGGTGTGCCTTCGATGTAGCAATTGCAGCCGTACCAGACTCTATGGTACCTTGTAGTATATATAAACCACCTAATTGAATGGCCTTCATCAACAACAAAGCTCCTTTGAATATTTTCATGACTCCGCCTTCACCAGAGTACTTACATCCATTAGCCTCAAGAGTGCTAAGAGATATAAGATTTCTTTTTAAATCTGGAACATGCCGAACCCCAGTAATGGTCCTAACAATACCATCATGGATCTTAACCCGAATATTACCCTTCCCAATAACCGGACAAATAGTATGATTCCCCATATACACATTACCACCATTGAAAGATTCATAAGTGGAAAACCAACTTCGATGGGGAGTCATGTGGAAGGTACAACCAGAGTCAACTATCAATTCATCTTTTGATTTTTCGGTGTCAATAGCCAAATAGACATCACCATCAGATTCCACCTTGGCAATGGCTACCTCGGCCATTTTTACGGGTTTCTTCTCGTTATTCCCTTTACATTCTCTTTCTAGTTTGTTCTTTAACTTGTAACAATTAGAGACAATGTGACCAAGTTTCTTGCAATATTTGCAAGTCTTGTTTGAATATTTTCCACGAGACTGCGATCGATGTTTTTTATTGTTATTGCTACTCTCACCTCGGTCAGAAGTTCGGCCTCTGCTTGCAACCAGCCCTTCACTACTTTCTAGCTCAATATCATTATCATACTTTTGCTTGGACAACAAAGCAGATTTAACATCATCAAACGATAGTGTTTCATTGTTGCCGTATAGCATGATTTCTTTAAAATGTTTATAAGAAGGAGGTAAAGAGATAATCAATAATACGGCTTTGTCCTCATCATCAATGTCTACATCTAGATTCTCCAAATCAATGAGAATTGTATTAAATTCATCAATATGGTCTTGAATAGATGTACCTTGTTTCATACGAAAAGTGTAAAGACGATCCTTAAGCCGAAGCTTGTTCGCAAGACTCTTTGTCATGTAAAGAGATTCTAACTTGAGCCATAAACTAGCCGCGGTGGTCTCATGTATAACCTCCCCCAGAACTTCTCGAGTTAGAAAAAGTTGGATCGTGGCTAAAGCCTTCTCATCTAATTCAAGCCAATCTTCATCTGACATAGCTTGTGGTTTGTGCGCAACACCCTTAAGGGCCTTCTTGTACACATGATGCGTTAATACAGCTTGCATATGAACTTTCCAAATAGCAAAACTAATCTTGCCATCATACTTATTGATGTCTGATAACGCCTAAAATGAACATGTTTTTAGTAGCGTTATTGTTAGTTTTGTGCATGATAATCGGCTATATTTACTCATAACTGTTGCAAAAGTGCAAAGATGCGTATTGTGTATGTATATGTAGCCAGGTATCACGAATAGTGAAGAAATGAAGTTTTATGCACATTTGGAAGATTCTCGAGGAAGGAAGTTGAGTTAAGAAGCTTTTGGATTCAATGATTGGGAAGCACAATGATTTCTAAGTATCTGGCTAGGAAAGATCAAGTTTTACCTTGGAAATCATCGAGCGAGGCAAGAGATATGAAGTCAACAAAAGTCAAAAGCGGCATAAACCCGGCCGATTCGGTCTGGCAACGTAAACGGATCCGGCTGGGCGTTGGGTCAAATGCAACCAATCCGGTTAGAGTCAAAGCGTCCGGTTTCTCGTATTGCGATTACACAAAGTTGCATTTATTGTTGCCTTAACTCCCATAATCATTGGAGTCGATCATTTCTTGATATTTACTTGTTGGGAAAGTTTTTGGAAGTTGAGCAGCACATTTGGCTATATAATGAACCTAGTCCTAGTTTACTAGGGTGACACAACCAAAATTGTATTAGTTTACACCAAAACTAATACCCAAACATATTATTCAGCCCAAAAACTTAGTTCTTCTTTGAAAAGGAGCAAGGAAGGAACAATTCTCATCCATAGTTTTGGTAGTTTGGGTTATGCAGTGAATCTAGGTGATTGGAGGCGTGGTTGCTACAATCCCCGAATTCTAATTCTTGTAATCACAAAAGTTTAGGTATTCTATGAACTTTGTTATGGAATTCTATTCTCTTGAATTGTTGGAATTACTTTGTTATGACTTGTGTTTAGTTATTATTATTATCATGGAGTAGTTTTGGGATATACTTGTGTGTTGGGATGTAGTCAATCATATTAGTGTTCTTAAAATGTGATGCATGTATATATGATCTTGTTTAAATGAGTTTGTTGGAAAAATACTAGTCTTGGTTTGATTTGTTGATAAAACATGTTTTAAGAAAAAGGACCGAAAGGATTTCTCTTGTGTTTTATTCCAAAAGTTAAGTGACAAACTAGTATGGGGATATGGTGATTGACAACCACCATGTTTGCTTATTAAAACAAGACTAGGAACATTTTCATCACGAAAGGGTCGAAAGATTCGTAAGAACAAATTTAATAAGAACATGTTGCAAACAAATGGGATTTCTATAGGATAATCATTGGGATAAGGACCGAAAGGATTACCTAAATGTTTTTGTTCTTAGAATGATTTTTACAAACATATACCATGATTGGGGAATCATTTGCTTATGATTTGTGCATCATATTAAGAGTATACACCAAACCTTCATGAATACTATTTATAATTGATTATAGACTACACACAAGTATATATATATTTCTTATTGAATTTCGCTAGAACATAATTTATTGAGGAAGCCTTGACAAGCTTTCTTGTTGGAATCTTTTCAAACAAATCAATTTCAAACACAAAATCCCTTGGGACGATCTCGACTTACCAAACTTTGCTATTCTTGGGACGAGTATACTTGCTCGTATGTGTTAGTAGGTTAGACGGTTAAATCGTGTTTATAAATTTTAAAACTTGCACCACCGTAGCACATCAAGTTTTTGGCCGCTACGGGGATTTTCTTTAATTTTCTTTGATTTTCTGTAAAATTGGTAGTATTGGAATTAAATTTGTTGAAAAAAAAAGTTTTGGTTACAAACTAAGACTTTCTGTGTAATTTTTAGTTGCGATTTTATTGTTCTATTCTTCTTAGTTATTTGTGTTATGATTCCTAGAGTAATTCTTGTTATTTTAGATTTTATTTGCAGATTATGTCTTGTAGTTTAATTATTTCTTAGATTTATTTTCATTTTCTTTACATTTATTTATTAGTTAATTAAGTTTTAGTTTAATTTCAGTTTTAATGGTTAATGATTAGATAGTAATATTTTTCAGTTATATGTTTAATTGTTTTAATGATAGATTTTAATTGGTAGTTAATTTAGTTTTAGTTTAATGGGTTTTATTATTAAGTTATTAAATTGTTGGTTTATGAAGAGTTTTTATTAATTAGAGTTTAGTACATCTTAATGACTCCTTAATTGCATTTAAAATTCTGTTTTAATATAAAAAAAATATATATATTTTTCGATCAAACCGATCGGTTGCAACCCGCAACCGGACCCGGTTTGACTTTCTGACTTAGTTATTTCAACCAACCAATTCGGTTGGTGAGCCAACCGAATCCGGTTGGAGTTTCTGTGTTGATTTTTATCATTTTTAGATTTTGAGTTTTAACTTATGTTTTTGGTTTTGTTAAGTGTCTTAACTTGTTTAGTATATGTTTCTATAGTTTGTTCTTGTTTTTACTATCTCTAACGCTAATAATTCGGATTTGTTTTGTCTTGTTTTGTCAAGTTTGTCTAGTAATATGGATAGTTTGAGCGGAATCTCGGAATACCTTCGTACTTTCGATGAAATGTTCAAGGATACCGGAAGTTCACTGGAAAAGATTGGAGGTATCTTGAAAGAAAGTAAGAAAGATTTGGGGGTGTCTGATACGGTTAATATGGAGGAAACAAGTTGAGTTGAAAACAAGGTTCAACTACCTAAGAAGGGAAGAGTCGTAGTGTTCACACAAGCACCTTTAACGGTGTATGATTCACCGCTAATGAGGTTTGGAACGCCTTGTAGTGTGGAAGGAGTAAGTGCTTGGGACGCCAGACTAATATGGCTTATGGAGAAAACTACACTTTGGAGAAGGTTCTTGACGAAATTGGTCATGTACGTTTGGACTATGAAGCATATGGAAGAAGGATGGTAAAAATCAAGGTCAATATTCATGGGCACATTTTTAAACGGATTTTGTTGTGTTAGAAGAAGGGAATTCGGATGAACCTAATGTGTGTTTTGGTAGAGATTTTCTTGTCACGACCAAGTGTCAAGTAGATTTTGCAATGGGAGAAATGAGGATTAATATAACTGATTTGGAAGAAGGAAAAGGAGTAAACGAGATGCTAGTGGAAGTTTGTGCAAACATGGAAGAGAAAAAGGTGGAAGTAGTTAAAATGGGAAAGGCAAATCGGAAGAAAACTTCATCAAACAAACTAACCCCAACAACAACCTCCACCACCAAAATGATTCCCACCATCACCTACCACTACTTTCAAACCCTTAACCGACAAACAAAAAGAAGCTATTTTAGAAAACCTAGAACAAAAGTTTCTTGAGCTTAATGAAAAGAAACCGGTGATAGAAGTACTCCAAGATTATTTGCTTTACCGTAAGAAGTTGGATGCATTGATGCTAGCGAGGGCTAGGTTGGAAGATAAGAATCTCACGGAGGAGGAGCGAGATCGAATTTTGTTTAGAGGCATGCCAAGGAAGGAAAAGGAACCGGGTAATTTTGTGTTGCCAATCAAAGTGAATGGGACTACACCAGTTTATGCTTTAGCCGATACGGGGTCAAGTGTTAATGTGATGCCGTATCTATTGTTTAAGACTTTAGGACTAAGTAATCCGAAACCTAATCATTCGAAGCTTACTATGGCGGATAATTCTCAAGCGAAGGCAATGGGAGAGGTGAAGAATGTGAGAGTGCAAATTGGCTATCAACCGTATTTGGCAGATTTCCTTGTCCTAGATATTCCGGTGGACAAGAGTTTACCATTACTATTAGGGAGACCATTCCTACGAACGTGTGGTGCGATTATAGACATGGGAAGAGGCACAATGACTATTGATGATGGGCTTTCAAGGCAAACATACTACCCAAAACCAAGAGGACCAACTTTGGAATTTATGGAGGAATTAGAGTTAATGGAAGCAGATGATGATTTAACATGTTTTGAAGTGGGACGTGATGTCCAAGGTAACCCAATGTACGGACCGTTAGCTCCGCCTTATTTTGATATAGAGGACGAAATGGAACGTGCGTTAGCTGTGGAAGCTTTCTATAACCCATTCAAAAACATACTAGTTTACAAAAAGTTGAACGACTTTTTAGGTTCTTTACCGGTGCAACTTAAGAATTTGGAGTGGAGATCCGAAGGGTTGGGGACTTACAAGAGACAAACCGGAGATGGAGCATGGCATGTTAAGTTCGATATACTATGTCCGGACGGAAGAAGATTCATGAGAAAGTTCAAAACTTTTGAAACGTTCCGTGAGTTGACAGGAAAAGACATCCTAAGACAAGAGTATTCGAGGAATTCTGAGGAAAAGACAAGAGACCGTAATAAACAAGCAATTATTTGCTTGAATTTCATGAACTATTTCTTTTTTATTTCATGCATTTAGGATTTTTGTTTCTTATTTTATTTTCATTTTCATTTTTTATGATTGAGGTAATTTGGTTAATGCATTATGACTATGAGTTTTGAGTTGAAGTTTGGTTTAGTATGATGATTTGAGTTTTTAAGATTGGATGATTGTTTAAAATTCCAATGGTGAATGAATGTTGTGTGAATCTTTAACAGGATTTTTGAGCAAAAAAATTTTTGTTGCTTGGAAGGTAAATGCCTAAGTAACATGTAAAAATGCAAAATTTGGCAAAAAGCAAACCGAAACGGTTTTGTCCATGACTGAACCGGTTGCATTCAAGTATAAAAACCAAAAGTTCACTTTTCCAGAAAAAAACACACACACACACTAATTCTCCAGTGGGTTTTGAAAAATTCGTCCAAGAGAAGCTGATTGAAGGTTGTTTAAGTTGTAGGAAAACATCATGGCACCCAAACAAGTAAGCATCTACTTTCAATTAACTCAATTAAGGTTTAATTAGAGCATTTGATTCGAATTGAATATTAGGTCACCAATTTGGGGGTTTTTGTTATAATTCTAATTAAGTTGTGATATTTTAGGATTGAGTAGGTGATTGATATAGGAGTGCATTGCAAAAAGAATTGTATTGATTGATTCACCATGGAATGAATACTAGATGATTGAATTTTCGGATTTAATTGGGTTGTGCTAATGAATCAAGATAAGTTGCAATTGGTGATTCCTAATGATAGATGATGTGTTTTTAAGAGTGATAGATGCCACATTATTGATTAGAACTAATGATTGAAAGATTTAGGATTATCAAGTTGAGTTCTAAGATGGTGAATGTGTGATGTTTGATGATTTGAAAGCGAATTTAGAGTAATTCAAGGATGTGGAAATCATTGAGGACGATAGAATGCGATCTAGGAGTGGTTTGGACTTAGAAAATTCGAGTGTATGAGGGTTTAAGAGGCAAAAGCCTTATGCAGACTGCATAACCGATTCGGCTGCGCATTGCAACCAAACGGTTGGATTTTGGTCATATGAGTAACCGATTCGGTTTCTCAGAAACCGAATCCGGTTACGGTTTCTGTGTTGAAATTTTTGAAATTTTGAAATGGATCTTAGAGGGTTCCATGAACCTTCTTGTTTGTTCTAACACTCTATTATGGTCTTATATTTATGATTTCTACAGAGAATTATTGTAGGTAGCTCGAGCGAGGAGGCGATTCCAATGAACCCGCTTGTTACGAAGTTTTGTCAAAGGAACGAGAAGAAGAAAGTTAAGTATAGCGTGAAGACGGAGGCAAATGCCAACTTAAGGTTCAAAGATCTCACCGACGGGGAGAAACATGCTTTTCGGGAAAGCTTGTCGAATTTGCAACATAGGACATGTTTGGTTCCGAGGGTGATTGATTGGGATTTGTTTGCGGAGTGTGATTGTGAAGATGAGTTAAGAGGAATGATGCGAACATCTTATGTGTATCCAGGGGATGAAGATTCATTCAATGATTTGTCATGGGAAAGAGCATTTAGCGTCGATGAAGTGGTCTATCAAGAATGGTGTATGGAGTTCTTTTCAACCATGTATTTTGAAAAAAAGGTGAATGTTCGGAACTTGATGAAGGAAATTTGTGTTTGGTTTAGGCTTTGTGGAAGGGATCATGCTTACACTTTGCCAGCTTTTGGCATGGCTCTTGGTTTGTATGAGCCACATGAGGTTAATCATCGATTATTTGAAGCTTACTTTTCTAGGCTTCGGAGGTTTGAAAAAGACTATCCTAGTATTCCCGCTTATTGGAATCGAGTGGGAGATCCTTCTTGCGCTAGGAGGAATGCTTCAACCATCAGGAATCCATTGATGAGGATACTTCACAAGTTGATAGTGACTGGGCCATTTAATAGATTTGGAAGAGGACAAATGTCAAACTGGACTTATGGGTTATGATGTTGCTAGAGGAAACTAAGGACGGTGATGCAGTTTGGCAGATAGCCGAGAATTTATCTAGGAGAGCCCCGGGAATCAAGAGCAATAGCCACATTTATGGAGGACATTTTGTGACTAGATTGGCGAAGAATCTTGGGTATTATGTTGATGAGGAATTGGCTAAGTGTGGAGAGCCAAAGTATAGTGATGCGTGGACTGCACAAGGTTTTGGTAACGCTTTGAATAGGAGATTGAAAACCTTGGGGTTATGGATTGAACCAAAACAACAACAACAACCACCGCAACAGCAAGGGAGTATACCAATGGAGAACGTGCAAATGGGTACGTTCAGTAGTTTTGATTCCGATTGGGGAGAGTGGAACCAACATTTAGATGAGATTCAATGTAGGGATGTGTGGAGAGACTCGATGATGTTGAGAAACAACTACGTCAATGATTATTCCATGCCTATCTTTCAACACATGGATCGTGAATCCAATTACGAGTTGCCACCCTACAATCCACCCAATGTTCCACCATATCCTTTCCCTTACACTTCTTATCCTGGACCCTATCCGTATCCATATCCACGGCATTACGCACCATTTCCTGGTCGGTGCCCCATATGGTCGACTACCTGAGGTTGGTGGAGCAAGCTACGATGTTGGAGGATCGTCATCAGGAGTTGGAGGAAAGAAGAAGAAGAGGAGAGTTCGTTCGGAGATTGTGGACAAAAACTACGTAACCAAAAGTGATGATGATGAGTATGATGATGAAGAAGGGGATGACATGAGCGAGGACGAAGAGTGATCGTGGATCATTCGTGAATTATGGTTTCAAAGACAATGGTTATGATGTGTTAAACAATATTATTTATATCTCTTTAGGATGATTAACATATTTTGCTTGGTTTTATCTAGTTTTTAGTATCATTTGGATTGTTTGTTTTGTGTATTGCGTGTTGCAGTTTTTGTTTGCAGGATGGATGTGTCGGAAGCTTATTGATGGTCAAATGTTTTGAGTTGGATAACTCACATGCTTTCTTATGACCCAATATGCGTATTGCATATTCTATCCCGTGGTATCTTTTAACTATTTCTTTTTCCCATTTTCTTTACTTTGAAGTTCATTTTTATTACATTGAGGACAATGCAAAACTTAAGTATGGAGGAGGGAAGAAAATAGGAAAAATGATGCGCAATTTTAATTTTTAGATAACTTTTGGATGCAAGTGATTAGAAGAAATTAAGCCCTTGATGGTCTAGTTGTTTTCACGCATTATTGATAAATATTAAAAAAAAATAAAAACTTGGGAATTTCAATGGTAAAATGAGGTTTTGAAA
The DNA here is from genome assembly GCA_910596185.1 of Chrysanthemum makinoi. NCBI lineage: Eukaryota > Viridiplantae > Streptophyta > Magnoliopsida > Asterales > Asteraceae > Chrysanthemum > Chrysanthemum makinoi. The sequence continues at coordinate 227,709,587 of OU343220.1, forward strand.
TCTTTTGGATTTGAACCAAATTACGGAAGGTTAATTCATTTTGGATTCTGGTAGCATTTTCTAGCATGATATTTTTCCACGCTTCGTGAGGTTTCTTTTTGAATAAAACACATCTTTTGTTTTATATTTGCTATGAGTGTGCCGGTGATTATGTCGATTCTAGAACTTGTACTAGTTATGCATTACGGTTAAAATCACTTTTGAGTGATCTAAATATGTTCAAGTGATAAGAGGCATCGTAGGATTTAACCCAAATGGCCTTCCATTTTACATCTAATGATATATTAGCTAACCACATCGGTTAGTTAACCACCCTTATATGGACCCATTTTTTAGTGCTCATCTTTAGCACTAGATACCCTTATTACACCCTTTTGAGCCATCCTTTTCATTTGTTACATTCAGAAAAATACAAAAATATTTTACACTTTAAACTTTAGCCAACCCTTGTCATGTCTATTGGTTTGTTGCTAGTTGTTTGGAATGTTGGATCGTTTTTGATGATTATGAAGAAGCTACACTTTGTTTATAGTGTGTACCATTCTCCATCATGGATGAAAGAGACGTCTTTCTCGATTTTTTGTTGGTGTATGCTTACACTAAGTGTGGGGGAACTTTGTTATGAAAAAAAAAAATATATATATATATATATATATATATATATATATATATATATATATATATATATATATATATATATATATATATATATATATATATATATGGTTATAGCCAATGTGCTGTATGAAGGATATTGATTAGCCAATGAGCTAAATTGAGTTATACATATTTGCGGAGATCGATATTTGAAGAGGTGAAAAAATCATTTTCGGGATTGTGGTTTGTATGATGGCTAGCAATATGGAGGTTTAGACTTGATTTTATTTTTATTTTAACACCAATTTCATAAACTATCCCATGCCTTATCCATACTTTTTATGAACCCTTAGCCTTAACGTTATAACCCGAATAAAAGCCTTCTTTGATGAATTTATTTTCTTTGTTTTGATACTTGTACAAGCTTATGGTAAAAAGCATTGATCATGACTAGGCATTGAGTGATTTACATATACCCACCAATATATGAGTGTTGAGTGAATTCTTAAAATCATTTGTGAGGTGTTCTAGTTATGTTATCTAAAGTGTTTGGTTCATTTTTAAAAGTTTTCACATATTATAAGAAAAACAATGATTATCTCTTTTGGGATGATTGTTACATTTTTGGAACCATGGTGTCAAGACCATTGAAATCAATCTTTTCAAATGTTAGACCTACTCGAGGGCGAGTAGAGCTTAAGTGTGGGGGAATTTGATAACGACTAAAATGAACATGTTTTTAGTAGCGTTATTGTTAGTTTTGTGCATGATAATCAGCTATATTTACTCATAACTGTTGCAAAAGTGCAAAGATGCGTATTGTGTATGTATATGTAGCCAGGTATCACGAATAGTGAAGAAATGAAGTTTTATGCACATTTGGAAGATTCTCGAGGAAGGAAGTTGAGTTAGGAAGCTTTTGGATTCAATGATTGGGAAGCACAATGATTTCTAAGTATCTACAGCTAGGAAAGATCAACTTTTACCTTGGAAATCATCAGCGAGAGCAAAGAATGAAGCGTATAGGCGAAAGTCAACAAAAGTCAAAACAGCATAAACCCAGCCGTTCGGTCACAACCCGTAACCGGATCCGCTGGGCGTTGATCAAAATGCAACCGATCCGGTTGGTCAAAACCGATCCGGTTTCTCGCGCTGGCTATGACACAAAGTTGCATTTATTGTTGCCTTAACTCCCCATAATCATTGGAGTCCGGTCATTTCTTGATATTTACTTGTTGGGAACGTTTTTGGGCAGTTGAGCAAGCACATTTGGCTATATAATGAACCTAGTCCTAGTCTACTAGGGGTGACACAACCAAAATTGTATTAGTTTACACCAAAACTAATACCCAAACATATTATTCAGCCCAAAAGCTTAGTTCTTACTGAAAAATGCCCAGGAGCAAGGAGGGAACAATTCTAATCCATAGTTTTGGTAGTTTGGAGTTGTACGGTGAATCTAGGTGATTGGAGGCGCGTGGTTGCTACAATCCACGAATTCTAATTCTTGTAATCACAAAAGTTTAGGTATTCTATGAACTTTGTTATGGAATTCTATTCTCTTGAATTATTGGAATTACTTTGTTATGACTTGTGTTTAGTTATTATTATTATCATGGAGTAGTTTTGGGATATACTTGTGTGTTGGGATGTAGTCAATCATATTAGTGTTCTTAAAATGTGATGCATGTATATATGATCTTGTTTAAATGAGTTTGTTGGAAAAATACTAGTCTTGGTTTGATTGGTTGATAAAACATGTTTTAAGAAAAAGGACCGAAAGGATTTCTCTTGTGTTTTATTCCAAAAAGTGAGTGACAAACTAGTATGGGGATATGGTGATTGACAACCACCATGTTTGCTTATTAAAACAAGACTAGGAACATTTTCATCACGAAAGGGTCGAAAGATTCGTTAGAACAAATTTAATAAGAACATGTTGCAAACAAATGGGATTTCTATAGGATAATCATTGGGATAAGGACCGAAAGGATTACCTAAATGTTTTTGTTCTTAGAATGATTTTTACAAACATATACCATGATTGGGGAATCATTTGCTTATGATTTGTGCATCATATTAAGAGTATACACCAAACCTTCATGAATGCTATTTATGATTGATTATAGACTACACACAAGTATATATATATTTCTTATTGAATTTCACTAAAACATAATTATTTGAGGAAGCCTTGACAAGCTTTCTTGTTGGAATCTTTTCAAACAAATTAATTTCAAACACAAAATCCCTTGGGACGATCTCGACTTACCAAACTTTGCTATTGCGGACGAGTATACTTGCTCGTATGTGTTAATAGGTTAGACGGTTAAATCGTGTTTATAAAATTTTAAAACTTGCACCAACGTAGCACATCAATGTCAAATTTGGTGACCATTTTGACAAGGCTCTGAAACCACTTGTTGGGGTTATTGAGCTTGCACGGAAGCAAAGATTAAACCTAAACCAATAATCAACCAAAGTAACGATAATAATAAACAAAGAACACAAATGATTTACGTGGAAACCCCCAATTTAATGGGAGGAAAAACCACGGGCGACGACCACAAAATCCACTATATCAAAACGAGAGTACAAACCTTCAATGGTATATATAGGCCAGTTGAAGTATGCAAAGGAGAACTAAACAATTCTCAGGAACTCTAAAACAAAATAGGGATTAGCAGTTATGGAGGTGATGAATCGAATATATGCTTGCTGGAAGGAATGCATAGGGCTCTATTTATATAGAGAAGAATCCTAGAATAACTAGGATACAATTCCTTGGGATCTCAGTAGCCATCCTATAGTCCAAATAGGATATGAATATAATAGTTATCCCAAGTAGGAAAAGAATCCTACTGCTTTTGGGACACGATTCCAACAGTACTAACCCGACCTGGTTTGAATAATTGCCAAACCCGTACCATCTTATCAAATTGTGGAATTTGACCAGATTGTAAAATATGAACACCATTAGCCATAAGCCAATTATATTGTGTTGGATAAAGAATATAAATTAAACTTACTGTGTAGGTTGGAGCACCCTCGTTTGCAAAGATAAAACAACAGTTATCTTTATAGACCTTATCAATGAAGAGACTCTCTAGCTCTACCCTTAACTGCTTCTTCAAGAGAAAGGCTTAAAAGATGAGGTTTTAGTAGCAAAGTATGCTCCAATTTGGTTAAGTTGTACATATTTACACCTGGTCACGTAAAAAGACCACCATCATCAGAATTATTAGCGAGGTGGAATAACTCATCTGACTCGAGTTATGATAAGTGTTTTAACAGTCACTCTGACCCTTAACGTTTCAGACCAAATGTGGAAATCTTTATCATGTTCAGCAGATAACAACTTAAGGCAGCATGCAACGGTATGCAGATTAGAGCTACCAAACTACAAAGCAATAAATAACCTACAATAAATTACTTCCCTGAAGATAATTTGAAAACAATAGAGAATAACCACACAAAAAAGAGTCAAAATTTTGCTATCTTACTAGATGAACTAATGTTAAATCACTCATATACAAAACTACAAAATGTGTTGTATAAATCACTCATATACAAAACTTGACCACACAAAAAAGAGACAAAATTTTTCTATCTTACTAGATGATACAACATTAAATGTACAAATTGAACTAGTGTCAAAATGAGGGTCTTTGTAATATAGATGTGGACTCGAAACCATCTACAAAGATCCATCACTTTTCCAAAACAAATCATCTAGGCATATACTTGTAACATTAAAAAAGTACCCAAGATCCAAATTTTAACATACCCACAACCTTAATTGATGAAATGGGTACTTAAATATCATGGGTTAAAGGTCAAAATCTCAATTTGTAACAAACAAAATAATGAAAACACCCTAAACTTTGGATGGTGGTGGCGGCCGGCGGCTGGGATGGTAGTGGCCGCTAAGATGGTGGCGGGTGGCAGAGGCTGAGACGGAAGATGGTGGGTGAGAACATAAAGAGATATACGGTTTGTACTTTGAACTGAGAACCTGAAAATATGAAGAGGAAAGGTCTCCAGAAAAACAAACAAAACAAATTTCTTTTGTAACATTTTCTCGCCTGCAGACATAAATGGTGTAGAAGTGCTTTTGTCGAAAAACAAACAACACATAAGCTGCAGAGGTAAACCAAAAATTCATGGTCGCATATAGGCATATAGCACAATTATGGCTCGCTTCACTTTGTCGCTAACTTGTATAAAAATGATGTTCAGATGACCTCTGTAAGTTTTTGTATTTTCTGTTGTTGCATTATTTGCTCAAGTCGATCATTACTATCAGATTCATGAATCATGTATCTTGCAGAGGCTACATGTTCTAGCTGACTTTGGAGCCAAGAATTTGGTTGAAACAAAGAGCAGTGACATATCCGCATCACACGGTCCAACTAAAACCTTCCTTTTGTCATTGCTATATAGGAAATGTGAGCCCAAGCAAATAGAGGCAAGTAACTAGTTATCTCCAATATTTTTATTGGTACATTATTGGCAATCTTTTCTGTATTTCAGCCTGTTAAAAAAATACTAAGGGTGTCTGGAAGAGCTTAGAGGATGTTTTAAACACTGATGGTCACGTGCACAAAAGATGCAAGAACTTGAATTCACATAAAGGAAAACTGCATGAAACTCAAAAGCAAATTATATCTGCTGAAAGTGAGAATCAGGATTTTATATCTCCTGAATCAATTACATGTCATGGTGGATTTTATTGGAGTTTTAATTTATGAAACGCAAATATTTATGATACTGAAGGTTAATTTGATTTTGTTTGTATTGTGTAGCAGATAATGCTTTACTATTTCAGATGGAGGATTCTTCATATTATTTTGTCATACAGTTCAGGTTTACAACATGAGATAGGGATCTTGAAAAAGAGTATGGCCAACTTTAGATTCTGTTGCTACCTTTGGAGTAGTCTTACATGAATAACTTACGCGTAACGAACCAATTAGCATTAAGAAATCAAACCCTGATCTAGGTTTTGGTTCTAACCCTATCATGGGTACTAAGGAACACATTTTGAAACTGTCTCATCTTGCAAAAGCTTGTTGTTTGTGTAGGACCTCGTTTTTACACCAACCTTACGCGTATACCACCTTATCACAAGATGAACACCCGTAAACCAAACACTCTATTATGCGTAGAAGATAAGGAAAGAAAGATGAGAAAGATGGTGACTTGAATTCAATGTTATGCGTATGAAATAAGATGAAAGAAAACTTTTATTACTTGAAAGAAAAGACACACACAAAACACACTCTCAAGCACACCCCTCAAATAAGACTTTGAGGGGTATTTATAGTACAAGTAACATGATGCCCTATGGCTTGGCCATGGGCCTTGTATGGGCTTCGTATGGATTGGATTGGACATGGATTGATATAAGGCTAGCTTAACTAAACTAATACCCATTTAGCTTAGTCCAATCCACGAGCCCGTTGACTATTCTAATACGATATCTAACACACGTTACAAAGTTCCTAAATGTGAATGACCATCACTTCTAATAAAAACTATTAAGGCTAACAATCTCCCCCTAAGGGGTGGTCATTCAAAAGATGCTCCACTTGAATAGGTCTTTACTTTCCTTGAGCTTGAACTTTGTGTGTAGATATAGAATAGTCTTGATTTTCGTTCCTTCATGCTTTGTGATCAGTTAATGTGGTATAGAGCCATTTGTCAACGTCTTTGATGTAGGTGTCTCCACGTTTTTCACCACCATGCTCACACTTCTATTTGACTTTTGGTTACCAATGATGTAGTTCTTGAGTCTTTAAACTTTGTAGATTCTTTGATATTGACGAAGAATCATCTTTAACTTTGTGTTGCCTTTGATTTTGATGAGAACTTTCATGTGTTGTTGGTATGAGCATGTGGAAAATCTGCACGATCTCTTCCTCCCGCGAGCATCCATAAGAAGAAAACATAAAACACGGGTTAGAAATAATCCATTACTTACAAGTTTGAACTTTGAGTGTGTTAACAACATAGTGTGAAAACACGTCTCTAATTCTCACAAAGGCCGTTCTTGAACTGGAGTCCCACAAGTGAGATAACGCGATATACCGGGTACATCTACAATTTAGATGAGTTTGAAGTACACGAAGCATCACTCTCGACTAGGCCGCTTGAGACACACTAAGCGTAATCCACGAGGAGTTACCGAGTGACATGCTGGCCGTGCTGCTTGATGTTGACCCTGGCAGGATTTTCCATTCAATCATTGAAGATCACAAATGTGAAACTTCTCATAAATGTTCTGGCAGATTGCTAAGATCTGCGTAGGACTCTAGAATGTATCACCTGTGTTCTTATTGTTGAACAACAAGCGATGAAATGTCATGTGTTTCTATGAGATCTTTTGATGAATCTCGTGGCTCTAGACTCAATTAGTGCATTTTGGTTTTCTTGAGCGGAGACTAGGGAGAGGGTCTCCTTCTTCAATATCAACAATCTCTAAGAGAAAGTCGATAGATTATGTAGGGTTCCCAGTGAGAATGAAACAAATCCTTTTAAGAGGAATTGAGTGGCTAGAAAGTTAGGTGCAGTGCGTCACTGGGTCCATGACGTCTTTGTCTTCAATACCAGCGTCATCTAAGTGACAACCATTAGCAGATGAATTGAACCCGGTTTTACGTCCTAAGGTTGATTTTGGAGGGCTATTTCTTTTCACCCTTTTTCATTATATTTCTTTTTAATTCTTCAACCCCTTCTTTTTCCTTTCTCACATTTCTCCTTTTTTCAATCATACCTAAGGACTTCTAATACTTAACTATGGGTATTGTCCTTGGGTAGATCCCTCCGGCTCTGGCGGATCATAAGACGGATTTTCCTATCCTTATTCACCTTATAACTCCGTGACTGTCCTATTGTTGCCATAAAACCTTTTTTCTTGAAAATCTATCAGAGTGTTTATGATTGAAAACATGTTTGAAACACTCCGTGAGTTTTATATTTTCAGAAACACTCCCCTTCACATGTGCTTATAAGTTTTGACAGAAATCTGCACATAGAGGGTAGAGTTCTCACTTTTTGAATTGATCGGCTCATGATAGACGATTCCCCACGAGGCACGGTTACGTTGCCTAATAACTAACTTGAAGTTGTAAACACTCCTTGAAAAGGAGGTTAGACCCATGAAAGTGCATATCTATCACAAGTTTCTCGAGATGGTACATTTACTGACTTTGATTCTCGTCAATTCATTTGTTCCGACTTAGTCGAGCTCATTTTGAGATTCAACCAACGATCATTAAACTTTTTGATCACATTTTAATCACGTCTTCTCCCCCTCATAAATAGCATATTCGTGATATTTTTGATATCAACGGATTAAACATCATTTTTAAAATCTTTTGGGGAGACAAACGGATTTGATTTAAGCATGAATTTGGAACATTTTTGTTTTATACTCCCCCTTTAATAAAGCATAATCAATGAAAGGGTTTTAGAGGGAGTTATCTTGAGCACAAAATATTTTGAAAGATTTTGAAAATCTTTTTGAACAATCTTGAAAAAAGGTGCTCAAGATGATGATGATTTCTCACCAGTTTTAAATGTAGTGCAGTGAAGCGCACACTTGATTTTTTCTTTGAAAACACGAGTTTTGATTTGAAAATAATCAAAAGTCATCATTTTTGTCCGGGTTTCGTACTGAAGTATACGAAAGCCATTTATAAGAAATTTTGAGAAACGACATGTTTTGGAAAACATTTAAAGAACTCTCGCTCAAGCATCTGTACATGCCCGTATCTTTGTTAAATGACATTTCTAGAAACGTACAGAATATTGATTATACGAGAGACATGTCGTGAGAAGAATATTTTTGGATTTTTGATTTTATATTGTTTTTGTATTTTTGAAAGTTTTATATTTTTATATTTTGCTTTTGAAGGTTTTTCAAATTTTGTATTTTGTTTTTTCAAAAATATTTACAGCGAAGCTTTTTGGAAAATCATTTTCAAGAAAATTCGAGAAGACGTTCTAACTCCTCAGGGGTTAGGCTTCGCATTCCAATTCGTCGAACTAAATAGTCAAACCGTTCTTTTGGAAGGGCTTTAGTAAATAGATCGGCGAGTTGGTAATCAGTCTTCGCGAAAAATAGTTCAACAGTACCTTCTTCAACATGTTCTTTATGCGTGATAGCGAATCGATATGCTTAGTCTTTGAGTAATGAACAAGATTGCACGATATGGCTATGGCACTTTTCGAGTCACAATACATAGGTATTTTATCAAAAGTAAAGCCATAATCTGTGAGTTGTGTTCTCATCCATAGAACTTGAGTACAACACGCAGATAGAGACACATACTCGCCATCGGGTTGAAAGTGCAAGGCAATCTTGTTTCTTTGAAGACCAGCTTACTAACTTTTCACCCAAAATTGTGCTCCTCCGGATGTACTTTTTGCTGTAACTTGATCACCTGCGTGGTCCGCGTCTGAAAAGGCAATTAGATCAAATCCGGATTCCTTCGGATACCAAAGACCTTGTGAATGGATGTCTTCAGGTACCGAAAGATCCTTTTAACCTCTTTGAGGTGCAGTTCGGTAGGCTTTGCCTGAAACCGTGCTAATAAGCAAACAGCAAAATGAATATCGGGTCGACTAGCAATAAGGTACATGAGAGAACCAATCATGCTCCGATATTTCTTCGGATCGATAGGTTTCCCAAAAAAATCGGTTCCAATTTTTGGTGATGTGACCATTGGTGTTCCAACAGAGTCACAATTATCCATACCATGATTTTTCAAAATCTCAGTTGTATATTTAGCTTGATTAATAAAAATTCCACGTGGGGATTGATGTATATGTAAACCAAGAAAAAAATTTACTTCCCCCATCATGGACATTTCAAATTTGCTTTTCATGAGATTTTCAAAATGTTTTGAAAGATTCGGATTAGTGGACCCAAAAATGATGTCATCCACGTAAATCAGAACAATCAAAATGTCGTTTTTGCATTTTTGTGTAAACAAGGTAGGATCGACCATTCCTTTGGTGAAATTGTTTAGGATAAGGAATGAGGATTGTACCATATCACCACGCTTTCTTGTTTCAAACCATAGATTGCCTTTTTGAGTTTGTAGACGTAGTCTAGATGTTCCATGTCTATGAAGCCTTCTGGCTGACTCACGTACACTTCTTCTTTTAGAGTTCCATTCAAGAACGCGAGTCTTAATGTCCATCCGATAAACCGTAATGTTAAGTTTGTGATCTGCATAGGCTAAGAATATCCTGACGCTTCTAGTCTGGCTTTCACCGGCACGAATGACTCCTCGAAATCTATCCCTTCTTCTTGTATGCAGATCCTTTGGCCACGAGACGAGCTTTATTGCGAATTACGATCATCTCTTCATCCGTTTGTTCTTCCATAACCATTTGTGATCAATTACTCGAATGTCAATTGGTCTTGGAACCATTTCCCAAGAGTCATGTAGACGGTATTGGAGAAGTTCCTCCTGCATCTCTTCTATCCATGCGGGTTCTGCCATTGCCTCGCGAATGTTTTTCGGTTCAATATTGCTAATTGAGCAAAGGTAAATGCACAAGTCGCAATCGGAGGCAAGTTGGCGTCTTGTCTGAATTGGCCTTGACGGTTCACCAATAACTTGTTCAAGGGGATGGTCTTTTGTCCACTTCGGTGTAGAAGGATATAGATTATACGAGTGCGAGTTAGATGGTTCTCGTAAGCTTGAAGATGATTCAGCTGATTCCATAGCAAACGGGTTTTCAAATAATTCTTCATCTAACGCTTGCATCGTTCGGTTTTGAGTAGGTTCTTCTTAAAATGATATGTTTTGGTTTTGCTCATCAACTGCTGGTAAAACTTGTTGTAGAATTGGAGTTCTTTAGAGTAGATGTAGATGATGTTGATGGAGTTGGTGCATTGGTTTCGACCATTGTAGATGCATTTTCTATTGGTGGTGGTAGGGGATGTTGAGCGGGTGCAGCGGATTGATGGTTTGATGCATTTGTCGAGGTTCCACCATAGTATTCATCGAACATTAACTCAAAGAATTTCTCCCATTCTTGTTCATGAGGTGTGTCAACAAAAGTTGATGGAGCTCTTTGTGGTACGAGTCCTGACGATGTGTCCGAAGTCTCATGGGTTTAGTGCGGTTCTAGAGCGAGTCTCTCGTAAGCCATTTGTGAAAATTTTATCAAAATTCACATTCATCGTCTCCATGATCCTCCTAGTTCTCCTGTTATACACCCTGAATGCCCTCGAGTTATCTGAATATCCAATGAAGATTCCAATATCACCTTTAGCTTTCAGTTTTCCTAGATCTTCTCCGCGTTTGTCGGATAGCACAAAGCCCAAACACGTAAAAGTAAGAGATATCGTTTCGTTACATTGTTCACTAGTTCATATGGGGTTTTATTGAATCTTGGATGGATGAGGATCGGTTACGGTGAAAGAAACAAGCGCTGGCAAAGCATCAGCCCATAGAAATAACGGTGCACTAGAATAGATTAGCATTGTGCGAGCAGCTTCCACAAGAGTACGATTTCTTCTTTCAACTACCCCATTCTCACTGCGTGGAGTTCTAACAACTGATGTCTGATGTGTGATTCCAACATTTTCAAAATAAGATTTTAACTCCTGATTTGTGAATTCAGTGTCGTTGTCTGTTCTTACAACCCTTACTGGAGTTTGAAGAAGTACTTAAATACATTTCAGAAAGGTGATGATGATGCCTGGTGCTTCGTCCTTTGATCTCAGAAACCTAACCCATGTATATCTTGAATAATCATCGACTATAACAAGAATATACTTTTTCCCGTTAATGCTTTCAACTCTCATTGGGCCACATAAGTCCATGTGCAACATATGCAACTTTGCTTCCGAACTAGGTACGGATTTGGGTTATATGATGCTCTTTTGCTTTTTCCTTGTTCGCATGATGGACATAAGTGATCCTTGGTGTATTTGAACTTTGGAAGTCCGTTGACGATGTTGTCTTTGGCAAGTTTGTTTATGGTGTCGAAATTGAGATGAGATAATCGCCTGCGCTACAAATGCCGTGACGGACTTTGTTCCGATGCTCGTGTCATAAAACATATTGGTGATGAAGAGGCCATTTGGTTTATGTCGATAGCATACAAGTTTGTATCACGATACCCAGTTAAGAGATTAGTGCCATCCAAGTTTCTAACGAAGCAAGCATTTTTCCTAAAAGCAACCTCTAAATCAGCATCACGCAACGCCTCGACCGAAAACAAATTGTGTCCCGACCCTTCGACATAGTAAACCCGAGAGATCAAATAATTTCCAAAAGGTAGATCTCCATAACCCATGATAGCTGCTACATGATCATTTCAAATATACGGTTCCATGAATTTCGAGACGAAGTTGATCGCCGACTTCAGATTCGGTTATGTGCTTGGAGCAACCCGAAGTGACGATCCAAAGACATATTTCGATAACAATAATGAAGAAGAAGATTTTGGAAACGTTTTGATTTAGGTTCCTTCGGGTTAGAGGTAAAATCCACGATCACACTCATAGAAGTTATCTCTGGGAAAGCAGTTCTTCACTCATTCTACCATTCTGGGGTGTGAAAGTTCTACCCGTAGGTTTCCAAATGTCATCCCTAAAGTAAACGCTATGCTTCCTATCAGTAGTGTACAGTCTAAGTCTTGCAACTAGTCTTCCTACTCGTTTAGCATAAGGTCTTTTAGGAACGTTCTTCTTACCAGGCTTAACAATCTCATTCTTAGAAACACAATCATCATGAACATTAGTTAAAGATTTCTTGCAAGTTAAACAAACAGATTCAACAGATTCATTAAACTTAGCAGATTTCATAGGTTCATTACATTCAGATGAAATGTCTTTCTTATTACAATACGGTAAATTCCTAGGGTGTTCTTCTACTTTCTTCTCTTTATTCAAGCGACTACTCTTAGAGGCAAGTGAGACTCTATTGTTCCTTTTATTGCTCTTAGGCTTTAGTCTGCTGCTCCTAGAGGTGCTTCCTAGTCCTGTAGAAGGTAAGGCACACTCATTAGGATTCACATTGTTATCTAGAGAAGTGGTTTCAGCTATCCTAGTCTCTTTAGAGTGCTTTTCTAAACTTATTTCGTTTGTTCCATATGTTTTAGATGTGGAGGCAGACGCATTAGTGGTACTCATCTTAAAAGGCCAGGTGCTAAAACTTTTGGTTTCTCTATAACCGCTTTTCCTTTTTCAACATTTTGTTTAGGCAAGGTAGGTGGAGTGACTGGTTTTGATAAATCATTTTTCTCATTGACTTTTGGAGGAGGCATAGAAACAGACCTTTTTGGTTTGACAACCGGTTTGGGAACATTTGCTTTCTCCTCAGTCAATGGTTTTGTAATCTTAGTATCCACTGCCTTTCCTTTTTGACATTCCAGTTGAGCCCTCAAAAGATCATTTTTCGCTTTCATGTCATAATAGGCACGCTCATACGACAATTTGTCATACTTGCATTCCTCAGTTTTTCAATCAAGTTGTTTAAAATATGACACATTTTCTTTTTCAAGTTTTCAAGAGCTTTTTCATATTTTGAAACAATTTGGAGGTCTCGTGATCGAGTCTTTCATGATCTTCAACAGAATATGTTTGCAAAATAATGGACATAATATCGTAGTCAACATCTTGAAGAGAGAATCATTTAAATTTTCCAAAACTTTGATGTGTTCAACACTTTCATTAGCTTGCTTTACCAGGAATTTATGGTCCTTGACAAAGTCAGTTGTTTCTTTCAAAAATGCTTGTTCAAAATGAATTACCCTTGAGTTGATGTTATTGGTGAGGGCAATTTGATTTCAAAAACTTTTATTTTCATTATCAAAACTATTAAACCGGATGTTTGTTGTAATATTGGTTTTAGTTTTATGATGTCTTGAAGATCCACAATTCTAGTTTTCACATTTTCTAAAATACTTCTCGCATCACTTGTGTTAAAAGGATTGTTTGAAGACATTTGTTTAATGTTCGAAAGAGAATTTGAGACAACAACTGGTTTTGGCGGTTTTGAAACGGTTTTGAAAGCGGTGTTGACTCTTTGTTTGAAACACTTGGTGTGATGGAAAACTTTGACTTTTCTTTTGGATTAACAAAAGTAATTCGAAAATTTTGTTCCATTTGTTGTAATCGATTGGTTTGATTTCCGGATGTTTTTGTTTCATTTTTTCTCTACTCTCCTTAGATAGTTCTAACGTTTCAAGAGAATCACGAACAATTATGGGTTCATGCAAAGCATTTGCATTGTTTAACACATTTTGAGGTTTCTGAGCTTTCTTGAGGAACGAAGAAGGGTAAATTAAATCACCAAGTGCCATTTATGAATAGTATGAAAATGCGGATTTACTTGGTTAGAAAGCATCTTGTTTGTTTTTGCTGAATGACCCGTTGTAAGAAGCAAATTTTCCAAAGATTTGATTTTCTCATTTTTATCAAGAATTTCATCAAGAAGAGAATCTTCTCGTTTTAAAAATCGTTATCACCTTGCTTCTTCTCTTTTTCAAGATCAGAAAACATTGCATTTTGTTTAGAAAGTTGGTCATTTAGATCAGAAATTTCCTTGTTTAAAGATTTAATTTTCAAGTTCAAATTCACATCAAGTGTGTCATACTTGATTTGCAATTCTTTTTCTCTTAAAACAAAATCTCGGTAACCAATTTCTAATTCTGATTCTTTGTTTTTATGAAATTCAAAGGCTTTTGCGTTCTCATTGTAACTCTCAAGCTCAGTGGTCAATTTAGCATTCGCGGCCTTAACATCGCGATTGACCTTTTTAACTTTCTCAATTTCAATGCCATAGTTGTTGATTAATGATTCAAAATAAGCCGCGTGTTTCCTCATCATCTCCAGATTTTATGCCACCGCCTCCACTAGGATCCACATCCGAGTTTCCGAGTTAGTATTGCTACAAATCGATTGTCCATGTATGTATCATAAGTAGGTGCCGGCGTCGAGAATGCTGTTCGTCATGAGTAAACATATCAAATATGACATTGTTATAGCATAGATCAATGATTGGTACCTCGATATCACGCATTGGCATCGTGAGATGAGGTGGTCCGAGTCGTCGTACTTAGTCTCTTGAAGATTTGCCATGAAGATGCAGTTTGCATTGATTTCCTCGAGGTCTTCCAAATCATCCATAATAGCCATAACGTCATGTTCCTCAGCACTCAATTGAAGTCCAGATTGTTCCTTTTGTACCAACATGATAGCTTTATGAAGATACGCAAGATCCTTCTTTTTCGGCTTAGTTGGATAATTCCTTGCCATGTGACCCACTCCTTGACAGTTATAACACTTAACCTGATTACCCCGATTCACATTTCCATAATTCCTAACGATTTGAGCTACAACATTCCCATTCTCGATTACCATTGCTCTATTCCCAACATTCGTCCCATCGATTTCCAACATTCTGACCCAACCGATACCTGATTCGAACCGCTGATTACCCATAAATCCAGTAGCATATCGCTGCTGATTCCCAATAACTCCAACCATTTGTCCTTGATGACCCATATTCACACCCAGCTGTGCAATTTTCCTGTTGCGAGTGTTTGATGAAATCCTTTGGTTGTTGTTAGTTGGTGTGCAATAGCGACCTCTGAATGCTTTACCCAAGAATGCAAATGCTTGAGTCAAATTTTGTTCTTGTTCGGTTTCAAGATCAGTGATTCCTTGTTCTTGGTATTGTTGATACTGTTGTTGTTGAATGACTTGTTGTTCTGGTGGATAGAATTGTTGTTGAGGAATAGCAGCTTGTTGTTGTGGAATGTATTGCTGGAAGTTGTTGTTAGTAGAAGATGATGAAGCTTGTTGTTGTGTATTCACTGGAGTTTGAGTCTTTGCAATTAGTGCCAATGGATCATGATTCTTTGCCAATCTTTCTTTTCTAACTTCATTCACTTCATTCTGGTTTTGTTTCAGAAAATTGTTGAGTTGATCAAAGTTCACTTGATGTAAGTCTTTTGTTTGGTTGATAATAGTGACATATCGTCCCCATTCTTCTGGAAGATTGTTCAAGAACTTGATGTTGCTCACGATAGTTCACGGGTGTCAACTTGTTTCGATAAGCTCATTCATTAAAGTGCGTAACCTTCATTAGTAGGATTCAATGGATTCTCCCGAGGTAGATGTGAACGTTTCCCCAACAGCGATTAGCGGCTTGTTCTTCGTTATCTTGTTGACCAATTTCGTTCCATGACAGAGCCGTCTAACACGTTCCCACATATCGAAGCAGTTTCACAATGCTACGCAGGCAAAAATGTCTCTTGGTAAACCCAGTTGGACTATGTAAATTGCCATGTCATCCGCTTTGACTTGTTTACGATCCTCTTCGTGTATTCTGATTCTTTTTTAGTACGAACATATGGTAGGACGGGAGGTGTTGCATCAGGATCTCCAGGGACATGGACTTGTCGAGGCTTGAAGGGTCCATTCGTAATGGATTGAATCATTAATTTTCCATTAGGTTTGGTCTTGATGTAGCGAAGCATACGACTTGTCCATTGGAGGTAACCTTTTTCCAACATAGGAGGACGGTTTCAAGACCCGGCTGCATGAATGTCTTGTTGAGTAGCCATTGATGAATGTATGATATGATAAAGTTGATGTAGGATCGATTCAACGATAAAGGAGTTGTGGTTGATGAAGATTAAGCTCGGTTGTTGTAGTGAAAATTTGGTCTTAAAACTTAAAAACCTCAATAACTTCTTTTCTGAGCGTTTTTAGGACTTGAAAGGTTAGTTCATTCAGCGTGTCATTCTCGTTGTTCTCACGGTTGATTTGATGGGTAGAATGCTGAAAACGGAGTTACGGTTCAAAAGTTATAGCCGTTTGAAGTTTTGCTCAAAATCTTACTCGTAAACCAGTTTCTTAGGTAGTAGGATTTGGTTGCTTAGGCGTAAGTATTGATCCTAAGGCGTAAGATTTGAACCTTATGCGTAAAATGAACTTACGCGTAAAATTAATGCTTATCGAGAAATATTCTTACGCGAAAGATGTTACTCTTAGGCGTAAACAATATCTTACTCGTAAGTATTAATGCTTAAGCGTAAAACACAGTCTTAGGCGTAAGATTGAAATCTTATGCGAAAAACTTGCTACGCGTAAAACAAGAATCATATCTCTCTAGCTTATCCAAGCTAGTGAGATTTCACAAGTCGAAGTGTTCCACAAACTTATCCAAGTGAGGGAAGCACTGAGTCACCGTTGTTGCACGAAGATTCTTAACCAAATGCTTATGCGTAAAACTAGGGTTTTGACTTTTCTTCTGCAGCGTAAAAAGAGGGTTTTGACTTTTTGTTCTTACGCGTAAAAAATTCCAAGTGATTCAAACGATTTCTGATGCACTCACAGCTTCCAAAACACTCAAGTAACACGAAAGTATTAGCCTTTTTCACCCAAAGTGTTTTTTCTGCTTATGCGTAGAAACGAACTACCTAATAAACACGATTTTAAAATTGAAGAAAAACACGTAAAGCTTCGAACTTTTTCCAAAAACTAGAATCTTTAACACTATAAAAACCTTAAAACATAATAATCTTGAAGATTTTAGTGCAAAAATTAAAGTTTTAAACGATACCACTTTGAGAACGAAAGCTACGCGTAACACTACACAAAAACTTCAACCAAAAATACTCTTAAACCATTGTTAGGCGATTGATACCAATTGTAGGACCTCGTTTTTACACCAACCTTACGCGTATACCACCTTATCACAAGATGAACACCCGTAAACCAAACACTCTATTATGCGTAGAAGATAAGGAAAGAAAGATGAGAAAGATGGTGACTTGAATTCAATGTTATGTGTATGAAATAAGATGAAAGAAAACTTTTATTACTTGAAAGAAAAGACACACACAAAACACACTCTCAAGCACACCCCTCAAATGAGACTTTGAGGGGTATTTATAGTACAAGTAACATGATGCCCTAAGGCTTGGCCATGGGCCTTGTATGGGCTTCGTATGGATTGGATTGGACATGGATTGATATAACGCTAGCTTAACTAAACTAATACCCATTTAGCTTAGTCCAATCCACGAGCCCGTTGACTATTCTAATACGATATCTAACACACCTTACAAAGTTCCTAAACGTGAATGACCATCACTTCTAATAAAAACTATTAAGGCTAACAGTTTGCCTTTAGTCTTCATTTAAACTGGACATGAAACACATCTTCAAGAAGCTACAAGAAACTGAATCATGAAGACCAGCGGTCCTAAATTATAATGTCGCTGCCTTTGTAGCATGTACTTTTTGTAAACGCTAATCTCGACATTGCTTCAAACGACAAGGACCAAACTTGCTCGTAACATAGTTTCCAACCGCCAAGCGGTTATAGTTAGTTATATAACCGTTTTATGGTTATAGGTAGTTAAAAGGTAGTTATATAACCGTTTTTCAGTTACAAACGGTTATGAACGGTTAATAGTTAGTTATGGATGGTTACATTTTCTTACCGACACAACGGTTGGGGAATGCCCCTTCGTTTAGTATATATACGCATATATGTGAACGTTACAATAGTTAGACGATTTATAGTTATTCAAGTATACTTATTGCAATTTCATTTCAACTCACATTTGGGACCAACATTTGGCATCAAGAGCCTTTGTTTACACGTTCGTTACATCATCACAAACATCAGAAATTTTGTTAACGAAAAGTATCACAAGCCAGAAGTCTCAACGAGACCAGAAGGAAACCAAAGAAGAAAAGAAGACGCGACATATATTTATATATACGTTGCCTGGATAACTAGGACGCAAGGAAAGTAGTGCACGACCGTACTTGTGAAGAAATTGCAAACGAAAGGACGTCAAATATTGTGGTGCCTGATCCCTATTGTGATACTTGTACGCAGCAACAGAAGAAAGAAAGAAGAACAATTGTTTGAAAACTTTGTTGGTGCCTTGCACACGACAACAAAGAAGAAGAAGGATACATTGTCACAAATATAACGTGACAAGATGAATTGAAAGACGTCAAGAAGGATACCTTGTATATATACAAGATATACAAGAAGAGAAAAGGGAAGTTGCTTGATTATAAAGAAGGTATACCGAGATACAGAACAATCTAGGATTGTTTGAAGACACGCTAGCAATACAAGGACAACAAAAAAAACAATCTGATCAATTGTTTTTTGGTAAATACCGAGAGGTATTTTTGTGAAACATACAGTGTGAACAAAAAAAGAAAGAAAAAAATATTGTGGAACGCGGACAAGCAACGAGGAAAACAAGGATTTAAGCATAACGCTCTCCTTGTTTGGATACTACCATTTTAGTAGTAGAGAAGAAAACAAACAAATCAGTTTGTTTGAATAAATACCAAAAGGTATTTTGGGATACTTGTGTTCACGAAGACTTTGAAAACAAAAACAACGAACAAAAATCTTTGTTGTTTTATCGAGAAGAAAGCCGAGACCAAAAAGGGTCTAGGGCACGTTTAGTTTCAAGTCGACACAAAGGAAGGAAAAGAGGATAACGTGGTGAAAGAGTGGTATATTGAAAAACAATTTGACAACATCAAAAACAAGGGTGTACGCGAATCGGTTTGGTGAACGTGGGAAAAGAAAAGAACGTGGTTGGTATAACATTCAAGTACCGAAACACAAGTGGAAATACGGTTGTGTTTAACACAACAAGGAGGTCACAAATTCAAACTTTGGATTTCTTTCATACTTTAGATAGTATAGATCGTTATTTTATATTATTAAGAAATCCCGAGAACTTTATATTGATCCCCGTACTATTAGATTCCCGGATAACTATTTCTATTTCCATAGTATTAAGAATACCATACTAAGTTAGAATTCCCATACAAATTAGAAAGTGAAGATCATAAGCACTATCAAAATGCCCGGTGATGATGCGAATAACACTAACGCACCAAAACCCGTAACCCCAATGGCACAGTATCAATGCCCTAAACTCAAATCCACAAACTACACAATTTGGACTATACAAATTAAGATGATACTAGAAGCACAAGGTTTATGGGAAGCGATAGAACCTAAGGATAAAACGCAAGTAGATGATAAGAAGGATAAGGCAACAACGGCCTTCCTATATCAAGCATTGACCGAAGATGTGATCTTACAAGTAGCAAGCTGCAAAACGACAAAATAAATATGGGATTCACTAATAAAGAGACTCGTTGGAGAAGAGAAAGTGCAACAAGCACGGTTACAATCACTGATGATTGGATTTCAGACCCTTCAGATGAAGGAAGATGAAACGGTGGATGCATTTACGGCCAAACTAAACGGCTACGCCATGAAGGCTAAAGAATTAGGAAAAGCTTTGGATGAATCACTTTTAGTACGAAAACTATTAGACTCCACACCAGATAGGTTCATTCAAATAGTAGCATCCAGAGAGCAGACAAATGATCTCGACGACATAACGTTAGATGAGATCGCTGGAAGACTTAAGGCATTCGAGGAGAGAATAAAACTCCGAAAGGGAAGACAAGTAGAAAGCCAAGATAACCTATAATTCACACAAGGCGAACACTCTAGAAATAAGAAACGATTTACCAAATACAAAGGTAGATCAAACTATTCACAAGGAAATTGGCAAAATAAGGGAAATAGAGACAACTCGAATGGAGAAAATTCAACTCACAATAAAAATAAAGGTGAGTGGGATAAAAAGAATTTAAAATGTTTCAATTGCGGGAAACCTGGACATTTCAAGAGAAACTGTAGAAACCCACCAACAACTCAGGAACAATCAAACCTTATCTTAGAAGACTATGAACCATCATTACTAATGGCTACACACGAAACTAAAGAAATCTTGTTAAATGAAGAACAAGTACAACCCCGAAAATATGCTACAAAAGATGCTAGCATATGGTATTTAGATAATGGTGCAAGTAACCATATGACGGGCACCAAAGGCCATTTTAAGGATATTGACGAAAACATCACCGACGGGCGCTCGTTTTGGAGATGGGTTGTATGTGGAGATAAAGGGTAGAGGTTCAATATTATTAGGATGTAGAAACCTACAACAGAAGATGATTTCGGACGTTTACTACATTCCAAACCTCAAAAGCAACATACTTAGTCTAGGACAACACTGAAATAGGTTGTAAGATCATCATGGATGGAAACATATTGACTTTGTATGATAAAAACAAGAAGTTGTTGATGAAAGTAGAACGATCTAAGAATCGACTTTACAGTTTTAGATTACATATAGAATCACCTATATGTCTCTTAGCAAACGTAAATGACCAAGCATGGTTATGGCATGCTAGATTAGGTCACCTAAACTTTGACGTTATCAACAAGATGACAAGAAAAGTCTAGTGGATGGAATACCAAGAATAAATCATGCAGGACAAATCTGTGATGCATGTTTATTAGGAAAACACATCAGAACACCATTTCTAAATCAAGCTAAATTCAGATCAAAGAACCCGTTGGACTTAGTATATGGAGATCTTTGTGGTCCCATAAATCCAGAAACACACTCTAGAAAGAAGCTCATCTTCTTATTAGTAGATGATTGCACTGCGTTTCATGTGGGCTTACTTTCGACGAAAGATCAAGCATTCAAAGACATTCAAAGAATTTAGACATCGGTGAATTGAAGTTGAAGTTGAAAATAAAGATGCTAAGAATCGATATAGGAGGTGAATTTACGTCACATGAATTCACCAAATACTGTAAGGAGAATGGAATAGAAAGACAATTGACAACACCATACTCACCGCAAATGAATGGTGTAGTAGAGAGGAGAAATAGGACAAGCGTTATCAACTACTAGAGTATGATGAAAGCGATGAAGTTACCCTTAACCTTTTGGGGAAGCGTCAGCACGCCATTTACATACTCAACAGGGTACCTACGAAAGCCCTGATAAATAAAACACCATATGAAGCCCTCTACAATAGAAAACCAAACCTGGAATACCTAAGAATATTCGGATGCACGGCTTATGCTAAGATAACGATACCTCACTTGAAGAAGCTGGATGATAGAAGCATTCCAATGATTTACTTAGGAGTTGAAGAAGGATCAAAAGCATGCAGGCTATATGATCCAGTAGGAAAGAAGAAACATGTTAGTAGGGGTGTAAAGTTTATGGAAACGAAACCGTAGGATTGGAATAACAATGAAGAGGATACAAGTACAGAAGATACGTTTTGGACAAGTTTTGTAATAGACGGAGTTGACAATGAGAATCCTACACCAGTCAACACATAAAACAATGATAACACGTATCATGAACAAGAACCTATACCAAATCCACCCTCACCAATCACACCACCATCATACACTTACAACCCTAACTCAGAAGATGAAGAAGGAGCTACTATTAGCTCATTAGAAAGCTCAGATCCTAGATTTGATCATAGACCAATACAAGGTTTAAAGAATATTACGGAAATCTATGAAACTGCACGTGAAGTAGAAGCACCAAGCTTATTTTTCACGAGAAGAAGAACCCGTAATTACAAGGAAGCATCAAAAGATGAAAAGTGGATTGAGGCCATGGAAATTGAATTAGATTCAATCAACAAAAACAACACATGGACCACTACCACATTGCCTGCAAATCGGAAGGCAATAGGACTCAAATGGGTTTATAAAACCAAGAGAGATGCACGAGGAAAGATCATTAAATATAAAGCAAGATTAGTAGAAAAAGGTTATGTACAAGAACAAGGAATAGACTTCGATGAGGTGTTTGCACCAGTTGCTAGGATAGAGACAGTTCGATTGATATTAGCACTAGCAGCATATCATGGATGGCAAGTACACCACTTAGATGTAAAATCAGCATTTTTACATGGAGAATTGAAGGAAGAAGTCTACGTTACACAACCTGAAGGTTTCATTCAACAAGGAAACCTAGGAAAAGTCTACAAGCTAACTAAAGCTTTGTATGGCTTAAGACAAGCACCGAGAGCTTGGAATGTGAAACTTGATCAAACCTTGAAGTCGTTAGACTTTAATAAATGTAATCTCGAACAAGCAGTCTATACAAAGAGAAGCAAGACTTCTACACTTATCGTTGGAGTATATGTAGATGATTTTATAATCACGGGCACTCCAAAGAAAGAGATAGACTTGTTCAAATCCCAGATGGAAGAAAAATTTGAAATGAGCGACTTAGGGTTGCTAGCATATTACCTTGGGATAGAAGTTACATAGACAGGAGGAGAGATTACAATCAAGCAAACATGATATATTAACAAGATCTTAAAAGAAACAAGCATGACGGACAATAATGACACGAAGACACCAATAGATCATGGCACTAAGTTGGTCAAGGCGGAAGATGGAAACCCAGTTGATGCAACTTATTACCGAAGCTTAATTGGAAGTCTCAGATACTTACTACATACAAGACCAGATCTTAGTTACTCAGTCGGACTACTTAGCGGATTTATGCAAGACCTGAAGGATCATTACCTGAAGGCAGTGAAACAAGTAATCCGATACATCAAAGGAACAAAGGAGCATGGCATAATATACAAGAATGAAGGCGGCTGCAAGATTACAGGATATAGTGACAGTAGTTATGGAATCAATTCCGATCAAGGAAAAGGAACTACTGGAATAGTATTTTACTTTGGAAAGTCACCTATTACCTGGTGTACTTAGAAGCAACCGACAGTAGCACTCTCATCATGTGAATCAGAATTCATGGCGGCTACTGCAGCAGCATGTCAAGCCTTATGGTTAAAATGTTTACTTAGTGAATTAACTGGATTGGAAGAAACAAAGATAACGCTTAGAGTTGACAACATATCAGCAATAACACTCGTAAAGAACCCAGTTTTTCATGAAAGGATCAAGCACATAGACATTCGCTATCATTTCATTCGTGAATGCGTAGAGAATGGTCATATCAAAGTGGAACACGTTAGTGGAGAACTACAAAGAGCAGATATCTTAACAAAAGCTTTACCAAGACTCAAGTTTGTGACTATGCGACAAATGCTTGGAGTTCAAGACTAAGGACGAAGCAACGATCAAGATTAAGGTGGAGAATGTAAACGCTAATCTCGACATTGCTTCAAATGACAAGGACCAAACTTGCTCGTAACATAGTTTCCAACCGCCAAGCGGTTATAGTTAGTTATATAACCGTTTTATGGTTTTAGGTAGTTAAAAGGTAGTTATATAACCGTTTTTCAGTTACAAACGGTTATGAACGGTTAATAGTTAGTTATGGACGGTTACATTTTCTAACCGACACAATGGTTGGGGAATGCCCCTTCGTTTAGTATACATACGCATACATGTAAACGTTACAATAGTTAGACGATTTATAGTTATTCACGTTTACTTATTGAAATTTCATTTCAACTCACATTTGGGACCAACACTTTTCTTCTTTAAATCTTGGTAAATTAATACAGCTTATACTATTTCATATTTGGCTTAACACACTTATTCTTATGGCGAAAAACACAAAATCAATAATACAACGACTATACTCCAACATGCTTGAATTCTTCCAATCTTGTTTAGAAAGAAGTTAATGTTTCAGTGTAGCGATGAGCTAGAAAGAATCGCATACTCCCATAGAAAGCATTGGTCGTATCAAATATCTGCTTGAAACTCTTGTCAACAACATTGTATCGTACCATCTTACCAGGAACCCACATCACAATGAATGTATCTTCTTCTAGTTCACCTCTAACCACATCCAACACTTCAAATTCATAAGAACTGGGGCTTGAGGGATGTTGGTATTTACTGATTCCGGGTAAGCAACTAGAAGCTCATCAAACTCTACTTGGTACTTGATAAACCACCCTGAATGATAACTCAACATCTCATAGACATTCAGCCATTCAGGTGCAAATAGCTTTCATGATTAACAGTCCCCACCACATGCAAATGGTCTCGTGACTCACCAAGATAATAAAATGTTTCCAACCTGTCTGGTAATTGAAAATTATGCACCTGTTCTACGTCGAGTTTAAAGTACACCAGATCAGAACGCGATGGAGCCCAATGAACTGCTCCATTCCAATAAACTCCACGGTCAAAAGGTGTAATATACGACCACGAAAGATTCATTTAAAATTCTCCATTTCTGTGTATTCGACGAGTAGATTTGAATCTGAAACTGCTCCCAGCTGTCAGGGTTTGCATAACGAATAAAAATAACTTTGTAATGACCACAACCTGCGTTATGAGTTGCCAGGCCCATAAAATGGATAGTTGTACAAACATCCATGATGCCAGGAACAGATGGAATGATGGCAAATGTTTTGGTTGTGGGATTAAACACAGAGTATTTAGGAGCACATGCGCGTGTTCGATCACTACAACAAAGTAGTAATCCATTACATGATTGCAATATTGTGAGACCATTGAAATCAAGACTGCGAAAAGGAGTAGGGCTTTTGTTTTCAACATCAAAAGGAATATAAAAATTTTGAACAAACAATCCAGGTGACCTCATAACTTTGTCATAAAGGAGAGTAAAATGACGTTCACTCAAAAGTGATCGCCAGTGTTTAGATACCGATTTGAATCGAAAGACAGAAGTGACAGGGAGCCTACGAAGGATCTCAATTAAAAGGTCATCATTTGAACCCACCAAAGCTCCAGACTAAGTTAACAAGCCTTCTAAATCTGTGATGGAAGCCTGTGAGAAGCAGATTTTAAGGATGTTTTGGATTTTTCTGATTTTGGCTCTAGTGCTCACCATTTTTTGATGTGGATTAAGTGTGTTGGAGAAAAGTTGTATATAAGGCGTGTTTTCAAAGGGAAAGATTGCAATGGAAGCTTATGAAAACAAGATTGCTATGGAAGTTATGACCAAAGACCAACTTGTTGGTTGACTTGAGTTAGTCAAAACATTTTTCATAAACAAAATTCTGAGTAACCATAGTAAGCGCGCCTAATTTTTTCTATCAAGATCAAGCTATTCAGATGTGAGTAAAGAAGTACATCCCTCACAGCTCACTTTCTATAAAAGCTGTAAATTTAACATGTGCTGCAATGAAAAAAGCATCAAGAAAAATAAAGTTGCGCAAGGTTTGAAAATTTTGTTGCCTTGGTTCACAAGGTCGCGAATGGTGTGGGTGCATGGAATCTCAGGAAAACCTTGCGAGATTCTTGGCCATTTTGGAAAATTCGGAAACCATGGTTATCAAAGAAAAAAATATAGTCCCTTATCTTAATATAGTTTTCGTTATTATATCAATGCACTAATTATGTTCTAACATGTGTTAAAAGGGATCCATTCTAACATATACTGTACCAATTTTGATGACACTTACCAACCATTTCCGACCCTATCACACACATATCACATATGATAAGGAGAGTGATCTGACCTCAAAATATAACAATCCATGTGGGTAACAAATAGCTCTATAATGGTTAAAAGTAATATTCCGAAAAATCTACATAATTGTTTCCGAAGCAAGGTAAAAGGATTATTTCCTCACAACTATGGATATTGCCAGCGGGCCATCTCGTGGATTTTGGTAGCCCTGTACCACAATATCTAAGTAGGTCCTTTTTTTCATACATGTATATAAGCTTCATGCATATTGCATGTAAGCTCCCAGAAAATTTCATTTGTAATTAACATATTAAACATAAATAAAGCACGGCTTAGAACATCATGAAATTTTCCCACTCATCATTATTGCATATCATTTGGCATAACGCGACTTAAGCGTTCAAAATTATACCGTTGTGATCCGAACGAAATTCCTCTCAATCCTGATATCACCAAATATTAAAAGTATATATATAAAATTATAAAAATATATAATTAATAAGAATAAAATTTATTTATTCGGACCGGGCCTAAGCCCAACTCCCACCCATTTACATTGGGCCTCAACCCGAGCCCATTTTCCCCCTTGTCTTCTTTTAGGCTTTCGCTAGCAATCCAACCCACACACCCCCTTTGGGCCTCATCTTCTACCAGCCCAACACCACTAAAACTTTGATATGTTATCTTCTTTTCTTTCTCTTTTGTGTCCAGTTGTAGCAAGTCAAAGGAAACAACAAAACACTAAGTAACTATTTGTTACTTGTTTCTAGTCGAAGCAAACCAAGGAAAAACAAAACATACAAATTGGCTAGGACATCAAACACTAAACATTTCCTAATAGACATGTGTGTTTGCGTGTGCGTGGGTAAAAGGGGACACAAACCCAAGCAAAGCCACCCTAACATAATAAACAATTACACTAATCATGCTTTGACCTATCTGACATCTTTACCCTTTCGTTCTTATGTTCCACATGCTAGAATCGATATGACAACTCCATCTCCATCCCCCCAAAACCGGCTACCATTGTGGCATGCCAAGAACAAACAAAGAACATGTAATATTTTAGTCTCAAAGCCATGCCATCCACCCTTTTATAAACCCTCTCAACACTTAGAAGAATTCACACAAGATCTCTTACAAATGACTCTCAAAACACTCACACATTCACATAACACGTCCATTGTGGTAACGAAAGAAAGGAGGAAAGAAAAACGTAGCAAGACAAGGGAAATATAAAAGCTTGGTTGATCGACTTGCGTTATAAGGAGAACAAGGGGTTCTCGTGGGCATTTCTTCTCGTTCACCTCTCTCACGTATCATCACCACTCGTTTCGAGTGTTGTAAGTTCTTTTCAAGCTCGTTTCTCTCATTTACATTCGTATATCACACGTTAAAATGTTATGCGCACCTATTGAATCAATTATATGAACGATTTGTAAAATATACGAGACACTAGCAATCTAATAACCTAAGCCACACGTTCATGACCCTTAAACACACGCTCTATAACACGTTAAGTGTGTGTCGCGTATAACAAACTTTATATACTCACTCGACACTTGTTTATTAAACGAAATCTATAACAACACTTTATGTTAAGTTGATTCCTTAGGATCGACTCTAAGAAACCATCAAACCCTCCCCATTTGAAACAATTTGGAATATTTTGTAACAACAATGAGTTTTCGATGAATGATAACTATTTTTCTTAAAACGTATCTTTCGAGTCGTTTTCTATGATTATTGACTGTGATCCCCATCCAAGTAACACCCCGATTAGTCTTCATTTGTCATTATGATCACGGGGTGTTACATTGCAGACCATAAACATATCAAAACATTATAACATAGAAAGTTCATGTCAAAAGTATACATCGTGTCAAAATATTTTAGTTGATTAGTATAGTTCATTTTGCAAAATGGTTGATTACGTCGTAGCTTTCTTATTTTAGATATAAATGAATAATACACAAAAAATACTAAATGATGAATACACAACACTACATTAGTAAATTGGGACCCCTTTTATATAGCAAATCTTAATGGGCTTATTAGAGCTCTTATAACCGTATGTCTATATAGTTAACTTGTAAAATTGGAGGCCCTACAAAGTTAGTGGGCCATGTGCCACTGAACCCTTTGCACACCCCCTCAGCCGGGCCTGATTGCCAACATAATCCAGTATCAAATCCCGAATAAACTCTTTGATTTCTTGAAAATTGTGATCTGCCTCTTCGCTCCAATGAAACTTTGCCTTCTTCATACACTTAGTGATAGATACCGATTTGAATCGAACGGCACAAGTGACAGGGAGCCTGCGAAGGATCTCAATTAAAAGGTCATCATTTGAACCCAGCAAAGCTCCAGACTGAGTTACAAGCCTTCTAAATCTGTGATGGAAGCCTGTGAGAAGCAAATTTTACGGATGTTTTGGATTTTTCTTATTTTGGCTCTTACGTTCACCGTTTTTAGATCTAGATCAAGTGTGTTGGAGAAAAGTTGTATATAAGGCGTGTTTTCAAAGTAAAAGATTGCAATGGAAGCTTATGAAAACAAGATTGCTATGGAAGTTTTGACCAAAGACCAACTTGTTGGTTGACTTGAGTTAGTCAAAACATTTTTCATAAACAAAATTCTGAGTAACCATAGTAGGCGCGCCTAATTTTTTCTATCAAGATCAAGCTATTCAGACGTGAGTAAAGAAGTACATCCCTCACAGCTCACTTTCTATAAAAGCTGTAAATTTAACATGTCTTTGCAATGAAAAAAGCATCAAGAAAAATAAAGTTGCGCAAGGTTTGAAAATTTTGTTGCCTTCGGTTCACAAGGTCAGGCGAATGGTGTGGGTGCATGGAATCTCAGGAAAACCTTGCGAGATTCTTGGCCATTTTGGAAAAGTCGGAAACCATGGTTATCAAAGAAAAAAATATAGTCCCTTATCTTAATATAGTTTTCGTTATTATATCAATGCACTAATTATGTTCTAACATGTGTTAAAAGGGATCCATTCTAACATATACTGTACCAATTTTGATGACACTTACCAACCATTTCCGACCCTATCACACACATATCACATATGATAAGGAGAGTGATCTACAGCCTCAAAATATAACAATCCATGTGGGTAACAAATAGCTCTATAATGGTTAAAAGTAATATTCCGAAAAATCTACATAATTGTTTCCCGAAGCAGTAAAAGGGATTATTTCCTCACAACTATGGATATTGCCAACGGGGCCATCTCGTGGATTTTGGTAGCCCTGTACCACAATATCTAAGTAGGTCCTTTTTTTCATACATGTATATAAGCTTCATGCATATTGCATGTAAGCTCCCAGAAAATTTCATTTGTAATTAACATCTTAAACATAAATAAAGCACGGCTTAGAACATCATGAAATTTTCCCACTCATCATTATTGCATATCATTTGGCATAACGCGACTTAAGCGTTCAAAATTATACCGTTGTGATCCGAACGAAATTCCTCTCAATCCTGATATCACCAAATATTTAAAGTATATATATAAAATTATAAAAATATATAATTAATAAGAATAAAATTTATTTATTCAGACCGGGCCTAAGCCCAACTCCCACCCATTTACATTGGGCCTCAACCCGAGCCCATTTTCCCCCTTGTTTTCTTTTAGGCTTTCGCTAGCAATCCAACCCACACACCCCCTTTGGGCCTCATCTTCTACCAGCCCAACACTACTAAAACTTTGATATGTTATCTTCTTTTCTTTCTCTTTTGTGTCCGGTTGTAGCAAGTCAAAGGAAACAACAAAACACTAAGTAAAATATTTGTTACTTGTTTCTAGTCGAAGCAAACCAAGGAAAAACAAAACATACAAATTGGCTAGGACATCAAACACTAAACATTTCCTAATAGACATGTGTGCTTGCGTGTACGTGGGTAAAAGGGGACACAAACCCAAGCAAAGCCACCCAAACATAATAAACAATTACACTAATCATGCTTTGACCTATCTGACATCTTTACCCTTTCGTTCTTATGTTCCACATGCTAGAATCGATATGACAACTCCATCTCCATCCCCCCAAAACCGGCTACCATTGTGGCATGCCAAGAACAAACAAAGAACATGTAATATTTTAGTCTCAAAGCCATGCCATCCACCCTTTTATAAACCCTATCAACACTTAGAAGAATTCACACAAGATCTCTTACAAATGACTCTCAAAACACTCACACATTCACATAACACGTCCACTGTGGTAACGAAAGGAAGGAGGAAAGAAAAACGTAGCAAGATAAGGGAAATAGAAAAGCTTGGTTGATCGACTTGGGTTATAAGGAGAACAAGGGGTTCTCGTGGGCATTTCTTCTCGTTCACCTCTCTCACGTATTATCACCACTCATTTCGAGTGTTGTAAGTTCTTTTCAAGCTCGTTTCTCTCATTTACATTCGTATATCACACGTTAAAATGTTATGCGCACCTATTTGATCAATTATATGAACGATTTGTAAAATATACGAGACACTAGCAATCTAATAACCTAAGCCACACGTTCATGACCCTTAAACACACGTTCTATAACACGTTAAGTGTGTGTCGCGTATAACAAAATTTATATACTCACTCGACACTTGTTTATTAAACGAAATCTATAACAACACTTTATGTTAAGTTGATTCCTTAGGATCGACTCTAAGAAACCATCAAACCCTCCCCATTTGAAACAATTTGGAATATTTTGTAACAAAAATGAGTTTTCGATGAATGATAACTATTTTTCTTAAAACGTATCTTTCGAGTCGTTTTCTATGATTATTGACTGTGATCCCCATCCAAGTAACACCCCGATTAGTCTTCCGCTGTCATTATGATCACGGGGGGGGGGGGGGGGGGTTACATTGCAGACCATAAACATATCAAAACATTATAACATAGAAAGTTCATGTCAAAAGTATACATCGTGT
This sequence comes from Chrysanthemum makinoi, assembly GCA_910596185.1. Classification (NCBI taxonomy): domain Eukaryota; kingdom Viridiplantae; phylum Streptophyta; class Magnoliopsida; order Asterales; family Asteraceae; genus Chrysanthemum; species Chrysanthemum makinoi. The sequence goes on from OU343220.1 coordinate 227,740,440, forward strand.
CAAAATATTTTAGTTGATTGGTATAATTCATTTTGCAAAATGGTTGATTACGTCGTAGCTTTCTTATTTTAGATATAAATGAATAATACACAAAAAATACTAAATGATGAATACACAACACTACATTAGTAAATTGGGACCCCTTTTATATAGCAAATCTTAATGGGCTTATTAGAGCTCTTATAACCGTATGTCTATATAGTTAACTTGTAAAATTGGAGGCCCTACAAAGTTAGTGGGCCATGTGCCACTGAACCCTTTGCACACCCCCTCAGCCGGGCCTGATTGCCAACATAATCCAGTATCAAATCCCGAATAAACTCTTTGATTTCTTGAAACTTTGCCTTCTTCATACACTTAGTGATAGATACCGATTTGAATCGAACGGCAGAAGTGACAGGGAGCCTGCGAAGGATCTCAATTAAAAGGTCATCATTTGAACCCAGCAAAGCTCCAGACTGAGTTACAAGCCTTCTAAATCTGTGATGGAAGCCTGTGAGAAGCAAATTTTACGGATGTTTTGGATTTTTCTTATTTTGGCTCTTACGTTCACCGTTTTTAGATCTGGATCAAGTGTGTTGGAGAAAAGTTGTATATAAGGCGTGTTTTCAAAGTAAAAGATTGCAATGGAAGCTTATGAAAACAAGATTGCTATGGAAGTTTTGACCAAAGACCAACTTGTTGGTTGACTTGAGTTAGTCAAAACATTATTGTTATCATACTAAACTTGTATGCACTCACTTTTAGTGCATTATTGTTATCATACTAAACACTTAGTTCAATTATCTAGTTACTTGCATAAGTTGCTAAGTCGCGTCATATCCTTTGTATACAGTTTTGGGACGATTGGGACTCATGGGAAAAGTTAAATTTTATGAAGTGACGGGAAGGAACGTTAAATTTAAATTCCCTTTATTTACGTAATAATGTACTCCAAGTTTTTTGATCTTTTCAATTTGGGTCAAATTAGTGTTAGAGTAATAAAAACTCATGTGTAGGGATGTGCCTATAAATCCCTATTATTTTGATGTTATCGTAGAGGATGGTAGAGTAAAAGTGTATGAAAAAAAAATTGAAAAAAAGAGTGTTGGAAAAAAAATTGAAAAAACATATGGGCTACCATCCTACATCTTTCTTTAAATTTATGTTTGTTTGTTTCAAAGTTATCTTGAGTTTAGAGTGCCGAGTCTTGGCTTAGCAACGCCATTCTTCTCATGCTTGTCAAATAAAGATTTTTGACTTGCCACCACTAAATCGCCTATCCAACCAAACCCTTTGTTTCCCTTCCGTAAGCCTAACGTTACAACCCTTTAAAAGACCTCTTGGATAGTTTTTCCTAGGTGCTTACGCCAAAGCAATGGAAGTTTGATCTAGTCTCAAGCCTATGGTAATCTATGTACTAGGACCAGTTAATGAGTGTTTATCTTCTATTTCCAATTTGATATACTTCATATACACCCGAGAGATGAGAGTATCCAAAAACCACTTGTGAGGTGCTAGTATGTAATTTCTGTGCTTTTTATGACTTTTGCGGGGCTTATACTTGTTATGAATTATTCTAAACCAATGCTTCATGACCCCTAACTTATAAATTAATTGGCCAAAAGCACATTTGCTTGAGGACAAGCAAATACCAAGTGTAGGGATATTTGATAAGGATTTAAAAGGTACACTTTTGAGGGGTCATTTAAGCCCTTAATCGACCACTTTTATATCCGTTCCTGCTTAATTTCGTTCCTTTTCACTTTTTAGGTCTCTTGAAGGCAAATTCCTGGAATGACACTTATTCGGATGAAAAGGCGTGAATATGTGAAGAAAATGGCCAAAGTCAAGATCGAGACACTCAAGGTGCTGGAATTGAAGGTGACGGCGTCAAAGTCAGAGGGCGAAGCCGTCGCAACATACTCCAAAAATTATGACTCGATGCCAAGAGTTTATTTGCTATTTTGTACTGGCGTCAGGCTTTATAGAGTAGGGCGTCACAACTCAGACTGCCTAGATTTAAATTCCAACGGCGTCACAACCACAAGGTGACGTCGTCACAAGGTTGACATGGTCAAGACGAAACCCTAATGGCGGCGATCTGATGGCGTCACATTTAAAGAGTGACGTCGTCGCAGTTGTAACTCTATATATAGAATTCAAATTTTCAGACTTTTAGAGAGGCAGTTTTGTGAAGTAAAACCTAATAATGATTTTTGGATGTCTTGGGCAGTATCTTAGGGCTCTCATACCCTATTTTACAACAAGATAAATAATTTACTTCATTGATTCAATTATGTCTTCAATTGTATGTGTGTATGCTTGCATGTTCACCATGTCCGACTAATTTACTTGTGTGTTTGCTTAGATCTATGAAACCTAGGTATTGAATATTGATTGGTTGTCTCTTATCTTAATTTTACTTGGCCTAGGATTGCAATAGGTCATCGTTGTGTTTTTAATGCTTGAGTAATCTTTGTGAACATTAGTTTATAATCGCCTAGAGTTGTTGTAGGCTAAAAATCCAAAGATAACCTTAGAGTTAGTTTATGAATCCTAGAGATTTTGTAGGCAATAACCTTAAGGTAGTCTCAAAGAGTTAGGGAAGAAAGCATACCCTACGACCTTAGAAGACACAACGCGTTAAGAATAAGGACGTGACAATTCAACCATCAATAGGAGATAACTACGGAGTAATAGCATCTAGGTAAACACATCTTTAATCATCATACGAGCACACATCAATTAGACATAGACTACCCCTCAGCTTAGTTAATTAGATAATTAGAATAGTAGAGTAATCGGTAGAAGTACCACCCCCCAAATCCAATACCCCGAGATTCGTACCTTTCAATTTCCTAAACAAATATAAAAAAGATAAAAAATAATCTTCCTCAACCCCAAACTTAGCATAGTAATTTCTCACTAGCATTCCTATTCCCCTAGAGAATGATATCAATCCCGAGGCTTACCCTAATACTACACTACAACGATTAGGTTCACTTGCCTAGGCGGTTAAAAAACTTGCTCGAAGAAAAGGAAGTTTCCTTTGACCCCGAACGCGCGTTGTAAGGGTATCACCTTTCTCCATACCAGCCTCGCTATTTTCCTTAAAGGCATTATTGTTATCCCTTTCAAAATAGGATAGAGAACGAAGTCTGCTTAATTTCCAAGGCATCCTATATGTAATTTCATCGCTCCCTTCCGAAAATCTAACCGTTCCTTCAGGTTGGTTATAGCTTAGCTTAGACCTTTCAACAAATGGTTTTCCTAACACTACATGGGATAAGCTATAATCGATGACACACCCTACATCTTCTAGGATCATAAAATCTACTATGCATGTAAAGTTCCCAACAAAGATATGTACATCCTTGACCCTTCCAACAAAATTACTGATGGGGAGTTTGGGGTCGAAAGACTTCCTTTTCCATGAGCAAGCTTTACAACCCTCTAGGCAGTGTACATAATCATTGCAGTGTAGTATGGGTAAGCCCAGGGGGTTGATCATTCTCTAGGGGAATAGAGATGCTAGTAGAGTTGTATGACGAGAATGTGAGGTTGAGGGGGATCTTTTTAGTCTTTTTTATAATTTTTAGAAAGCAAGTAAATATCTCGGGGTATAGGAGTGGGGGTGGTACTTTTACCAATTTTAACTACTAATTCTTTAAACCAATAACTAATTAAACTAATGAAAAGGAAAAGATAAGCTATGTATTGAATGGTGTGTTCTTATGATGATTAAAAGTGTGTTTACTTCGATGTTCTTACTCCCTAGTTATCTCTTATTGGTTGGTTGAATTGTCACATCCTCATTCTGATTGGTGCGTTGTATTCTGTATGGTCATAGGGAGGGGGTGCCTAATTCCCTAATATACTACTTTAACCCATGAGTCCCAATCGTCCCAAAACTGTATACAAAGGATATGACTCGACTTAGCAACCATGCAAGTAACTAGATAATTGAACTAAGGGTTTAAACAATGATTACAATAATGCACTAAAGATGAGTGCATACAAGGTAGGCTAAGGCGATTTGGGTGTAACATTTGGGGGTGGATTGTAAACAATGCTCTTCATTGATATTCCGGAAACCGAAACATCATGATAACCGCGAAAAGATAGGCTCTGACGGGTTAACTAGGGGTATCGTGTACTAAAGATGAGTACATCTGATGCAGGATTTCGGATCAGGTTTTAATATTTATAATGTCTCGTTTACCTATGTTCCACCTTATGCACTCACGGGCAGTGTACCCGGTCGTGTGTAGTGTAGTATTCGGTAAAACCAAGGTCGTCCCAAGAGCTATGTGTATGGATTTTAACTTAAGTCTAATGTCATGAATTAAAAGGGGATTGATTGATTAATAAACTAATAAACAGAAATGAAATGCGGAAATTAAATAGATTTTAACGCAGAAGGGGAAAGTATGCTAACCTAATTACTCATCTTATAGTGTAATGTCTATTTTTTATTACTTCCAATTGATTCAAGTGGGGGTTTAAGTCGCTAGGACAACATTTGGTCAATTCTTCCTAAGCTATCAACAAAGGCTCCTACCCGACATCAAAGGTTTACCCCTTGGAGAGTAGAGTGGTTCATAGTCACCAAAGCTAAGTCATTAAGTACCCTACTTGCAAGATTCGAAATAATGAGAGCCCAGGCGCTAGCATCTTAGACACTCATCCCTAACTTCTTAAGTTCATCCGGACGACCGGTGATCATTTGGTCAGTTCGCACAAGCAAGGAAGTGTTGTCAGTTAGTCAATTCTTACCATCCCAAACTCTACCTAACTGCTTAGGGTCAGTTGTTCAATTCTCCTAAGCAACTAGATACGACCGCATTTCAAAACTACCGAAGCTAGGGTAACTACCAACGAACTATGCAAGCATACACTAGAAACAATTATATGGAAGCATGAAAACATAAACAATACATTTAAAGAATCATAACTAGGCTAGCACCAAAGGTGTTTAGCCAAACATATAGTAAATTATACCAACGAAAATGAATAAAACATGAATTGAATTGAACATATTGTTTGTGTTAGGTCACCATAACTTAACACAAGCATCAATATGATAGAAATAAGGTTGAGGGGGCCAGTTGCACATACAATAAACACGATATAAAGAAAGGTTATGCGTAGGATTGTATAGAGTGAACAACACTCTCAAATGAGAGTATACATGAGTATTTATAGGGGAAGGGAGCTAGGGCAACATATCTAGTCCCTTCCTAGACTTCATGGTCCTTAGCATGGGCTTATGGGCTTTCTACATAAGCAATGCCTTAATAACTAACATAAAATCCATATAAATGCAACCTATTACATATAAATGACTAACACTTCATAATAATGTTTAGGAGTGTTTCCAACAATCTCTCACTAAGTGATAGTTATGATGTAATAGTGGTTGCTCGACGTCTTCTAGCACTTTTCTTTCTTGTGAGTAAAGATGCTTTTGTTCCAATAATCTCCCCTTGAGTGGGATCTTGTTACTTTTGAAGTTTTCAGCTTTGACGTCGTTGTGATCTTTGTTCTTTGTTCTTATTGTTCTGGTGTGGATGTGGTGATAGTATGTTGTTGTCTGCATCTGGTCAGCTTCGTTGCTCAGGTGTCTCCACGTCTTTCTCCAACATGCTCACACGCCCTTTGACTTTGGATTTCAGATGTGATGTATTTCTCTAGTCTTTAAACTTTGTAGATTCTTTGGCTTTGATGAACAATCATTTTGACTTTTGAGTTGCCTTTTGAGAGAACTTCATGTATGTTGTTGTAGGTATGAGCATGTGGAGAATCAACACGATCTTTCCTCCTAGGAGCATCCATTAGCAGCTGCATAAATTTGGTTAGTGATAAGCACCAATCGATCATTATGGACTTTTCTTAAAGAATTGACCACTACGATTGTTATACTGATGAATGTCTTGATTCCATTCACCTTGGTCGGGCGAATCAGCCTTCCGAATCTCGTGGAGGGACAGTTGGCATTACATTTAACGAGTTCAAGTAATGACCCACATCTTTAGGACTCGATTCTTGAAAGGAATCTCCTTAGCGGGATTTCTAGCACTTACAAGTTCGAACTTCGAGGGTGTTAGCAACATAGTGTGAAAACACATCTCTAATTCTAGCAAAGGCTGTTCCTGAAACTAGAGGCCCTCAAGTAGGCTAACACGATGTACCGAAGTACATCTATAGTTCAGGTGAGTCGCTGAGGTACACCAAAGCATCACCTCACAACTGTAGACCGTTTGAGACAACACTAAGCGTAACCCACAAGGAGTTACCGAAGTAACCTGCTATCGTATCGTTTGATGTTGACCCTGGAAGGAGTTTCCATTCAATCACTGAGGATCACAGTTGTGAATCCCCTCATAAATGTTCTCTGCAGATTTCTAGGATCTGTGAAGGACTCTAAAATGTATCACTTGCGTCCTTAATGTTGAACGACAAGTGATGAAAGTTCAAGTTTTCCTAAGAGATCTTTTGATGAATCTCGCGGCTCTAGACTCAATAGTGTGTTTTGGTTTTCCTGAGCGGAGACTAGGGAGAGGGTCTCCTTCTTCAATACCAACAATCTCTAAGAGAGAGTCGATAGATTATGTAGGGTTCCCTGTGAGAATGAAACAAGCTTCTTTTGAGAGAAACTTGAGTGGCTAAGAAGGTTTAGTCCAGTGCGTAACTGGGTCCATGACGACTTTATCTTCAATACCGGCGTCAACTTGTGACAGCCAGTAGCATATGAATCTGGAGGGCTATTTCTTTCACCCTTTTCTTTACTTTTCTTTTTAATTCTTCAACTCCTTCTTTCTCCGATTCTCATTTTCTCCTTTTTATAATCATACCTAAGGACTTCTAAATACTAACTATTGGTGGTGTCCTTTGGTAGATCCCTCCGGCTCTGGCGGATAATATGACGTTTATCCCTAAACTTAGTCACCTTATAACTCCATGACTATCCTATGTTGCCATAAAACCATTTTCATGAAAATCTCTCAAAGTGTTTATGAATAAAAATATGTTTGAAACACTTCGAGAGTTTTGCATTTTCAGAAATACTCCCCCTCCACATGTGCTTATGAGTTTTGACAGAAATCTACGCAGTGAGGGAAGAGCGTGCACTTTTGAATTAATCGACTCAAGATAGATAATTTCCCGCGAGACACGGTTACATCACTGACTATGTCAGGTTGAAGTTGTAAACACTCCTTGGTAAGGAGGTTTGACCCGTCAAAGTTCATGTCTACTAAGAGTTTCTCAGATGGTATATTCTACTAAGACTAGTCCTTTGCGAAACACGTTTACATCACTAGCGAACTAATTTGAAATTATTACCTGTCCCGGACAAGTCTTTTCGAGTTACGGACATTTAAGAGCTCGTCAATTCAATGGTGAAGTCTATTTCCACTTAGATTCAATCACAATCCAACATATTTGTATCACACAATTTTTCTCCCCCTCAAAATGGCATATTAATGTTATTTTTGATAAAATTTGATATCGAATATGACCATTTCTAGTTTTGTGGGAAGATTTCCACGAAGAACATTTTTTGAACAAAGATATTTTGCAAATACTCCACCTCAACAAGTAATATTAAATTTTGAGGTTTTGAAAACATGAGAGAGAGTACTTGTTCTTTTGAGCAAAATTTTGAAAATTTTGAAAGTTTGATAAATTTTACTCAAAAGTAAGAAGCTTTCGCTCCTTTTATAAGGATTGTGGCACTGATACGTACCATAGGGTCCTTTCATTAAAAGTTCGGGTTATGCACTGTTATTTATGCACATGCCACAATGAATAAATAAATCATTAATCAAAAATCAATCAAAAGTGTTTAAGGAGTACCCAACAATTACACACGACTGGGGATTTTCTCTTTACGTTGAAATGATGAGATAAAGAAACTATGTCGTCCTCCCACATAGCTTTCCAATATCCTCATCTGATCCCTATGGAACAACCTTTCATCTAGCCTTTTAATGATCCTGCGAGCTTTCTTTCTTTCTTCCGAGTTCCACCTCTTCTTCGAACCAATACCTTCCTGAATATCCTTTAACCGGTAAGCTAACCCATCCCGAACCATTTCCAACGTGTGATCACAAAATTTGTGGATTTCGTCGTATGCCATAAAGCAATTATGATGTAACTCACTGCGGTAGACGACCCCAAACTTTGGTTTCTTCAAGATAGTGTACTGAGAAAGTTGATTAATGTTGGGAAAGTGTAGCAACATTTGTATAAGATTAATCTGCTTTTGGTATGATTCGACCGCAAGTTGTAAATCTTTAACACGTTCTTGAATCACCCTGCTTCAAATGAAGATCATTAGAGTTGTGATGAACTGAAGTTGAATTTCTATAGAGAAGTGTCTCATCCTTCCTTGTACCTTTGCAAGGTACATATCTTCGATGTCGTTTTGTGACAATCTCGAGAAATCTGCTTCAGTGAAGTCAAATTCTATTTCATCTTGTCGCTTGACCTTGATCTCTGACAAGAATGAATAATCCCATTTTGTTGCCAATGTGACCTTCATGATAGAAACGATCTTCTTATCACTCTTAACCTCCTTATTCGATCTTTGAACTTGACAGCTTCTGTAATACAATCTTCTCTTTGGTGGCCAATGATGAATTTCGTATTTTGCATCGAGATCATAGTCTACCACTTTGTCAACATACAACTTAGTGGCATCTTCGTCAATAGCTATATTTGTAGAGAAGACTGCAACTGGAATATTGAAGGTGAGTGATGTAGCATACTTTTTGGCCTTCTTGCCGTGTTGGAGAAACTCGAGGTCATTGTTGAAGAAGAAGCGGTATGGAATCTTGGGTTGCTCGGGTCGGCCAATGGTTGGTAGCGGTTTTGTCCAATCGGTATAGTATGGAGTGTTATCCTTTCTTGAAACATCGATTTTCGATTCGGGATTTAGCCAGTCGATGTTATTGGACACTGCATGGGCAATGTTGTCCAAATGATATTCGACTTCAATTGCGTTGCTTGATCTGTCTTTCAACAAGTTGAACGCGTCGTTCTTGATCCTGCGCAATTCCCCTTTCGACATCTTTTTAATTTTGAACTGATCTTGGATAATCTTTACTTGCTCCTTTGTACGACCGTCTAACGGTTCTTGACCTTCCGGTAATCTAGGCGTCGCATCAACCAACTGACTGGACCACTCATGCTCCTCTGTGTCATCTTCGTCTAACCAGGAGACGACCGAACTTGGTTTCTTCTTCTTTGGTCGGGAGGACGATTCCAGTTGTTTTTTAGGTGATGGTTGTTGTTAGGGCTCAGTAATTTTTTCATCTTCACCACCAGTATAGGTAAAGTAATCACCGGTTTTCTCCAGTGGTGGTGGAGAATCAGTATCCCGAGGTTTATCAGGCGATGGAGGTTGTTGAGAAGCTTGACCTGTTGATGTGGTGGTGTTCTTTGGCGGTGGTGGTGGCATAGATGATGATGAGTCGCCAGTCTTCTTTGGACGTTTTGCATTCGGGTCTTTATCCGTTTCATCATCATCTCTTGGTCGCTTCTCGACCACCGCTTCCTTGCACGTAGTCTCTAATTGATATGCGAGAAGTACCTCATAAAGCTTGATTCATCGGTGTGAAAGTAGGAGCTCGAGGAGACATCGTAATATCGACTTTGAAATCAAATCAAAGTGACATTAGGAGGCGGGACTGGTCGGGTTTGCATGACCACCGGTGTTGTGGTAATCGTTTGCCTGACCAGTGTCTTTAGCGTTAAGTAGAGTTGTCTTGAGAACATTTCTTTAGTCACTCCAGGGATAGTTTGGAGAAGGAAGTGATGAGTATAGTTCCTGATCTGCTCGTCCATTTTTCCTTTTACGTCTCTGTTGAGAATTGCCTTAATATGTTCTCTTTCTCCTTCAAACGTTTCCATATCCTTAGAAAGCTCATTGACCATGTCTGCCAGCATGTTCAACTTTCGGTCCTGAAGACTTTGTTTGCATTTTCTGGATTGATGCAAGGCTTTCTGGATCTTGGCTTTGGTTTGAGATGCCCAAGTATCAGCTTTCTTCTTGACTGATTTTGGTGATGATTTTGTTGTTGTTTCTTTGGATGGTGGTGGTGATGAGTGAGATGATGATTCGTCTTTGGAAGTGTCATGGGGTTCTTCGGAAGATTGCTGAAGGTTGTGTTCAGGATTGTCCAGAATGTAGTTTTCAGTTTTCATCCTGATGCGTTCCTCTTCGGCCTTTTTAGCACCTTCATCTGCAACCTTGTTAGCAAATTTTCTTTAGCTTTCTTAGCAATTTCTTCTTCCGCCCTTTCCTTTTCAGCTTCCTCAAAATCTTTTCTGTTATTCTCTCATCAGTCTCTTGCTCGTCTTCTTCAAAGTCGAACATCACTTGATCCTCTTGCTGATCTTGCTCCGTAGATTCCTTGGTGGTGGCACCAGTTCCCTTACCGGGTTGATTAACCGTATCAAGAAATGGTGTAATAGGAACACCACCGCTGGAACCTCCAGGGCCTTTCATTTGTTGAATTTCAAAGTATTTAGCAGCTTGCTCCTTCCTCAGTTGATTCAGAGTTTTCTGGTACTGTTTCTGTTCATCCTTAGGATCAAACTCATCATCTGAATCTTCTTCTTCTTCTTCTTCCACTAGCTTCTTTCCTTTGTCAGATGAGGAACTGACAGGTTTGTCCTCTGACTTTTGTGTAGATGTGTCATCTTTTTGCGTTTCAGAGTAGATAGTCACATCATCCGACTCAGTTTCAGAGTCTTCGTCTAGTGGAATTGGTTTCAGTTCAAATTTAGGACGAACGATCTGAGCTGGGACTTTCCTCTTACGGGATGGATTTCTTTTCTTATACTTATTAGTGATTCCCGTGCTTCCAGTGCTTCCAGCTCTCCTTGCCCTTATGGTAGCCATTGAAGTTGTCTTCTCATCCATAAACCCAACTCTTCCAGCACGCACTACTTCCTTGTAACGAAGGTATGATGGAAGAACCTTGATTTCATTAGGTAATCAAGCAATCAAGTAATTCCGCACCTTGTTTACGGGTTGAGGAGTCTTTGAACCTTACAGTATTCAAGGTAGGCTCATACAACATTGAGTGTGTGTTGGGGTCATTGATTCTCATAAGGACATCCTGGTGCTTCCCGAGGAGGTTGTGGATCAGCAACTTTGTGTATCTGATGAAAGGGATTTTGGAACCAGGCTTCTTGCAATGTTGCATCATGTCTTCCCAAATTAAGCTTGCATAGTCAATGTGTTTCCTATTAACCATTCCCCAAAAACTTTGAAGATGCATCAGCTTAGGATGTTCATGTCCACTATCTCTCCCTGAGACACACTTGGCGATCATGATGTAGAGAGTCCTCCAGGGTTGTGGGATGTTCTTGAGATCAACACTGGAATGCTTGGTGATGATGCTAGAAGCTTCGTCATATCCAATGTCAACCATGAACTTCAATACTTCCTCTTCACTTGGAGTTGGAACGTATTTAGTAGAGTGAATAACTTGTAGAAGAAGAATGACACGAAGATCCACCACTGTAACTTTGACTTCTTTGGTGCCAATGGTCACATTTACTGCATCTTGACCGTCGATTTTGTCCATGGTGTGCGTAAGTGATGAATGTAGATTTCGGGCACAGAAGCAGAGTTAGATAGCATGAGACGGAAGGGATGATCTTTGAGGATGTCAACTGCAACTCTGCATGAGGATTCAGAACAGGTGAAGTTCTCAAAGTCGACTATGAGATTATTCTTTCTGATGGTTTTGTGGTAATCCACAGGGAAGATATCTGCCATTGTGAGCTCGTTAGGGGCATTGAGATTGATAGGTCACTAGTTTTACAACACAAGCAACATAGAAAGAGATAAAGGCGATTGAACAAATAGACCAAACACACACACGTTAAGAATGACCGGTTATGCGTAGATGTGAGTGAAAGAGAATAAATTGAACAACCAACCTTCAAATGAAGGTTTACAAGGGGTATTTATAGGAGGGAAGCTAGGGCAACACTCCTAGTTCCCATCCTTTTCCTTATTGGACTAGACCTAGGCTTATGGGCCTTCTACATAAGCCTAAGGCTAATAACAAACATAAAGGCCATAATAAGCTAACTATTACATGTTAATCACTAACACTTGATTAAGGTTTCGGAGTGATTCCAACAATCTCCCCCTAAGTGTTGGTGATGAAAAACTATAAACGGTGAAGGCGTTGATGTAATAGTAGCTTTGACGTCTTCTGAAATTCTTCTTTCTTGTGAGAATAATTGCCTTGATTGAACAATCTCCCGATATAGAGATAGTTTTCTTTGAACAGTTTTGCTTTGACGTCATCATAGTCTTTGTTCTTTGATCATTGTTCTTTGTGATGGTTGTGATAGTATGTTGTTGTTGTTTGCATCAAGTCGCCTCAGTGCCTTCCTTTCTGATGTCTCCACGTCATTCTTCAACATGCTCACACGCTCTTTGGCGTTGGATTTAGATCTTGATGAAGTTCTTTAAGTCTTTAACTTTGTAGATTCTTTGGTTTGACGAAGAATCATTCTGACTGTTGTGTTGCTTCGAGATAGAACTTCCATTTGTGATGATGTTGGTATGAGCATGAGAAGAGTCTGCACGATCATTCCGCTCTAGTGCTTCCATAAGAAGTAAACATAAAAAACGGTTAGTAATAAGCGGATTCCGGCACTTACAAGTTTGAACTTTGAGAGTGTTAACAGCATAGTGTGAAAACACAACTCTAATTCTCACGAAGGCCGTTCCTGAACCGGAGTCCCACAAGTGAGATAACGCGATGTACGAAGTACATCAGCGGTTGAGATGAGTCGCCGAGGTACACCGAAGCATCACCTCACGCATAGACCGTTTGAGACCACTAAGCGTACATCCACGGGGAGTTACCGGTGACCTCTGTCGGTCGTTTGATGTTGACCACGGCAGGAGTTTCCATTCAATCACCGAGGATCACAATTGTGAACCTCTCATAAATGTTCTCGACAGATTGCTAAGATCTGTGAAGGACTCGATAATGTACCACTGAAATTCTTATTGTTGAATGTCAAGTGATTAAATGTCAAGTGTACCTAAGAGATCTTTTGATGAATCTCGTGGCTCTAGACTCAATAGTGCGTTTTGGTTTTCCTGAGCGGAGACTAGGGAGAGGGTCTCCTCCTTCAATACCAACAATCTCTAGGAGAAAGCCGATAGTTTACGTAGGGTTCCCTGTGAGAATGAAACAAGCTTATGTTGAGAGAAACTTGAGTGGCTAAGAAGGTTTAGTGCATGCGTCACTGGGTCCATGACGACTTTTAATCTTCAATACCGGTGTCAGCTAGTGACAACCAGTAGCATATGAATTGAACCGATTATGCGCCTAAGTTGAATAATCGGGAGGCCTATTTCTTTTCACCCTTTTCTTTGCATTTCTTTTTAATTCTTCAACTCCTTCTTTCTCCGATTCTCATTTTCTCCTTTTTATAATCATACCTAAGGACTTCTAATACTAAGTATTGGTAGTGTCCTTGGGTAGATCTCTCCGGCTCTGGCGGATCATAGGACGGTTATTCCTAACCTTAATCTCCTTATAACTCCATTGCCATAAAAACCATTTTCAAGAAAATCTCTCAAAGGGTTTGTAAATGAAAACATGTTTGAACCACTGTGAGAGTTTTATCTTTTAGCAGAAATACTCCCCTTCCACATGTGCTTAAGAGTTTAGGCGAAATCGCACGTGAGGAAAAGCGCGTACTTTTGAATTGATCGACTTAAGATAGACATTCCCCCATGAGACACGGTTACGTGGCATAGTTAAAGAGTTGCATTGTCAGCTTTTAGGTGACAACTAGCTCTAATAACTATCTTGAAGGTGTGGACAACTCACGTTTAAACCCGCCAAGGTATCACTACCAAGAGTTTCTAATGGTACATTCTACTCGACACTAGTCCTTTGCGAGACACGTTTACATCACTAGCGAACTACTTGAAATTGTTACCCGTCCCGGAGAAGTCTTTTCGAGTTACTAACAGTTAAGATTTCGTCAATTCGTGGGTTGAAGTCTTTTCACACAAGAGTTCATATAGCAAAACACAACATATTTCTTATCACGTATTTTTCTCCCCCTCAAAAATGGCATATAAAATGTTATTTTTGAAAAGTTGAGAATAAATATGACCATTTCGAGTGTTGCGAGAAGAATGACCACTGTGAACAATTTGTGAGAAAGTTTTTAGTCAAGTACTCCCCCTCAACAAGTGATATAAACGGTTGAGGTTTTGAAAAAATCATAAGGGAAAGTACTTGTTCTTTTGAGCAAAACCTTGAAAAGTGAAAGGTTTGATAGGTTTTACTCAAAAGTAAGAAGCTTTCGCTCCTTTTATAAGGATTGTGGCACTGAGGCATACCACAGGGTCCTTTATTTACAAGTGCGGGTTGTACACTGTAATTTGTGCACAAGCCACTGTCATAAATAAATCATACATCCAGATTTATAATGAAAGAAGCAGTTCAAGGGTACCGGGTAGTCGGAGATGTTGCCGGGAGTGTGAACCGGGCGTTGAAAGCCGGTGATGTTAATCACGGTCGACCTCCAACATAGCTCTCCAATCTTACGGCTGATCCCTTCGATACAACCGTTCATCAATCATCGTGATGATCCTCTTCACATCCCTTCGATCCCGAGAATTCCATCGCTTAGGAGACCCAATCTTCTGATGTATATCCTTCAACCGATAAGCCAATCCATCCCTAACCATCTTCAAAGTGTGATCTCCAAACTTGTGAAGATCTCTACACGCCATTAAGCAATTTCTTTGAAGTTCACTGCGGTAAATGACGCCGAATGGTTTGCTGATGAGCGTATATTGGGAGAGCTGGTTGATGTCGGGAAGATCAAGCTGCGGTGGAGTGAAGTTGACACGCAGTCGATAAGATTATCTGCAAGCGGAGATCTTCTACACGTTCTTTGATAACTATCGTCGATGAAGATGAGCACCGACTTGATGAATTCACGTTGTACTTGAAGAATTGTCTCATACGACCCTATACTTTGGCAAGGTACATGTCTTCGATGTCGTTGATAGACAAATTCTCAAAGTCACCTTCAGAGAATGCATAATCCCTTTCGTCTTGCCTTTTGACCACAATCTTCTTGAGAAAAGTGTAGTCCCATTTGGACGAAAGATCAACGTGTTTGATGGCAACGATGCTTTTAGGACTGAACACTTCATGTTGAGATTTCGAACCTGCGGCTTCGTAGTAGATTCTTGGCGTTACGGCCAATGATGAATCCCATACATTGCATCACGGTCATACTCTTCCATTGTGTTGGAGAACAAGTGGTTAGATCTTTCCTCGATAGCTATGCAGTTAGAGTATATTGCTGCCGGGAATGGAAGTGTCAAAGATGTAGCGTATTTCCTAGAACCATCGCCACCGTGTAGAAGAAACTCCAAGTCTTTGTTGAAGAAATATCGGAATGGAATTCGAGGCTCATTAGGTTGGCCGATTGTTGGTAGTGGTTTAGACCAGTCGGTGTAATATGGAGGGTTGTCCCGTTTTGTAAAGTTGATGTTTGCTTCTGGGTTGAGCCAATCCATGTTGTTAGACATAGCTCGAGCAATGTTTTCAAGGTGATATTCGACCTCAATGGCACTTTCAGAGCTATCTTTGAACATTTGAAAAGCTTCATTATTGATTCGCTTCAACTCATATTTCGTCATCTTCTTTACTCGAATTTTTCTTGCGTAATTTAGCATGCTCCAATGTATTACCGTCTACGGATCTTGACCTTCAGTAGGTTAGGGAGTGGAATTAACAAGTGTAGAAAACCATTCAAATTCCTCTGTTGTATCTTCATCTAGCCATGATAGGACGTCGCCTTGGGCTTCTTCTTCTTTCTTAGGCCTAGATGAGGGTTAGTTTGACTTTGTCGGGAGAGGCGGGTTGTTGTTGGGGCTTATGGTATTCTTCATCGTCACCACCCGTATACTCAAAGTGGTCACCGGTTTTCTCGAGTGCGGGGTGGTGTCTCCGAATCCGAGGTTTATCTGCGAGAAGAGGAGGAGGTGATATTTGTTGAGCTGAGTCCTTTGTGGTGGAGGTTGCATCGAGTCTTGAATAGAGGATGATTCACCGGACTTCTTTGTTCGCTTTGGGCTCTTTATCCTTATCTTGATCTTTATCATCATCATCTCTTGAACGCTTAGGCCTTACAGCCTCTTCTTTGAATGATGACTTGAGTTGGTATTCCAGCAATGCTTCAAACAGTTTTGCTTCATGGGAGGCAAATGTTGCAGAGCGTTTCGACATTTGCGCTACCCGCCGGTTCACCAATTCATTATCTGAGAAAATTGTAGTTTCAACTGGATTGATGCTCAAACTCATCGGAGTTGATTTCATGGCTTGCTTGGCTAAATGTAAGAGATTTGGATATTATGCGGTATACATCTCCTTTGTCGGTTTGAACGACCTCCATTAGGAACTTGTGAGAGTATCCGTTTATCATCTCGTCCATGCTCCCTTGAAGATCATCCTTCATAAGCTTCTGTACATACTCCCTTTCGACTTTCATCTTGTCTGTCTCATCGTGATGATACGTTATCTATCGACAATGAAATTGACTTTCTATAGAGCATGTCTTTCTTTCGACTCTTTTTCTGACTTTAACGATTCGATTCTTAGATTGAGAGATCCAAGATGGAGTTGGCTTCTTTATTGATTTGGATGATGATTTGGTTGATTTCTTTGATGGTGGTTATGAAGAGTGAGAAGATGAATCCGATGATGATGAGATGTGAGGAGACTCCGGGACCTTTGGTGGCTCAGAAGTTTCTTCCTTTGAACGTACAGGACTATCGAGAAGAAACTTATCATACTCAACATCTTCTTCATTTCAGGACTTAGCTTGTTCATCGGCTTTGGCTTTGGTGCGGCTTCTTCATCGACTTTTACTTTCTCTAACTTCTCGATTCGGTTCTTCAAGAGTGTCCTCCACCGCGTGTTTGTTGTTGTACCAAAGTGGTGGCACCAGATCCCTTATCGGGTTGATTAACCGCATCGGGACCTGGTGAAGGTTGAGCTCCACCACTCGACCCTCCAGGGCCACCAATTTGTTCTTTAGCAAATTGTTGTGCGACGTGTTGAAGTCTCACGAATTTGAACTTCTTCTGTATGATTTATCCAGGTTGCTCTTCATCGAGCTTGAGCTTTCTTCATACGGCACAAATCTGGAGTCTTCCCTTTTCCTTGATCAATTTGGAGGACTAGGAGGTTTAGATACCGTTGTAGTTTCATCTTGCAGCTTTGAGTAGAAAGTCTCTTCATCGATTGATACCCTCAGAGTCCTTGTCCATTAGCTTTCTCTGCGGTTCAGGCTTAGATACGGGAATAGGAACAACTTCCTTGGCGGAACTGTCCTCTTTCGTGGAGGATTCCTCTGGGAACATCCTCGACTCGGTGTTTGCGGCACTTCCGCACTTCCTCTTACGGTTTTCCTTATAGGTGTCGGAAGACTTCTCATCGAGATGACCAACTTTGCCTTCATTCTTGCTACGGATACCTTTTGTATGTCTCGAGCTTTTGATTTCATTAGTCAAGGTGATCGTAACACAACACCTTGTTTCTTTGTTGACGATTCCTTGATTCTCGACCGTGATAGGGTAGGCTCGATCAACATATCATGATTGTCGTGGTCATTGAGCCTCTGTGGAACATCGGGATGAAGTCCAAGTGCTCTCTGGATCAACAGTTTTGTGTATCCGACATAGGGAATCTTTGAGCCAAGTTTCTTGAGAAATGACATCATGTCTTCCCATATGATGCTTCAATTTCGATGTCCTTTTTGTTGATTAATGACCATAAGATTTGTAGTTCTATGAGCTTGGGATGCTCATACCCACTATCACGACCAGAGATAGATTTGGTAATGATGATGTAGAGGGTTCTCCACGGTTGAGGAATGTTCTTAAGCTCCATATGAGAGTGCTTAGTGATTATTCCTGAAGCTTCATCATAGCCAATATCAATCAGAATTTCGAACTATCTCTTCAAGAGGTGTGGCATAGAAGTCGGTTGGCTCGATTTCGAGAATTAGAAGAACATAGATCTGCATGTGTGACGGTGATCTGTTTGTGATTGAGCGTCACAGTCACCGCACTTTGACCTTTGATCCTTTGCATTGAATTCGAATTGTTGAATGTAGATCTCGAACGATGCGAGTGTGAGAGCATATTCTGGTACGGATGGTTCTTAAGAATATCCACAGCAATCAGACAAGAAGATTCCGAGCATGTGAGGGTATCAAAGTCAACCCTAAGGTTGTTCTTTCCAATCTTTCTCGGATAGCCATTAGGGAAGATGTCAGCAATTGTGAGAACTTCAGGTGCATCCACATTCATTTGAGCGACCATGTCGTGATCGAAATAACATTAGCCAAAAGAACCAACATATCGAAAGACATAATGTTAGTCAACGAAGGTTTTATTGTCTAATTTTTGAATGTACAGTGTTAATGATTGTTACGAGTCCTAAGTCACTTGTTTGTCCAATAGTCCAATGACGTCGTGAAACGTTTCGTGAGTTAGTTAACTTTAAGTTTTAAAGTTTATGTTATCACTTATAGTTCACAACATATCAAACGTTTAAGTTTATTAGTGACATTATTGGATTCGTGACGTTATGGTACATTTATTTACAAGTTTGCACGCGTAACAATTCAAAACGAAGGTTTGATCAAGGCTTATGCGTAGGAATAGTAGCTTATGCGTAAACAAGGGTTATATGCGTAGACACAAGCTTACGCGTAGGAATCCGTCTTACGCGTAAAGAAATGTTACGCGTAGGAACAGAGTAACCTTATGCGTAGAAACTTACGCGTGGCGTATATAAGACCTTACGCCGTAAGGCTTACTCGTAAGAGTAGACCTTATCGCGTAGAGTCATCGTTTATGCATATCCTTCACGTGATACGCGTAGTCCCTATGTAGAACCTTACGTGTAACACGCGTAAGATTTCTATTACGCATAACTTTCTACGCGTAAGGTGATCCTTATGCGTAGAGTAACAAGGACCTTGATTCTGAGTTTTATGCGTAGCAAGCCGGAAATAAAATCATCATATCATCAATCTTAACATGTATAGTCATTTTAAAAACAGATCATGGCATGAAACTCATTTCACAGTTTACGCGTAGAAAGTCATACGCGTAAGTCAAAACCCTAAAGTTTATGAATTACGCATATGATTTCTAACCATAGGATTTGCACCAAACGTTTTCTGGTAGGTCTTAGGTGTTGTGAGAGTCTAATAACCAAGTTTTAACACCCAATTCGTGGTGAATCAAAAATACCCAAAACTCAAGAACATTAAACCCTAATTTCTAATTCTAACTTAATTAGTGTTTCTGGGTTGTTATAGGGCCTGGATATCATCAATTCAACATGATATTAACATCACACAACAATCTTTTAGACCAAATACAATCACATTTGAAAACCCCCCAAAACCACGCATAAACCCTAATTTTCAAAGTCACTCAATTCGTGTATCTGGGTATGTTTTAGTGATAAAAATGTGTTCATTGATGTAAGAAAAGCATTTTGACACAATCATTTTAACCACAAACACCCATTCTTGATTGAGTGTTCATACGCTTATGCGTAGAACACTAAATCAATCATTGACAAAAATTTGACCGTTGGATTTGTATAAAAATCAAAACCAATGTTTGTAAACACGTTAAGATCATAAAACAACTTACAAATTGATGATCCAAAACACGGATTTCTTGAACGATTTGTATGCGTAGATTATGTTAGGTTTGAGTATTAAATGTGATGTGAGAAGTTAGGTGTGGGAGTTTTATTAAAAATAGTTTACACTTTTGGCAGCTTTTGGTCCCTCCACCTTTTACTTTTTCATACAAAGCCATTTAACTTCCATTTTGGTTACCAAACAAAGATTTTAAGAAAGAAACTTGACACTCCCCTCGACTTAAGAAAATAATGAAAGGTTATAAATTTGGTCCGAGGAGTGTCGGTTTAACTTGAAAAGTTTACCACCATTGATACAAGAAACAACCAGAATAGAGTAACATGCAAGTACATGGATGTTTTTGAAACAGTTAAGTATTTATTTTCTCCCCTCAACACTTGATCGGAAAAATACTGAATTTTGAAAGATTAGAGTGTTGACGGTTGAAATGTACTTGCCATGTTGAAAGAAAAAATAGATAGAAGAATATTTTTGTTGTTTTATCAGGTTTTATATTTTTGTATTTTGTTTTTGAAGAAGTATTTACAGAAGAGATTTTGGTGTTTGACAGGTTTTAAGACTGTTTTAGGAGGTCATCCAATTCCTCTTGAGTCAAACACCTCATACCAATCCGGTGGACCAACTCATTAAACCTAGCGGGAGGCAAAGCTTTGGTGAGTAGATCTGCCAATTGGTATTCTGTACCCACAAAATATAATTCAACAAGACTGCTCCCACGTGATCCTTGATGAAATGATATCGAAGATCGATGTGCTTTGATTTCGAAAGTTGAACTGAGTTGCACGAGATCGCAATAGCACTCCGATTGTCGCAAAGATACATCGGATTCATCAAATACGTAACCACAGTCTTTGAGTTGTGTTCTCATCCAAATGACTTGAGCACAACACGCCGACATGGCTACATATTCCGCCGGTTGAGGACGGCGATGTACAATCCTCGCTTCTTGATTGCCATGACACCGCTTTGTCACCAAGAAATTGTAAAGCTCCTAAAGTACTCTTCCGTGAATCTAAGCATCCTGCGTGGTCGTTAATGCGAAAAAGCGATTAGTTCAAAACCGTAATCCTTTGGATACCAGATCCTCAAATTAATGGTTCCCTTGATGTATCGGAGGATTCTTTTAGCCTCAGAGAGGTGGGTTTCAGCTTGGTCGCGATCGATAACGGAGCAAAGATATACGGCAAAGACAATATCGGCTAGTGTTAGATACATGAGAGACCCAATAATACTTAGGTATTTGGTAGGGTCAACCAATTTCCCATGTAAATCAGCGTCTAGCTTCTTGGTATGAGCCATTGGTGTGGCATAGGTGTCCCAGTTTTGCATTCCAAATTTGTGTAACAATTCAAGGGCATATTTGGACTGACTCAAGAAAATACCACGGGTGATTGATGAACTTGCAGTCCTAGAAAGAACGTAAGTTCACCCATCATGGACATTTCAAAATGTTTCTTCATTAGTTTTGCAAAAGCGATTGAGTACTTTTTATGAGTTGACCCAAAAATGATGTCATCCACATAAATTTGAACAATTAAAATATGTTCCCGTGATATTGTATGAAAAGAGTTGGGTCGACCGAACCTTTGGTAAAGTTATTGGCAATGAGGAAAAATGATAGCTTATCATACCATGCCCGAGGGGCTTGTTTGAGACCGTAGAGAGCTTTCTTCGGTTTGTAGACATGATTAGGGAACTCTGGATCAATGAATCCTTCGGTGACTAACATAAACCATTTCTTTAAGTTGTCCATTGAGAAAAGCGGTTTTACATCCATCCGAAAGACCGTGATGTTCATATGAGCCGAAAATGCGAAAAATCCTAACACCTCAAGACAAGCAACCGGGCAAATGATTCTTCAAAGTCAATACCCTCTTCCCGACGATAACCCTTAGCCACCGACGTGACTTGTTTCGATAACGTTCCCTTCAAAGATCCAATTTGTTTTTCCAAATCCATTTAAGACCAATGGCGAAGACCCTTGTTGGTCTTTCAACCAGTTCCCATACTTCAAGACGTTTAAATTGGTTGAGTTCTTCTTGCATGGATTCAATCCAGCTTGTCCTTTGTCATTGCGTCTTTAATGTTTTAGGTTCAGATTGGCGGACGGTGAGTGCATAAATGCAATGTTCACCGTCCGTGTGAAGATGTTGTCTCGTAACGACCGGGTTGATTTGGGTTGCCAATAATATTTTCCAGAGGATGGTCTTTTGTCCATCTATTTGTGGAGGGTTGATGTTGGTATACATTGTGCAGATTTTGAGGATTCAAATGGCTTGTTGAAGATTCCGCGACATCCGTGCGGCGATCTCATTAGCAAACGGGTTAAAGAACACATTTGGATCAAAATCGTAGGTGGGGGTACTTCATTGAAACATCATCACCGGTTCATCATTGTTAAAAGCGGTTTGTTCAACTGTTGTGTTGGAGTCAACTGGTGGTGCTTCTTCAACCGTAGTTGTTGTAGCGGTGTATCGTATAAGAGTATTATCGGGTTGAGCAAATGAAACAAATGGATACACACGAGCACGTTCATCAATATCGTCCAGCGAACAAATGAGCAAATAACCTTTCCATTTGTTGACGAGTGAGTGAGGGCTTGTTTGGTGATGATGGGGTTTGGGGAAGTTTAAGCGGTTGTGACCGGGTTCTAAGTCATGTTATACTCGAAGCCATTTCCGTGAGTTCAACAAAATGAGCATGAATCGTTTCCATAACCTCCTTTGTTCGACGCGATTCCGATTCGGAAACCTTTAGAATTATCACAATATCCAATAAAGACTCCAATGTCAACTTTGGCTTTGAGCTTTCCAAAGTCATCACGATCATTATTCGGATAGCAAAGAGATCCAAATACATGAAAGTGTTTGAGATTCGGTTTTCTTGTGTGGACAAGCTCGAAAGGCGTTTTGTTGTGGCGTTTTGTAATCATAGAACGGTTTTGAGTATAGCATGCGATGAATCTGACGCCCATAAGTAATCTGGAAGTTTAGCATTGATTAACATTGTTCTTGCGGCTTCCACTAACGCGTCGGTTTCGATCTTTCAACAACTCCGTTTTGTTCGTGTGCGGTAATAGATGTCCGATCAATTCCCACTTTCTCATAAAATTCACGAAGAGTTTGGTTAACAAATTCGCCTCTGCTTACGATTTTTCGGATGGTGTTTCAGTAGTGAACTTGTATTTTCATGAGAAAGGTGATGATCATCTGTGGAGCTTGGTCTTTGCTTCAAAGAAAGTAGACCCAAGTCCAGCGTGAATAGTCATCAACAATTACTAAGATGTAGCGTTTGCCATTGATCGCTTGCACGCGCATCGGGCCACACAAATCCATGTGAAGAAGATGAAGCACATGCCGAGAGTTGTGTTCCACCTTTGAAGGAAAATGAGCACGAGTGCTTTTCCCTTGTTCACAAGCCGAGCAAAGGTGATCTTTAGAATACTGAAATCATGGGAGTCCTTCAACTAGTTTGTGTCGAGCAAGGTTGGTGATGGTTTGAAAGTTTAGATGTGAGAGACGACTGTGCCATAGCCATGATTTTGTTGATGTTGCCTTTGAAAGTAAGCAAATGGGAGATGAAGCAACCATGTCTTGCATAGAGATAGTGTAAAGACATGAATTACGCGAGCCAGACATAAGGTCGTTTCCTTGTAGATCACTTAATGAAACAAGATTTCTCCCGAAAGCAACCTCCAAATCTCCATCACAGAACCGACCTCAAAAGCAGATTGTGACCGAGATCTTCCACATAATAAACCCTGCTAATTTCGATGTTCCCATTGATGTAGTCTCCGTAGCCCATGATAGCTGCGAAGTGATCATTCCCAATCGACGGTGCCAATGAACTTTGCAATAAAGTTTGATAACAGTTTAAGGTTGCTCGTCATGTGTGGGAACATCCGCTATCAACAATCCAGAGAATGATCGATCACCGCATTACACATAGATGACACAGATGGAATAGAAGTAGATGTGGAACTCGAAATGTTAGAGGGTTCGGGCGAAAGGTATAGTAGACATATACACATCAATAGCTTTAGGTATCCATTTAAATCCTAGTGTGTTATATATCCATTTCGGCCATCTCCAACTAGTATTTGCTTTAGTCTTAGTGAATGCACTAGGTGGTACTACATTCCTAGGAGGTGAAACTGGAGCTACTGAGGGACGCAATGCGTTTCTTAGAATCTAAAGAGGGCGGTCTACCAAGCACTGACTTAGAAAGATTAGTGGGCCTAGAGGTATTCGGTTCTTAGGATTCCTTAAACGAGAGATGATAGCTTTAGCAACACATTTATCATGACAATCGGAATTCATACTTTTACGACAAATAACACAAGGTGCATCGGACTGAATATCAAAAGTGCTTAAAGGTTTAGCATTCGTTACATCACTATTTCTATTACATTTGCCGGACGCAATATCTATAGTGGAAGCAACATGAGTCTTATTCATAGTCCTAGGGTGTTCTTCTACTTTAGCATTCCTTATTGATCTTTTCTTAGGTCGCAACTTCCTATTCTTCGATGTAGTGCTCCTAGGTTGTGAAGTGCGGACGTTTGGAAAAAACGCAACTATTCCTGTTCAAGAGAAGGAAGCACGTTAGCAACTTGTGATTTGGCAGTATGGATTCTAGGTTCATGATTACTAAGTGTTACTGGGGCTATTCTCTTAATCACGGTAGGCGGAAGTTGTTCATACTTTCCTAACATTTCTCTTAACTTGAAGATAGTGTGAATCGATCTTGATTTTCGTGACCTAATATTTCCAAAGAAAATGCATAACTTCCTTAGTGTGTGCAAGATAATTATCAAGTTCATTTGATGCTTCATCACGAGTCTTTTTGAGTAAATCAAATATGACACCATATTCCTTTTTAACTTTTACAAGTTCTTGTTCATATTTTGAGATTTGACACTTAAAAGACACGCTTTTGATCATCCAGCTTGCTCAATTTTAGGATCGAAGATTTTGCACGAATCGGGCGATTTTGTGTTGAAAAGCAAGTTGTTGATCGTGAATATCTTTTGACACCAATTAAGACGACGTATTGCATTTGAAAGTTCGTTTGACAATCGTTTATTTTCAACTTTTAAGGACTCGATCCAAGCACATTATCGTGTTCTCAACATTTACCACAGAATAACCGATATCGTGAGAGATATAATCAAATGCATATGACAAAGAATTCAATAACACAGCATTATGGACATCGGCACATATGACATCTTCCAAGAGTCGATCAACATCTTTTCTCAACATTTTCTTTTTACGCTTAGTATTAGAAATAGATGTTTCTGTTTTCTCGAAAATGACCTTCATCAATCCAAGTTCCTTATGAAAGTCCCTTTCCCAAGACAATGCACAACTTTTCAAATTTTTAACATTTGGTAAAAGATTTTTCGGAAAAATATCTCTTTGTTCTTGCGCTAGAGGCGATTGAAAATGTTGAACTTTGATTTCATAATGATATTCTATCTCATGTTGTAAAGTTTTGAGGTCAGCCATGAAAAGGTCAAAATATTGAAGAATTTTGCGATTTTCGGTTTTTGAGTTTACTTCACAGATGGAAGGTAAAGGACCATAAGTTTGTGCATAATCTGGTTTGGGATTAACATTAGAAGACTCGAGCGTTTTATGATAATCCTTGGTGTGTTAGAAGAATCCGTTGGTGTGGCGAAAGTGACCGCTTTTGAATAGTTAAAAGGTTTGTTGTAAACAACATTTTCTAATTTTGATCGACTCTCGTCTTCTACATCTAATTCCTCTTGACGATGATATTCAACAACACTCATATGAGTTATCAATTTTATATTCTCGTGACCGAAACTTCGTGGATTTGGTTTGAATGCTTTTGTTGAAAGTTTAGGTTTGTAATCAGCAAGATTTGGTCCATATCCATTTGGATTTGGTTTTAAAGTAAACTTTTCAATAGTTGTGACCGACTCACCATGTTTGTAAACAACAGTTTTAAACTCTTTAAGTTTGTTTTGCAAGCCGATGATTTCTTCCAGATGATCATCTATTCGTTTCGTTGAATGCTTTTTGTATGCAGAGAACTATTTTTGACAAGTTAACAACTCAACCTTAGCTTTTTGATTTTCCAAGGTGAGAGCGTTAATTTGCATTCTATTTCAGACAACAAAGCATTCTTCGAAGCGGCTAGATCACGCATCTGTCTCTCTAAATATTGTTCGCTTTGATGAGATTTGGCAAAGGCGCTTCAAAACCTTTTCACGCTTTTCTTGAGTTTTGAAAAAGTTGAGTTGCTTTTGTAAACATTCAAAATCCTTGGTTAACAGTGCATTTTACTTTTCAAGTCCCCGATTAATGGCACGACATTCTTCCACTATGGTTTGTTGGTCTTGTATTAAACGAGCAAAATCCGGATGAGGCAAAAGTTCGGCGTGTTCAACGTGAGTCACCACATGATCATTACTGAGATCCTCAAGTATAACCACGAAGTCAATTTGATTATCAAGGGAAACCATTTGGTCATCTTGATCGTCAAATATAACTACGGGTCTAGTTGAAAATCGTCGGAATGAGATGTGGACGACTCATTTTGAACATTCCGAGCCTTGCCGGATTCAGATGTTGGCGGAGATATTAGATCAGAGATGAATATGGTTTGTTCGCACGAGACAAGCCATCGCTGTCATACAATGGGCTGCTTTCACTCATGTGTAACTCATGCATATTAGCCATCAACATACATTGCATTGGCCGCAAATCCTCCATATCATCATCCGAGTCGCATTTGCCATAAAGCTCGTTCTTTTCGTGAGAGTTCCACCGGCCATCCTTAAGAGCCAAAAGAAGAGCCTCTTTGTGATAAGCACTTACCCTTGTCCTCGGCTTTGGGCATGCATTGGCCAGTGTCCCTTCTCATTGCGGTTGTAGCATCGAAGACCATTCAACCCATTCGAGCATTTCCTGTTCCACCACTTGAGCTCTATTGTTATTCCTACCCACAAAGATTAAACCCTTGACCACCGCCCATCCGGCGCACCATAACCACGATTCTCAACTTCAACTCGTCCCATTGTTCACAAATTGATTCCGTGTGTTAAATGAGGAACGAATACGATTGTTGGATTTGTTGGTATAACGGCTAAAAGCATTAGCAATCATAGCAAATCCTTGTTGCAATGCTTCAACGGATCGATTCCTCATTAGCTTTACTGACAAGTGCTTGAGCATTGTTGTTGTTGTATGGAACCAATTGAGTTTGTTGAGATTGAGTTTGTGAAGGATCATATGGTGTGATTGTAGCAGTTGGTTGAGTTGCCGGTTGAGGAGTAACTGCTTTGAGCATATAAAGTAAGTTGTTGATTTTCCGGTTGTGAAGGTGAAGCAATTTGAGCACGGAGAATCCTTTCTCTATCAACTTCCTTTTCATGAGGCTTCAAGTAATCGTACAACAATCCATATGTAGAATGATGCATGTTCTTTGCTTGACGGAGAAAAATGACATACTTCTCCCATTCAGGACCAAGACTACTCAGGAACTTAGTATTAACGACAATTCTTGGCATGATGATGTTGTGTTTATCCAAATCATTTATGATGTCTCAGAATCGATGATGATAAGACTCGAGTGTCTCTCGTGTTCAATCATGAAGTGTTCATAAGCCAAGTAAATTTTGGATTCCATATCCTTCTGATTTAGTGCAGATCCTTCCATAAGAAGATGAATATGTTCCCACATCGCCTTTGCAGTCTTTTGAGCATCAACACTTCAAATAATTGAGTTAGGTAATCCTAAAAGGATATATTGCATTGCAAGCTCATCAGCTTCATAGTGTAGAAGTTCTTCTGCATTCAAGTCTGCAACAGTAGCAATGTTTGATTGTTCATCTCTTGGTGGATTAGCATTTGGATCGCTGGGTACAATGACAATTGGCATTTGAAATGAACCTTACAAGATAACCTTCTTTAAGAACTTTCCATGTGGCTTCTTCAGATCACAAAACCTAAAGAACCTAATCACCCATTGATCGTAGTTTCACAGTGAGCATTGGAGGTCTATCAAGTGATCCAGCCTCATGAATTGATTGTTGGCTGCTTAAAACTTCACACATCTTTGCAAACCAAGTGGGTTCCTTCATAGTGTTCCTTGATGGATGTTGATTGAAGTCATTTGTGTAGGGTTAAACTTGAAGACTTGGTGGTGGTTGAACCATTTGAGGTTGTGGAATTGCAGCAAGTTGTAGAGTATGTTGTTGATTAAATTGTTGTTGATAAATTGCTTGTTGTTGATTCCATTGTTGATGTTGTGGAGTTAGTTGTTGTTGACGTTGAGAATAAGTGTAAGGGAAATAGTTAGAGTATGGTGGTTGTGACATGTTGAAAACTTGTGTTGGTAAAAAATGGATCTTTGTAGTCGAATGAACCTTTGTTGATGAAGTGTCCTTAGGCGTAGAAATCACAATAAACCAAGTAGGATTTATGCGTAAAAACACCAAAGTTACGCGTAACAATGAGGGTTACGCGTAGTTTTAGCTTACGCGTAAGTAGGGTAAAGGCACTAAAGTTATGCGTAGACACAAAGTTAGGCGTAGAAAGTTAGGCGTAGGATTACCTTATGCGTAAGACTAGGCTTAGGCGTAAGATGAATCTTATGCGTAGGATTTCTATGCGTAAGCTTTATGCTTATGCGTAAGTTTAGGGTTTTATCCCAAATGATCTTTTACACTATCACGGTGCAAAAGATATCCAAAGTCGACGTGTTTTCAGGCTTATCCAAGCAAGAAACCACGGAGTAAACCACAAAAATGAAGATCAAACCAAGGATAAAGTTACGCGTAAGATTAGGGTTTTGATACGCGTAATCTTACTCGTAAAAATGATTTTGCCCAAAGATGTTTCTAAACCAGTTTTTGTGTGATGAAATAGCTTCAATAACACCAAAATGACACAAAAGTGTGAAACTTGATGATCCAAAGCTCAAAGCGGTTACTTGAAGGTTTACACCCTCGTTCAAAAACT
This sequence comes from Chrysanthemum makinoi, assembly GCA_910596185.1. Taxonomy (NCBI): domain Eukaryota; kingdom Viridiplantae; phylum Streptophyta; class Magnoliopsida; order Asterales; family Asteraceae; genus Chrysanthemum; species Chrysanthemum makinoi. Next base: position 227,769,185 of record OU343220.1, read on the forward strand.
AGTTGAAGAACAATGATCCACGCATAAAGTTCAAAACGTTTTGCCAAAAACAGTAAGTTTAACACCTTATAACATTGAAAGTACAAGAATCTTGGAATAAAAAGTGTAAAAAATGCGTTTTTACGCAAGCCAAAGTTATGAACCGTAAGTTAAGCGTGAGACCAAAACTCACTTCAAACAATACGTTCACCCAACTATTAGGCGATTGATACCACTGATAGGTCACTAGTTTTACAACACAAGCAACATAGAAAGAGATAGAGGAGATTGAACAAATAGACCAAACACACACACACGTTAAGAATGACCGGTTATGCGTAGATGTGAGTGAAAGAGAATAAATTGAACAACCAACCTTCAAATGAAGGTTTACAAGGGGTATTTATAGGAGGGAAGCTAGGGCAACACTCCTAGTTCCCATCCTTTTCCTTATTGGACTAAACCTAGGCTTATGGGCCTTCTACATAAGCCTAAGGCTAATAACAAACATAAAGGCCATAATAAGCTAACTATTACATGTTAATCACTAACACTTAATTAAGGTTTAGGAGTGATTCCAACAGAGATTTTCCTGATTGACATCCATTTCACGATCTGAAAGGTATTGAGACAAAAGAACCAACATATCGAAAGACATTATGTTACTCTAAGTTTGATTTTATTGTCCAATTATTTGATTGAAAGTTATCATGATTATGAATATTACGAGTCCAAAGTCACATTAAGTCCAATTGTATGAAGTTGATGTGACAAGTTACGTGAGTATGTTAATTTTGAAGTTTTAACCTCCAAATATCACTTAAACACACAACATTTTAACTTTTGATAGCTTATGAGTAACACTTTGGACCTCATCCAAATTTAAGGTAGTATTTGTTCCTGGTTCAACTCTAGCTCCAGGTCACTCTTCCATAATATTATCACCATTAGTTTGATTTTGAGTTTGTGATTCGGGCTCATGAACAACATCTTTTATTGGCTTTGAAAAAAGTTGATTGTTCTCTTCTTGCTCATGACTGATGAGTTAGCCTAAAATCATAGATGTTTTGTAACAAAAGTAATCAACAAGCTAATAATCAAAATTTTGAAATCTTAATAAGTAATTTGTTACATTTTTTGGAATAAATGTGTTGGCAAATGGGAATTGGTAAAATGATCATACATACATGAATACATACTACTAAGTAATGATACTAGACTCAGGGGTGGACGTGTGTTGACATATGGGTATGCACTTGCCCACCCTATACAAAAATTTCCTAGTGTGAAATATAGTAAAAATATTTTTTTTATAAGGATAAATATCTAAAGTGCCCACCCTTTAAAAAGTGATTGCATACGCTCTTTAAAGAAAAGTCTAGACGTCCAGTTTACCAGTTGTATTTGTAGATACAAAATTCAAATCCCATGTTTAACATAAATAAAGCCCACTAATAATACATGTAAAATCTTACTAAATTAACTATTTTAATCACATAGAAAATAAACTACTCGAGACCATCTCAATTTTCCCCAATTTTCAATCTTCGCTCCAAAATATCTTCACCACATCAGGGTTTGAGTTTCTTGGTTGGGCGCTTTTACTTTAATCTTAATCTCCAGCAATCTGCAAAGTCTAGAAAAAGTATCTAACTCGTTTGCTCACTTCCTTTCATTGCGTAAGATTACTTTACATTAAGGTTTGTCAACTCGAGGTAAAAAAGAAGGTTTAAATTCAATTAACAGGGGAAATTTTCTTGAACTATTATCATTGTTAGTAAACATAATGAAGATATAAATAAAGTTGTATTGGGAAGGGCTCCTAAAAACCATAAGTTGACCTCTCCTTTCATCCAAAGAGATCTCATAAACTTCTGTGCAAAAGAAACAACTAAGATTATCATTAAAGACCTTGGTGAAGACTTTTTTGCAATATTAGCATATGAATCATCTGATGTATCTCATAAAGATCAAATGTCTTTGTGCTTGAGATATGTTAATAAAAAGGGAGTTGTAGTGGAGAGATTTCTGGGTATTTTACATGTCATGGTTACTACCGCTTTAACTTTGAGAGATGGAATTTATTCTATGCTTGTGTAGCATTCATTGATCCCATCTAGGATTCGTGGTCAAGGTTATGACGGGGCTAGCAATATGAAGGGTGGCATTAATGGTCTTAAAACTTTGATACTTAATGAAAATCAATCTGCATACTACATCCATTGTTTTGCTCATCAACTTCAGTTACCACTTGTTGTTTCTAAAAAAAGTATGAATTGTGGTTGGCTTTTTGAGGTGCTTACAAATTTGTTAAACGTGGTTGGAGTTTCATGTAAGAGAGTTGATATGTTAAGAGAAATTCAAGCTCAAAAAGTTGCAAAAGCCTTTAATCTCAAAGAACGTAAAAAGGGAAAGGAAAGAATCAAGAACTTGGCTTAGGGAGGCCGGGTGATACTCGTTGGGGGTTTCATTATAAACTTATGAGTAAAATACACGGTTGGTCCCTAATCTTGTACTGAAGCATCACGTTGAACCAAAACTTGGAATTTCATAGCTGGGAGTCCTTTTTTCAAGTTTTATAGTCTAAAGTGGTCCCTTGACGACTTTTCCGTTAGTCAACCACCTCAGTCGTCGTTTGCTTTGTCTTTAATCCAAGGGCACAAATGTCATTTTACCACTGTCCATTATTTAATATTATCGTGTCAGATCCATTTGTTTACCATGGGCGCTACAGTAAAACCTTGCTAATAAAAGGGAAAGTTTATCACCACTCATCCCTAATCTTTCCTATCCCCTTAAATCTTATCTTCTTCACCTACTATAATATAATCGGAAAAATTGTGCTTTGTTCATGCAATCAAAGGGATATGGTTCGAACATCTTTGGAACAACACGAACCCTGGAAGGAGGTTCTATGCCTGTCCAAGACAGGTTGGGACACTTAATTTTATTTCATTTTAAAGTTGGCTTGTAGTGGTTTACCTTAAATGTGTCAATTATAGTAATCTCTATTTAATTATAATTGTGATTTTATACAAGTGGGTTTAGTATCAGTTTATGCTGCAAAGAGATGCTAACATTTTGATTATCAATTTTAGCCTACAACATGTCCATTCAATGGGTGGTACGATCCACCTATGCCAAGGAGAGCAAGGGATGTGATTATCTACTTGTAGAGAAACATCTACAAGAATGAGGTAGCATTACAAGAATGCTAAGCCGCCCTCATTGCTGAGAATTTGGAGGCTGTCAACGTGGGTGACAAGGCAAACGAGCTAGAGGCTGCTCACCAAGCATCCTTGGCTGATCTCCTTCTTGAGAAGGAGAAAGTTTCCTTCTGAGGAACTTTTGTGTTTTGTCTTGGATAGTCATCTTCTTGGGTTTTCTATGGTTTTTCTATAGGGTTTAGAAAGTTACTGGTTTTTGTGTTTCGGATCGGTGGTAGATGGTCTGCAATGGGTAAGTTGTGTTTAAGAAGTTTTAGTGTAGGTTGACTAAAAATAGTCTTTTGGTTGATAATGTTTGGTCCTTTTACAGTGGTAATATTATATTTCTTTTATGCTTGGTCCTTATACTGTGTTGCCTTTACTAATAGGTCCTTGCCCCAAACATTCATATATCCGCCTTAGTTGCCACACAAATACTAGTAAAATGATCAAACTCATAACACATATACAAGTATCAAAGATGGATGAACAGACACCAATTTTGAGTATCAACATAAACTTGATATGGTGTTGTTCATCCATTTTTTATTCTTCATTGTTGTTTGTGATAATAGAATAACAGTATCCAACTCAAAACACAGATCCAAGAAAAACAGGTCCAAGTATCAAAGACGTATCAAGTTTCAAAGATGGGTGAACAGTAATTGACTTTGTAAAAGTCAACAGTTAATATGCGTATGAACTTGTAACAATATGTAGAAATGGGTAAAGTGGCAAATCAATACAATTAAAACACAATTTTACCCATAGACTAACATGACATGATTTCATACATAATGCAAATGGATATATTTCCAAATGCATAAAATTATGTAGTCTACAAAGTTTAGAAGTAGACATTGTTTAAAGACAGCAAATAATGTTTAGAGGAATACATATTCGATGGAAAACATTGGCTTTCATATGCTTAACCAACAATTTTTTGTGGTGAAGACAGCTTTGCTGCTATAATCTTGGTCTTAGTCCAAAATTGTTTTGGAGACCCACCGAAAAGATCAACTTGACTTCCAGATTGAGACTGGACCACACTTGGTTGAAAATCACCTTAAGATTGAGCATTAGTTTGACACTGAGGTTTTTCATTTTCTTCAAAGTTGTGACCTGTAACCTTTGCCTTCTTCTTTGTCAGACTTTTGGTGGGATGAACCTCGCTTTTTGAGATCTGTGTAATCGCCTTGACTTCTGTTACACCTCCTTGCCCAAGACATGTTTTCTTGTTGTGTCCAAAGATTGCCACATATACCACAAACCACACTCTTACTAGACTATGACAAGTTACTGGTTTTGTCATTATTATCATTTTCAGTAAAAGCCCTAGTTCTTTTCTTTCGTGGCCTACATAATGGTTTATGATGTTTAGGTGGAAGAATGCTTGTAGGCACTTGTGACTTATTCCAATGTCGATAGCCATTTATTGGTTGGATGTAGTGTTTATAAGTTTCTTCCCAAGTCTTAAGCAAGTAACATGGATGAACCCATGATTCAACATATCCTACTTGCATTCCATTGAAGCTTATATACCGATGGGTAGCAACAACATGTTTACATGGCATACCTGTAAGCTCCCATCTTCTACATGTAAAATCCCTAGCTTCAACATTCACAAAACACTTATCTCCCTATCCACTAACCTAATACTTATCTCCTTTAACCCGTAAAACGGTGTACTTATAAGCCTCTTTCTTTATCAAGTCTAACATGAGTGTTGCCTTTGGTGTTAATGGTCCCAAGACACTTGTCTATCACATTCACAACATTCACTATTCTTTTAATACAGTATTCTATAATGTATTCCAAAGCAGTAATGATTGGTTGGTGCTTACCTCCCAATAGTTTCCCATTGAACACCTCACACATGTTATTAAGTAACACATCAAAAGGATCCCTCCCTACACATTTATACAACATGTTTGAGTAATACAAACAACAGTGTTGAACAATGTCATAGAACAAAATATGTACACTTAGACATAGATTTGGTTAGTACCTGAAAAATGCGACCTTGACCAATGGGTTGGTGGTATCTTACTTAACCAAGCATGGGCAGGTTCGATAAAACTCTTGAGTAATAGCATGGCTGCCTCAAATTGTTGGGTTGTTGCTGCACATCTCCACAAATGTTCTTTGTATGCTTTAGCATTCCATTGCAATTTCATATTATCATGGACGTGCTTCAAACAATATCGGTGTTCAGCACTAAGGAATACTGCTGCTAATGCTAGAATGATACCTTAAACAAATAAACATCAATTCATTACTAATAAAAGTAGCATTTATCAAAAATACAAGTGAATATAATCAACTAAAAGGTAACATCACCTTTTGCCTGTCACTGATAAAAGTGTAGTTTGAGTTTGGTTGCAAGTCAAGATCATCTCCTAAACATTCAAGAAACCAAATCCATGAGTCTTTCTTTTAGCTTCTGCAATGGCATAGGCTAAAGGGTATATTCCATTGTTGTTATCTATACCGACTGTTGTAAGAAGCTGGCCAGGAAAAGGACCCCTCATAAAAGCACCATCTAACCCCAACAACTCTCTTTGACAAGCTTTATATCCTTCTTTTAAAGCACCTAAGCATACATACATTCTCTTGAAAACTCTAGTTGGACTTGTTGCATCTATTGCAGTTTGTACACTTATCCTAACTGTTGTATTTGGGTTTGTTTTCTGCAACTCTTCAACATAATCTCTTAAAAGGGTGTATTGCTGCTTATGATCACCCCTAATCTCGTTTTCTGCTTTGTTTTTTTGCCATTAATGCCTTTTGCATAGACACTTGAACTTCAAACTGTTTAGTGAGCTGATCTTGAACAACCCTGATTGGAATATATGGATTGACTTGAACTTGGTCAACTATTTGCTTTGAAAGAAACTTGTAGTCACAAGCTTTAATCTCTCTTGATTGCAAACATTTGTGTTCATCCCTGAAAGTTCGAACACTCCATAAATCTTTAGCTTTATTTTTGGCTATATACAACAACCATGGGCAATCTTTTGCTTGCTCCTTGAGTGATCGCAAATATACATCCCTTCCAAGGCCTCTAGTTATCGGACCAGTTTTCCTCTTTGGGGTTGTTCCCAGCCCAACACCTTCACTTGTAGCACAAACAGATATTTTTCCAACACGCCTAACCCTAATTCTTTGTTTGTCATCCTTAATAAGTTGCAATTTCCTCCCAGTCTTTATGGAAAGCATGTTGATCTTATATTTCACTTCTTTTGAAGTTACAAAAGTTTGACCACATAAAAAGTATACTTCGTCCTCTACTTGTGTTGCCTCACTTAACTTTTGTTTCTTGTATGCCCTTATTTTTTTCTTCCTAATAACATACTCATCCTCATTCTCAGAACCACTTGCAAACTCATTATCATCTAATAGATCTAACTCACTTTTCTTAAAAAAATCATCTGGTATCTGGCTGGAGCTACCTATATATGGTAACTCTGTAGTTTCAGTCACTTTGAACAGATTAACATCAACATCAGGCTCCTCAAAAGTATTTGCCTAATCAACAACTATGTTTGCATCTCGATTGTTCTCAATATCATCATCATCACTCACATAACTATCTGTTTCACTCACATTGTCATCACTTAAAGCTTCCTCAACTTCACATACCTGTACAAATTTACCTTTTTGGATATGCTCAACAGGATTACATATTTCCTCCTCTTGATGACCTAACTCTTGATCATTTTGACATACCTCTTCAGGACTATTGATGCGAGATATTGCAACCTCACAAGGAGTTTTACTTCTTGAGGGATCTCAAGAAGTTTTGCAATCCTCCAGGCAGTATACCTGATCGTTGTAGTGTAGTATGGGTAAGTCTGGGGGATTGATTGTTCTTTAGGGGAATAGTGTCGTTAGGCTGAAGTGTATGTCGAATTAAGTCTAAAGGTGAGGGATGATTATTTTTGTATTTTTATATTTTAAAAATCTCGGTTTTGAATGGGAGGGCGGAATTAGTTGCTAGTCAACTAATCCAAAAGCTACTGACTAAACTAAAGTGCAATCTACAAGAGAAGTGAAGCGTATCTTCTTATGATGCATTACTCCTTGCTAGCTATCCAATTCTACCTACTGAATTGTCACATCCTTGTTTTAATTAGTGTGTGTATTCCATGTTTATTCATAGGGAGGTGTCGGTGGTCCCTAATTCTATGAGCATAAACTCACGCAATAAATACAACGAAAGCTAACTAGTGCACTCTAGGGCTATAGATCACTATTTAGGACGTTCAAGCTCACAACTCGACGATTGAAGCAAGTTTTCCTTAATCTAGTGCGACAACCAATTAAACAAGAGACAATAGGATTCAAGAATTATAAACTAAATCAATTAGACTCATTGAATTTGTCACACCTTAATGATGAAGATAGATACAAGCATCAATAAGAAAACAATAAGATCTAATCAATTATATACAAGTTTCACACAATCATAAGAAAACACTAGATGAATTAGCCAAGCATAATAATAATTGAAGACATGAATTAAGATAGAATCAACAAACCATTACAAGTTATAATGTTATATTTATAGGCAGATTTTATGTCGGCAAAGGGTGACGGCTTCTGCTCGATAGAGTGACGGCGTCACGAAGACTTTTTTTCACCAAACTGTAGATTTTCTCGTTCCGGTCACGTAGGCTTTTGAATCACCTAAACCTGAGTTCTTATGCAAAAGTTATGGCCAAAACAGTATCAGCTACTTCACGCGCATGTTGTGATAGTCTTGATCAGCTTGTGACGGCGTCAGTTGAGATGTGTGACGCCATCAGTCTTCAGTAGCGACGTCGTCTGAGTCTTGGATCTTAGGCGTCTGGTGTAGATTGTTTGAGTGACACCTTCCATATTTTAGGCGTGACGTCGTCAGCCTTTGTGATCAGGAATTTCACTGAGCCGTCGTGGGCATATTTTGATCAAATCTTCATAGAGGGACGGCGTCGCCCTTTGGATGGGACGCCTGTGTTCTGTTGATCAGCCTTGAGTGTCTTCGATCTTGACTTTGCCATTTTCTTCATATTTTTGCTTATTTTCATCCAAATATGCTTCATTCCAGCATTTTGCTTCCAAAAGACCTAAAAAGTGAAAAGGAACGAAATTAAGCTGTAAAGGATATAAAATGTGTCGAAATTGGGCTTAAATGACCCCCTAAAAGCTTACGTTTTAAATCCTTATCAAATATCCCTACACTTGGTATTTGCTTGTCCTCAAGCAAATGAACTTTTGACCAATCAATTTATAAGTTAGGTGTCATGAAGCATTAGTTTAAAATAGTTCATAACAAGTAAAAGCGCCACAATAGTCATAACAAGCACGGAAATTATATACTAGCACCTCACAAGAGGTGTTTGGATTCTCTCATCTCTCAGGTTTATATTAAATATAATATGAATGGAAATAGAAGATAAACACTCATTACCTGGCATAGTACATAGATTACCATAAGCTTGAGAATAGATCAAACCTCCACCGCTTTGGCGTAAGCACCTAGGAACAACTATCTAAGAGGTCTTTTCAAGGGTTGTAACATTAGGCTTAAGGTAGGGAAATAAAGCGTTTTGTTGGATAGGGGATATTTAGTGGTGGCAAGTCAAAAATCTTATGTTTCAAGCATGTAAAGCGTGGCGTTGCTAAGCCAAGACTCGACTCACTAACACTAGATAACTTGAAACAAAACAAACATAAACTTAAAAACATAAACATAAAGATAGATGTAGGATGGTAGCCCGTATGTTTTTCTTTATTTTTTTCATTTTTTTTAACACTCTTTTTTTTCGATTTTTTCATACTTTTTTACTCTACCATCATCTACGATAACATCAAAATATAAGGGATTTATAGGAGCATCCCTACACTTTAGTTTTTATTTCTCTAACACTAATTGACCCGATTTGAAAAGATCAAAACACTTGGAGTATTTAATTACGTAGACAAAAAGAATTTGAATTTATCGTTCTTTCCCGTTACTCCATAAAATATTACTTTTTACCCATGAGTTCCAATCGTCCCAAAACTGTGTACAAAAGATATGACTCGACTTAGCAACCATGCAAGTAACTAGATATTTGAACTAAGGGTTTAGTAATGATAACAATAATGCACTAAAGATGAGTGCATACAAGGTAGGCTAAGGCGATTTGGGTGTACATTTGGGGGTGTATTGTAAACAATGCTCTTCATTGATATTCCGGAAAACCGAAACATCATGAGAACCGCGAAAAGGATAGGCTTTGAGGGGTTAACTAGGGGTATCGTGTACTAAAGATGAGTACATCGCAAGGGTGTGGGGTAATTACTCAACCGATGTGGAAGATGTAATTGTAATACAGGTTTCAAACAAGGGTTATCCTAATGCCTCTTTTCATTTAGTTATTCCTAACTACATAAGTGTAGTCTCACTAGCGATCTCGGAATTCATCACAAAACAAGTTCTAGAATCAATTATACTACCGGTACACTCTCTAAGCATTAAAGATGAATGCTTTTATTCCTAAAGATCTAGGAGCAAACCTTACATTTTTTGGGGTGGAATTTGAGTGGTAGACGGTTTTGGTGCTAGTCATATAATTCCTATTCATGAGACACTTTATTAAGACTAGAGTTTTAGCTCGTAAATGTCATAAAAAAATTTAAATTTGGTGCTAAAATTGCCCTAACAAATATTTCTCATAGTTTATTACACAAATTACCAAGGACAAGACAAATGATCAAGTGAGTGAATAGTTTCTAAGTTCCCATTTTATTCTCCCTCCCTACACTTAAACTAAACATTGTCCCCAATGTTCCCCAAAAGCATCAAAGTTATGATAAAGGAGGGTAAGTAGGGAAAAGAAACTAATACTCCCGTGTTTAGCTCGGTAGGATATGTATGAAGTTGTGGTTAAATCTTCTTCCAAGAAGAATGCATAAGTAATAACCTTCATCCAATGTGTGTTTCTTCTTCTTGTTCAAAATAACCTGCACACTTATAAGGAAACGACAACCCAAAGCATCAAGCCGAACAAAGAAAAATCACAACAAGATGTAATTTCAAACTTAGAAATAAAACAAAGCAAATAAGATATAATGCTTATGGAATGGATGTTTGCAGTTTTTCTGGAAAATTAAGGATTGGAAGTTTCCAAAAATCACAAGTTAGACAGAAAATGAAACTGAGAATCTGTTTCCATATTGCCTGACGTCGTCGGGTTTTAATCCTCTAAGTTACTGGAAAAACACCTACCTAAACCCTAGAATCGGACTTAGGGTTTTAATCCTCTAAGTTGCTGGAATCAACAAACCATTACAAGATGCTTATGGAGTGATTGAAACCCTCTAAGTTTCTGGAAAAACACCTACCTAAACCCTAGAATCGGACTTAGGGTTTAAGGCTTACAAAAAGTGAAGTTATAATGTTATATTTATAAGCAAATCTCTGTCGAGAAAGGGTGACGGCGTCAGCTCGATAGAGTGATGGCGTCACAAAGACGTTTTTTCACCAAACTGTAGAGTTTCTCGTTCAGGTCGCGTGGGCTTTTCAATCACCTAAATTCGAGTTTGTATGCAAAAGTTATGGCCAAAACAGTATCAGCTACTTCGCGCGCATGTTGTGATAGTCTTGATTAGCTTGTGACGGCGTCAGTTGAGATGTGTAATGCCGTCAGTCTTCAGTCGCGACATCGTCTGAATCTTGGATCTTAGGCGACTGTAGAGTTTCTCGTTCAGGTCGCGTGGGCTTTTCAATCACCTAAATTCGAGTTTGTATGCAAAAGTTATGGCCAAAACAGTATCAGCTACTTCGCGCGCATGTTGTGATAGTCTTGATTAGCTTGTGACGCGGCGCTTGAGATGTGTAATGCCGGTCTTCACAGATCGCGACATCGATCGAATCTTGGATCTTAGGCGCCGGTGTAGATTTTGTGAGTGACGCCTTCCATATTTTAGGCGTGACGCCGTCAGCCTTTGTGATCAGGAATTTCACTGAGCCGTTGTGGGCATATTTGGATCAAATCTTCATAGAGGGACGGCGTCGCCCTTTGGATGGGACGCCATCAGGTTCCGTTGATCAGCCTTGAGTGTCTTCGATATTGAATTTGCCATTTTCTTCATGTTTTTGCTCCTTTTCGTCCAAATATGCTTCATTCCAGCATTTTGCTTCCAAAAGACCTAAAAAGTGAAAATGAACGAAATTAAGCAGTAACGGATATAAAATGTGTCGAAATAGGGCTTAAATGACCCCCTAAAATTGTACGTTTTAAATCCTTATCAACTATCTATTTGGATATGCTCAACATGTTTATCTATATGCTGGTTGACATCACCTACAACATCTTCAGTTTGACAAACCTCTACAGATGAAAACAAGGGTTGTGTTTCTGGAATCTGACTAGATTGTACCAAAGTATTGACTTCAAAAGGTTGATGTGTAACCTGACATAAATCCTCTACCCCAGATTTATTAACAATGTTTTCTAAGAACAATTTGTTTGAGCAATATGGAGCAATAGCAAGAGCTGTCTTTTTCTTTGTTGCATCCACATCAGCAATAACTGTTCTAATTGACTTTGGTGACATTTCATCAACATCCAATGTTGTCTTACCATTTTCAACATAAACTTCTATCATCATATGGTCATAAACAAGATCTTTCAATATTTCTAAATTTGCACTCTCACTTAAGCTATACAAACCATCATCTAAATTACTACGAGGCTTAACAAAGTAATAGTAATTTTTTGAACCAAGCTCGTAAACCAATTCATACATAAGAACATCCAACTATTCAACTGACACACTATCAACATCAACCAAATAAACTAAATTTTCCATACCTCCAACGTATATTCTACCAGGCCATTTGATGCAGGTTTTACTGACCAGGTTTTAATATTTATAAAGTCTCGTTATACCTATGGTCTACCCTAGTGCACTAACGGGCAGTATACCCGGTCGTGTGTAGTGTAGTAATCGGTAAAGCCGAGGTCGTCCCAAGAGCTATGTGTGTTGGATTATTACTAAGTCTAAGTGTCACAGATTAATAATCGTTTCGAATAGGAATTAATTAATTAAACTACTAAAGCAGAATAAAGCAAATAAAGGCAGATAAAAGGTAAAGGGTAAATCAATAGAGGAGAGTGATGCTAACCTAGTTAATCCTCCTAGCTAGTTATGTCTACGTCTACTTACTTCCAATTACTTGAGGTGGGGTCAAAGTCGAGAGGACAACATTTGGTCAATTCTAACGCCCTAACCTATCGAGAAAGATGCCACCAGGAGAAGTCAGGGTGTCCCCTCATAAGTAATGTTGTTCCTGGTCCCCTAAACCAAGTCATTAAGTACCGCTATATGCTAGATTTATAATAGTGAGTGCCCGGGCGTTAGCAACTTAAACACTCACCCCCTAATTCTTAAGTTCATCCAAACGGTAGGTGATCAATTGGTCAAATCGCACAAGTAGTAAGGGTCGTTAGTTGGTCATATATTACCCTTCCCGTCTCAGTCCGCTAACCTAGGGTCAGTTGGTCATATCTCCTAGGAAATTGGCCTCTACCGCCTTTCAAAACTACCGAACCAAGGGTGGCTACCAATAAACTATGCATGCATACACTTAGAAATAATTGTACGGATTTAATGTAAACGCAAACAAAACAATTAAGGAATCATAACTAGGCCAGCACCAAGAGATGCTTAGCCGCTCATATTAATCATACAAACCAATTCAATATTTAATGGTACGAAATACATGAATTGAAAGTAAAGAAAATATAAAATGCTAATGCTTATCGTAGGGGAGTGATTTCTCCCTTGGAGACAGCTCCGATGCTCCTCTAGACCTTCCTTAAGCTTTTCCCACGTTCTTCCGGTTGTTGTGTGTGGAATGGGATGATTATAAATGATGGAATTCGTGGGGTATTTATAGGCCAGATCTAGGTTACGGCGTAACTATAACAAGAGTTACGCCGTAACCTTCAATTTCTTCATATTTTGCACTAGTTCTGCTAGTTACGGCGTAACCTTATTAGTGGTTACGCCGTAGTCTTCAATAAACAAGGTTACATCGTAATTAATAAAATAGTTACGACGTAGTTATCAGCGGCGTAGAACCTCATTTGACCTAATATAGTTACGTCGTAGCCTTGGGGAAGAGTTACGCCGTAACCTTCTGATGAATTGGTTTTCTGAGTCACGCAATAGTTACGGCGTAATGTGAGAGAAGAGTTACGCCGTAACTTCTTCAAAATCAGCATACTATGATAAATCTTTAGATATTTCTCCAGTTCAGCGTCTCTTTAGCTCCAATGCTCGTAATTTACCTGAAAGTGGAAAACAATGGAAAACAAGCATAAATCCATATAAATGATATAAATTACAAGCATTATCGGGGGAAATTGACACTTGATATTCAGGACAATTTGATGTTATCAAATATCCCCCCACTTGAACTCTACTTGCCCTTAAGTAGACCTTATTAGAAAGATTCCTAAAAAGATATCTCCCATAACCTGGAAAATATAAGTTTATAAATCCCTTATGCTAGAATAAAACAAAGCCGAACACCTCACAAAAGGGGAACATAACACTCAAATCTCTCAACTATTCTAAGTGTCAATTTCGGGGTGATCACTCAATCGCACAGTCATAGCATGTATTCTATCATAAGCTTGGCGGTTACACAAATCTCCACCACTAGAGTTAAGGGCTAAATAATTCTCGAATGAAATATGGGTAGACACGACAAAGGTTAAGGGGTGACTCGTCATTACTAACATGTCACGGCGAAGTGGACAAAATCAATGATACATGACCAAATCCATGGCCAAGACACCAAAGATTGCTCGTTGCATCACCTAGACACGCTTCATGACTAAAAGGTAGGATAAGACATGGGATATATAAATGGTGTAAAATAAAAAGCAAGCAGGTAGTCTAAATCTATAACCAAGTCATCACCACTTATCGTCCGCCCATAGTTCAAGCTTTGAAGTCAAGAAACCAGATCATGAAATACAAGGTAGATGTGTCATTAGAGGACGTCGTGATGGGCACATTACCTTTTCTCCAATTGTTGGCATAATTACCAACTCCAATCTTCAAATGTGACCGAGGTGGCCTCCTCGATACTAAATCTATAAAGCTCATAACACAGTGCTTATAAAATCGCACTTTACAATAACATACCAACTATAATTTTTTTTATTTTTTTTTTCAATTTTTTTTTTTGAATCATAACTTTAATAACTAAATATAATATCCCCCCACTTGAGATGAACAATGGGAATTCAGGGGGTCTTCAATGATCTTCAAGAATGTTGTCAAAATGAAAGGAATGGCTCAGAAGGGTGTATAGGTGTATCGAAACAATATATCGGGCTAACACAATGAAAGGAATGGCTCATAAGGGTGTATCTAGGGGTATCTTGCACTAAAGGTGAGTGCAAAAAAGGGTTTCACATGGGGGTCGAGAAGTTGAGGTGACTAATCGAAAGACACACAATGGTAGGCTATTTGGGTGATAATCCTATAATATTGCCTTTTAAAACTAAAAAGTCCAAATACATCGAGCTAACTCAACATACCTCGTCTATGGTCTCGAAATGATGCAAAGGCCAAGTTCTAAAGTTTACAAGCTACCGGCACACTCATAATTTGGTGGATTTGGGGTAAAATATTAGAAACGGATAAGGCTAATCTCACCATAATAAATCAAGGGTTGTATGTGCTCGGCTAAGGTCTAATCTAGTTAGGTTAAGAAAAACATGTCAAAATTTTAAAAATGGCATAATTTTTCAAAATAAACTAGAAAAATGAGGGCAAAATAATGTTCAAGAGATAATTCTACTCTCGTCCCCCCACTTGAATTGTACAAAGTCCCTTTTGTACTAAGCATTAAATAAAGGTGAAGAGAAGAGTAGAATTAGAGCGAGAACTTCCCTGAAATTTGCTCCATAAAGAAAGAAGGCCCACGAAAAAGAGACATGCCTTCATATAAGCATCATGAACAAACTTCAATCCCTGAAATCATACTACCGACAAGCATAATTCTAAAAAGAAAAAAATAAAAAATGAAAAACATACATAACTCACTTTCGTAGGAATCACGGTTGCATTTAGCAAATGCAACAAGCCTTTTAAACCACTTGGTGTCCCAAGTGGACGAGTGAAGTCTCGTGAGGGTTTACAGGGAACACACCCAAAAATTTCATTTAAAATACTAATACAAGGTTATTGCATTTTAAAACGAAAGAATTAAAGCAGAGGAAGGTTGCGTCGTAACTCTTTTCAGGGAGTTACGCGCGTGAATCGCAAAACCACATAAGCTGCAAAGCGAGTGGTTCTGGTAACCACGAGATGGTATTACGTAATTAGTAATGCGCCGAGAATTCTCGCAAAAAGTTGGTTACGGCGTAATCACATAGATGAGTTACGCCAGTAACTCCGGGTCGACAAAGAACCGCAGCGCAATTACTTTCTCGTTTCCTGCAAAAATGGTTAGAAAACACAAAACCCTACAGAAATGGAAATAAAATAAAAGAAAGGGATAATTCGGGTTGTCTCCCGAAAGAGCACTTTCCTTTATTTACGAGTCTTTAGGTTAGACTCAGAGCCGCAGGGATACTATGGGGGCCTTTGGACTTCTCCGACCTCTTCAATGTCTTTCATCAAGTTATGCCTCATCCAGGTGACATTCGTGGCAGTTCGGCGGTATTCATTAGTTTCGACTTTTCGAATTTTGCAAAAATTTTCCTCCAGTCCCAAGTGGTAGCGAGTGAACTCGTATTTTTCGACAATAATTGGTGGCGGTCTCTTGTAGGGAATCCCATGGAGTTTGCACCTCCTTTGCTCATAAGCTTCATCGTCGGGATCAGTATACTCATCATTCCCTTGCAACTCAAGGTAATCCAGGATCCCTTCAATGTCATCATCATCAGAAGCGGTACCTTGAAACCATTCTTCATCGAGCAGATTCTCCACTAGTACACGCTTGCATTCTTCTTTTTCATCTCTAACCAACTGCTTATAATCCTCAATTGTTATTTCACTCGTGTTGTTAAGACTTTCGTTGTTTGAATTTTCTCCACCTATATACTCTTTCCAAATCTTCTCTTTGGTTAACGTATCTACATGTCCATACTTAATCTTCACTCAACTATCAAATCCGTGTTGTCCAGCCAAGGCAAACTCGTTCTCTCCTTATCGTTGGTTGAGGACCAAAAGAATTCATCTTTTCCTATTCTCCTTGAGTTGCTTCCCCCGTTACATATATCGTCATAAGGGTTGCATGACGCCCAGAAAGTCTCCCCAGGAGATTTTATTCTTTCACACCCTTGGATCGTATTTCTTTGTTGTCAGATTCACTTAAATGCTCATCCATGCAGTAGATGTCTTTATTAGCCACTTCCTTTTTCTGATTGTGCTCCTTTGTAATCAACTTTTAGCTTCTTAAGAAGATTCGGGTTAATCTTGGCATCCCCGAATTGTATTGGTACACCATCAAATGCCAAGTCACTGAACTTTATACAATGTCTTTCACGCTCGTGAGGGCATGTCCACTCTTCCTCTCTTTCACTATCCCCGCCGTTACAATACTCGCGAAAGGGGTTGCATGTGGGCCAGGCTCGTGTGGATTCATCGTCAGTTATGATGATCGAGTACACCCGTTCTGAGTGATAGTGGCTCTTCTTCATCTTCTATGGAGAGTTTCTCGAGTCTTTCATCATCATATGCGGGCCACATACATTTGTTATGGTTGATCCTATCCTTATTGCTTCCTCCATCGCAAACCTCGTTTCTCGGGTCACACGAGGCCCAAAGATCATACCAATCTCCCTTAGCAACGGGTATCATTTTGCACCAGTGATATTTCCTCTTAGATCTCAGGCAGAGGCACAAGTTAATGTCGGGACCAGTCGTTAATCTCGAGATGTTCCCGATTCATCCACTTCGAGGAATTTTTCGCTTTACGTATCCCATTACGCCGTGAATCGAGATTCTGGTTACCGTAACTCGTTAGAGTCGTTTTCCTCCATATTCTTCATAACCCCGCTTTCCACTGTAAAAACATAGCTACGCCGTAACTCATAAGGCGATTACGGCGTAACTCAGAATCTGCCATAACGGATCAATTCAAATCCGTATTATTGGCATGAACCTTCGAGTTATCATCAAAAGTTACCTTACATTCCATAGCGGGTTTCGATCCTTCGGGTTTATTGTTATTCATCCTTACTTTTTCACTGAGCTTTTCCACCATATATTCTAGGTTTTTCAGGGTTGTGTCGTGCTTGGAAAGTTTTTCATAGTGTTTTCTCGAATTCTTTTAACCACTCATCTTGGTCTTTTGTCTTTGGGCTAAACTCTGTGAACTTGTTAATTGTTTCTTCAAGACTGGCTTTCTCTCCATAAGGCCCACGGTTGTAATTTCCACGATACCGTTACTATTTCGATTATCTCTCGTAAACGGTCGATTTTCTCCATACTTGGCTTCTTCAATTATATTTTTTTCGTCGACATGAGGACAATTCTTCGTTAGGTGTCCTCCTCCACAACTTTCACAACCCAGTTGGATGGCATGAACGGTTTCTCTGACCTTCAGCATATCTCGACTAAGATTTTCAATTTTACTAGCGATTGCTGCAATTCCGTCACAATTTCCGCCCTGGTTTCTTTTACTTCCTCCGCCGTGCCATTTTTTAGTGTGATCAGCCATTTTCTGAATGGCTTCAATTTCAAGAGTAGGAGTCATGTTCGGGATAGGTCCTTGATAGTCCAGCATTTATCTTTTAGTTACGTTGATTCCTTTGTAGAAGATGTTCACCTTTTGCTGGTTGTTCAGATCATGTGTAGGACATTTATAAAGGAGATCGTTGTATCTATCCCAGGCTTGATATAATGTTTCATCATCTTCTTGCTTGAAATTATGGATCTCCAATAGCTGGTTAGAAATCTTCGATGGCGGACAATATCTCTGAATAAAGTGCTTCTTAAGTAGAGCCCAAGTATTAATTGCCCCGGCGGGCAATCTTTCGATCCATCTTCCGGCCCAGTTCCATTAGAGAGTCATTGGAATACCCTCGGCATAACAACATCATGAGACACTTCAGGAATGTTGAAAAGGCTAGCGATGTATAGGACATTTTTAACGTGCTCATATGCATCTTTGTCCTCGCTTTCCTGAAAAAGGGTTATACGAAGCTCCCTCATAAATTGGTCTTTGATTTCAACGGACATTCGCTCCAATTCGTCGGTCTTACGAGACCCGACCCTTGTTCCGCTCTTGTCAATGCCAAATATTCCTCAAGAGTGAGGTCATCAATGTTAACAACTTCCATGGTACCAAAACTCAATTATGATCGAGAATAATAGAAAAGTTGAAAACGAAATGAAAGACTTAATATTAATCCTAATATAACTCGAAGCACGCTTAAAACTTGATGCGTGTTTTACTAACCGTGTTTTAATATTTATAATGTCTCGTTATACCTATGGTCTACCCTAATGCACTAACGGGCAGTGTACCCGTCGTGTGTAGTGTAGTAATCGGTAAAGCCGAGGTCGTCCCAAGAGCTATGTGTGTTGGATTATTACTAAGTCTAAGTGTCACAGAATAATGGTTTCATAGGAATTAATTAATTAAACTACTAAAGGTAATAAAGCAAATAAAGGCAGATAAAAGGTAAAGGGTAAATCAATAGAGGAAAGTGGTGCTAACCTAGTTAATCCTCCTAACTAGTTATGTTTACATCTACTTACTTCCAATTACTTCAGTGGGTCAAAGTCGAGAGGACAAAGCATTTGGTCAATTCTAACCTATCATCAAAGATGCCACCACAGGAGAAGTTAGGTGTCCCTCATAAGTCTTGTTGTTCCTAGTCCCTAAGCCAAGTCATAAGTACCGCTACATGCTAGATTTATAATAGTGAGTGCCAGCGTTAGCAACTAAACACTCACACCCCTAATTCTTAATTCATCCAAACGGTAGGTGATCAGTTGGTCAAATCGCACAAGTAGAAAGGGTCGTCAGTTGGTCATATCTTACCCTTCCCGTCTCAATCCGCTCACCTAGGGTCAGTTGGTCATATCTCCTAGGCAATTGGCCTCTACCACCGTTCAAAACTACCGAACCAAGGGTGGCTACCAATAAACTATGCATGCATACACTTAGAAATAATTGTACGGAAGTAATGTAAACGTAAAACAAAACAATTAAGAAATCATAACTAGGCCAGCACCAAGAGATGCTTAGCCGCTCATATTAATCATACAAACCAATTCAATATTCAAAGGTACGAAATACATGAATTGAAAGTAAAGAAAATATAAAATGCTAATGCTTATCGAGGGGAGTGATTTCTCCTTGGAGACAGCTCCGTATGCTCCTCTAGACTCGCCTTGAGCTTTTCCCACGTTCTCTGGTTGTTGTGTGGAATGGGATGACTAGAAATGCCGAATCGCGGGGTATTTATAGGCAGATATGGGTTACGGCGTAACTATAACAAGAGTAATGCCGTAACCTTCAATTTCTTCGTATTTTGCACTAGATCTGCTAGTTACGGCGTAACCTTATTAGTGGTTACCGTGAGTCTTCAATAAACTAGGTTACGCCGTAGTTGATGAAATAGTTACGGCGTAGTTATCACGTGTGGAACCTCGTTTGACCTAATATAGTTACGTCGTAGCCTTGGAGGAAGCCGTACGCCGTGAATCTCATGAACTTCTGAGTCACGCAATAGTTATGGCGTAATGTGAGAGAAGTGTTACGCCGTAACTTCTTCAAAATCAGCATACTATGATAAATCTTTAGATATTTCTCCAGTTCCGCGTCTCTTTAGCTCCAATGCTAGTAATTTACCTGAAAGTGGAAAACAATGGAAAACAAGCATAAATCCATATAAATGATATAAATTACAAGCATTATCGGGGGAAATTGACACTTAATATTCAGGACTATTTGATGTTATCACCAGTATTTAAAGAAACCGTTGTGATGAACCCTCATGCTAAACATATAAGATCTACCACCTGAAAACATGTCAATATATGTTTAAGACATTCTCAAAAGTTAATTGCCAAAAATAAATACCCTAATTAGAAATTCCAATGTTTATAATCAAAATAAAAACAGTACCGTATTTCTTCTTAGCAGAGTCGTATAGGACGGTATCATCAACTGGATAACCTGGATATCTTCTTACTTTTCATTGAGTAAAATCCATGTTTCGGTTTTTTCATTAATAAACACGGGTTTTGTGACATGCAATTAGGGTTTGTGAATTGTGATAGTTCTTGTAATCGAAATAAGGAAATGACATTTGTGCTCTTCGACTAAAGACAAAGCAAACGGAAACTGAGGTGGTTGACTAATGGAAAAATGGTCAAAGGACCAGTTTAGACTATAAAACTTGGAAAAAGGACTCCCGGCGATGAAAATGCCAAGTTTTGGTTCGACGTGATGCTTAAGTACAAGATTAGGGACCAACAATGTATTTTACTATAAACTTATTTTGAATGTCATTGCTTTATATCTCGTGCACTATGCCATCAATCGATCATGACAAATTAAAGGTTGGAGGTGTTAGTTTCGCAATTGAGTCTTTTGACTTTGTTTTCATGGCACACTTGATGAAAACAATGTTTGGCTTGGCAAATGAGTTGAATGTTGCTTTGCAAAAACAAGGCCAGGATATCGTTAATGCCATGTCATTTGTGAAGTTAACCAAGGAACGATTGTAATTTGTGGAAAACTAGAAGGGGGGTTGAATAGTTTACGGTTTAAAATCTTTATTTTGAAAGTTATTGTAAGATCAATTGATATTGATCAAAGATATGTTAGTGAAGAATAAACAATATGCAAGCAATATCTAATGAGTGAATTAGGAAAGAAATAATCAAACCACGACAAGTTGTTTATAGTGGTTTGGTCTACAAGGACTCTTTTTCCTTGCCCTACTCCACTCCCCGAGTCTCCAACTCGAGAGTTATCTTCACTAATCCACAAGCTCCTTTAACCGGCGGAGAAAAACCTTTACATCGCCACAATATTTCCGACACACAGCTAGATGTCGAATTCTTTTACAAGGGTACAACCACTCCCACACACTATGTATTTTGAGGACTAAAATACTAACCACTCACACTCAGAGGTTTAAGATGGTTTGGTACAACAATGATGTATGAACAAGACTAGATCATACAACAACAAAACAAACAAGCCTTCCAACTATTTGTTGAAGCTTGATTATGCCTTGATCTTCTTTGCTACAAAAGAGGATCACTAGAATGAAATGAAACTGAGTTAGAAGTAATAGAGAGAGAGAGAGAATGCATGTGTTTATGCTAGAAAGAGATGAGAAAAAAACTTTGGTTGGCTTGCTATTTATAGGCCAAAGTGAATAGTAGTGACCACGGACCACGAAACCAAAAGAGGGTTCCGCCCGTGTATTTTTTTGGTTCTGCTGGTCTGATAGCAAGATTACAAAGATCTTTTCAAAGTCAACCAAATCTAACCAAGATCATGTAAGATATGTAGAATCCAAATCTAAATATAATATTCTATGAAATCTTCTAGAGATTTCAATGTTATGCAAGCCATGATGTAATATGTTGTTTTCTATTTTTAGAATTAATATGTTAAAAGTAAATAGGTAATGCTTGTGTTTAAGAAACAAAAACATACTGTTCTAAAAATGTTGAACAACATTATGGTTTGAAGGATATCAAAGCACTGATGTTACCATCAATGTAAATGCTGCTGATGAAGACTTTATTTAAGGAAAGCTTGTTTTAATATCTATTAATCTTGATGTTTATACTTACAAAATGAAATTTACTTTTGTCTAACAAAACTTAGATAAAGATCATAAAATATAAATAACTTAATGATCTATATTTGTATTAACAATCTCCTTGTCGAGGACAAAATATAAGTTTTATTTTTATCAAAGATGTAAAGTTATACAAGAGTTATAAAATATGAGATTAATTGAACTAGTGTTAGATAAAGCTGATAATCAAAAAAAGCTTATTTTATCTTATGACTAGTTTGTCCAATTATTTGGTCTTAAACAATTTTGACTTTTTTGTAAGTCAAAGACGATGTTGACTTGTCCAATAAAAAAAGCAAAGAGGCGAGGCGGAAAATGCACGACCCCTCAGCCTATTTTCTCTCTCTTGGCCAGGCTGCTCCTTAAATTGGGTGCCAAGAGAAAGATACATGGATTGTGAAAAAGCTACAAAAGAAAGGTTAGTAACAAGCCTCATCACAATTATACAAGGAATTTCAACTAACAAGTAACAACCACCAACTATATAAGAAACAACATTCATTTGTTAAAATTTTTCATGACTTGAAAATCATGAAATGGAACACAATGGATGTGTTGATACATAAAGAAAATCCTAAAAATTAGAAAAATAATTTTAAAAAAATCCTAGAAAATAAAAAAAAAAAAAAAAAATAACTTTGGAAATATGGGTAACAAACTAGAACCCTCCTATATTGAGAGGTGGATGAGAAAAGAGCTGATTCGCTCATGATGTGGTTGAGGATGAACCTCATCTCATCTTGGAGCTCATGGACCATAATCCGGGGCGGTCCGCTCACAATTTGAGCAACCGTGTCTAGGTGGAAAAATAGGTTCATGGTTAGGTGGTGGTGGAATGGTGGAAGTGCTGTTGGTGTTGGATGGAGTGATGAGGGAGGAGAGCAAAGCATTTTGCATTTGCCTAGCTTCACTAAGGTGAGAATCCACTATATTGGAGAAGTTTTGGAAGTTTGCTAGTTGGGCTTCTATCTCCGCTTTTGATTGTGGGTGATCTTCCCACATAGATTCATCGATGTCATCGATATGAAGAGACAAGGATGTTGGTGGTAGAACATGGTCCCCATACAATAGTCCATGAATGTCATTATGTAGTGGGTGGAAGAGGCGAGGTTGAGGTTCTAACAGGGCGTTTGGGTCAAATGATGGGCGTGGTGACTCATGAGTGATTCGCTCAATTGTACTGAATGATGGTAGTGGAGGTGGATTTGTGGGCCTAGGAGGTAAGTCCTCTAAGTCCTCCAAGAATGGGTTTGGAGATGTTAGTGGTGTGGAGAATAGTTCTAATGGTATGAGCTTTGGAGATTTAGGTGGTGATGGTGATTTGGATGTTTGGATTGGAGCCGGTGGTAGAGAGATGACAATGGGAGTTTTTGTAGGTGGTGGAGTGGTGATTACAATGGGTTATTTTGGACATGGTGTAGGAGTGCTTAAAGTAAGAAAGTTTTCATCTCTTATGGGGGATGAGATGGTTAGAGGTGAGGAATTGGAAGATGAGCTAATGTTCACAAAACAGCAAGGTCTAACACTCATTCTAGTCGTTTTCTTACATGGTTTGTTTGATGGGGAAGATGTGGATGACTTAGTCATTTTTGCTTAAGCTTATTCTAGGAGAAGATGAGAGAAATTGTTGAGGTGTGAGGATGATCATCTTTGAAGCTCTTAATTTATAGGATTATGAGATTATGGAAAATTGTGTTTGATTTGATGTTAAGCCATAGAAATGGAGTGGTTTCTAATGATTTTGAAGAGTTTTAATGCTAGTCATATCATCTAAGTCAAGCCATACAAGAAGGTTTGAGAGAAGAGACCAAGATATGCAATAAATGTATCCTAATGATTGAAAGATCTTGAAGTTCAGATCACCCACATTTTCAAGAAACCAAATTTTTGGTTCCTTCCTTTATGAAAAAGGATTCCTTGGGTGAATTTTTGGAATTTTTGAATTTTGGTGGGAAATGGATATCCTATATGTCTAAGTGTGTTAAACTAGTTCTAATATGAATAAAAAGCAGTAAAAACTATCCTAGAAACTGGAGCGAAATTCAGCAACATACCTGGGCAACCCATGGCACCAAAAAAATACACAGACGGATCCCAAGTTTTGGGTTCGGCTAGTCCGTCAGTGCAGATTTTACGGCACCAAAATTTTAAACGGACGGAACCAAAAAATTGGTTTCGTGAGATCCGTCAGTGCAGTTTTATTTGGCAGTGATGTATTTTGACCCCATGGGAATTTTCCGAATCCTGAAATTTTTCTTAAAACATATGGAGATAATTATTTCTAGTTAGGAACAAGCAAAAATGCACCTATAAACATAAGGGAACATGTATTTTCAAGTAGGGCTATTGATTTTCACTAAAAAGTGAAAATGGGTAAAATTGGATAACACCTGTATGTTATCCCTCTGCATGAAAAAGTTAGCATACATCAATGTTTTAAGTTAGTTTATCATCCTACAAAGCGAAAACACATAAATAATATCATACATCATTGTTTCTTGTCTTGTTCCAAATACCCTCTTAAACCTCAACTCACTTATCCAACTTCTTGTAGATTTTGGTCATCATCCTACCAAGGCACTAGAAGATCCCCTTGGTTTGCTTGAACTCCTCCATTGGGTTCTCCACTTCTGGAAGTGAGGCATAGTACTCATGTGGTTGAAGCCTTGAGTTGGGAAGACCGTCTTCGGAGCTATTTGATAATGATGAAAAAGTTGGAGGTTTTGTCCTTTTTCCCTTTGCCTAAGTCTTGGATACTCTTTCATCACTCAAGGGTACAAATATGTGAGGGATGAGAGAATAGTCTAGTTTCAACCCTCTAGGACTTGGCGGAATGGGTGCATAAGCTCTATAAAGACAGGTAAGAAGCATCCTGTATGGAAGAGCAACGGAGCCTTGAGTAGGAATGTCTACCATTCTCCTAGCAATGTAGTAAGCCAAGTTGAATGGTTGATGAGTGGACAAGCTATAGAGCATGTAACAAAGGCAAGCTTTGATGTGGTCTCGATTTCCTATGGTGCTAATGACATTGGCTCTAAGGAGTTCCTCCCACTTTTTGAATTGAGGCTTAAGCTCATTGAGTTCCATACCGTATGGATCTCGGTTACTTCCATTCCCCGCCGAGTGACACGGGTTGGTGCTACCCTATCATTAAAGAGGTGCTCACGAATGACATCCTTGTCTACCAAAGGAGTTTGGTAAGGAAGAGAGCGGTCATGAATAGCATCAATAATAGTGAGTGACCACTTATCCGAGTAAAGACAAGTACCACGGCAAGGAATTTCTAACACTTGAGCAAATTGGTTGAGAGAAATGGTGTAGTCATTTTGGTTGATCTTAAACTTGAGAGCCATTTGATCATCCTCATTTGTTATGGAAACAACACTAGCATAGAATTCTAGGAGAAACCTAGGGCAAATTGGCTCATCGATGTCATGGAGACAATCGAAGTTGATAGTGGCTAGTTCTTGACGAAGATTTGTTTCGTCGACAAAAGATGAATGAATGGTCCTACCCTCATGGAAATACCTTCTCTCTAGACTCTCAAAGATTTCAACTTGTTCTTTGGTAAGGCCCTTAGTTTTGTGATGTTGAGGGATGCATCCAAGAGTGTCTTTGTGATCGTAAAATTTTGCGGCTACCATGTTTGTTCCTAGGAGCAAGAATTTACAAGTTTTAGTAAAAATGAAAACAAAATTAGCGTTTTTGTTCTAGTGTGTGCCTATATGCAAACAATTTGGAGTTGCGGTTATCTCGACTCGTTTTATGCATAAAATAGTTTTTATTGGTACAGTTTGGCAAAACGCAAGAGATAACCCAAACGCTCCTAATTCAATGTGGCTTCATTTGAATATACCCGGGAATGCATATTAGTTATGCATTACCTTTAGTATCCAAGAGACATTATGCAAGTGATGAAAATAACGTTTCTATTTGTATTAACAATGAGAAATTGCTTTCCTACAAGTGAAAAGTTTTTCAAAATTTTGACATGGGGTCTTTGTTTAATTAGGATAATGCCTTATAGTAATTAGCTTCTAAATAGTGGGAAACATGATTAGTTATGCAATTTTGACATTGTAGCTCATAATTAGTTATGCAATTTAACAATGTCGTTCATGTTTTATGTAAGAATATACATAATCCCCCTGTATTGGTATTGTGCATAAACTGTTGGAAAATTTAGTGTACTTGTGGGATTAGTTCACACCTGGTAATGGGTCAAGAGGTACAGAGTGTACACCCATAAGGTCCCTGAACACCCTGACTCTATAGTGGTGAGATTCAATGTTAGTACTGGTAATACTAAGTTAGTACGGATAGTGCTAAGTTAGTACTGATAGTACTAAGTTAATACTGGTAGACTAGTTTCTACTGGTAGTACTAAGTTAGTACTGGTAGGCTTGTTCCTACTGGTAGTGCTAAGTTAGTACTGGTAGGCTAGTTCCTACTGGTTGTACTGGAGTTAACTTGTAACAGGCTTTGATCTATTCAAGTGGCAGTTACAACTGGATAATGACCACGTTTAATTGGTCATGTAACCACTATTCCTATCATTATGGAGGCTAATTATGTGGTGATTAATTGACCTATTCAAGGGTTGAGTAATCTCTACTATAAATAGAGATCAACACACAAATGCATGGATATACAGACAACGATTAACACTTCTAAGCAAAAGGGTTATTGATTTGTGCCTAATTCAATAACAAACATTTGGTCTTATCCTAAGTAGATATTCGTGATACCCAGGCATTAGGGTCAAATAGTTTACTTAGGAAAGTGATAACACGATTCCAAGTGATATCCGGTAACTACCTAGTGGTATTGCATGGCTACTGATTATCTTGCCCTGCTGTTAGGCGAATAACCACCAACAATCTAAGTAAACTATTTTGTGATAATCAATGGCTGCTGCTGCAATGAAACACATGGCTTCAAACTTTGCCAAGCTGGACAAGTTTGAAGGGGTAGACTTTAGGAGATGGCAGAAGAAGATGCACTTCTTGCTGTCAAGCATGAGTGTGGTCTATGTTCTGACCACACCTATTCTTGATGATGGGGATGATGCTACTGTGGAACAGATAAGGAGGAGGAGCAAATGGGAGAATGATGACTACATTTGCAGAGGCTTAATTCTCTATGTCTGATTCACTCTTTGACATTTATCAGAATTTTGAATCTTCCAAAGAACTATGGGATTCCTTGGATGCCAAATATATGGCTGAGGATGCATCAAGTAAGAAGTTCCTTGTAAGTAATTTCATAAATTACAAAATGACTGATTTAAGACTAGTTATGGAACAATACAATGAACTTCTTGGTATACTTGGAAGGTTTACACAACACAATATGCACATGGATAAGGCTATTTCAGTCTCTTGTGTCATTGATAAACTTCCCCCTTCTTGGAAAGATTTCAAGCGTACCTTAAAACATAAGAAGGAGGAGTTAACTCTTGTTGAGTTGGGATCATACAGCATGATGAGGAATCTCTTAGGGTGCAGGATAATGACAAGCCAAAGAGTAGCAATACTACTGGTGCATCTATTGTCAATATGGTGGAGCATAACAACTCCACCAGGTACAATGACAACAAAGTCAAATGTAAACATCATGATAACACAAGGGCAGATCCTAATAAGAAGGCAACACCTACTTGTTGGAAATGTGGCAAAACTGGTCACATTAAAAGGGATTGTAATGGTGTTAAAGTTGGTGGTAAAGCCATTTGATCAGGCACTAATGGTTCAGGGAGTGGTGGTTTGACCAACTCACCGAAGGTCGAATATGTTTAATAAGTCTTTTGATTTATTATGTTACATATGTATCTGAATCTTATTATGCAGATGATGATGTTGCGTGGTGGGTTGGCTCTGGATCAACTGATCATGTGTGCAAAGATAGAAGCTGATTCAAGACTTATGAGTCACTGAATGATGGTTCTATTCTTCACATGGGAAATGAGTCAACAGCCTTGGTGCATGGTCGTAGTTGTGTAGATCTTAAGTTTAGTTCGGAAGATTGTAACTTTGTATAATGTTATTCATGTTCCTGATATAAGGAAGAACTTGGTTTCAAGTAGTGTTTTGAATAATCATGGATATAAACAAGTTATTGAATCTGATAAATTTGTTCTTTCTAAGCATGGTGTGTTTATTGGTTTTGGCTATTTGTGTAACCAAATGTTCAAGCTTAATATTGTTAATGAATGTGATAATTCAGCCTTTGTGACCACCTCTGACTGATGACTCTACCCTATGGCATGCTAGACTTGGCCATGTACACTATAAAAGGAGGCAAGATATGTCTAAGGATGGGTTAATCCCAGCATTTGACATGGACACTGAAAAGTGTAAAACTTGCATGTTGACCAAGATAACTAAGAAACCTTTGAGGTGTTAAACGTGAAACTAAGCTCTTGGAGCTAATATGCAGTGACATGTGTGATTTGCATGCCACTCCCTCTTTGGGGAATAAGAAATACTTTGTGACATTTATTGATGATGCTTCCAGGTTTTGTTATGTCTATCTGTTATATACTAAGGATGAAGCATTAGATAAATTCAAAGTGTTTAAAACTGAAGTTGAATTGCAACTTGGGTCCCTGATCAAAATATTAAGGACTGATAGGGGAGGTGAGTACATGGATACTCTGTATTTTCAGTCTGTTGGTATAATCCATGAAACAACTGCTCCCAATACTCCTCAGCAAAATGGTATTTCTGAAAGGAAAAATAGGGTACTGAAGGAGATGGTTAATTACATGTTGTCCTATTTAGGACTAAGTCAAGGGTTCTGGGGTGAAGCTATGTTAACTGCTTGCTATTTATTAAATAGGGTTCCCAACAAAAGGAACAAGGTTACCCCTTATGAAATTTGGACTAAAAGGAAACCCAACCTGAACTATCTTAGGATTTGGGGTTGTAGGGCTGTTGTAAGACTCCCTGATCCAAAGCTGAAAACTTTAGGTGAAAGAAGCATTGACTGCATCTTTGTTGGATATGCTGAGTATTCCAAGGCTTTTAGGTTCTATGTTATTGAACCTAATGAATCTGTTTCAATTAACTCCATAATTGAATCAAGGGATGCAAACTTTGATGAGAATAGATTCTCATCAGTCCCTAGACCAAGTAAGAGGATTCTTAATGGAACTCAAGACATTGGTGTATCAGAGGTCCCTGATGAAGTACCATCAGAGGTCCCTGATGAGGTTGTGGTTCAACAACCTGAACCTATGCTCAGAAAGAGCAAAAGGGTTAGGAATCCAAAGTCATTTAGACCTGAGTTTCAATTATACTTAATTGAAGGAACAAGGGATCAGGTCTTTGACCAATACTCCTATTGCTTCATTGTTGAGGATGATCCCAAGACATTTGAAGAAGCAATGAAGTCCCAAGATATTTCTTTCTGGAAAGAAGCAATCAATGATGAGATGGATTCCATCATGGGCAACAACACTTGGGTGTTGGTTGATCTACCACCTGGTTGCAAACCTTTGGGTTGCAAATGGATTTTCAAAAGGAAAATGAAGGTAGATGGAACTATTAAAAAGTTCAAGGCTAGACTAGTAATTCAGGGCTTTAAACAAAAGTCAGGAATAGACTATTTTGATACTTATGTTCATGTGGCTCGTATCAGTACCATAAGACAGTTGATTGCTTTGGCATCAATTCACTATCTGATTATTCATTAGATGGATGTGAAAACAGCTTTCTTGAATGGTGAATTGGATGAGGAGGTTTATATGAACCAACCTCAGGGCTTCATCATGCCGGCAATGAAACAAGGTGTGTACCTGATTAAGTCTCTTTTTGTACTAAAGCAGGCACCTAAGCAATGGCATCAAAAATTTGATGAAGTGGTTTTGTCTAGTGGTTATGTTCTTAACCAAGCTGACAAATGTGTGTATAGCAAATTTGATAAATCTGGTAAAGGAGTCATCATTTGTCTATATGTTGATGATATGTTGATCTTTGCACGACCAAAATCGCTTTGACTTGACAAAGGAATTTTTGTCATCAAGGTTCTCCATGAAGGACATGGGGAGGCTGATGTTATCCTTGGTATAAGGATTAAACATGAAAGTAAAAGAATTTCTATCTCTCGGTCTCATTATATTGAGAAGGTGTTGAGGAAATTCAATTACTTTGATTGTACTCTAGTAAGTACACCCATGGATACTTGTGAGAAGATTCCTAATAACAAAAGCGTATCTCAACTTGAGTATTCTAGGGTAATTGGATGCCTGATGTATGCCATGACTTGTAAAAGACCTAATATTGCTTTTGCAGTGGGTAAAATGAAAGGTATACTAGTAATCCTAGTGCTCATCAGCGCATTCAGGGAATCTTGAAGTATAAGAGAACTATGGATTATAGTCTCATATACTGGTTATCCTTCCGTGTTAGAAGGATACACGATGCAAGTTGGATCGTGCACGAACAATTTGTCTACCACTGGATGGGTATTCCTACTTGGTGGAGGTGCAATTTCTTGGGCATCCAAGAAGCAAACTTGCATCACCAGTTCAACAATAGAATCAGAATTTGTAGCCTTAGAAGTTCTTTGGTAAAGAAGCTGAAAGGTTGAAAAACTTGCTTCTTGAGATTCCATTGTGGCCTAAACCTATAGCACCTATTTCTATTCGTTGTGATAGTGCAACTACATTGGCAAAGGCTTATAGCCAGATTTACACTGGGAAGTCTAGACACTTAGGTGTCAAACATAGCATGATTCGTGAGCTTATCATGAATGGGGTGGTATATATAGAGTTTGTTAGATCTCAACAAAATTTAGTTGATCACTTGACGAAGGGATTAGCAAGAGACTTTGTTTTAAAGTCTGCTAAAGGGATGGGTTTAAGTCCAACTTAGTCACTAAATGCTAAGACACCCAACTCCCTCCTAAGGAAATTTGGGAGCTGAGTTCAATGTGGAAAGTTGAACATTCAGTGGACTGAAGCACATGTTTATTTTATATCCCAAGGTTGTGCTCAGAACCTCCTGAAAAGGAGGATGAAGTCTTTAATTCTTAATGGTTAATTTCTTTGAAAAAGTGCTTGGCAGGAGCATGAATAAAGAGGAACCATGATCGGTGGCAAACCGTCAAGTTTATCACACAAATCAACCACTTGTGAATGGTCAACCGTAATAAAATTCAAACAGTCTAAAACCAATGCAATTTCCCTTGGAATATAGTGGGTTCCCGGGTCGTTAAGTCCCACGGAGGATTAATGGTGTTTCAAAACTTTCAGATGTCGAATAATCACTAAGGATAGTGATCAGTAAGGATTTTGGTTGGAAATTATACTACTGATTGATTGGAATGTATTTGGATACAGAATTATAAAGCACAACAATCAGATTAAACAAGCTTAAACACGTACGTTTAATAAACTACGAACGTACAAAAAAATAAGCATTAAGAAATAAAAGACATACAAATATGAAAATGATATTTTTACAAACCTAATAATAAAATAAAATTATTAGAAAATTAAAATTATTTTTATAACTATTTATTTAATTATTATTAATTAAAAACTATTTTAAACTATTTAATAATACTCTAAAATATAATAAAATATGAAATAAAGCTAAAAAAATGAAATTATGACTTACAAAAATCTAAAATATTATAAAACTAATTTTAAAATTGAAAATATATTTTTTACACTTTTTATCTATTTATTATTAATTAATTACTATTTATTAATTATTAAAAATACACTTAAATACAAGAAAATATAAAATTAACCTGGAAAAATGAAATTATAACTTAGAAAAATCTAAAATATTATAAAACTAATTTTAAAACTTAAAATATATTTTTTATGTTATTTATTTATTTATTATTAATTATTTAATACTTTTAACTATTTTAAATTCTAATAAATACTAAACAAGCTAAGAAAATTATGAAATTTTTTATATAAATATCTTATGATGACAGAAAACTAAGAAAATTATAAAAACTGAAAATGATTAATAATAAGCTGAAAAAGAAAATTAAAAAGCTAAATTCTATTAAATAAACGCTATCACTATTTTAAAAATGATGTTTTTGTGATTTTTCGTTTTGAAAACTATTTAACTACTTAAAATAAGCAACTTTTACAAAGACAAAAATTTTACAACTTAAAAATAAGCTATTTGAAACTATAGAAGCTCAACAGTGAGCTTATGAGCTTATATTGATGTTTTCAAGCTCAAACAAGCTTCACAGTTGGAAACAAAAGTACAATAAGCTACAAACAAGCTAAATGAACTTAAATTAAGCTAAAAGGCACAAAGGAATACACTGATGAGCTATAAATAAGCTAATAAGCACTAATCAAGTCTACTTAACCAAGCAGGACACTGCAGCCATATTAACAAAAGCAATTTTAGCTTATTAAATAAGCTGAAAGCTCAAAATTAAAAGCGAGGTGTCAAGATGGTGGGTGAGCTTTCTAAAAATCCAAGGCTCTCACTAGGGGTCACTAATAAGCTCACATGTGAGCTTATGAAGTGCTTGTAAAAACCTTGAATATCACGGTTTACAGTAGGACAAAGAAATGCAAAGCTTGTGCAGCCTTTATATCATGTTCCATTTCAAAGCTGCTGGCGAAAATTTTTGACTTTTTTGATTTACACTAAAAGTTGACTTATATGAACTTTGGATCTATTCTACTTATTGATTATGATGTATTAAGCTAAGATAAAATGAAATTAAGCTATGTGACCAAGTTTTAAACAACTGTAATGAATTTGAAAAGCTAAATCCTAACAGTTAATTATCAAAAGAGATTAAAAAGTGATTTTGACTATTACTTGAACAAGGACGGTTTTTAATGTTTGCTATGAGTTCTTAAATGCTTATGTGACACAGAACAACAACAAGCAACAACACATATAGCCTCTAATACAAATAACACAGTAAATACAAACAACCCTTTAACACTGCTTTTGAGTTTTTCCAAAGACTTTCCAGATTCAACATGCACTTGATTAATAACCTTATATTATCATATTTTAAGACTAAATAAGCATTACACAACAATAATAACAACATAAAACTCAGAATTGACACTTATGCTAATTTAATCATTAAACTAAGGTTTTTAACAAATACAAATTCTAATGAACAAGCAACTTATTTTAATGCTTAATTCTACTTAAATACAACTCATAAACATAAAAACACAAAGATTTAAGCTAATGAACAACTTAAACAATTGAAATGCTAAAATGGGACAAAAGGCTTACAAAATGGATTTCAAGTGAAAAATGAGAACCAAGGACTGAGAACTCAACCTATAGCTTCCCAAGAAGCTCTAAACCAAGGCAATCAAAATCAACCTGCTCCACTTCTTGATGATCTTCTTATTGATTTTGATTTTTTACTATTTTTTTTTGTATTTTTGGTAATTTTTGAGTTTTATATCTAGAACTGATTTTATGGTTTCTAAAAGCTTAGATAAGCTTTCTAGGAGCTTATATGAACTTACTGAGTCCAAAACAACCACTAATAACAATATTCAAACACATTGAGATTTTAACAAGTAAATTTTGCATAAACAGAAAAGAGGACTTAGAACTGAAATTGATGTTCAAAAAAGCTTTATTATATACTAAAGACTTGAAATACAAAGCTTAAAAGCTTAAACATACACTGGAAACTTAAATTATTTAAAAACGAGATAAGCAAAATTAAATTACTCTAGATATGCATCCACATTGCTTCTTATCCTCTTTATAAAGATCTTTTAGGTTCCTTTCGACCTCGATCATTTCCCACTATTTCCAACCATTGGATGCATTGAATTCATCATAATCGTCCATTTGTCAATTTGGCGGGAAAAAGTCTTGAGCAGTTTTCAATTAAAGAAGTTTGGGAGGATGTGGAGGTGGAGGGGAGGGAGTGGGTATCTGGTGTATATGAGGTGGTGGTGAGGTGGAGGTGGGGAAAACAACCTGTTTTGGGTTTCGGGCATGGTGAGGAGATAAACATGTGAACATGGTTTTTTGGCGGCGTTACTGGTTTGACCCGAGTTGATATTAATAAGGGAGGGTCAAAATGGTATATTGGTGGTCAAATGATTTTGGACTAGCTCAAGGCTCAGGGGTCAAGTGGTGTGGGCTTGGGTTGCAAGTTGGGCCGTGGGTTGGTTGGGTTGTATTTTAATACAAGGGTCCGGTTTGGATTTGTAGAAATATAAACACAAGGACCATTCATGTAATTTCGGATTTTTGAGGGACTGAAAAAATGCCAATATTCCAAAGTTAACACAAGGACTAAACCTGCAATTAATGGTTAGTACAAGGACCAATATTGCATAAAATTCCATTTTTATAAATCAAGGACTATATTTGACATCTTTGAAACTTTAGGGACCTAAGTTGCCATTTTGCAATTTTAAACTTCAAGGACCAAGTTTGACAACTTATGAATCCCTAGGGACTTTAAATAACATTTTTCTTTATTTTGATTTACGTGGACTAGATTTGACAACTTTTTGAAACTTGGGGACTAAAACTCCAATTATGCAAACTTGATCGTTTTCATCCGATTTTGGTATTTTTGCATTTAAAACACATAAAACACTTATTTGTGATATTTTTATCATTTTGATGCATTTAGTGTTTTCGGATGTTTTTGGCATTCTAAACAGTACAAAAATGATGAGTATTTAGACACTCATCAATCCCCCACACTAAGATATTGCTAGTCCCTAGCAATCTTTTGAGAAAACTTAATGGATTTCATCTCTTTACCAAAAGCCATTACTTCTGGAGTAGCCATTTGTTTTAGTTCAAGTAAGAACCTTGGTACAATGATAACCAAATGATTTTGAAAATCACCAACTTTCAACGATTTGATTTGTCTTTACCGAGCGTTTGCTAGGACTAGCCAACTCTTAGATAAATTATCCATATTATCTTTGGTGAGCTGATTACCAATTATGGATTTCCAAGCTTCCCAGCCATAAATGAAATAGCCATAAACTTGTGGGGCTAACTTAGACCTATTTGGATTAGCCAATCCTTATGTGGGTTAGACATGGCTGATTTGATTACCATTTGCCGAAATTAAGTGAAAAACACTTATTCCAAAAAAATTTGGCCAAAAATGGGGGAATTGGGTGGTATAATTACATGATAAAATTCGTGAGAATTCCCCCCACTAGAAATGAATATTGCCCTCAATATTCAAAGTACCTGTTATTATGCGAAACATAGAACATAAAAGGGAAATACTACGGCCATTATTTTATTTTTGATATATACACAAAATTTTATTTTTATTATTATTTTTTTTTTTTATGAAATTTAATATATAAAAGCGGGGGGCAACTCCCCCACACTAGGGTGGTAGAAAGTAGAAAGAAGTCAGAAATACGGGTGAAAACCCATATAGTGTGCAACTGTTTTTGATTACCGAGTCACTAGCTTGACTCGATCCCCGCATTCATTGGTTCATGGGGAAAGTTTGTAAATCCGGGACAACCACGGGTGGAATGTCCTCTCCAAAATAGTGCTTCAATCGATGACCATTCACTTTAAAATTTGGACCATCGGGTTGAGATAACTCAATGGTACCATAAGGATAAACCTTAGCTATAGTAAATGGACCAGACCAACGGGATTTTAGTTTTCCCGAGAAAATCTTCAATCTTGAATTGAAAAGAAGGACTCGATCACCGACGTTGAAAACGCGGTTCTTGATTTTGGAGTCATGAATCTTCTTTGTCTTTTGTTTGTAGATCAAAGAGTTCTCGTATGCTTGATCACGGAGTTCATTTAGTTCATTCATTTGAACTTTCCGGTGATCACCGTATGCGAATATCAAGTTTGCATGTTTCAAGGCCCAGTATGCTTTGTGCTCAAGCTCAATCGGAAGATGACATGCCTTTCCGTACACTAGTTTGTATGGAGTACACCCGATGGGTGTTTTATAAGCCTCGGAAGGCCCGAGTCGTCATCGGTTTATCCGACCAGGCTGCACGGTTTTCGCCTACTGTCCTTTCAAGAATTCTTTTAATACCACGGTTGGAAACTTCCACTTGCCCACTTGTTTGGGGGTGGTATGCGATAGAGAGCGGTGGGTTACACCATACTTTTGCATGACTCTATCAAATTGGTCATTGTAGAAATGTGTACCACGATCACTGATTATAGCTCGCGGAGTTCCAAACCTAGCAAAAAGAGATTTTAAAAATTTCACAACAACTCGGGCATCATTGGTAGGTAAAGCTTTCGCTTCAACCCATTTGACAAATAGTCAGACCCGCAAGTATGTATTTGTTACCGCGAGATGATGGAAATGGCCCCATAAAGTCAATGCCCCAGATGTCAAATATCTCACACACTTGAATGGCGTTTTGCGGCATTTCATTTCTTTGTGAGATATTTCCGTGGCGTTGACAAGCGTCACAGGTTTTGACAAATTCGTGGGCATCCTTGTAAATAGTGGGCCAATAAAACCGGAATCAAACACCTTCTTGGGGTGTAATTTGGACTATGATGGCCCGGTTGGTCCAACATGGCAAGCTTTGAGAATGTCCATAGCTTCACGTCCATAAACATACCGTCGGATGACTTGATCCGCACAGATTTTGAATAAGTAGGGTCGTCCCGAGTAATGTTTAACATCTTTGAAGAATTTGTTCTTCTATTGGGTCGACATTCCTTTCACTATGAAGTTACCCGCATGGTAATTTGCGAAAGTCGACAAACCATGGGGTAGTAGAGTTTCCACGAAAGAAACGCATTGAGTGTTTCGAGAGGAAATGTTTCATTTATTTCCTTTTTCTCGAAAACATCTTGGTGAGGGTTTCTAGACGTGACAGATGATCAGCAGCCAGGTTCTCAGCTCCTTTTTTATCACGTATAATGATATCAAATTCTTGAGAGGAGAACCCAACGGAGCAATCTCGGCTTTGCATCTTGTTTTGCAAAGAGATATTTGAGAGCGAGTGATCCGTATATACCACGCATTTGGTCAAGATTAAGTACGGACGAAACTTCTCAAATGCATACACCACGGCTAGTAGCTCTTTTTATGTGGTGGTGTAATGGGTTTGAGCTTCAGTCATAGTCTTACTTGCGTAGTGGATAGGTGAAAATGCTTTGGATCGTTGCCCTAGGTTGCACCGATAGCAAAATCACTTGCATCGCACATAAGCTCAAAGGGTAAATCGGTCGGGAGCAACGAGAATGGGTGCCTCATTAAGCTTTTTCTTTAATGTTTCAAAAGCTTTGATGCACTCGGGTGAGAAGATAAAGGGAGCATCTTTTTCAAGAAGATGGGTCATAGGCCGGCGATTTTAGAAAAATCTTGTATGAATCTGCGATAAAAACCGGCATGACCTAAAAACTCCTAATACCTTTGACGGTAGTAGGATGAGGTAATTTAGCAATAACATCGACTTTTGCTCTATCTACCTCAATCCCATTTTTGGAAATCTTATGGCCAAGGACTATGCCTTCTTTGACCATAAAGTGGCTCTTCTCCCAATTTAGACAAAGATTGGTGTCTTCACACCGTTTTAACATTTTATCTAAATGGGAGAGACATGTTTGAAATGAGTCCCCAATGACCGAGAAGTCATCCATAAACACCTCCATTGTTTCCCCGATCATGTCGTGGAATATGGCCATCATACATCGTTGGGCGTGCGGAGCATTACATAGGCCTAAAGGCATACGTCTGTAGGCAAAAGTTCCGTATGGGCAGGTGAATGTGGTCTTTTCTTGATCCGGTGGATCAATGGGGATCTAAAATAACCGAGAAACCATCAAGGAAACAATAGTATTCGTTACCTGCTAATCTCTCAAGCATTTGGTCCATGAAGGGTAGAGGAAAATGGTCTTTTTCGGTGATCATTCAACTTACGATAGTCAATGCAAAGCCATCCGTAACCAGCCGAGCTGGAATTAACTCGTTTTCTTCATTTGTGACAACAGTTATGCCACCCTTTTAGGAACACAATGAATTGGGCTAACCAAGGACTATCGAGATCGGGTAAATCAATCCGCATCAAGTTTAAGAACCTCTTGTTTAATAACATCATGGATTTTGGATTTACTCTTCTCGATGTTGACTGCGGTTTGAAGTCATCCTCCATCAAGATTTGTGAGTACAAAACTTCGGGGTTGATACCCTTAATATCGGAGAGTTTCCAAGCAATTGCTTGCTTGTGTGACTTCAAGACCTTTATGAGAAGACTTTTTCATCTTTACTCAAATCTCGAGCAATAATGGCGGGTAATTTATCATCACTTCAAAGAAATGCATACTCGAGATGAGGTGGTAAGTCCTTAAGTTCGACTTCAGGAAATTCTTGATTTTCTCAAGCGAATTGACTTCCCTTGTTATGAAGCTCGGCGGAGGGAGTGATGATGGATCATGATTAAGCAATTTCTCAATGAGAAGAATATCTCCCTCGATGTCAATTGGAGCGTGATCAATTTCCCATGGGCTGAATCACTAGACAATTATGCTTCAATCTCTTCCAAGATGAAGTCACTTTCCTCAAATGGAGTGAGAGAAGGAGTAGAATTGGCAATGATGGTTTGAGATGAATGAGTGAGATTATCACTCGAAGAATTATGATCATAACGAACTTCTGAAATTGCTCTTGGAAGCAACATCCAATAATATTAGTGTTGAAATATGAGAACTTTCTAATATAAATGAAAACCTGTATGTCCGTCAAGAGAATTTTTCCGGGAATCTCCAAACTTTTAGGAAGCTTCTTCAAGATAGCTGGCGGTTTCTTTTAGAAGAGTTTTGCCATCCTCGAAACCATGAGTTTTAGCGGCAACTTGTGTTTTGAGAGTTGATGATCACAAACTTAGGCATCGGCATGATAGCATCCTCAAAGCTTATGTCAAAATGTAGTTCTTGGAAAATTTGAAAAAATTTGTCCATTTGATGACTAGCTTTTAGCGGAGCTTTGCTCATTCAAACGTGATGGGTAAGGAATAGAAGATTTGGATTGGGGTTTTCAGGCTCACGGAGGTTCAAAACAACTCACTGATTGGATTTGGGTTTCGGTACAACTTGAGGATGGACATCATTGGTACCTCCGTTATTAGTAGGAAGTTCCTTGTCCTTTGTCGCCTCAGGTTCACTTTCCACTACCTTCGGGAGAGAAGAAGAAGAAGAGGTAGTAGGAATAGCGGGTCCATTGTATGAAACACCACTACGGTTGTGATCGCCTTTGCATCGGCCCTCGGGTTAGCGATCGTGTTGCTCGAAAGTTTTCCTGAGCCCGAGGGTTGATCATTTAAAGACTTCTTTAGATCGCGATCGTGACCAACAACCTGTTCATTTCATCTTGGGATTTCATGAATTGTTTCAATAACTCATCGAGATGATGGTCATTGGAACAATGGCTTAAGTTTGATTAGGAAAATTCTGGCCTCTAATGTTCGGATTAGGGCCTTGATTTTGAAAATTTCCTTGATTAGGATTCATATTCCCATGAAATTGATTCCCTCGATTGAAATTGTTTTGATTAAGGTTTCCTTGATGTTGGAAACCTTGATTTGGTCCGGGATAGAAATTACCTTGGTTTTGATAACCTTGGTTCATTCTAAGTTGGTTTGATTCGGTTTTGCATGTTAGGATTCTGATTAAACCGGGTGGTCCCTAAAAAGTGTTAGCACGGTAGTTTGGTTCATTTTGAGGACGGTATTGATTACCTCCTTGATGTGATGTACCGGCTATAGCATTGGCTTCAAACGGACTACCATCGGTGGCGTCAGGTTGTAGTATGCATGAGGGCCCACAAGTAACACGACCTCAACTTTCTTTACTTCACCATGTGATGGTGTCTGTGTGAAAGTGACTTTCTTTTGGTTAGCAAGAACCAAAGCACGAACAATCCGTGAGTTTGTCAATCTTAGCCGGTGCTAGATGTACATGGAGATGAAGTAGAAGGTCCGGCATTAGTGAGGCGATATGTCTTTGTTCGGAAAAGGCGGACCTGGGACTTGTTTTCAATGATTTGCAAGGCTTCGTTTGTGGTCTTGCTCAGGAAATTACCTCCCGCGGAGGCATTTAAAGAGTCTTGGTTAGTTTGGTTCAGACCATTGTAGAAAGTATCCATTTGCATTAACTTGGTAAAACCATGATGCGGACACTTGCGGAGCAATTCTTTGTAACGATCCCATGCCTCGCCGAATGATTCATCAAATCTTTGAGAAAATTTCATTATCTCATTCTTAAGACTTGTAGTTCGGGATGGAGGATAGAATTCGTTAACAAACTTGGTGACTAGATCCTCCCATGTCTCAATGGAACGAGGGGGTTGTTTCTCAAGCCAATCCCGGCTTGTCCCTCAGAGAGAATGGGAACAAAAAAGCTACTTCATGTGGGACATTATTGTATTTGATGGTAGATGCAATCTTGTTAAACCATCGAATATGTGCATGAGGATCATCCCGCTCAAAACCATAAAATTGGCTTTGGGTTACAAGATTAAGCAACCCGGTTTTGAGCTCGAAGGTATGCCAGCGATGCATTTTGGGACAATATCTGGCCTCGATGGGTGCTTGGAGCTCATTCATCGGTTTATCTTCGCCATTACGACGGTGGTGGTGTTAGGCGTTCCTCAGTCACGGTTGAAGGGCGAACGTCCTCTACGTCTACGAGGAATATTTGCAAGTTCGGAAAGTGGACTTGTAGAGTTGGAAGAACGAGTGCGCATGCACTAAGTTTAAAAATCAATTTTCAAAACAAATGCGAGGCAAAACGACAAGTGAACTTAACCAATAATCACAAATGAAATGGCTTCTTTGAAAAAGGTACACCAAATCACAAGGACACAAAGGCAAGTTTTGATCTTTAAGATTGGGAACTTATTAATGTTCACCCCCATTGGTAGGTGTCTTTGCCTTGATTTCGCGGTGGTTGATTTTTATGAATTTAAGTACCACAGAAAAGACGTAGGTATGAATTTGTGCTAAGGGTTTAAATACTTTTGGACAATATTTTTGGTATCGTCTCGTTTAACCAAATCGTATCTCTTTAAGAATCACCTTAAAGAAAATACAAGATAGAAAACGTTACGATTGTTTTGTTGTTTTATATTTTTTTGGTGTTGTTAACACTTTAGGAAAAGTGTTAATGAACTTTTTGATAACTTTACAAAAACTGTTTACAAAAGGTGATCAACCACTTGTGAATGGTCAACCGTAATAAAATTCAAACAGTCTAAAACTAATGCAATTTCCCTTGGAATATAGTGGGTTCCCGGGTCGTTAAGTCCCACGGAGGATTAATGGTGTTTCAAAACTTTCAATGTCGAATAATAATCACTAAGGATAGTGATGGATTTTGGATTGGAAATTATACTCTGATTGATTGGAATGTATTTGGATACGAATTATAAAGCACAACAATCGATTAAACAAGCTTAAACCGTACGTTTAATAAACTACGTAAGCGTACAAAAATAAAACGTGAGTTTTATGAAATAAAAGACCTACAAATATGAAAATGATATTTTTACAAACCTAATAATAAAATAAAATTATTAGAAATTAAAATTATTTTTATAACTATTTATTTAATTATTATTAATTAAAAACTATTTTAAACTATTTAATAATACTCTAAAATATAATAAAATATGAAATAAGCTAAAAATGAAATTATAACTTAGAAAAATCTAAAATATTATAAAACTAATTTTAAAATTGAAAATATATTTTTACACTTTTTATCTATTTATTATTAATTAATTACTATTTATTAATTATTAAAAATACACTTAAATACAAGAAAATATAAAATTAACCTGGAAAAATGAAATTATAACTTAGAAAAATCTAAAATATTATAAAACTAATTTTAAAACTTAAAAGATATTTTTTATGTTTTTTATTTATTTATTATTAATTATTTAATACTTTTAACTATTTTAAATTCTAATAAATACTAAACAAGCTAAGAAAATTATAAAATTTTTTATATAAATATCTTATGATGACAGAAAACTAAGAAAATTATAAAAACAGGAAATGCTTAATAAAATGAAAAAAGAAAATTAAAAAGCTAAATTCTATTAAATAAACGCTATCACTATTTTAAAATGATGTTTTTGTGATTTTTCTTTTTGAAAACTATTTAACTACTTAAAATAAGCAACTTTTACAAAGACAAAAATTTTACAACTTAAAAATAAGCTATTTGAAACTATAAAAGCTCAAGTGAGCATGAGCTTATATTTGATGTTTTCAAGCTCAAACAAGCTTCACATTGGAAACAAAATACAATAAGCTACAAACAAACTAAATGAACTTAAATTAAGCTAAAAGGCACAAAGGAATACACATGAGCTATAAAATAAGCTAATAAGCCCTAATCCTAAGTCTACTAACCAAACAGGCCTGCAGCCATATTAACAAGCAATTTTAGCTTATTAAATAAGCTGAAAAGCTCAAAATTAAAACTGAGGTGTCAAGATGAACTGGTGAGCTTTCTAAAAATCCAAGGCTCTCACTGTGGGGTCCACTAATAAGCTCTGTGTGAGCTTATGAAAGTGCTTGTAAAACACTGAATATGCAGTTTACACAGAAATGGGACAAAGTACAAGCTTGTTGCAGCCTTTATAAATAAGCTACAATGTTGTAAATAAGCACTGGACTAAAGAGAATGGTAGATTGGCTTTCCAAAAAGCTAAGATTCACAAGCTGAGCCTCACTAATAAGCTCTGTGTGAGCTTGTGAAAATGGGTCACTCAACTGTTATGGCACATTTTTGAAAAAGGGTTCAAAAGAAACTAAGTAAAAAGCAGTTTATAAGCTAAACTAAAAATTATAAAAAATATTGTGATTAAGATTAGCAACTATATTTTATAAATCTAAAAGCTTAAAACATGAAACTCAAAGTTAAACCCTATAGAAATTAATCTATTTTATTCAAAAACTGCTAAACTAAAAATTTTGACTTTTTGATTTACACTAAAGGTTGACTTATATGAACTTTGGATCTATTCTACTTATTGATTATGATGTATTAAGCTAAGATAAAATGAAATTAAGCTATGTGACCAAGTTTTAAACAACTGTAATGAATTTGAAAAGCTAAATCCTAACAGTTAATTATCAAAGAGAGATTAAAAGTGATTTTGACTTTTTACTTGAACAGGTGGTTTTAATATTTGCTATGAGTTCTTAGATGCTTATGTGACACAGAACAACAACAAGCAACAACACATATAGCCTCTAATACAAATAACACAGTAAATACAAACAACCCTTTAACAAACTGTTTTGAGTTTTCCAAAGACTTTCAGATTTGCACCATGCATTGATTAATAACCTTATATTATCATATTTTAAGACTAAATAAGCATTACACAACAATAATAACAACATAAAACTCAGAATTGACACTTATGCTAATTTAACTGTTAAACTAAGGTTTTTAACAAATACAAATTCTAATGAACAAGCAACTTGTTTTAATGCTTAATTCTACTTAAATACAACTCATAAACATAAAAACACAAAGATTTAAGCTATTGAACAACTTAAACAAGTGAAATGCTAAAATGGGACAAAAGGCTTACAAAATGGATTTCAAATGAAAAATGAGAACCAAGGTGAGAACTCAACTATAGCTTCCCGAAGCTCTAACCAAAATCCAAAATCAACCCTGCTCCAGCTTCTTGATGATCTTCTTCATTGATTTTTGATTTTTTTACTAATTTTTTTATATTTTTGGTAATTTTTGAGTTTTATATCTAGAACTGATTTTATGGTTTCTAAAAGCTTAGATAAGCTTTCTAGGAGCTTATATGAACTTACTGAGTCCAAAACAACCACTAATAACAATATTCAAACACATTGAGATTTTAACAAGTAAATTTTGCATAAACAGAAAAGAGGACTTAGAACTGAAATTGATGTTCAAAAAAGCTTTATTATATACTGAAGACTTGAAATACAAAGCTTAAAAGCTTAAACATACACTAGAAACTTAAATTATTTAAAAACGAGATAAGAAAAATTAAATTACTCTAGATATGCATCCACATTGCTTCTTATCCTCTTTATAAAGATCTTTTAGGTTCCTTGTCGACCTCTGATCATTTCCCACTTATTTCCAGCCATTGGATGCATTGAATTCATCATAATCGTCCATTTGTCAATTTGTGGGGAAAAGTCTTGGCGAGGTTTTCTCAATTAAAGAAGTTTGGGAGGATGTGGAGGTGGAGGGGGGTATCAGGGTGTATAGCAGGTGGTGGGTGAGGTGGAGAGGTGGGGAAAACAACCTGGTTTTGGGTTTCGGCATGGTGGGGAGATAAACAAGTGAACATGGTTTTTGGCGTTGGTGAGGTTTGACCGAGTTGATATTAATAACGGGAGGGGTCAAAATGGTATATTGGACTGGTCAAAATGATTTTGGACTAGCTCAAGGCTCAGGGGTCAAGTGGTGTGGGCTTGGGTTGCAAGTTGGGCCAGCTGGGTTGGATTTGGGTTGGATATTAATACAAGGGTCCGGTTTGGATTTGTAGAAATATAAACACAAGGACCATTCATGTAATTTCTGGATTTTGAGGGACTGAAAATGCCAATATTCCAAAGTTAACACAAGGACTAAACCTG
The DNA here is from genome assembly GCA_910596185.1 of Chrysanthemum makinoi. Taxonomy (NCBI): domain Eukaryota; kingdom Viridiplantae; phylum Streptophyta; class Magnoliopsida; order Asterales; family Asteraceae; genus Chrysanthemum; species Chrysanthemum makinoi. Next base: position 227,813,809 of record OU343220.1, read on the forward strand.
CAATTAATGGTTAGTACAAGGACCAATATTGCATAAAATTCCATTTTAATAAATCCAAGGACTATATTTGACATTTTTGAAACTTTAGGGACCTAAGTTGCCATTTTGCAATTTTAAACTTCAAGGACCAAGTTTGACAACTTATGAATCCCTAGGGACTTTAAATAACATTTTTCTTTATTTTGATTTACCAGGGACTAGATTTGACAACTTTTGAAACTTGGGGACTAAAACTGCCAATTATGCAAACTTGATACGTTTTCATCTGATTTTGGTATTTTTGCATTTAAAACACATAAAACACTTATTTGTGATATTTTTATCATTTTGATGCATTTCTGAGTGTTTTCAGATGTTTTTGGCATTCTAAACGGTACAAAAATGATGAGTATTTAGACACTCATCAAACCACCTATGTGAATGATGAAGTTTTGCCACTTCAGGGAGCTTTCGACTTTTGGCTCTTGCAACATTTATGAATTTGGATATGGACACATGGCTTGTATAGTGTCAGGAGCTTTTAAGTGTTTGAAAACTTGTGGTTGCATTTTATCTTCAGGTTTTCAAATGGGTTGAAGGGTTCAATTCTTAGAACACCCTGATTCTCGAATATTTGAACGTTTAATGTACTAAGATGGAAATTCAATCCTCATGATATTTTCGTTTACGCACATGTTTTGTTTGATGTTTGATTTTGATGCAAAAGGAAGTGAACTAAATTTGGGAAGGATTGTTGGAAAATGTAGTGCACTTGTAGGATTAGTTCACACTTGGTAATGGGTCAGGAGGTACGGAGTGTACACCCATAAGATCCCTGAACACCCTGACTCTATAGTGGTGAGATTCAGTGTTTGTACTGGTAATACTAAGTTAGTACTGATAGTGCTAAGTTAGTACTGATAGTGCTAAGTTAGTACCGATAGCCAGTGTTAGTACTGATAGTACTAAGTTAATACTTGTAGACTAGTTTCTACGGGTTGTACTAGAGTTAACTTGTAAAAGGCTTTTACCTATTCAAGTGGCAGTTACAACTGCATAATGACCACGTTTAATTGGTCATGTAACCACTATTCCTATCATTATGGAGGCTAATTTTGTGATGATTAATTGGCCGTTAATCACTCATAATTCCATTGACTAGGGTTAAGTAATCTCTACTATAAATAGAGATCAACACACAAATGCATGGATATACAAAAAACGATTAACACTTCTAAGCAAAAGGATTATTTATTTGTGCCTAATTCAATAACAAACATTTGGTCTTATCCCAAGTAGATATTCGTGATACCCAGGCATTAGGGTCGAATAGTTTACTTAGGAAAGTGATAACATGATTCCAAGTGATATTCGGTAACCACCTAGTGGTATTGTATTGCTACTGATTATCTTACCTTGTTGTTGGGCAAATAACCACCAACATAAATTAGAACCCTAGACTCAGAATTAAGAGAGGTAATGTAGTTAGGATACTTACAATGATATTTTCTGCTGAGTGGAGGAAGAAACCTTAATAATGAGTTAGGTATGTTTTTGGCTCGTTTTGGTAAAGTGGTTTGTGAAGAAGAAGGTGTTTTGTAATTCAAAATTTGGCTACTGTTAGTACCACGGACCAGGCGGACCAAAAAAAATGGTTCCGTCTGTGTTGTAGTTTGGTGTTGTGGGTACTGCAGCAAAGTTTTGCTAAAAAAATTTTTTTGGTTATTCTAAGGTTTAGGCTATGTTTTAACTATATGTTTGGTTCCATTAATCCTAACCCAAGTCTAAGAAGATTAAATGGTTCTCGTTTAAGAGGTTTAGTTAGGATTTCGGTAATGTTATCTTCGGAGGATACTTTCTCAATTGAGATGTTTCCTTTTTTAACATTGTCGTGAAGGAAGTGATGGCGAATTTCAATATATTTCGTTCGAGCATAGACAGGGTTTTTGCTAAGATCGATGGCTCCTTTGTTGTCGCAAAGTATAAAGATGTCGTTGAGATGAATTCCGTAATCCACTAGAGCTTGCTTCATCCAAAGAGCTTGTTGACATGCCTTTCCGGCTGAGACGTACTCGGCTTCGGTAGTTGAGATAGCGAGGTCCGTTTATTTCTTTACGAACCATGAGGTGAGACAATGTCCAAAAAAAGTACAAATGCCACTTGTACTCTTTCTATCGACATAGTCACCGGCATGGTCCGAGTCGGTATACATTATGGTTTCTACACCCGTTCCTTTGGGATACCATAATCCTAAACATGTAGTGCCTTTAATGTATCTAAATATTCATTTTAAGGCTTCTAAGTGTGATGCTTTGGGATCTTCTTGAAAGTGAGCACATAGACAAACATTAACATAATGTCGGGTCTACTAGCCGTGAGATAAAGTAGGTTATCGATCATTCCTCTATACTTAGTGTTATCTACGGATTCACCTTCCTCATCCTTGATGAGTTTTGTTTCCAAGGACATGGGTGTTTTAGTTGGTTTTGAGTCTTCAAGACCAAATTTTTTAAGCATATCCTTTATGTATTTAGATTTGTTAAGGAATATGCCATCTTCTAGTTGTTTAATTTGAAGTCCTAAAAAGAAGTTTAACTCACCCATCATACTCATCTCAAACTCGCCGTGCATGATTTTAGAAAAATCATCACATAGCTCTTGACAAGTTGATCCAAATACGATGTCATCAACGTATATTTGAACTATGATAATGTGTGATTCCTTTTTCTTGGTAAAGAGAGTATTATATACTAATCCCATGGTGTATTTGTGTTCAACTAAGAAAGTCTTACGCCGATCGTACCAAGCTTTTGGTGCTTGCTTAAGTCCGTATAGTGCCTTCTTAAGTTTGAAAACATGATGTGGTTTTTCAAAGTCAGTGAATCCGAGAGGTTGAGCAACATTTACTTCTTCGTTAATGAACCCATTTAGAAATGCACTTTTAACATCCATTTGAAATAATTTAAAGTCATGAGCACATGCATATGCAAGTAAGATTCTAATAGACTCAAGCCTAGCTACCGGTGTATAAGTTTCGTCGTAATCAATCCCTTCTTGTTGATTATAACCTTGTGCTACAAGCCTAGCTTTGTTTCTAGACACCACACCGTTTTCGTCCATTTTATTTCGAAAAACCCATTTCGTTCCAATTATAGTTCGATTTTTAGGTTTTGGAACTAATTTCCAAACATCATTTCTAAAAAATTGGTTTATCTCCTCTTGCATAGCAATTACCCAAGATTCGTCTTTTATTTCTTCATTTATGTTTTTCGGTGCGACGGACGACACAAAGAAAAAGAAGTTACTTTGATTTTGGGCTTGTGATCTTAATGTTCTTTGATTTAATTGTCCTATGACTTTTTCTAAATGATGACTTTTGGATTCTTTGATGTTTATAATTTCTTTGTTTAATGGTTCATCTTCCTTGTCATTTTTATTTATTTCTTGACTTTCAACAAGTTGACTTTCAACTAAGTCATCATCTACCAAAGGTGATGTCTTAGAGGCAGGTGGACTTTCGTCGAATGTTATGTTCAACGATTCCTCGACTCTCATTGTTTCTTGTTTAAAACTATGTATGCTTTGCTAGTTTGTGAGTAACCAAGAAACACACCTTCATAAGACTTTGGGTCAAATTTGGCGAGATATTCTTTGGTATTAAGAATGAAACATTTACATCCAAACACTCCAAAATATCCTAAAGTAGGCTTTTTGCCTTTATATAATTCATAAGGTGTTTTGTTCAAGAAAAAACGTATTAAAACTCTATTTAAAATGTAAGTGGAAGTATCAACGGCGTTACACCAAAACTTTTGAGGTATGTTTTGTTCCTTTAGCGTTATTCTACTCATTTCTTGAATAGTTTTATTTTTACGTTCTACAACCCCATTAGATTGGGGTGTTCGAGGAGCCGAGAAGTTATGTGTTATACCATTTGTAACACAGAAGTTTCCAAATTGTGTTTCATTGTCGAACTCGCGACCATGATCCGTTCGGATCGACACAATGTTAACACCTAGTTGATTTTGAATTTTCTTACTAAGTATTTCAAATTTATCCAAAGCTTCATTTTTAGTTTTCAAAAACATTGTCCAAGTAAACCTTGAGTAATCATCTACTATGACCAAAGTGTAGAGGTTGCCTCCATAACTTCCTTATAGCGGATGGACCAAACAAGTCTATATGCAAAAGCTCTAGACACTTAGATGTGGAAATCATGTTTTTAGCCTTATGGCTACTATGAATTTGTTTACCAATTTTGCAAGCGTCGCAAAAGTGTTGGTCATATTTCAATTGGGTAGGTTTAACTAGCTCTTTTGAGGATAGGTTTTGGATGAGTCTCATATTAGCTGACTAATCGTTCTATGCCAGAGTAGAGTTATCATCTAAGGTTGTTAAGAAAAGTTTGTCTTTAGATGTTCTATCTATTTTCATGACATATATGTTATTTTTCCTAACTCCTTTAGCTATGGAGATACCATCTTTTAGTATTTTACTACCATTTTCTTCAAATAGTACTTTATACTTTTTATCACATAGTTGGCTAATACTAAGTAGATTAAATCCTAGTCTATCAACATGAGCAACATTTTCAATAGTTAAGGAGTTATGAGCGATCGTACATTTGCCAATGATTTTTGTAACATATTGGTTTTCACAATCACATAATCAAGCACAAATAGGTTCGAATGTTTAGTAGTTCTAGAGAGAGAAAGTGGAAGAGAGTTGGGAACTTTAGTGAGACAAAGAAAAATGTGTTATGAAATCTCCAACCCTTTTCCTGCTAGACAAAGGGTATTTATAGTTGGTTACAAGACACGCCTCCTACGGGCTGTGGATCAGGCATACAGTGGGTAAAGACCCGTCCGTCCTCCATGGTGTTTCTTAACAAACTACTTACTAACACTAATTGACTACGACTACGAGCTTTCTAACGAATACATATACTTGAGGTGACCGACTCTTTAACTACCGGATTTTCTAAATCCTAACAATCTCCCCCTAAGGGAGGTCACCTCAATTACATCAATTACAAACGGATATTACACTTTGGTGTTCTTGGATTCTTGATTAAGTTCTTTGCTCTGTAGCCCGTAGTCTTTCATTCTTCCTGATCCGCATGTTTTGTTATTTCAAGTGGAGGTCCTTAACTGATCCACGTGTTGGTGATTATTTGAGCCAGCTTTGAGATCATCAGCCACAGCAAATCTCTGACTCATCCTTTTTTGTATCGCCATTATGTGATGTTGTGACTTTTGGACTGACATGCTCACATTTTGGATCATGAAATCTTCTCATCAGAGTAGCGGAAGCTTTTCTTGATTCATGATATTTGCAGCAGCGTAGCAGAAGCATGGATTGAAAATATCAGAGCCAGTTGATGAAGATATGCACTTATCATGATTTCTTTAAGTGTGAGTGTGTGTGACAACTCGTAAATTCCTCGATGCGTCGTAATTGGAGAAACGTCAATTTGAGCGATCGTTTGATTTAATTTGAGTTACGAGTGATATTTTATATCATTTTTATTGGAATTAATATTTTAAAAACAATGGCGTAACTCTCGAGTCATGAATCCCTCATTTTCTAGTCAAAACGAGCCCCGAACCTAATATAACGAAAGTTTTACAAAGTTTCACTTAGGGTCCTTTGATAAGTTATGAAACCATCCCTCACACTTTCCGTTTTACAACTTCAACCCCTCCTGGGTATATAAATACCTACACCCCTCACCCTTTCTCCCATTTCATCACCTTCACTCTCTCTCTACAAAACACACACTCTTTCTCTCACTAGAAAATCCGGCCACCCATCTAGGGATCCGGCGCCGTCACTTTTTTCGGCCAACTTCCGGCGACCTCCAATAATTACACCACCCATCCCATCTTGTAGACCGGGATCCCGTGGTTCTATTTTCATAAAACACTCACGCTCAATCCCTCTCACGCGCTCCACATCTTGATTTAAGATTTCGTTAGCTAGGGTTTTCATGGGTACGCGTTTTCTAAGGGCTTGAACGAGTAATATGGGTTGTTTGGTGTTAAGGTTTGACCGGTGGTGATCGTGAAACCACCATAGCCGCCACCACAGCCACGGCTGTGGCCACCTCCTCCGCCTCCTCATCTCTCTCGTCTCTTTCTCTTCTTTCTTGTTTTTTTGTGGGTAAGCCGACACTCACAAACCTTATTTTTGTCGTTTGTTTATTTATTGAATCGTGTGTATTCGTTTAGGTTTCGTGGATTTGATTTATTAAAAACATGATTAACAAGATTCGTATGGTCATAAAAACGTGGACCTAAAAACTGAATTGAAACCATTTGATAATGTTTCGTGTGGAATAGTAGTGAAACAAAGTTTCGGATAACCATGTGGTGATTACGGTTTTGTGTGTGAATCGACTCGGTGGACTGAGTTGACTCAGTCGAGTCGCGGGATGGTGACGGGTCAGCCATGGTAACGGGTCAGAAGTGGAGTCGGGTCAACTCATTTGGTTGTTTGTTATTTTGATCTCGAGGGTATAAGGGATATAAAAACAAGTTAGGGATTGAAACACATTATTTAAAAACGTTAATATGGGTTTTTGAGTCATAGAGAGTGAACCGTTAATTGACCATTTCGCTATAATCAAAATGGGTACATCAGGAGATACTTGAGACTACTCAACTATCATTTGAATGCGCAACGGATAAGCAAATCAATGTTATAGATTTGAGGGTTTGAATAATTACCTCTAACACAACAGTTTTTGTTAAAATGGATGGAATATAGTGTATGTTAACTAAAATAAGGCTTTATGAGGTAATTGTTAAAATGGGTAATTGTTGGTAACAATGGTGTAAACAAGATGTGTTTAAAATTATTGTGTTGGTCACTTTAAGGTGCGTTTGAATGTGGGAAAATATAGTCAAGTCGTGTTTGAATAATGGTCACTTAGTAGTTTTATTAGTTTTGGTTTATAACTCGGTTACATGAAATAAGTAAAATGGGTTACGGGGATTACTTGAATAAGGTTTGATAAATTGTGAGTCGTGAACGGTTATTAATATAGAATACCGAAACGGATAATAACGGACTAATTAGGATTATGTGACGGGTTAACTATATACCTATATATATATATATATATAAGTACTTAACGACGTGATATGGTAACAATGAGCTATTTGATATGGGCTAATGATATATATATTGTTATTGGACATATTTAATTGTAAATTTTAGGCTCAGACGGACAATGAGCGAGTTATTTATAAAACTAGATGGTGAATTTTAAAACTAGATGCGTGACTTATAATTTAGATCAAATACTACGTATACAATATAACTGTAAATACGGTTTGTAGTCTTGGGATAACTATTGATAACCAGTTATAGTGATTGGTATGTTGTACATCATTAAACGTTTTGGACTTAGATGAGTTTAATATATTTGTTTAGCGATAAGACTAAATGTTCCATTTTACATTTAAACTAATATTGAATTATATAACTATATATTATTGTCAAAATGGTTTATTCTATTATAAACCCTGATAACATACGATGGTAACATGCGTTTTATAGAACATGTTAGCTTTTACAAGCTTGTTTGGAAATATTATTTGATAAGATAACTTATTTAAGTCGTAATGGTTTGGGAACGTTGGAATAAACGAACGTGTCAGTGATAGTACACTATTCACCATACCTTATATGAAGTAATTTCGGGAAAACGTGTATGCTTATGAATAACGATTGAGAAACCTTTATTAATTGTGCGATAAATGGAAACTTGTATTTTATTATTGAACATGTGTGTTTGGGAATTGTTGGGTAAATCGCCAAAACTTATCAATTAACCTATTTATGTTACATAAATAATTGTCGTCATTTCCTAGTCTTTGACTAGCTTGAGTATTGTCGATATTTCTAAATTTGGTCGATGTCTCTTCCTGTTTGGCGTGAGTTATGGTCAGTATGCCTCGATTGTGTCGACATCTACTCTTCTTTCGCGTGAGTTGTGCGTCGCGCCTATGTTTCTTACCACCACATGAAACGTTAAAACCAAACTTTTGAGATATTGATTATAAACTTTTGGGGAACGATAACAGACTTTTGAAAGTAATAACATGAATGATCCACGAAAACTACGACACATTACTTTTATTGACTTCTTTATCATTTGAGCTGTATTTTAAAAGTAATCGTATACGCATTTGTTTGCGTCACTTCTACTTTATTGTACTCGTCGTACATTCTTCTGGATGCCATAGAGATTAGCTTTAGATGCCAGTCGTGTCAATAGTGAATAGTGCATTGCTGTGGCTAAGGTGAGTTTCATAGCCCCATTTTTATCTACGTTTTAACTACATTGGGGTGAGAATCATGCTACTGTTTTTGGACCATGAAAACTATTTGGATTTGCTTATATGCTTGACTGTTTAGATAGATGTGTGGTAGTTGTTGCCTTATATTAGGGTAGCAATCCTAATTGCTATAACTGTTGCCTAGCTAAGAATAGACTTCTACCTCGACCTAGTCCGGGGTTGGCAATTGTTCTAGATTTTGCCATGACAGTGCTGGACTAGAGTCGCTGGGCCCGAGTAATCCCTAGATGCGGGATATGTTTATGGTTGGTGATCCGGGTAGGATCGGTATTTATCTATCTTAGGTCTTGCATAGCAAATCAACTCTTACAGGTCCACTATGATTTTGTTGAACTTAAACCTATGAACTCACCAGTGTAAGCTGACATTTTAGCATGATTTCTCAGGAATTTGAGAGATGTTTGGAATACGTGATCGGTGGAAGCTTGGCAAGAAGGCGGGTTCAAGGATCAATTCTGACTCTGATAAACTTTGGGGACCTATCTTATTATATTATGTTTTGTGCCTAATATTTACACTTTTGAACTAAATGTTTTGAATACTTAAATTGGGATTGGTTTTGAATGATTAAATGACTATCTTTTGCTATACTTGTGTGCGATACCAATCCAATAGTAACGCCCCGAAAACTTGATTAGCAATAGTGTAACAAGATCAGCTGCAACCATCGGGTGTTCCTGCAAACAACAGTTAGCAATAAAGCGCACGAAAGTGTCTTTGATCACTTTCGTTGAATACAGTTGCAAGAACCACGGTTCCCCGTTGATTAGTATAAATTTCAAAGAATCTCCTTGATATGGTTTCGCAGCTGTTCTAGCTGTTCTCAAACCGGAACATCTCAAAGAAGACAACACGGAGTGAGTGAATCAGCAAATTGAGATTTACTGATTGATTAAAAATGATTTGAAAACAATCGCGTATTGCTTGAAGAAAGAGTTTTGCAATACGACGAAGGTTTTATAAGAAAAATCAATTTTCAATCATAAAATACCCTTTTATTTTGAAACATTAATACACAGTCGATGTGCTACAGAAAAGAATGTTTAAGCACAACGACCAGTTTTTCAAAGGTATCCGTCAATCCATTTCCTGGACCAAGGTTGATTCAAGATTGAATCGCCCCATCATTTCTATCCAGTTGTCACAAGCTTGATCGTATGAAAGATCTCACATGTCACCCACCAAGAGCTTTTTTGATGTTGGCTCTAGAAGGATTTCCATCTTCATCGTGAATACTTTACATATCACTCGGATGTTCTGCAATACCACAAGGATAATGCGTAGGACTCTCAAAATATATTCTCACATTCCACATTGTGTGAAACTGTGAGTCTTCATTAATTGTGTCCTAATGAGATTTATTGATGATCTCTTGGCTCTAGACTCAATCGTGCATATTTGGTTTCCTATGCCGGAGATTAGGGAGAGGGTCTCCTTCTTCAATATCAACAATCTCTAAGAGAAAGTCGATAGATTATGTAGGTTCCCCGTGAGAATGAAACAAGTCCTTTTAAGAGGAACTTGAGTAGCTTGGGAAGTTTTAGTGTAGTGCGTCACTGGGTCCATGATGTCTTGTCTTCAATACCGGTGTTACCTTGGTAACAGCCAGTAGCATATGAATTGAACCCGGTTTCTGCCCTAAGGTTGAATAAATGGAGGGCTATTTCTTTTCACCCTTTTCACATTGAATTGTTTTCCATCTTCAACCCCTTCAGTGCTTACCGAGACTTCATAACTAGAACCTTGTTGGGTTTGTTCCAGTACTAGCTCTGTCTCAGTCCGCACTCTTCCCATATTCTCATTTTTCATCTTTTTATCATCATACCTAAGGACATCTACACTATCTAGTGGCTTGTCCCTGGGTAGATCCCTCCGGCTCTGGCGGGATCGTGGGAACGAATACCTAACCTAACCATCCTTATATCTCCATGCATAAAGTAAATTGGTCGGTCTTTTGGTATTATTCATTCTGCCTCGAAACCAATTGAAAACCATTTGAAAAATCAATCAAGGTACTTGTGATATAAAATCAATGAATTTTGCACCTTAATTGTTTTTTATCTTTTTAGAAAAGCTCCCCCTCAACATGTGCTTCAAGTATTAGAAATTATTTTAGCACATGGAGGAAAGAGGACTTTTGAACCCTTAGATTGAGAATGAAAGATCCAATATTTGATTAACATTTTCTAAAATGATCATCATCACTTCCCGATCAAATCTAGTATTTTTAAATACTTTGGATAAAATATTTCTTTGGGAAGGATGAGGTTTTCATTTGATTGCTCCCCCTCAATATGTGCATCGAGATTCGAAAGTGTTTTACACATATTAGAGGGAACCTGCACCTTGAGATAAATCAATCACGTTTCAATCCTTTTTGGTTTAAGATAAATGCTCCCCCTTAACATGTGCCTGGAAAATTTGAAATCGTTAGGCACATGTAGGGAGGAGTGCTTGTTGTTATATTTCGCAAACCACTTATCGAATTATCAGTTTATATCCAATTTAAATCACAAATTCTCCCCCGATCACAATTTTCAAACCCTTTGAGATTTGAGATCTCAATTGATTTAAATTATTTTCGAAAGCTTTTTGAGGGGAAAATGTGACTTGCTTTTAAAAACATTTCACTGATAAGGATTAGATTATAAGACTTTAATCTCCAACGATCAAACATGCTTAGGTATCTTATGAAAACACAACATTAGTCTTGGTCTGGATCCAATTGTACAAAAACATTGTTTTTTTAGATTATCCAAAAGAAGACCTTGTTCGTTTGCGTGCCAATTGTTTGAAAAATAACCTTTTTGATATGTTTAAAATCACTCTCCCCCTCAATCAATTACTTAAGTTGTTGATTGAGTGATAGAGATTTTGACAAATGATAGGTCCAGATGATTTTCAAAAATAAAGTCCGGGTTATTATCAAAGCAATTTTGTTTTCATTTGATGACAAATATTTTTCACAAGAATCTTTAGAAGGAAAAATATTTGGTTTGGAAACATTTGTCTTTTTGGCGACAAATGATCCTTGGAAACCTTTCGTTTTTAGAATCAGAGCATGAGGTTTTAAAAATTTAGATAAAGCATGGCTCTGTTCTTTCTTTTAAAAACGGGTTACTACCTGAAATGACAATAAACCATACATTTTTCTCCATCTCAATTTTTTTTTAATATTAATTAAAAAAACTTTATTACTACATTTCGAACTTCATCTAAAGACCCGTGTCATTTTTGAATGACAATTCAAAGTCCATAGATGTTATCGAAACGGGAAAACATGACAAAGGAAATAATATTTTTGGAATTTTTCAAGATTTTCTAATTTTTATGGGTTTTGAAAGTTTTATAATTTTCTATTTTCTTTTTGTTGGTTTAATAATTTTGTATTTTGCTTTTTGATAAAACATATACAAAAAAATTAATTTAGTTTAAGAGGATGATGAAATGAGTACTGAGATAAGGATATCGTTCAGCACGTTGTAGAAGAAAGAAATCAACATCTCTTAAACTTTCACCACCAAAACATTCGAGGATTCTAAGAAAATCATCTGAACATGAGCCTTCTAAATGTGAATCTTTGGTAGCTTCCCCCTAAACCGACAATCTTAGAATTAAGACCATTTCCTCCAGAAGATGAAGTGAAGCAAACAGTCTAATTGTATGAAACTCAAGAACCCGACGAAGACGATAACAATGAAGTAACAAGTTAACATGGATCATCTCTGCGGTTATCAAACTCGGAATACATGATTAATCTCGATCACGTGAACCTGTTGTGCATCCCCGATGTACACATTACTCTTCAGTTTTGAGCAGTTGTCTATTCAGGAGAACAATCTATCAACATCTTCATTTCACCAATATGCATTCCAGTTATCTTACATATAACCAATCAACCCATAATGTACACATGTACCCAACAAGAGTAGAGACGATGGCATCCAAGTAACATGTTGAATCACTGATTATCTCTGTGGTTATCATCTCTGGAATAACTTATTAAGCCCGATCATGTGAACATGTTGTACGTCCCTGATGTACATATATCTCTCCCCTGATGGTTGCGATCTCATCGGAATAATCATTACATTGTGTACATGAAGCAATAACCGGAAGCACTACCATAAATCATATAGAAGATGTCGATAAGCAATATCATCTCATGCTCCAAATATTCTTCTCATATTTCTTCCCACTGTTAGCTGAGCTAACACATACCAAAAGTATCCAGAGACCACTTCCCCCAAATGGTTGGAATAATACATCCTTCCTCCCAAGTAGTTGGAATAATATATCCTTCCCCCAAATGGTTGGAATAATACATCCTTCCCCCAAATAGTTGGAATAACACACCAAAGGCTACGAGTTAAACACAGATTTTCTCTACGGTTATGACATTTGTCTTTCCCGGGATTACTTCAATAGAGAAGAAGTATTAAGTTCATCACATGTACTCGTTGTGTGTTTAGATGTATGTCTCCTTCCCCCTTGCTGGTTTTGATACCTCAGAATCAGCAACACATTATACATACCAAATATTCTTGAAATAGAGAAGAACAAAAAGTTATCTCAAATGAATCCTATGAGAATCAACTGCTACAGAAACTCTCTCTAACTATCTTTATCAACCCATATGTAGACAATTTGAAGTGACCACTAATGAAGAAAACCCGATATACCAAACTTGAAACTAAAGTCGAATTCCCCACATTTGTATCTTAAGCTTGCACTTAATGATGAAAGAACGGTGTCGAGAATCTATGCTTCAAGCAAATCTCTAAGTACTCACTACTCAAACAAAGTATGAGACATTAACACCTCTTAAGATTATCCACATTGTCATCTGCATGTGACACTGAGTAAAAGAACGTAACACCTAATAGTGATAGTTAACCAGGTCTTTAACCATCCACCCCGACTACTGATAACTAGATAAATGGTTCGTTTAAGAAAATATATCAAATATAAGATACACGCGAGAATCGACAAATCAACCTTTTAAGAAAAGGGTTAACGTGCCAAAACTCACGAATGTGATGATATAAGTGATACCGGGCAAGTGATTACCCGGGTCGTGTCCCAACGAGGTGTGAATTGCGGATGTCGTTTGAGGTTTGTTATTAAAATGCTTGAATTGTTCGAGATTTGTTTGATTTGAATTACGTTATCTACGAATTAATTCACGGGAAGATAATTAAGGCAAGGGAAACCTAATAAATGACAAACTAACTACTACTAAGCATACGGAACAATAAAATTAAGCTAAAATAAGTCCTAAGGTGCTAAAATGCAAAAACGCGAAAACCCGGGCTAATCCCGAGCTCCAAAAGTGAAAATAATGCAAATTAAGGCCTACGGGTGCGAAACTAATTTTCCTACGTTCTAAACTACTAAAAATAATTTTAGGAAAAAGCCGAGTATTTTTTCGACTTTTAAATTATTTATTATCAATTAAAAACTAATTTAAACTAATTTAATTATAAAAAATACTAAACTATTTTGGAAAAATTTGAAAATTTTACTAAAAATACTTTTGATCCTACTGATTTTGGGAAAAATAAAAGAAGTTGGTACTGCTTAAGGAAATAAGCTACTAAAAAGCTAAATAAGCTACTAACTTAAAAACTGAGTAAGTATTTAAGAGATTAATGATGCAAAGAATAACCAGTCAAAGTCCCAAGGGCAGATGGTTATGTTTAGCGTGTTGTGGGTGTGAACCAAATGGCCGAGGTTCGAATCTGGCTTGGCACTTTTTGCAATTATTATTATTATTTTTTTTTTCAAATTTTCTTTTGGAACTTAAAAAAAAGGACTTTAAATAAGCAATTCTTTTCTGAAAGATAACTTGTAAAAAAGCTTGCAATAAGCAGTTTAAACTGCTTATTGCTTACTGATTTGGACAGAAAACAAAAACACACCCCAAGAGCAGATTTTTAGCATAAACAACTATGAATAAGTACTAGGAAAATGGAAATAAGCATTTTAATACTGAGATGAATCTAAAATATGCTATGAAAACTAAAAAGCAAATGAGCAAGGGAAAAAGCAGTTAAAGGGAATCCTAAGATGTGGGGAAAATAAGCATACAATAAGCAACTAATTGACTAAATAAGCACTAAAAAGCATTACATGAGCTAAAGACTACCACTTCTAATCTATATTATCTAAAAAGCTTCCTAAATGCCTAAATAAGCTAGATGAAACCTGAAGTAAGCTAAAGATGGGAGATGCACAGGGCTGCTGTTATGGGACAGAAACAGTCCTAGTGGGGCAAGTTTAAGCTAGGAAAAAGCTGCTAATAAGCTAGAACTAAAAATTATAAAAAATACTATAAGCTAGATAACCAACCTAAGATTATGCATACCAATTTTCAGACAATAAGGCCTTGTGATAAGCAAATTAAAAATCAAAAAGTGAAGCCAATTTGACATCAATGCCGCTGAAACAGTTAAATAAGTGGGCAAATGGGCAGTTTTTGAGAGCGAAATGACTAAGCTAAGATGAATCTAATTGCAAATAAGCTAAATACATATTGAGGTGGGTATGTGAGGACTTAATAAAAGCTTTTTTGAAAAGTTTTAGATGAAAAATAAGTTGTGCAAAAGGGGCTGCAACAGCAGCTACGCTGCTGCAGTGCTGTTAAATTTTTTTTTTTTTTTTTTTTTTTAAACCAATACTTGCAAACTCTTGTGATATAAGTGAAACCTCTTTTGCAAACTTAGTTAACCCTTAAAACGCTTTGACTTTGGGAGTCAAAGTGGGTAAAAAGACAGTTTGGACAAAATAAGCATGAACCAAACACCCCTGTACGGGGTGTAAAACACTTTAAAACTGATTTTTAAACCTTAGACTAGGATTTGTTTTTGTAAAAACTACCTTGCAGCTTAAATCAAAGCTTTAGAAAGGAATGACAAGTACAATAAGCAAATAAGCACTTATGTGCTTAATTGCATATAAGCAGAAAAGTGAAGCAGATAAAAAAACTTTTTTTTTATTACTAAAAAAAAACATTACACAGAAATTTAAAACTAAAACTAATTTAAAACTACAAATCCTAATGCCTCCCAAAGGCTACAATGACTTCTCTATTTATACTAGTTAAGCTAGGGTCTTGGAAGTCTTGAGTTGTGTTTGTTCTGTGAGACAAATGAGAGAATGGATAGCTTGTGCTTCTTTTGCATCAATCTCAGCCTTCAATTTTAATCTTGGAGCCCAAGGTTGAATCTTAGCTGTCCCTTTTTGTAATGTCCTCTTGTCAGTTGGAGATTGCCAAGGTGGCAAAGAAGACCATGTGGGTTGTGGGGCAAGCCTGACTTGGGACTCAGAGGGGTGAGAGTGACCTTGGGGAAGAAGACAAGAGGGATTGGCGCCAAGGTTGTGTTTTCTGGGTTTGAGATTTTGGGTAAAACTGGGATGGGTAGGAAAAGTGGGTTTTTGGGTTAAAAAAAAACGTTTAAGGGAAATGGGTGGGTTTTAATGGGTTTACTTTTGTTTTAAAAATTAAAAATGTATTTGTAACTCTAAAACTAATAAAAATGTTTAAGTGACCTTTTTTTTTTTTTTTTTTTTTTTTTTTTTTGAAAGAAGACTTTTAATAAAAATTGGTTTTGATAAAAAAAAATTTGTTGCAAATAAAAATAAGGTTTAAAAGAGTAATTTGGATTTTGATAAAAAGGGCAATTTGGTAATTTAAGGTTTCGGGTTTAGGGGTAGAATGATGATTTGGGTTAAGGTTTAGGTTTTCCACCTGATTCCCCAAGCTCACTCCCAAATATGTATCTCGGGCTCTGAAAATATAGAAAATCATCTTCCGGCTCCGTCTGCAAAGCACGCTTTCCAATCCGAGCTCAATTCTGCACGTTTTTGCCCAGTTTTCGATCCTTTGTACCTGAAATACATAAAAACACAGTCCAAGGATATCTGCCGTATATTTGGTTATATTTCCGTGTTTTTAGACGTTTTTGTGGTCTTAGATGGGTAAAAATGATGAGTGAATAAGCACTCATCAAATCCCCCACACTATCAATTGCTAGTCCCTAGCAATCCGATCATATGAAGTAATGAAAGGATGAAAAATACCAAGAATACCCCGTTTCGACTTTTTATTCAACTACGAGAAATTTAAAACTTGAACGTAAATAAATAACATGCTTGATTATCAAAACATGGCATCATAGAACAGGATTCACACAAAATGGGTGTCTCCGGGGAATTATAATCGTCATCCTCTTTTTTATACTCTCAAACCAAGCTTAAACTTATTGTGCAAACGTTTTTGTAAAATGCTAACACTACTTATATCAATAATCTATGTAAGTCGAGACTTAACTTTTTACTCCCGCAATTCATAAAATTTAAGTGAGTGTGCTTATTTTCAAAAGTTTGACCATTGAAATCGACATTTGTTATGGTTGTTATCCACTTAACTAAAGTACTAACCTACCGGAAACGATGAAAGTCTAAGGATCGAAAGGGCCTCTTCCATGTAGCGGCTTTCTTCTCGGCACATCCCAAAACATTAGTTTTAAGTGACCGGGCTTTTGACACCTCCCAGAGAATAGTACCGGAATTAGCGGGAATTCGATTCCAAAGATTTACGAAGCTACCGTTAAGTTAAAACTAAACCTAAATGGATTACAACCGACGACAATTTAGAAATTCGAGATTCAAAGGTGAGATCACTCCATGTAGCGACTTTCTTCTCAGCTTATCCTTTTAAGGAGGCTAGGTTTTCACCCGAGTAGAGAGATAGTATGGAGCTTTCGGGATCTATGAAATCAAGGATTTCCAAATTACCGTCAAACTTTTAGACAACTTTGACGAATACGAGTTCAACTTCCGATTTAAATTTAAGAAAAAGCAAGTTTCGCACATTTATTCATAAGCAACATAGTGCTTTTATTCATGCAACTCATATTTTTTCATTTTTCATTTTTTTCAACTTTTTTTTTCACTTTTTTTTTCTTTTTCAAATTTTTTTTTCTTTTTTTTTTTTACTTTTGACTTCGAACTTTAAACTTGCAACTTTTGCATCAATCAAGCACTTTTACGATACTTTCATTTTGCAACATTATTCAGATTTTAAGAAAGTATGCTTTCTCGGAAATTTAAATAAAAAGTTGAACTCGGACTCTAAATCAATTTTGCTTAAAAACTTTTTATTGTAACAAGACGATTTGAATGTTCAAAAATTTGACAATGAGCACGTATTTAAGTCCAATTAGTTAGCTTCTGGGAGAAAAAGCCATAAATTACTTATATAAGCTCTAAAGAGAACCAACTACTCCACGCTTAGCATTTTCATTTGCACAACGCGTAAAACCTTAGCCTAATTATTAAGAGAGCAGCTAGATCAACACTCTAGCAGAGTCGGGATTCCCCTTGTTCTAGCCTAATCAAGACTAAACTACCATTAACACCGAAGCATTAACGCATTATTTTTGTGCAAAGCACTTCTTGTAAATGTAAATACTTGACTTAAAACGATAAAAATTTTAAAAATTTGGTCAAAACGGGGGTGCTAGGGTACTAGAAGGTACATATGTGATCAAAATTCGCTAGAATCCCCCCCCACACTTAGAATTGAATATTGCCCTCAATATTCAAAGTACCGGCCGTAGCCGAAACTATAGAACGGGAAAAGGTAATACTACTAGCCAAGTGTGGAAGCGAAATCTTTTTTCACAAAAAGGATTAATAAGATATCCCTAGATAATCGTTAGCAAAAAGATCGGATATTGGGCGGCTGGATTGAAAACAGGCGCATCAATCATCACGATCTACGGGAATCCTGAAAACATAGAGCAAACACATAACAGACAAACAACAGTGGGGGTTTTCCCCCACACTTAGTGTTAGAAAATAGAAAGAAGTCAGAAACATGGGTGGACACCCATGAAATGCTACTGTTTTTGTTAACCGAGTCACTAGCTTGACTCGACCCCGAATTCATTGGTCCATGGGGGAGCAAGTGGAAGAGAAGATCTCCATCGGACTTTCATTCAAATGGTTTGGATAAACATTGAATGTGCTGAAAGTTCCACTCCGATGAGATATATCCGGCTCAAAAGAATGATGAATGGAGATGCCGGGGTCGAAAATGAAATCCTCATTTCTGAATGAGGTAACACGGGTGGGTTGGGTGGGCAAAATATTAGGCATGAGAACATAGTGTTCAAAATCTTTGCCCACCGCCTTAGAGATCCCAGTATCCGTATCGGGTTCAAAACCAAAGATGAATCCATCATCCGGCGGTTTGGCGGGAAGACGAGGGAATGATGGATCATCGAGAAGCACAGTCTTAGTCACAAATAACTCTATAGAGAAGATGAGTTCATGGTTAGGTCGAAGAGTTTGAAACATCACATCGGGTAAAGTACCCATTTCAGAAATTTGAGTTCTCTTAGAGTGAACTCCCTTGGAAGGTATTATACCGGGTTTGAACACTTTATCCTCGGAGAGGCATGAATCGAAAGTGTCAACCACGGTAAAATCCTCAAGAGAAGGGGAGTCACTCTCGATTAAAAAAGAATGAAGAACATCTTGATCAACAAGTTCATCAATTGAAACTTTCAAGTTCTTCTCTTTTTTGGGAAAGAATGGATCATCAAAATTTTCCAAAGGATCATCGTTCAAATTTTCATTCTTAGATGGAATCGAGTCCGTGAGAGCAAGTTTATCGGAGAACTCCTTATCAATTGAAGGATCAAGTGACGGATCTCCATACAGCAAATACTCAATTTCACATAAGTCGGCTTCAAAGTCAAAGACTTCATTGTCAATTCCCGGTGGGAGAGGACCAAGGCGAGCGAGTTCATCGGCGAACTCCTCGAGAAGTAAATCAATAGCTGAATCCTTGGGCTCGGGCTTTGAAGGATTTTTGGTCAAAAGCTCAACTTCTTTAATTTCAATTTCTTCCGGAGGGAGTGGAGACAACGGGTCTTCATTTTCACTAAGTAATTGTTCAAGATGAACACGGTCTCCCTCCGGGTCAGATTCATCGTCATCAATTCCTGACGGAAAATAATAATCTTCGATCTCTTCCAAATTCAAGTTACTTCCCTCAAACGGAGTGAGGGAAGGGGAAGAGTCGGAAATAATGGAGTCAGAAGTGGGAGTGGGATTGCCACTCAAAGAAATCTCTACGTTCTTAGGAACAAGATCAATTCGATACACAAAAAACGGAGGTGGGACAAGTGGTGTGCTCTTAGAGCTAGCATTTTCCACCACTACCGTTGTAGTCTCCGGTTTCTTGGTAATCGTTTTAAGCTCAACACGTTTACTCGAAGATCTCTTAACCGTAAATCGTGAAAGAATTTGATCAATCCTAGATGGAGAATTTTGGATAACCGTAGGTTGGACGTTTTCGGTACTTCCGTTATTAGTAGGAAGCACCGGGTCCTTTGTCACCTTGGTTTCACGGCTTTCAACTTTATCAATACCACAAATGGTAGGCAGAGATTTCGAATCTTGGTTAACATTGAAAGTTACGGCTTCTTTGTTTACCCTCAAAGTAATTTCCCCTTCATCAACATCGATCAATGCACGACCAGTTTTTAAGAAGCACCTCCCAAGGATGAGGGGCACTCGGGGATCGGCATCGAAGTCAACAACAACAAAGTCGGCGGGGAATTGAAATTTTCCTACTTTCACACAGACATCCTCGGCTATACCTAACGGACGAGAATTTGTACGGTCGGAAAGCTCGAGGATCATACATGTAGGTGTGAGTGGGGGTAACGAAAGCTTTTTCCACATGGAGTGTGGCATCAAGTTAATGCTGGCGCCAAGATCGGCCAAAGCGGAGCATTGAACTAATCCTTGAAAATCACATGGGATGAGGAACTTTCCGGGGTCTCCTAACTTTTCGGGTAGTTTTTTAAGGATAACCGCCGAACAATTCTCATTCAAGGAAGTTTTAGCCAACTCAGAAATTTTTTCTTTGTTGCTCAACAAGCTTTTGATCGTCGGACCAAACTTGGGCATTAGAAGGAGAGCCTCCGCGAAACTAATCTCTAAGTGCGTATCTTGAAAGATTTGGATAAGCTTCTCCATTTGTTGATTAGTTTTGTCGCGGACCTTTTGATCATTAAGCCTTGAAGGATAAGGAATTGAAGGCTTAATCTTCAGAACATCGGGCTCTGGAATGGGGATGTGGACTACCGGAGGTTGGACGTGTGCGGTACTTTGTGGGCTTGTATAATGCACCTTGTCCTTGGTCACCTCGGTTTCTCGTTCTACTTCCCTCACCGGAGAGGGTGTAGGCATCGAGGGTCCATCATATGACTTACCACTTCGGGTGGCAATAGCATTCAACTCTCCCTTCGGGTTAGGAATTGTATTACTTGGAAGAGAACCGGAACCCGAAGGTTGAGAATAAGAAGTAGAAGGTTGATTGGCTAGAAAGAAACTAGCCATCATATTCCTCATTTCAGTCATCTATTTGTTACTTGTAGCTTCAATTTCCTTTTTGAAATCCGTCCTCATGCCGTTAATTTGAGTTTGCAAACATTTAATGGTGTAATCAGAATTCTTCATGTAAGTTAGAAACTCGTTCGGAGCAACCTGAGGAGGTGCTTGATAAGGTTGTTGAGGAGGAGGTGGTTGATATTGATGTTGAGGAGGAGGTGGTTGTTGGTAAACTTGAGGTGGAGGAGCTTGGTATTGTTGATTACCATGATTAACATTAGCTCCTCGGTTCTGATTAACATTGTGGTTACCATTGAAACGGTTTTGATTTTGGTTTTGGTGTTGAGGTTGGTTGAAACCGGGAGGTCCGAGATAATTGTTTGAACGGTAGCTAAGAAGATTTCGATCTCCTTGCGGTTGATTGTAGTTTCCCGTAGCAGCATAAACATTCTAATGTACGTAGCCACCGACGGCTGGGCACTCGGAATAAGAATGTGGACCTCCGCAAGTCTCACAAGTCGGTTGTACCGCTTTCACTTGTTGTTGTTGATTCTGATTATTCATCTGAGTAATCCGTAAGATATCGTCGATCTTTTTGTTCATGGCGGCTATTTCGAGAGAAGAAGACGTATTTGCTCGAGATGATTCACCCCTTTCGGCGGTAGAATCCCAATAATTGTGATGGGCGGTCATGTTCTCAATAAGATCGTAGCATTCCTCGGGACGTCTTTTCATGAAAGTTCCACCGGCAGCAGCATTGATTGTGTCACGGTGTCTTAACGTCAAACCATTATAAAACGTATCAATTTGAGTGACAAGCAACATGTTATGATTTGGACATCGATCAATTGCAAGCTTATATCGTTCCCATGCTTCAAACAAAGATTCGTCGGGATATTGTCGAAAATTACTGATATCGTTTCTCAAGTTCGTCACCATCGACGGTGGAAAATACTTTGCCAGAAACTTCGAAACCATTTCCTCGAAGGTATGAATCGAATTCTTCGGGAGTCGATCAAACCAAGAAGTAGCATGATGAGTCAAAGAGTATGGGAAGAGATAGAGACGAAGGGCGTCATCAGAGACCCCATTTTGTTTCATACTCTGAGTAGCGGTCAGAAATTTGTCAAGATGCTTGTTAGCATCTTCATCTGGTAAACCATGAAATTGACAACTGTTTTTTACTTGTTCTATCATATGATGTTTCAAGCTAAAATCGGTAGCTTGAATATTAGTCGGTGCAATGGGTCCTCCCCTCCCGTACATTGTAGGTTGACAAAGCTCCTCCATCGTTCGGAGATCGGGAGCTGCATTTTGATTAATGGGAGGAGGATCGGGACCGGGAACGGGTGGTACTTGATTACCAGCCATATTACGTAACTCGGGTACGTTCTGATTCTGATTATGAAGTCGTCTTGATTGAGAGCGAGTGCGCATGCACTTTAAAAACCAAGGCAATTAAAATGATACGGTATTCGAAAACAACAGTGAACTTAAACCAATAATCCCAAGTGAATAAATCACTTCTATAAGACAAACGCACAAGCGAGCGGAGAAGCTTTTTAGGTCAGCGCGAAGCTTATTAAAAACCCGCTTCTTTTCAGCCGCAATTTAATGTCAGGCCGTCCTTATACCCACCACACAGTTTGTTTATCCAATAGAAATAAATCGACTCACAAGCGACACAAAGGCAAGTTTTAAATCTTTGGTTCGGGAACTTACTAATGATAACACCTCCGTTGAGAATGTTATATAATTGTGTCTTCTATTTTATTTAAAACAAAAGGGAAAATCTTTTTGTATTTTTATCTTTTATATATATATACAAAATAAAAAGGAAAATATTTTTGTGTTTTTTAATTTTTCAAAAAGCGATAACTTCACGAGGAAGGTTCTTCAAGTCACTAATCGTCAAACCTTAACGATATTGTCGCAACACAACCTCCCCGGCAGCGGCGCCAAAAATTGGTTCGTTTAAGAAAATATATCAAATATAAGATACACGTGAGAATCGACAAATCAACCTTTTAGGAAAAGGGTTAACATGCCAAAACTCACGAATGTGATGATATAAGTGATACCGGGCAAGTGATTACCCGGGTCGTGTCCCAACGAGGTGTGAATTGAGGATGTCGTTTGAGGTTTGTTATTAAAATGCTTGAATTGTTCGAGATTTGTTTGATTTGAATTACGTTATCTACGAATTAATTCACGGGAAGATAATTAAGGCAAGGGAAACCTAATAAATGACAAACTAACTACTACTAAGCATACGGAACAATAAAATTAAGCTAAAATAAGTCCTAAGGTGCTAAAATGCAAAAACGAGAAAACCCGGGCTAATCCCGAGCTCCAAAAGTGAAAATAATGCAAATTAAGGCCTACGGGTGCGAAACTAATTTTCCTACGTTCTAAACTACTAAAAATAATTTTAGGAAAAAGCCGAGTATTTTTTCGACTTTTAAATTATTTATTATCAATTAAAAACTAATTTAAACTAATTTAATTATAAAAAATACTAAACTATTTTGGAAAAATTTGAAAATTTTACTAAAAATACTTTTGATCCTACTGATTTTGGGAAAAATAAAAGAAATTGGTACTGCTTAAGGAAATAAGCTACTAAAAAGCTAAATAAGCTACTAACTTAAAAACTGAGTAAGTATTTAAGAGATTAATGATGCAAAGAATAACCAGTCAAAGTCCCAAGGGTAGATGGTTATGTTTAGCGTGTTGTGGGTGTGAACCAAATGGCCGAGGTTCGAATCTGGCTTGGCACTTTTTGCAATTATTATTATTTTTATTTTTTTTTCAAATTTTCTTTTGGAACTTAAAAAAAAGGACTTTAAATAAGCAATTCTTTTCTGAAAGATAACTTGTAAAAAAGCTTGCAATAAGCAGTTTAAACTGCTTATTGCTTACTGATTTGGACAGAAAACAAAAACACACCCCAAGAGCAGATTTTTAGCATAAACAACTATGAATAAGTACTAGGAAAATGGAAATAAGCATTTTAATATGGATGAATCTAAAATATGCTATGAAAACTAAAAAGCAAATGAGCAAGGGAAAAAGCAGTTAAAGGGAATCCTAAGATGTGGGGAAAATAAGCATACAATAAGCAACTAATTGACTAAATAAGCACTAAAAAGCATTACATGAGCTAAAGACTACCACTTCTAATCTATATTATCTAAAAAGCTTCCTAAATGCCTAAATAAGCTAGATGAAACCTGAAGTAAGCTAAAGATGGGAGATGCACAGGGCTGCTGTTATGGGACAGAAACAGTCCTAGTGGGGCAAGTTTAAGCTAGGAAAAAGCTGCTAATAAGCTAGAACTAAAAATTATAAAAAATACTATAAGCTAGATAACCAACCTAAGATTATGCATACCAATTTTCAGACAATAAGGCCTTGTGATAAGCAAATTAAAAATCAAAAAGTGAAGCCAATTTGACATCAATGTTGAAGCGGTTAAATAAGTGGGCAAATGTCGTGGAGTTTTGAGGCGAAATGACTAAGCTAAGATGAATCTAATTGCAAATAAGCTAAATACATATTGAGGTGGGTATGTGAGGACTTAATAAAAGCTTTTTTGAAAAGTTTTAGATGAAAAATAAGTTGTGCAAAAGGTCGTGAACATTTGCAGCCTGGCTACGCTGGCAGTTGCTGTTAAATTTTTTTTTTTTTTTTTTTTTTTAAACCAATACTTGCAAACTCTTGTGATATAAGTGAAACCTCTTTTGCAAACTTAGTTAACCCTTAAAACGCTTTGACTTTGGGAGTCAAAGTGGGTAAAAAAGACAGTTTTAGACAAAAATAAGCATGAACCAAACACCCCTGTACGGGGTGTAAAACACTTTAAAACTGATTTTTAAACCTTAGACTAGGATTTGTTTTTGTAAAAACTACCTTGCAGCTTAAATCAAAACTTTAGAAAGGAATGACAAGTACAATAAGCAAATAAGCACTTATGTGCTTAATTGCACATAAGCAGAAAAGTGAAGCAGATAAAAAAAACTTTTTTTTTTCATTAACTAAAAAAAAACATTACACAGAAATTAAAACTAAAACTAATTTAAAACTACAAATCCTAATGCCTCCCAAAGGCTACAATGACTTCTCTATTTATACTAGTTAAGCTAGGGTCTTGGAAGTCTTGAGTTGTGTTTGTTCTGTGAGACAAATGAGAGAATGGATAGCTTGTGCTTCTTTTGCATCAATCTCAGCCTTCAATTTTAATCTTGGAGCCCAAGGTTGAATCTTAGTCGTCCCTTTTTGTAATGTCCTCTTGTGATTTGGAGATTGCCAAGGTGGCAAAGAAGACCATGTGGGTTGTGGGGCAAGCATGACTTGGGACTCAGAGGGGTGAGAGTGACCTTGGGGAAGAAGACAAGAGGGATTGGCGCCAAGGTTGTGTTTTCTGGGTTTGAGATTTTGGGTAAAACTGGGATGGGTAGGAAAAGTGGGTTTTTGGGTTAAAAAAAAACGTTTAAGGGAAATGGGTGGGTTTTAATGGGTTTACTTTTGTTTTAAAAATTAAAAATGTATTTGTAACTCTAAAACTAATAAAAATGTTTAAGTGACTTTTTTTTTTTGAAAGAAGACTTTTAATAAAAATTGGTTTTGATAAAAAAAAATTTGTTGCAAATAAAAATAAGGTTTAAAAGAGTAATTTGGATTTTGATAAAAAGGGCAATTTGGTAATTTAAGGTTTCGGGTTTAGGGGTAGAATGATGATTTGGGTTAAGGTTTAGGTTTTCCGCCTGATTCCCCAAGCTCACTCCCAAATATGTATCTCGGGCTCTGAAAATATAGAAAATCATCTTCCAGCTCCGTCTGCAAAGCACGCTTTCCAATCCGAGCTCAATTATGCACGTTTTTGCCCTGTTTTCGATCCTTTGTACCTGAAATACATAAAAACACAGTCCAAGGATATCTGCCGTATATTTGGTTATATTTCGGTGTTTTTAGACGTTTTTGTGGTCTTAGATGGGTAAAAATGATGAGTGAATAAGCACTCATCAATAAACCAAGTCTTCAACTCAAATTCTTAAGCCCAAGCAAGTTATCAAATAAGAATACGCCTTTGTGAAAGTCAACTTCAATCTCAAATAAGTGATAAATGATTAACTCCGAAGTAATCAACTTGTGTCAAATTCCCAACACGTGAATAAACATACAATCGGATGTACATTGACCCACTGAATGAACCAGAACAAATGATTCCTCAACATTAATGCATTCTTCCTAAAGATATACATGTAGAGACTAATCTGGAAGATTCACCAATAATGTCTTCGAGCGGATGAGGTAGTCATTTTCCTTAATGTTCATGTGGTTGATTTATAGCGTGCACATTCAGAGGACCAATAATCCGTGAAGATTTGGCAAAGGAATACCAAAGAGCATATCATTATTCATGAACAATAATCCATGAAGATTTGGCAAATGAATACCAAAGAGCGGATCATTATTCAATAGTGCAACTGCCATATTACGATAGTCATTATCAACGCCTTAAGGAATAACTGGAGGTTGGGTTTCTCGAGTAGTCTGAGTTGTACTTCTTAGATGGAGAACTAGTTGAGTCAGCAGGAACCAGAGCAGTAGCTTCAGGAACTGGATGATCAACATTCATTGAGGGTTGGAAGTATTCATCAGACATAGGTTGAAACACTAAATCCCAAACAATAACTCCCAGTTATCCTTAGTAAGTGGAACATTAGGCGTATGACCATTATACGAACATCCATCAACATGTAGATCCACTTCTCCCCCTCAAAAATTGCATCCGATGTTGCCAATGCCATTTTTTATTTGAGCAAGTGAATAGGAATACAATCACCGGTAAGTAGATCCATTTGATAACTGTCATTTTATTCGCACTTCTTCCCCTCAAAAAATTGCATCCGAAGTTGCCATTTTTTATTTGAACAAGTGAATAATAATATACTCCAATGAAGGTAGATCCACTTGATGACTAAATGTATTTGAGAATGTAGATGACAATGGTCATTCTTGAGAGAATTTCTCGTAGACTGAAGATAAAACGCACTGAATTGTATGCCTTTCTTTTCTTTGAGGAACGGGGCCTGAAGTGTTATCTGTAGATGCCATAATGATGAAGTACGAGGCCTGAACTGATGTGAACAGACGTCATTGTCATTTCCCCTCATCTGTTCAGAGCAGCCTTAATCCAAGTACCAACGGATGATTTGTACGACCTGCATTGGAACACAGACAAAGGTGGAAATTTGAAAACATTGGATCCCCATGTGAAAATGGGTTCCTTTTGGTTAGCGCAAACAATCTTTGAATCAGCCGAAACCCTAGTTTTTATGGCATTATCACTAGGAGCTAAACAAGTAGGATCATCAGACTTAGTTAAAGGGTATTGTGTGCCTAATGGGATTATTCTACCAGTTGGCTTCCAAACCTTAACAGGCACTACTCTAGGCATAGTGGATCTAGTTAAGGAGCAAGGTTTGCCATGCGTGAATATTCGACCTGTGGGCTTCCACTGAAATCCTATATTGGTAAAACCCTTCCCTGAGGTTTCCGTGATTGCTTAATGCTTTCGCTTTCCAAACTTTCTTAACGGGTTTTGATTCTTAGACCTCAGAAATAACACACCACATTTATCATGATTACCAGAAAATAGACATTCTTTACATGTTTTTCAGACAACATAAGACTTCTAATTAATTTTAGTAAGCTTAGAGCTAATACTAGAACCAACACGATTCTTTTTGTTCAAGTCAAACTTATTGTCCATATGGTGTTCTTTCACTTCCATTTCATGATCACTTTTAGTTCCCGTAATCCTATCCTTCTTTGTATTGCTTCTAGGTTTTGACCCGCTAACTTTAGTGTCAATTTTAACATTTGTAGAAGTGATGATGGGAGCCTTAGTTTGTTTTACTGCCATTTGATTTTCTGGACTAGAAGTGCTGGGTTCTGAGGCTTTCAGAGGCACATCAAAGGTCACATGCTTGACTTTAGGCAGAGAACAAGGCATAACTTCTCTATCTTTCCTAGTACCAGATTTAGGACATGTTGCAATCACACATTCTAAGAGTTCCTGAGATCATTTGGCATATAAGCATGCATGCCCAACAGCATTATCAAGAGGTTTCTCTATCTTATCATCTTCAACAATCTCACGGAGACACTCTAGACTATCCTTGAGGTACGGAAGATATGTTTGATATGAAAATTCATTATTCCGAAGATGAGGGGGAATATATTTCACAGTTATAGCATATTTAGAATAAGCAGGAACCTTTGGTGCAACATTTTCACCACTAGTGATTGGTATTTTCCCTTTTACCATACGCTTTAGATTCTCAATTTCGTTAAGCAAAGAAGTTACCTTTTCACTGTTATTATCATGATTAACTTTGAGTGAATCACATAATTCTTTGTTTTGAGCATTAACTTTTGACATTTCAACTTGAATACATTCATTTTCCTTTTGCAGTTTCTTAATCATGTTTTGAAGTTGGAAATTCTGAGAATCTAAAGGTGGAGGCATACGGGAGCCAGTCACTTCATTCTTTTCACCCTTCAATTGTGAAATTTGAGCTTACAACTTTTTGATCGTTTTACAATGAGCTCGAATTTGTTCATCACGTTTGTTTATTTCAAAAACTGCATCAAACTCAGGAGCATCCGAAGATGTCTTGGCATTTGAGGTTTTAACATTTTCTTTCAGATGTTGATATTTTAATTGTAAACCAAGATATTCAACTTCCAATTTAGAAAAATGTTTGACCATGTTATCATGATCGTCTCAAGCTCAATGACACGATCCTGGGAGACTTTCAACGCAATTGACAATTCATGAAATTGAGAAGCAGTAATGGAATAATTCGTAACAATATAGAACACATCTTGAGCAATACATCTAGAAATCAAATTATCGTTAAAGATGTGAAGGTTCTTCCTCTCAATCTCATTGCTCTTAAGCTCACATTCATTTATTCTTACATCGTTTTCCATTTCATTAAGCACCTTTTTCATTTCTTTAATCTCTGTATTTATGCCATTTTGAAGACTCTCAAATTGTTCTTTTAGTTGTTTAAAGAAAGGCATGACCTTAGTTAAATAACATTCTTTAGTTTGCTCAAAACCCATTTCCCCTTCAGTTATCCTTGTAGGTGTGATTCTCTTCTTACACGTTTTCTCAAAATCAACAAATAGTTGGTAAACTACATACAGGCTGATTAAGGTCTTGCTTTGAGTGGGAAGAGTTCTAGGCACTAAATGCATTGGTGTATTTGGAGGATACACAGTAGCTGGAGGCAATTTCCTAAGGGGAGGATTCTTTTCCACAAGTTCATCAGTTTTCTTCTTATCAATATCTTTCTTCTAAAACACTTGTTCAAGGGTTAATTGAGTTTGAGGTCTGAACTTGTTCAAGGCAATCCAATTTTCCTTAGTGTAATCATGGGATTTAAGCGTTATATTATGCTCTATACACCAAGGATCGTTTAATTTCTTTGCCATTTTCTCCTTAGAGGCATCTTCTAACTTTCTATCCTCTTCAGTGCCCTCAATACATGATGGTGTTTGTCTAGGCTTAAGGATCTCATTACCATCATAAACTACCTTTTGAGCAGCTCTAGCTATTTTACCATACTCAGGATTGGGTTCCTCTACAAGGGGAATACTATGCTTATCGCTTAAGACTCTATGCTTAGTGATCATGTGAGCAGTCTGAATGGTGTTCCGTTGTACGTACAACTTGTTTTCAAGTTTGTTCTTTAAAGTTTTTAGGTTGGAAAAATCATTTAAAAGTTTTGATTCCTTAGCATTGAATTCCTGCTTAAGCACTTTAACATTTTCTTGAAGTTCTTGCTTTTGCTTAACAGTTTTATTAAGTTTTTCTTGTAAGGAATTTAACTCTTGTTTTAATGTTTCTTCCCTAAAATTACTTTTTCTTATAAGTGTACGCATTTGGTTATCCATCTCCTGCTCACGTGAGGTCAGCTCAAATTTAGCACGATGTTCATAGATGGCAACTTGATCCTTATATATATTAAGCTCAGTGGTAAGGGAATCATCAGGGATAAATGCAGAGTACTCATGCAGCTCATAATCATCATTTTGAGTAGAAGATGCATAGCTAGGTACAACAGAAACTTCCATGCAGCTTTCCTCTGCATTAACGTGCACAGGTTGTGGTTGGTGCATCTCTCTCTTGGGTACATCCGAAGCTTCCATGGAGCGTTCCTTTGCTTTAACTTGCACAAGTTGTGGCTGGTGCACCTCTCTCTCTTGTGAATTTGAGCACCAAGAATCCATTTTAGCATTGTCCGACTCAAACACGATAGTCTGTTGTACATTGTTGGGTATCTTCTGTTCATTGATCACGTCGTATAAACTGAGTATCTTAGATACAACTGAATCTAAATCGTTAGGCATCATGTTGACATGCACGGTATTTTACAAATCTATGATTTAAACCGAGAAATAGAATCTTTCGCGAGATTTTACAAAATCAAGAAGAAACCGTTAAGCAATGACAAATAGAACGTGTTAAGATGACTGATGGATCGTCACAATGATAGAAAATTGTGTGTTAGGACTTAGGATTGTTTGTAGGATTAGCTGAGATGTTGTCTGGCTGAGATTTGGATTGGTTGATGCGCGATTTTATGGAGAAATTTAGGTCTGAAAACTTAAAAACCTCAATAACTTCTGTTCGGAGCGGATTTAGGCCTCAAAGGTTGACCCGAATGAGTTAATTCGGCGTGCCATTCTCCTCATTCTCACGGTCGTTTTGATGGGTAGAACGCTGTAAACGGAGTTACGGTTCAAAAGTTATGGCTATTTGAAGTTTAATCGGGAAAAGTCAACAAAACGCAATGACGAAATGGTCAAAACGCAATTTATCAAATCGCTTAAGTGAAACCGTTTAATTACCAAATTGCTTTAACCAAACCGATGTATCAAAATGCTTAAATCAAACTACTTCAGTCAAATTGCTTAAGTGACAAACCGCTTAAAGTGACAAACCGCTTAACACACAAACCGCTTAACACACAAACCGCTTAATGTGACAAACCGCTTAACACACAAACCGCTTAAAGTGACAAATCGCTTAACACACAAACCGCAGGGAAACACAAGTACGTCCGCTACTTTGTCCTTTCTTGTCTCTTTGTCTCAACACACAAACCGCTTCTTTGACAAACCGCTTCTTTGATAAACCGCTTAAGGAATGAGACAAACCGCTTCAAAGAAATATGACAAACCGCTTAACCAGCTGATCAAATCGCTTCAAAGAAAGCCACTCCGAGTGACAAACCGCTTCAAAGAAACTTTAAAAAACTAAACTTTTCAATCCAGAAACATATCAACCACGATGATTCAAGCCTTCCAAACCAAAAACTAAACACTTATGATGATTCTAAACACAAAAGTAGTATCAAAATTCAAACTTTAACACCAAAAGTGATCCAAATGATGAAAACTACTCAAACACATTCAAACCCAAAAACCTATGAAAACCACTAGAAATCCAAGAACATGAAAGATAGATGATCAAACCATGGCTCTTGATACCAATTGTATAATATTGGTTTCCACAATCACATAATCAAGCACAAATAGGTTCGAATGTTTAGTAGTTCTAGAGAGAGAAAGTGGAAGAGAGTTGGGAACTTTAGTGAGACAAAGAAAAATGTATTATGAAAGCTCCAACCCTTTGCCTTGCTAGGCAAAGGGTATTTATAGTTGGTTACAAGACACGCCTCCTACGAGCTGTGGATCAGGTATACAGTGGGTAAAGACCCGTCAGTCCTCCACGATGTTTTTTAACAAACTACTTACTAACACTAATTGACTACGACTACGAGCTTTCTAACGAATACATATACTTGAGGTGACCGATTCTTTAACTACAGGATTTTCTAAATCCTAACAATTTTGCTTTTGAGATTGCTACCAAAAGTGACATTACCTTCGTCATACTCTTGGTATGTTGAGAAGATACTTTTGTTACCTGTCATGTGTCTTGAGCATCCACTATCTTTTATCCATTCATCTGGTTCTAAGCCAACTATCAAGCATACCTATGACACAAATAACTCAAGCGTTTGGTCCCCAATATCTCATGGGTCCGTTTGGGTTAAACAAACCATTTACTTGGTTCATGTATGGAAATGATGGGTAAGGGTTCCATGGCATGTAATTTGGAGTTTGATATGGTCTAGGATAGTTTTGATTCCAACCAGTATGTTGATAGTTGGGTTGTATGTTGTAGTTGCTTTTGGGAAAGGGGCGTTTGGCAATAGGTGTTTTAGGCCGTTGTTGAGTAGTTTTAGATCTAAATTCATTTCTAGCAAGTCCTACTCCTAATGTAACAGCAGGTTTTAGTTTAACAATATCCTTCATTTTCTTTGTTACCTTGAGAAATTCACTACGGTCCGTTTTGCAAACATGTTGTCCTACTGCAGACACCACAGACCCAATTTTGTCAACGGACGGAACCAAATTTTTGGGTTCGTCTGGTCCGTGTTATACTGTAGCAGATGTGACAGTTTGTTTATCTTTTTCGGTCGTTTTGGTTTGACTACTTGGAATCATTACTTCAATAAAACCTAATCCACTTGTGTTTCCTGGTACTTTTTGAATTCTTACTATTTCATCGGCACAAGAAATGTTTTTGTTAAATCTTTTAAATTTAGAGTTATGTTCGATGAGAACTTCTTATGTGACTTTTAGCTTTTCTATTTCAAGACTAAGCTCTTGACATGATTTACAACCATCGTCATTTGCTTTGCCCTTTTCTAATCGCTTTGCCTTTTCTTTTAACTCATAAATTTCGTTTTCTAAAAATTCCTTTTTAGTCTTTAAAAACTTGTTTTTAGTTATGATTTTTAAGCTAAGATCACACAAACGATTATAAAGTTTTTCCAAAGTGTCATCGTCAATAGAAGAGTAAGATGAGTCGGAATGTACCTCATTTGATTCATGTGCCATTAGAGTTATCTCATCCTTGCTTGATTCTTCATCATCCTCACTATCACTCCAAGCACCACTTACAAAAGTTCGTTGAGTTTTGCTTTTAGGTGGCTTGGGGCAATCTCCTATTAGATGACTTGTATCACCGCATCTAAAGCACTTCCTTTCACCTTTTTCTTTTTTGTCATCTCGGTCTTTCCGGAATGACTTCTTTTCATCTCGGGGTTGCCTTACGAACTTTCCTCTTGTTCTAAAAAACTTTTTGAAATCTCTAACGGCCATAGCATACTCCTCATCTTCACTATTCGAGCAAGATTCTTCATCATCACTAAATTCCGTTCTTGCCTTTAGAGCAACAGATTTGACTTTCTCTCTTTTTCCTTTGATGATCTCCGAATCTTTCTCCATCACCATTTCATGTACTTTGAGATTTCCAATTAGCTCGTCAAGTGACATTATTGAGAGATCTTTTGATTCCTCAATAGCCATTACTTTTGCTCTCCAATTCGGATGGAGTGCTCTAAGAAATTTCCTGACAAAATTATTACTACGAAAAGTTTCATCAAGTGCTTTAAGAGAAGTAACAATAGTATTAAAGAGAGCAAATCCACAATCAATGGTTTCATCTTCAAGGATAACAAATTGTTCATTTTGTTGAACAAGAAGATCAATTTTGTTATCCTTGACTTGTGAATTTCCTTGATGTGTAATAATTGAAGATTCCCAAATATCTTTTGCGGTTTCACACATAAAAATTCTTTCATATTCTTTTCTAGGCAAAGCATTATAAAGCATCATTATTTTTAGCTATTAATTTTTTTTGTTCATCACTTGAAATATCTTTTGTTGTAGGATTAAAATCACCTTTAATAATATCAAACCAAAGATCTATATCTTTTGACTTTACATATGTTTCAAGGCGGTTTTTCCAATAGATAAATCCATTGGTTTCAAAGAGTGGTAGTCTTTGCATAGATTGCCCTTCTTTAAAGTTTTTGGAATCCATTGATCATTTCAAGTTTATAAAATACAATATATTTTAGAAATTCTTGAGCAACGAGGCTCTGGTACCAATTGTGGAAAACTAGAAGGGGGGTTGAATAATTTACCGTTTAAAATCTTTGTTTTGAAACTTATTGTAAGATCAATTGATATTGATCAAAGATATGTTAGTGAAGAATAAATAATATGCATGCAATATATAATGAGTGAATAAGGAAAGAAACAATCAAACCACGACAAGTTGTGTATAGTGGTTCGGTATACAAGGACTCTTTTTCCTTGCCCTACTCCACTCCCCGAGTCTCCAACTCGAGAGTTATCTTCACTAATCAACAAGCTCCTTTAACCGGCGGAGAAAACCTTTACACGTCGCTTACACAATATTTCTGACACAAAGCTAGATGTAGAGTTCTTTTACAAGGGTATAACCACTCCCACACACTGTGTATTTTGAGGACTAAAATACTAACCACTCACACTCAGAGGTTTAAGATGGTTTGGTACAACAATGATGTATGAACAAGACTAGATCATACAACAACAAAACAAACAAGCCTTCCAACTATTTGTTGAAGCTTGATTATGCCTTGATCTTCTTTGCTACAAAAGAGGATCACTAGAATGAAATGAAACTGAGTTAGAAGTAATAGAGAGAGAGAATGTATGTGTTTATGCTAGAAAGGGATGAGAAAACAACTTGGGTTGGCTTGCTATTTATAGGCCAAAGTGAACAACAGTAACCACGAACCACGGAACCAAAAAAGGGTTACGCCCGTATATTTTTTTGGTTTCGCTGGTCTGAAAGCAAGATTACGAAGATCTTTCCAAAGTCAACCAAATCTAACCAAGATCATGTAAGATATGTAGAATCCAAATCTAAATAAAATATTCTATGAAATCTTCTAGAAATTTCAGTGTGATGCAAGCCATGATGTAATATGTTGTTTTCTATTTTTAGAATTAATATGTTAAAAGTAAATACATATGTAATGTTGTGTTTAAAAAACTAAAACATACTTGTTCTAAAAATGTTGACACACATTATGGTTTAGAAGGATATCAAAGTTAATTGATACATGACTAATCAAAATGTAAATGCTTAAGTAATGAAGACTTTATTTAAGGAAATCTTGCTTTAGTATCTATTAATCTTGACAAGCTTTATACTTTACAAAAATGAAATTTACTTTTGTAGTTAACAAAACTTAGGTAAAGATCATATAATATAAATAACGTTTAATGACAATATTTGTATTAACACAATTGATGAGAAATGATGGATATGAAACTTTCCTAAGTTCAGTCATCTCTTTTTGTGAAAAAAATGAAATTGAAGTTTATGATATGGGTGGTTTATATGTTCCTTAAGGAAGAAAAAGACGTACCCAGCTAAAAACGACAAATGATCATCATTTTCGAGTTGAAGTATTTTATATGATTATTGATTTACAGCTTCAAGAACTCAATACTCAATTTGATGAGATTAGCACAATCTTACTAATTTGTACGGCTAGTTTCAGTCCTGTTGATGCCTTTTGTTCTTTCGATAAATAGAAGCTATGTAACACCCCAACCCGACAAGGGTCCGAATGATACAGTATGGAGTCATATCAGAACATACCAATGAAAATCCAAATGGAAGTCGCTTATAAATAAATGTTAAATCATATAAACTAATGACTTTATAAAGAAATACATAATCCACCATGTCAAAAATAAATAAAATGCCAAAATAAATGTTCTTCAAAATGAGTCCAACCGAAAAGGAAACTAGGGTTGGACCACTCAAGCTTCTACTCTCAGCCCTACAAAGCCCAACATCCCTCTTAAAAAGCCCAGTGAACATATATGACAAAGGAATCAAAGGAATCAAAGGAAATTGATATCAAGGTCATAGCAAATGAACAAAATGAGTCATTGAGGAACCTGCAGGACCCAATATTAACAGATAACAAGAAGAACAGAAATCAAAGAAGACCAAAGCAAGCATCGCATCAGCGAATAGATATAAGCACATATAAATAATCAAACATACAGATACCGGACATAAACAAATAGGGGTTGATAAACAGTATCATAAACAAAACAAGTAACCAAACAGTGTGCAAGCATATCAGTCAGCGGATCAACTAAACATAAATATGGCAACACAAATAAATCAGATAATCAGAATATATATAAGCTAATCTGAATTCAAAGCAGGCGGAAGCAACTGAATGGCAATCACACAAGTAAGATAATCAACAGTTACTAAACAGAACAAATACTAACAGCAGTATAAACACGGTAGTCACATGTATCAGGTAGGAATACATAACGAACATTATAATTAAATGAATTAACTGAACGATAATATAGCATGGAAACTAAACAAGTCAACTTAAACATGTAACATAAGTTGAATCTAATTCCATAATTAAACGGTAACATGATCAGAAGTGTAAGCATTGCAGATCAACACGTCAGGTAACCATCAATTACTATGCCGAACCAATATTATAAGCAACGAAAAGTGGCAACCAGAAGTACAAGCATGGTAGTCACAAGTAGCAAATAGGAATACTAAATGATAATTATAGCCCACGAAAATAACTGAACGAAGGTATAACATAAGTCTAGAAATTGGTGTGAGGGTTACAGAATTTTACCACGAGCCCAGAAATATATCATATCATAATATCATAATCATAATCTTCATAAGTAACATAAGTAGCATAATGGAGTGATCAGCTCCAAGAGTCGTGAAAGGCGTGTATTGCACACAACACCAGTCACCAGAAACATATCATATAACATAATAGATCAGATCTAGGATGCATCCATACGCCCCTGCAAAAATCATAATGGCCAACCATATCTTTTTGAGCTCATAAACATATAACAGAAAGGGATGTGGTGGGTCATCACTCTCCAACCCTAGAGTCATGTCATTGGTGCATCAATGACACGGACATGGAACCCCCATGACTAGTGATAGCTCGGGTATCAAACTGAAGGTCAAACAGAATGCCATAGTAGTGACATAAAATCTAAGGTCATCAGAAATATCATCATCATAGATTCATATCAAAGGGTTTCATAGCAAAGGCTCAAATCAAAGGCTCATATCATAAGTATCGTATTATAAATGTCATAATAGAAGGCTCATAGCAAAAGTATCATAATCAGAAATAGCTAATAATCAAAAGATGTGAGCGATCAAGAGAAACCTTATGAGAAAGGTCAGAATATCTGCACCTTAATGTGTGTGCAAGGGAGCAAGGCACAAAAGCGATCACCGCTCTCTCTCTCCACAATATCTATAGTAATTAATATCACCAATCACATATATGTTTGATGTATAAGTTTTTCTTATTTTTATTAGCTTTTATACTTTTTATTATACTTGTGTTATCTTATACTTTTCATACTTCACATCTGGACCAGTATTGGACGAATTTTCATCACTATCAAATGAGCTCAAATAAAATTGGGAAAATTCCTAGGTGTTACCATATTAGTTAGGTTACTTCACAAATTTTTGTGGATTTTATTACAGAGCATAAGTATAGGTAGGAAAAATCATCTTTCCAGACCTGTCCAGAAAGTACCCAGAAACAGAGACTCCAAAAGTTTGAACATGACACACCAATTTAAACAACTCTAAAAATTCAACCAAAATTCCCAAGGGTCACACACATCCTAAATATCAAGACTGGAGAAGGAGATGTCAAAAACCTCAATTTTATGCTAGAAAAATCAATTACCACAACATAATTTTTAACTCAGCTTACCCAGATTTGACACCTTAACTTGCAAAATATTAAAGTTACAATTCCAGGTCTCCAAATGCTACAAATATTATATATTCAAAAATTACACAGAAAATTCTTACATTTAGAATTCAGAATCATGCAAAAATATGTAAGCATCATCAAAATACACCTGTAGGAATATGTCCTAAAATCTGGACAGCCTAACATGCAAAATGTCCCACATAGCAAACAGGTCCATAATTATCATTCCACCAAACCATATTCCACCAAACTTCATATAATTCATACTTAGGTCATACAAGAAAGAAATCATACAAGACCATATTCAAGCATACAATAATGCCATCAATCTCATCATAGTCTATTTTCATCATTTAACATGTAATCAAGAGCTTTAATAAGCAAAACATACAATTATCATGTCACATAAAATCATAAAAGTCACATATTCATAACCTCAAAGAATTCTTATCAAACGTGCCAATTCCTATCATTCCAATGCACATTCACTTATTCTACACATCATACAACATGCCATCATAACCATTTGCTTAGTTTCAAATTTTACAAGCCATGTTCATAAGCAACATGTTCACATAAA
Source organism: Chrysanthemum makinoi (assembly GCA_910596185.1). Classification (NCBI taxonomy): domain Eukaryota; kingdom Viridiplantae; phylum Streptophyta; class Magnoliopsida; order Asterales; family Asteraceae; genus Chrysanthemum; species Chrysanthemum makinoi. The sequence goes on from OU343220.1 coordinate 227,851,896, forward strand.
AGTCCTTATAAACCATAATCTTGTAAACATGCATTCTTTATCATATTCTAATCATACTCATATGTTTATTACTCATGATTCAAGGCATCATATCAAGCTAACCATAATTATATTCATTCAAAACTATAATCTTATATTCACATAAAATCATACATGTGTCATATTCATTTTAAACCTTGTTAGCATAAATTCATCATGTAGTCACTAAACATGTCCAATAAATTCATATTACATAGTAAGATATCCCTCATAGCAAAACACATAAAATCATAAGTTTTCAATCCTTTATAACTTTATTCATCTCATATTAATTATTTAAATCTATATCATAAAACAAGATTAACCATGGTCATATAAACATTTAGGCAAGACATCACTTATTTTATTCAATTCGGAATTAAGAATAACACATAAAATCATACATATAATCGACTACAATTACATAAGAACCTAACATGGTTTTTATCAAATTCCAATATCAAACACCCCATTAAAACAACCCTCACCGAGATTACTTTTCTTGGTGAGTTTTACCCGAAACCCAAACACACCCCTAATCCTTTCGGTAAAACAGCCCCCAAGGCCAAACCCCGAAACCCTCACATGGTCTGAAATTCGAATTCCTCCAAAACAGTCCATAAACTCGGAAAACCCTAAAACCCACCAAGATTCACCCAATCTCGGTAAAACTCAGAAAATCTGATTTTTTTCCCAATTAAAACCCTAACCGATCTAATTTAATTTCCCATTTCTGATTTGAATTCGAATTAAATTAGGTCATAACAGCTTCTAATTGACCCATAACACCCATATAGTTAGGTTTATATCCGGTCACAAATATATACATGCATATTAGTCGAATTAAAATTAAGAAGATGAGGGTTTAGGGATACCAACAAGAACCGATTACAAAAAGGGGTGAAAGGACCTGCGAAATCACCAATAGCCATCGAAATACTCCTTGATCTTCCATCCGAATACCAATAATTTTTAGGGTTTCAATTGAACTTATTTTTTTGAGAATTTTTGATGTCGTATAGTTTTGTTTAAGGGTTTGATGAGATTCGGCCTAAGGAGGAGAGTGGATTCCGAAAATATTATGGAGAGGGGGAAATCAGTTGCCGTGATTTGTGGGAGTCCAAGCAGACTAATTTAGTAGTAATTGATTTGATGGATTGGGCTCAATCAAAACGTATCATTAGAGAATAAAATTTTCGGACCTTTTTATTATCTAAAAAAGTGTACAAAATTTTATTAGTGTCTAATTTAGGTAATCTTTAAGTAGTGTAGTAATATCTTAATTAGGAAACTTATAATATAAGTTTTAATTATATATACACTTAGGTAATTAATTATTTAATTTACACACATAATATAAAGTTTTTAATTCTTAATGACGTATAATAAAATTCAAAATAGATGCAAAATTCGTAGTTTAGATTTGAGGGTTTTACAAGTTACTTAAACTTGCCGAGTTTTATCCTAAAGAATTTTCAAGTGTACAATTGCTTGCTCTTGATAGTCAACTTGACACCTACATTCATGATGTGATGAAAGATGAAAGGCTTATAGGATTGAAGAATATTGGGGAACTCTCGATAAAGCTTGTGGAATTAAACAAGCACGAGCCATTTGATCTTGTCTACTTACTTATCGAGTTGGTGTTGATTCTTCCCGTGGCTACGGCTAGCGTTGAAAGAGTTTTTTCGGACATGAATTTTGTGAAAAAACAAGTTACGAAATAGTATAGGTAATAAAATGTTGAATGATAGCCTAGTTACTTTCATTGAGAAGGAAATATTCTCAACGGTTAGCGATAATGACATTGTAAACCGCTTCCAAAATATGAGTACTCGTAAGGAGCATGCGTAAAGTTCTATTATGGAAATATAATATTTTTATTATTAGTTAATTTACTTTGCTTTGTTACTGGTATGTGCATCAAAACTTTAAATTGAAAATTTGAACCGAAAACCCGAACTAAAAACCCTAATGGATAAATATTTTTTCTGTAGTGCATACCCTATTTCTAAGTTCTAGATCCGCCACTGACTAGACTACTAGTTCTTGATCAATGATAATACATACATGTTACATTACTACTAAGTTTGTGATCAATGATCATACATACATGATACATACTACTGACACTAGTTCTCTACTTCTTTATTAGCAGAAGTGGAGCCGCGGAGGGTTTAAATGTTTAATCAGCCCCTAAAGGCTAAAGCCTCAAAATTTATTCACTTTTGTGTGGTACACACATACATACTAGTGATACTAGGTCAGTAGTTCTCTTCTTTATTAGAATTTTGACAATTGGTATTTGGTAAAAAAATTAAAAACTAGAACATAACAAATACTAACAAATTAACAAGTAATAACTAATAAGCATAAAATGATACCAATACAAGCAAAAAGAAATGAATGAATTAAACGTTATAATTTATCAAGTATTCAATTGATCATTAGTATGCAAAAAGAAAAACACTCATTCAATCCATTTATTCAAAAAATTCCAAAAAACAAATAACTAATTTTGATCAATAATGAAAACCAAATAGTAAAGAGCATTGAATACCTTATTAGATGATTAAATTTTTTTGATCGGTTGGTTTAGTTATTGAAAGAATGACATTGATGGTTGGTTTACCTTTCTCTTCTTTATCCCATGAAAATAAAGAAAATTGAACCATGTCACTGGATTGGGAGGGGTCGGCCATTGGTATTACTAAAACAAATGGGCTTTTGGACTATACAACTATGAACTTCTTGGGCTAGTTGGGGGGGGGGGGGTAACACTCGTTAGCCACCCCATCCCCTCCGCCTTTGATCATGATAAAAGTTACCATCTAGATCATCATGTGAGCCGTGACATATATATCAGTTTCAATTTATTCAACTCTTTCCCTAGGTTCTTCTTTGTCATAATTGTCTTCCCTAATTGTCAAATTAATCTTTCATCTGGTTGCCCTACAGTCACTAGAACGATGGCCAGTAACCCCACACTTAAAATACTTTCCGATTACGGGTCGTGCATACGGGTTTGTAGGTTTACTTGTTGGTGTTGGGATGCCAATAGTTAGTTTTCCCTTGTCCAAAGTAGACATTTTTTTAACAGATTGACTACTTTATGGTTTGAATGATGACTGGCCAACGCTGGACACAATCTTGTTTCTATTTGTAGAAGGAAATAAAGTTGAACAGTTACTCTTTGCAAGCTAATTTTCAGCTTTAATCGCGAGGTTATAAGCGTCGTCCAACGTATAGATAGGAACAAGAGAAATTCTATCTTGGATTTCAGAACGTAATCCATTGATATATCGTGTCACTTATTGAGACTCGGTTTCTGACAAATCATTCCTTAATGACAAACGAATTCAGCGTTGTAATACTTCCACATAACGGTTTCCTTGAGCACAATTTTAGAGAAGATTAAACAATATTTGGTCAAGATTTGGTAGAAGGGACCTCCTACATAACTTTCGTTCCATTCTCTCCTAACTAACGATCTTTGTCGCTCCCGTGTAGTTTGCAATTTCTTCCACCATGATTGTGCACCACCCTTGAGCTTGTATGCAACTAGATTAACTCGATTATCCATAGGAATTTCGTAGAACTTGAAAAAGGTATCCAATTCACCCATCAAATCTAAGAAATCTTCCACATTCATTGAACCATGAAAAGTCGGGACATCTTTTGCACGTTGACGTTAATCAAAATCGGTAGCACCCCGGTGACCAAAACGCATTCCCCTTACTTCCCATTCTTCTTCATACTCGTTCTCAACATCAGAATCTTCACCACCATAATTAAGTTGTTGAACACGTTGTCTCTCATGTCGACAATTCCCACGACCCATGTTCATTCGTCGTGGACCACCGCGAATTGGTTGATCTTCGTTGTCATGTGTCGTTAAAGTTGCTACGGTTTGAGTTATTTGTTGCAATGACTTCTGGACAGTTTCCTCAAGTTGTTTAAATGAATTTTCAAGCTTCTCAACTCGATCATTATTAACATCATCACGAGCCATTATTGAGTCTCAATATAGAATATAATCAACCTTAAAATTGATATGCAGTACCAAACTTGACAGTAATAGGTCTGGAACAATGTCGCATACCAATAACTCGTGAATAAACAGTAATATTGGAATTATTTTTTATTTATTTTTATTTTTTATTATTTTTTAATAGATAGAGAGAACAGAAAACTAAAAATAATCAAGTATATGAATTCAATAGGGTTACCTGGGTGAATTGCGATGAAAACCAAACAAAAGAATCTGACTAGATTTTCTAATCACGATTTGAAATAGAAGAGGTCCTCTAATCGAATCGTGTTGGGCTCTAATTACCAACTGATGTAGCGTAAGGCTACAACTTATATACAATTAAGTATTGTCGGACTTTATGAGGGGGTGATATGGTTTACTGGACCAAAAGATTTGAGAAAACAATTCTCGACTCTTTTTATTAATATCAAAACTGGAAAAGAACATAATAACTTCCTAACTTATAACCCCTATTTATACTAAACATAATAGTAATCCTAAAAGAATACGGATTAGACAATCCTACTCGTTATCTAATACAACTATCAGATAAATCCTAACATAATAACTAAAGACTCTAGTAAAAAAACAAAAATTTAGAACTAAACTTGGGCTTCAAGTATCATGTGCCGCATCAGAAAGGTGGGCGACCGCTCAAGACCCCAAAATTTTTAAGGGCTCCAAATTTGTCTCGTTAACAATTATATCTCTGTATCCACATATTTTTCACGAAAAAAATACATATTTAGATGAGAAAATATCTTAAATGAGTAATATGTTGAATGTTTAGATAACAAATTGCATTATATCATATAAATGGTGACACTTTATATATAACATTCCTTCTTGAAAGGCCTCTGTAACTTTGTCCAGAGCTCTCAAAATTTTCAAAAATTCAGGGATGACCCTGTTCGTCCTGTCTTGGACTCATCATGGGAGCGGCCCTAATTCCCGACTAATGTAGTGCCATATCGGGTCATCTTCTCGTGACATGCGCTACACCCTTATCGTTGGAGTACTCCAACAAGACCAACAGGATAAACCAGGAACCCACGCATTCAACAACGCTTCCAAACAAAATCTGACCTTCAGAATTTGGCTCATGACATTTACCTGATTTGAGTATGTGTGGTGATGAGTTCAAACTCCGTATTTTAGTCGATAAAAAAGCCAACACCACATTACCCCAAATGTACAAACATGTAAAACAAGATGTATGTACAGTATAATAATTTAATATATGAGGCATTCTTATGTATACCAAAGAATACTATAAGTTAGTGTAATCATGTATTAAATTATTATACTGTACATACATCTTGTTTTACATGTTTGTACATTTGGGGTAATGTTTGTACATGCTTGTAGCGTCTCCTTGTCAATACCGCACACATATAAAGTTAGTGTAATCATGTATACATAATAATGCCACATATGTAGTTAAAACTCTTACACTGACATAAAAAAAATGATGACTTTTGTGTTCATGTGTCTCGCATAAGTTAAATACTACTTTGTTGATGTATTATTTGTGACATAACGTGTATAATGGGGGTATTGTCATATCGACATATTGTGCATATAGTATTGAAAGCTTCTCTGTAGTGCTATTTTATAGAGACATTACTCATTAATGCTTAGATGAAGCCAAAAAGGTTTGTAATGATTTTTTCAACAACCAGCTTACCATGGGACTCGAACCTAAGTATTTTGACTCACAAAAGATTACTGGAGCACTTGTGATTTGTTGTTATGCAATAGATTAAAATATATTTAAGCTTTTTGTGTTGGGCCGCATTACTACTTAACATTAAATGCATGAGAGTTAATATAGATATAGATAAATTGGTGTATATGGATGTAAACGAACCGGACGAATACGAACGGAGCCTTATTCATGTTCGTTCGTTTAATTTTAACCGGACAAATAAACGGAAACGAACGCTTAAACGGATTTTATTTTGTTCATGTTCGTTTATTAAAAAAAATTAGTTGTTCATGTTCGTTTATGTTCGTTCATTAAGACACTAAACGAATGCTAAACGATCGAACATAACTGAACATAGACAACCAAACATAAACTTTATTAAATTATGCACAATATATTGTTTTATATATGTTGTTTGTTTAAAAAAACTAACTTTAAAATTATACAATTCAAATATATGATTTACGGATATAAATAAATAAATGAACATAAACGAAAGAATAAACAGACATTCACGAACACGACCTTTGTTCATGTTTGTTCATTTAACTAAACGAACGTAAAATATTGTTCATGTTCGTTCATTTAATAAATAAATGAACATAAACAAACATTTTACGGAACGATTCATGAAATGTTCACTTAACGTGCGGTTCGTTTACAGCCGTGTATATCAATCAAAAGTCTATATATCTAAGGAAAAATGATTTGTGCACTCCACTTTTTGATTGGAACACTCCATCCTGTGCATTAAACAATTGTACAGTTTATAAATTCTGCTTTTTAAAGATGTACATTAAAGTGTGCAAATCAAATCTAAATATGTACAAATCATCTCCCACATCTCATATTGACATGGACTTTATTGCAACACTACCAACTCTAACGAGCATTAAAAAATAAACCAACCATTCCTTTTCCATTTTTTTCCTTGAGTCTATTTTTAAAGGAGGAACTGAATAGAGAAAGATTTGATAAGTAACATCTTCCTCCCAAGTTTGGGAGGAAAGAAGGAAAGGAAGCATATATTGAAAATGGGCGTAAAAAAGAAGAGAAGATATTTTTAAATTTTATATCATTTGACATTAATAATTAAAGGCATAAGTAATTGATTTTACAATTATACCCTTTGTTATATTTAAAAGTCATGTTTTATGATAGGTTATTTTAGTAATTATATTTATTAAGAACATCCAAATATAACTTCTTTCCTTTCCATTTTAAAGTTTAAGAGAAGTTTAGCTTTTCTTTCTTCTTCTCTCCTAAAAACTCAGAACACTAATTTATTTTGCTTTTCTTTTCCCTTTCCTATTCTTTTTGCTTTCTTCAAAATAAAACTAAAACTAAGGAGCATTAAAAAATAAACCAACCACATCACATGTATCAGTAATCTGTAATCATCTGCTGTAGTAGCAGTCACTATTTAAATAGCTGTGCCATCACACTCACATTATACACACACGTACTCTCATTCATTCATTCATACCGCCCTGATTCATTCACCCTAAAATCAAGCACAAAACAATCAATTAACCAAATGTATAAATCTATTCCACTCATTTCATTTCATAACTGTTAATTAGTTACCTAACTAACTCAATTCTGTTATGATCTAACTTTTTTTTTTTTTTTTTTTTTTTGAATTTGACAGTGAAGTAAGGAATGTGGAAATTGAAGATCGCAGAAGGAGGTAATCCATGGCTACGAACGACTAACGATCATATCGGCCGCCAAATTTGGGAGTTTGATCCGACGTTAGGCTCAGTTGAGGAGCTTGCGGAGATCGAGAAGCTTCGAAAGACGTTCCGTGATAATCGGTTCGAAAAGAAACATAGCGCAGATCTGCTTATGCGTAGTCAGGTACTACATTTTAATCGTCTGTTGAATATCTGGTAGAAAATAGTTGTATTTGGTCAACCATATTGTATTCGGCTCGATTTAGTCGGTAAAATGTATTTTAGGTCATGTACATTATATTGTACTAGTTAATTTAGTTAGTTAAAAGTAGGAAGTTCTATACAGTTTCGAGAAAAAAAAAAAAAAAACAGCTATATAGGTTAGGTACATTTTGTTGACTAGTGAATTTAGTTGGTTAAAGTTTGGAAGCTACGGTTATCGAGGAAAACAGTTATATTAGGTCAGGTACATTTTAGTGTAATAGTGAATTTGGTCAGTTATGTTAGCGAGTATATTAGTTACTGTATTACAGACTAGTTAATACAGTCACTGAGAAAAAAAAAACAGTTATATTAGGTTAGAATGTTAGATACATTATATTCAACTAATCGATTTATTTGGTAAAGTTTGGACACTGCGGTTATCGAGAAGAACAATTATATTAGTTCAGGTACATTTTAATTGGTTAAAGGTCAGGCAATACTACTATCGACAAAAATAGTTATGTTAGGTCAGGCACATTATAGTGTACTGGTGGATTTAGTCGGTTAAAGGTGAGGCACATTTTAGTGATACGATTATTGAGGAAAAAGGTCAGATACAGTTTATTTGACTAGTGGATTCAGTCGGACACTACGGTTACCGTGAAATTTATTACTCGTATGCTATTAGGTTGAGGCACGTGTTGCTAAAGTAAACATTGATTTATAATTTATGTGAAAGGATTTCACAATGTGTTTATTATGAGTAATTGTTTACTACGTTTAATAGTATATTCTCCTATTCATTGTCTCTAATAATTATAACACACGCAAACTCAAGTGAGAGAACGAGCGTATCATTGTTATATCAGTAGACAGTTATATGAGAGTAGCTTAGAGATAATAAGCAGAAGGATATAACGGTTTCAAAAGTTTAAAGTGTTTATTGGAATTGGAAGTTGGCGTTAGGGCTTATTGAGGTATGAATGTATGATAGAATCAGAAGAAATGGTGATTATAGTGGGTTACTTACATGTGTGGGGTGATCTCATTTTGGTTTTGAGATAAAGGAATAAGACCTAATTGTGTCCGGATTTAATTTATCTGGTTATGTAATGAAATTGTACGAACGTGCTGTGTATTTCGAGTAGTTAGGCTGTTAGGAAAATAATTATGGTGGTCGAGATTTTTTTAATCACAAGGTTTGAAAAGTAAAGAAATGAAATTCAGTTAAAAAGTTGAGAGGAGTTGGAAAACTTTGTAGATGGGTAGTATTATGACAATGGTCCCTAAGCTATACATGTGAAAATGGTAAAAGTCATATGTCCTTAATGAGGTTGAGAATTGGTTATTCCAGCAGAGCACCAGATCTAATGATGAAAGATATGAAGTACGTGTCATATGGCTGAACTGGATGACCAAATAATAAATGATATGGGCCTACAAATAATGCCAACATTATGTTCTTTCATTATCATGTTTTATTCGCCCTTATCTGGATGTGGACCTATGGCTTGAATCGCCTGGCTAGCATGTGTTTGTATTGCACAAATATGACCTCAAAAAACAGAACATGTGAATTTGCATGTAGCAATATAAATTGCCTCAAGTCTTGTGATAGCTGACAACCGGATAACATGATAACATGATATGATGAACTTTGAAGATGGTTGGCTTTCCCTGTTTGGTTAGCTAGATTAGTTAGTTATAGGATGATAGTGACTTTTAAGGCAGCTAATCTTATATATTTTTTTGCATTAAGAAGCATAAAAGGCTATCTACACCTATATTATTAATAACTGATATACAAGTAATAATAGTTTCATCAGATTTTTCTCTCTGCCAAAAGGTATATAGACATAGTCAATCCACCTAAAACTTTGTCACCTCCTTAATAAGTTTATATATAGTTCTTATGCTTGTAATCGGCACTGAGTGTCTTAAGCCACTATACATTTTGCTTTATGCAGAAGTACATAATTTGATAACTTTTTATGACTTCAGGTGGTGCGTGTACCTAGTTCTTGTTATTGCATGAGCTTCTGTCTTCGCTTGTATTGTGTATCCTTAGACATCTAACGCTATTTCCCATTTAATAATTTTAAACTTGCAGTTTGCAAAGGAAAACTCAGTCTCCGTTTTCCCACCAAAAGTCAATATAAAAGATGCTGAAGATATTACAGAGGATAAAGTAACAAATGTATTAAGAAGAGCAATGGGTTTTCATTCAACCCTCCAAGCAGATGATGGACATTGGCCGGGAGACTATGGAGGCCCTATGTTTTTATTACCTGGTTTGGTTAGTCTTTATCTTTTTACATTCACATGAGAGTGCGAACTACTAGATGTGCCTTGTACTTTACCCTTCTGGAAAAAAAGCTATCAGATGGAATGTTCTTTTTTCAAAACCATCTTCAGGAATCTAATGACCAAGTTAATATAATGAATCAGGTTATTACGCTATCTATTACTGGGGCACTGAATGCCGTCTTATCCAAAGAGCATAAGCGGGAGATGTGTCGCTACCTTTACAATCATCAGGCATGTATAGCTTAATGTTCTTTTGTTATTTGAGATATACCTTATGATACACATGTAAGTGTAGCCGCTTCTCTTTTTCTAAGGAAATTTGTATCTTCTATGTTTTGAAAAGTCATTGAGAATATAATCGACTATCATAACTGCAGAATATAGATGGTGGATGGGGTCTACACATTGAGGGTCATAGCACCATGTTTGGTAGTGCCTTGAACTATGTTACTTTGAGATTGCTGGGTGAAGGAGCTAATGATGGGGAAGGGGCAATGGAGAAGGGGCGGAAGTGGATTTTGGACCATGGTGGTGCCACTGCAATAACATCATGGGGAAAGTTTTGGCTTTCGGTATGTTAACTTGCCCTTGTTCGGGTTTTTGATTGATTTTATATTACCTATCTGTTCGTCTAATTCGTTCTTGAAACAGGTACTTGGTGTATTTGAATGGCCTGGAAATAATCCGTTGCCTCCTGAGATGTGGCTCCTTCCATATTTCCTTCCAGTGCATCCAGGTGAGTGCCTCAAATTCTTCATTAGGATGCAATTTTTTTTTTTAATTATTTGTTGAAACCTACTTTCAGTTTCTTCAATTCAAAGTGCTCTACAAGTTAGTAGTTTTTCACTGTATAACTTTAGTATCATTATATCCTGTTTTTCTTTTGCAGAAATTAATCACATTCATGAAATTTGACTAATATTTTATAAAACTCATATAAGTTGCAACACGGCAGATCTTTTTGATTAAACATCTAGATTTTGATTACTATCCAGCTAAACTTTCACCACAACATATCAGGTAGGATGTGGTGTCACTGTCGAATGGTCTATCTGCCTATGTCATACCTATATGGGAAGAGGTTTGTTGGACCCATCACATCCACAGTTCTAGCCTTGAGAAAGGAGCTGTTTACTGTCCCCTATCATGACATAGACTGGAATGAAGCACGGAACCTTTGTGCAAAGGTGTGTATAAATGCTCTACTTGTGCGCTGACATTTCAGATGCTTACTCAGGTTTTATAATGTTTTGATATTCATATTTAGTTCATAGCACATACCATATGTTGAAATTTATAAACTCCCCTTGTTATCTCGGTTCAGTTAGACTAAGAGTCAGTCATGAGCCTTTAAGACTCATGATTAACGCTGCTATTGTTGATATCTGTTTTTATTTAGTTCAAGACTTCGATAAGGAACATAAGTTCCGTTAACTTGTTTCGGATATTAAATAATAGAGCTTACTTATTTGCAGGAAGATCTTTACTATCCACACCCACTCATCCAGGACGTACTTTGGGCAACTCTTGACAAGTTTGTGGAGCCTGTACTCATGAACTGGCCTGGGAAGAAGTTGAGAGAGAAGGCTCTTCGCACTGCAATGGAACATATCCATTACGAGGATGAGAATACTCGTTATATATGCATAGGGCCGGTCAACAAGGTAAATCAAATATCTCTTGTCATACTCTAATTCTTATTTTGAAAATAATTTCCAAGTTAATGAATATCAATCTACGAAGTCATTTCATTCTCGACAAAAATACTTAATTCAGGTGTTAAATATGCTCTGTTGCTGGGTAGAAGACCCAAACTCAGAGGCTTTTAAGTTGCACCTCCCCAGAATACAGGATTATCTGTGGCTTGCTGAAGATGGCATGAAAATGCAGGTGTGAGATCATACATTGCCATCTCACGTTCTTTAATTAGAAGCTGTCCGCACATATTCTAATCAAGGAGTAAATATGGAATTTCATCATATCACTAATATTCTAATGCAGGGTTATAATGGTAGTCAACTATGGGATGCTGCATTTACCGTTCAAGCAATAATGTCTACAAATCTCATCGAAGAATTTGGTCCAACACTGAAAAAGGGACATATGTTTATAAAGAAGTCGCAGGTGAAAACTCACAGTTTCATTAATTAGCAAACTTTTGCCCTTGGTCAAATAACCTTGTTGCCTTGGCTTCTTTTTAATTGATTTTGTTTGCTTTAAAGGTTCTAGATAACTGTTATGGCGATCTTGATTATTGGTATCGCCATATTTCAAAAGGTGCTTGGCCATTCTCAACTGCAGACCACGGATGGCCTATTTCAGATTGTACAGCAGAAGGGCTAAAAGTATAATCTTGTCATATTTAAAGTTTTCTATCCTAATAGTTCCATTTTGTTAATTGTTAACACACTTTATTTGATTTCTCTTAGGCTGCACTCATGCTTTCAAAATTGCCATCAGAAATTGTTGATGAGCCATTGGACGCAAAGCGATATTATGATGCTGTCAATGTTATTCTATCTTTAATGGTAATTTGGTTTGTAGTAATCATCCTTGATTCCTTTCACAATAATAATCTGGTTATTGCTTGTGCCCCACTGTTGTGGGTACATGCGTGCTCTGTATAGTAATACTTACTTAACAACCCGCATCTTTGTTCTTAGCTGCTAAACTTTCTAACCGAAACATGGATTTGAATCTATCTGAATACCTGAAAAGTTATTTCCTTTATATCATTGCAGAACCCTGATGGTAGTTTTGCAACATATGAACTGACAAGATCCTACAGCTGGTTGGAGGTATGCCACTACTCCATGCAATTGCTATTAGATTATTCACTGTAACCAAATAGCCCATTTCCTAAGCATTTCTTTTCGAATTCTCAGTTTAGAAACATAATCTTTTGTAATGCAATGACTATAAGGACTTCTTATTTATTTGATTGTTTTGTTTTAAGAGAAATCTTCCCATACAAACACATATAAACACCTCATTTTGCAATCTTAAAAACCGTCCAATCTTAGTGTGACATATATGGTGCCGTGGCAACATAATTGTACTTATCATCAACCATGTGATCTGACATTTCTATTTGTCTTTACAATCCTACTTTCAGTTGATCAATCCTGCTGAAACTTTTGGTGACATTGTTATTGACTACCCGTAAGATATCAATACCTGTTCTCTGAAATGTTCTTAGAAGTTTTAGTCTTTGTGCTAGTTTACTAACAGGTAATGGTTTTTCAGATATGTTGAGTGTACCTCGGCCGCAATTCAAGCTCTGGTGGCATTTAAGACACTGTATCCTGGACATAGGAGAGACGAAGTACAAGGTTGTATTGATAAAGCTGCTGCTTTCCTTGAAAAAATCCAAGAAGCGGATGGTTCATGGTTTGTTTCACACATTATTTTTGCAATTGCATGATTATATATGAGCTATATGCATTATTTTTAGAGAAAATTACTAAGAAAGGTAGCATAAAATAACAAATTTGCCACCACTTCATGCTCATCAAATGGCAACATAAGTTCAATATTTTTTTTTTGTTACCAAAAAAGAGTGAATGTTCATTTTTTTTTCTTTACCAATAATGGCCAAATGGGTGAAAGTTAAATTTAGACAAATTGAATTATTTTTTCTTTTTTAATAATTGTCATTTTTGATAAATATCCCTCTTTCTTTTGTTATAAATTGAATTTTTGTTATTTTAGGAGTAAGTATTGCTTAACACCTCATTGACCAATTTTGTATTTTATATTTAACTTTTTTTTGGCAATTTCCTATTCTTTTTATGTCTGTATGCCAAATTTATGCACATTGATTTGATCACAGCAATTTGCTATTTTCACTAGGTATGGTTCTTGGGCAGTTTGCTTCACCTATGGCACGTGGTTTGGAGTCAAAGGGTTAGTTGCTGCTGGAAGAAACTACTCTAACTGTTCTAGCATTCGCAAAGCTTGTAACTTTTTATTGTCTAAACAACTTGCTTCTGGTGGATGGGGAGAGAGCTACCTCTCTTGTGTGGACAAGGTAATATTGGAATTCAGTTACTATCATTTTTGTTTAACTTTATCAAAAGTACCAATATTGTTGACTTTAATGTGTTAATGATCTGTGTACAGGTTTATTCCAATCTTGAGGGAAATCGCTCTCATGTTGTAAATACAGGATGGGCTATGTTAGCTCTAATCGATGCTGAGCAGGTATGGATTCAAATTTATGGCCAATCTTTACCTTTTTAATTATTCTTTCAAATGTTTTTTCATGTTTGAACAAAATAAGGTAATTACTTTAACATCTTTGTTACCAAAGATATATAATTATCAAGACAATGTTATTAGGAAAATATGTGTATCTTGTACAATAGTATATGTGATTTTAGAGTACAGTAATGAACTAAGGTAATACTGATTTTGTACTAACAAGCCAATTTCATATATATTTTTGTTTAACAAACTTAGGTAAATTGATTTTATACTACTAAATGATTACTTTATGAAATTGATCAAACGTGTTCACATAAACTTTTTCGAGAAGTTAGTTATCTAACTTCAAAACCCACTTTCAGGCCAAGAGAGACCCAAAGCCATTGCATCGTGCTGCAAGAGTATTAATTAATTCTCAGATGGAAAATGGAGAGTTTCCACAACAGGTAATTTAATGCCATTTCAATTAGTATCTTTGAGCTAACTTGTTGATTATATATCTGAGTATAACTGCACATTTGAGATACTTTTCAAAGTTTATGTCCAGTATTGTACCACCTTAATTTTTTGTGATAAAAATAGGTAAATAGCCAAACAATCCATACCTGATATTTTGAATTTTTGGCTCACAAAATGCAGGAGATCATGGGGGTATTCAACAGAAACTGCATGATCACGTATGCTGCATACAGAAACATCTTCCCTATTTGGGCATTGGGAGAATACCGCTGCCGAGTACTTCAAGCGGAAAGTTAAAAATTTATCTTAGAGTACACTGGAACATTAATCATCAATTTATTCAAATCTTTCACCAAATGAAAGAAGAAACCCTCAAGGTTCCAAATGCTCTCTTTTAGTGAAACATTTGAGCTCCAATATTATGAGCGCAGTTGAAATTGTAGTTCTGTAAAAATGAGAGAATTGATCTTTTATTTTTTCCTCTGTAGTTTGTTTTTGTGGCCTTGGCTCAGGAGATGAATAAAGTTTTTGTATTGGTTTTATAAATATGTTAATAAGTACATAAATAATCAAGTAGAGAGTCTAAATCATCATAAACATACAGAGACAAGGTGTGGACATCATGATGTATCATTTATACCTTAGCAAGGAGCCAAGGAGATAGGGCAAAGTACGATTAGAAAAGAGCATTACAAGGATTGCTATACCATTAGAAAAGAGCATTACAAGGATTGCTATACTATTCAGGGTATGCTTGACGCGGAACGGTGTGAAGTTTTTTGGGACGGTGAGCAATGAACATTTTGATTTTTGCAAAAGAGCGGTGAGTTGTGGCTATTTTTTAGGAAAACTAATTCTCCAATGCTTATTTAAGAAGTGGTTCCACTGCTGCTTTTAATAACACACCCTCAATCCAATTGATCAAGGCTTTCCTATATCTAATTGAAATCTACGTGGAAGTGTGAAGCTTGATGTCGTTGAGAGTGAGACTTTGGTTGCTTTGCATTAAAGGAGGTATCATTTATAAGACATCAAATTTAACATTAACATCCTCAAACAGAGCAGTTGGACTAAAAAAATACAACGAAATAAAAAAAATACAACGAAATAAAAAAACCATACAAAGAAATAAAACGTTACAAACAATTAAAGGAAATGTTAATCCGATCTATGAAGAGGTTCAAGTTATATTTGCGATGATTCGATCTTTTTCGGCCGCATCATCAAAAACTTTAGATCTTTTCTGCGCGGCCCGATACGCCACTGGGACTTCTCGTTTCACAGTAGTTGTAGTCTGATCACTAGCACGTTTCTTTCCCATGGGGCGAGGTTGTTCATCTTGACCAGAGCAGAGCAACTCATAAAAGTTTTCCACTGCTATACTTTCCAACTTTCGGATCCTCATATGTAACATCTTGCAAGTAATGCTTCCTCTGCTGGATATTGAACAACAACTTTCAAATGTTTGGCCTTTTTGAGAATACAGAAATGCTTGATGTTGTTGATACATTTCTTGGCTCGATAAGCTAGTGGGTGGGGATTGAAGATGAACCGGCGTTGGGTTAGATGACATTCACCACTAGCAAGAAGATGTAGAAAGTATCATCGTGCCTCGAATTGTTTTTTTTTGCAGTTAATAGAAGTTGAAAGATTGAGAGAATGGAGAGGATTTAGTAGTGGAAGAGTGAAAGAAAAATGGTGTTTTAATGGGTATTTATAGTGGTAAAAAGGTTTTGAAATTTTTTGAAAAATAACGGCTAGTAGCCGTTTAGGGTGGTTTTGAAATTTTTTTTTTGAAAATAACGGCTAGTAGCCGTTTTAAGGGTAGAAAGTGTAAATTTTTTGAATTTTTTTTTTTTTTTTTTTTTCGCTCGCCGAGGTCCCAACGGTAATAACGCGTAACGCCGTTTACGGCGTACATCAAGAGGGACATTGACATCAAAGATATTATATATTTTTGTTTGGCGAGATTTGGCGAGATTAAAGACATCGCTGAGGCTGTCGATTTAATATCGTGAATGTTCCAAAGTTTAAGGACCTCCAACCATTAGACTTTGTATTGAATGAATGTTAAATTAAATCTGAAATGTTAATCCTCTATCATTATAAAGTTATTATTTGGGTTGTTTTGCTGGATAAAGTTTGCGGAGATTGGAGTTTGATCATGCTTTATAAAACTACTAGCCGGGTACCCGCGCACAGCGGCGGCGATAAGTATAGTTATATGTGTTTGCTTACCCGTTTAGTGAATTCGTTTCACAACACTTCGAATGTATATGTGTTAGTTGTAAGTGTTTGTTTGGGTTACCCGTAATTTTCCCGTAGCTTTCCCGCGACATCATTATTCCCGCATATAAAAATACCCTCGCAATCTCTTACGCGTCAAACACTACCCCAAAAGTATATGATTTTGACGAATCAAGATTATATTGATTGAAAAAAATGAAATAAAGGTTAAAGCTGTAAAAATTTGAATTAAAATAAAATAAACCCATTAAAAATATAAAAACTAAAACTCATAAAAATATATCAAAATGTATGTTGAATTAAATAGCATAAAATTTTAGAAAATATGGTGAAATTAGATTATAAAAAAATAAGTAGATAAAAAGATATTTTAATTTAAAAATAAAGATGAATTCTTAGTTGAGAAATGACACATGTCATTTTATAATTGGAGCTCTTTATCTTAATTTTTAGTGGTTAGGAGTTAGGTTTGGAGTTTGTTAGAAGTTATGCTTGGAGTTTGTTAAGAAGTGACACATGTCATCTCATGATTGGAGCTCCTTATCTTAATTTTTTGTTAGAAAAACTCTTTCCATAATAAGCAAGTAAAAAAGTCTGAATTTTTAAGTCTTCTAATTTTAGAAAGCCTAAATGCATTATAAAGTAGTATAGATTTTTGTCATCATTTTTTGCTTTGTGGGTTTCTCCCTAAAGAAGGAAACAGAAATTTTCTTTTTTCCTTTCTTTCTTCCTTTCTATCTATTTGTTCCATCTAATATCTATTCTTTCTTACTTACCATACTCTCTATTAGTGTTATAGTAGTGTATAAAGTTGTACATTCGAGCTTTACTCTACATCTCATTAACTTGCGACTAAAAAAAAACTAAAAAAACTAAAAAAACTAAAACTAGTCTATCGTTTAATTTGGGACATGTTACATTGCAATAGCTGTTAATCCCAGAATAACACCTTTGAAGTTTGACCCTCAATACTTTTTGTTCAATTTTTTTACCCGCGCGTTGCAGGGCGGGTACCCTGAAATAAAAATTTTCGATGAATAATGTATTTTAGTTTATTATGTTCTTGCAATAGCTAACAATAAATTTAAGTTTGACGTTCAATTTTTTCCCGATATCAAGAATTTCTTTTAACAATAAATTTACGTATAGCCGGTGCCCGTTCGGGCTCAAACCCGTTGGCCCGTGTCTGCTCGGGCTCGAGCCCGTTTGGTTCGCGCCCGTTCGGGCTCAAGCCCATTTGGCCCGTTTCCCGTTCGGGCTTAAATATTTGTATTATGTTCATGGGTTGGGTAATATCCGAATAAACCGAAAACCGAAACCGAACCGAACCGAACCGAACCGAACTCGTAACCAAAACGAAGTTGCCAAAACCGAACCGAACCGAATTAAATATTTGGTTTTCGGTTCGGTTATGGTTTTAGCAATCCAAACCGAAAACCGAACTCAAATAAATTTATATATTTTTTTTATATATTTATATATAAAAAAATATTAAAACTCTTTTATACTATATATATATAACATTTTTTGAGCTTGAATTTTTTTTTGCTAAAAATATATATAAATAAATGGATAAATAATTAAATTTATGTAATTCGGGTTATTTGGTTCGGTTTTCGGTTATGGGTGTTCGGTTTTCGGTTATTCGGTTCGGTTTAATCAATTTAAGTTCGGTTCGGTTCGGTTCTCGGTTATACCCAGAAAAAAAATTAACCGAACAAACCGAACCAAACAAACCGAATAACCCGATAACCGAACCGATGAACACCCCTAATTTATAATGTGCTTTATTATTTGTAGTAGTGAAATTTAATGCAGGAATTGTGTTTAATTTGATTGTACAATATGCTTGATAATTTGTATTTCTTATGTAAGGGGTGTTTTAATAACTGTATTAATTGTATTTATTGGTCAGTTAAATAATTGACTACATTAAATAGCATTAATGTGGTGTTTTGTTGCACACTATGCTTCTTGTCTTGTATGTCTGAAAATTATGTGCATTAAAGTGTTGTACACTATGTTTCTTTTCTTGTAAGTAGTAGTCATTATAATCATTAATAACATTGACTACTTTAATAGCATTAATGTTGTAAGTCTGAAAATAAGTCTGAAAATTACATCATGCTTATTTTGTTGTACATTATGCTTATTCTGTTGTAAATCTGAAAATTGGTTGCAGCTATTGTGTTGATCCCAGTTGAGCAAACGATCCTTTATAGAAATTGACTTAACAAAGATTTATTAAGTATCACGCGGAATTTAATACTTAATCTTAAGAAGAAGAACAATAAACATTCAACACCTCAATATTATTATTAATACGAATACTCTAACCAGTATTAGGGTTTTACAACCTTGAAGTGTATCGACCTTAGATATAGCAAAACATACGTATATCTAATCTAACCTAGGACCTCCTTTTATAGACTAAGGAGTCCTTTATATAATACAATACGTAACCTACAAGGTCTTTTCCATATTTATCTAATACAAAATATGAAACCGACTATACAAAACTAGCAGTGCTTACAATACATTAGCAGTGGTTCTATATTACTACTAGCCGCGGTTTCACATCAGCAGTGGATTCATTCTTCTGTCCGTGGTTTCATTAACTCTGTCCGAGGTTCCAACACTTAGAATAATTCATGACTTGAGGAACCTAAAACCCAACAATCCTCCCCTAAACTTGATACATTCAAATAGAATTCTCAAGTTTCCTTTAAGCTCAAAACACCTGAATTGGAGGATGTATCCAAACACTTACTAGTTTTAAGAATTGTCTCATACTTCAGCAACAAACTGTGAGCTTGACCATCATAGGGCATCAACATCTTCAAACCACCAGGCTTCACCATCTGAGAAATAACTCCTGGATAATTATTCAATTTAGGATAATCACCTTCTACAAGCATATGAATAACTTCTCCAGAAACAGTTAACACATGAACTCCACAAGTTTGATATAAAAACCATCTTGTAACTTGACCATTGTAGAGTCCTTTCCATTCAGGTTCATCATGAGTAGGTTCAAACAAAATCTTCAAGTGATTATAAACCATTCTCTCATGATTGTCATCTGGATGTACATCACCAAATCTATTCTTGTAAAGCTTCCAAAGATTCATCAAATCATCTCTATCCAGATATTGAAGCATCTGTGAAAATGTCACAAACTCAGAAACTTCATTACTGACTCTTTGTATTTTCCAGCATCCTGCACTTCCATTAAGCTCAAATTCATAAAAGATAATTTGATTACCATCTTCATTTACTTTCATTCTCTTAGAACCAGATGTCTCCTGAATCTCAGATTTTCTCTTTTGACTATTTATGATCCACTCTTCTTCTTTTTCAGAATTCATTGGAAGAAAATCATCATTATTAATCCTCATACACATCAGATAAAGCTCATGAATTCTCTCAAATGAACATTTACTAAGATTTTCAGAAATATGTATGCCTGAATTCTTAATAATCTTCATCAGTACCTTCCTCATCTCACCTTTTGTAGGAGGTTTCTTCCTTTTAACTTGCTTCTTTTCCTTACTGATCCTCCTTGCCCATTCACCCAAGATTCTAGCTCTTTCATCAACATCTAACAATGCCCATTCTTGAGTAGTATACTCATCTTGTATTTTATTAAAATCTTGAAGATAGTTCTGTGTTTCATACCATTTAACTAACCATTTCTGAGTAGCCTCCTCCTCTTCTTGCTTTTCTTTCTCTGCAGCTGCTTCCTCTTCAGCTAGTATGCTTCTTGTATATTCTTCATCATAAGCAATCTGTTCTTCTACACTTTTAAACTTCAAAACAGGTGCTGCAATACCTTTATCCTTACCAATGTCTGGTTGAGCCACCTTCTTCTTCAAAGGCTCACCAATAACTAAACTTTTACCTTTGGGTTTGGTTGCAGTAGATTTAAGAGATGAAACAGGTGCAATGATGGGTGTAAGGTTAGTTGAGGTTTTGCTTAGATTGATCAATGTACTTGCAACTTCCTTCTCAACTTCTTTTGATTTAGGTGGTGATACAAAGGTGGTTGTAACAACTGTAGAAGTAGTTATGATAGCAGTGGGTAAGTTTGAAGTGGGAGTGATTATGATTACCTTATCTGAAACTGCAGCAGTGGTTTCAAGAATACTAGCCTTGGTTGCAGACACACTATCAGTGGTTGTGTCCTGCATCACCTCATCTTCTACCACAGTCTTCAAACTTTAAAGAACAACTTCATTCCCATCTTTATCAGATACCAAAAATTGTTCTGCTTGATCTCCACTATCCACATCCTCTTCCATATGCACATCTACAGCCTCCCCTGTATTCATGCCTTCACTCCTCCCCTGTTTGGGTACATTCTCCATATTCACAGTTGGAGAGGAGTCCACCTTTCTTTTCAACTTTCTCATTTTCCTTAAAACAGCAACCCCAGGTCTCCTCACTTTCTCCAAAACAAACATCCTGTGCTTCAGCCTCCTAATCTCTTTACCCTGAAACACAACCAACTCTTGAAGACTTGAGATTGTAACCTCCATTTTGGTACATTTAGCCGTCAATTCATTTAAGTGTTCAAGAATATCCGCCCCACTTAGACCTGTGTTAACTGGTCCGAGAGGTGGTTCATTGGAAAAATCATCATGTACCAGTTTAGGATCCGTCAAATCATTTTCATGTTCCAAACTATCCTCATCCTTCGAGCTGTGTTAACTGCTCCGAGAGGTAAATCCTTGGATAAAGTAAACATAGCACCAGACCTTGCCTGATCATCTATGCACCCTGAGAGAGCCAGTTGGCTAGGGATTCCTCCACCTGTGTTAAGTTCCAAGGAACTCTCCACATTAAGAGTTGCCAAAGGTTGGGTCTTAATGATGTTTCCACTATCCTGACCAGCATCTAAGCATGAATCAGTAGTGGAAGCCCTTCCAATCATGTCACCTCCACAACTTGTGACAGCCTCACGAACACCACCACTAACACCATCCTGAGGTAGCTTGGTGCCCTTCCTCCTCCTAGTCCACAAAATTGGTTTAACAATGGTTTGAAGTTGACTAGCAGTGGGTTAAGATTCACTAGCAGTGGGTTCAAGTGTACTATCAGTGGGTTGAGGTGTACTTGCAGTGGTTTCAGATTCTATGGGTTGGGATTCAAGACCTTCATCAAACTCAGGTATAGCAGGCAAAGTCAGCATATGTGGGAATAAGGGAACATCTCTTATTTGAAAATTAGGATTCTGATTCCTCATATGTGCAAAGACCTTAGGAAGCATATAATACACTTCATACTCCTTAGTATGCTCAACAGGTTCTTCTATTTGACTTTTCACAATCAGTTGCACAAACCTAGGATATAAGTAATATTTACCCTTCTTCCTAATATTCTGCACAAACCCTTCATAAATCATCCTAGACCAATTAAACTTCCTCCCCTCAGATAGACATATAACAGCAGTAGCAATTTTGGAAGGAAAGTCATCAAATCCAGTGGTCTTATTACTTATACACATCAACAAGGTATGTATCAAAAACTTCCATTGTTGAGAAAACATGCCTTTAAAAATTTTTACCTTATCATCCCTTCTAGTATATCCTAGCCTCTCTAAACCTTCAAAGATTTCAGCATCAGACAAATTAACTACACCATCAGCATCATCCAACTTCAAAACACCTCTAATGATTCCCTCATCAACCAAAACCTCATTGTCATCCACAACAGTACTGAATACTTCAACCCCATCTATCTCCTCAAGCTTAGCATTTCCCCAGAATTGATGGATATAGGCT
Source organism: Chrysanthemum makinoi (assembly GCA_910596185.1). Lineage (NCBI taxonomy): Eukaryota > Viridiplantae > Streptophyta > Magnoliopsida > Asterales > Asteraceae > Chrysanthemum > Chrysanthemum makinoi. Next base: position 227,874,537 of record OU343220.1, read on the forward strand.
TTAAGAATGGTGGGTGCAACAGTTAATGCAAGTGGATAGGGCTATGAGTAAGGAAATCAATCATTTGATGAAAACCTTCGGATCGATTGTTTTTTTTATCAAATTAGCAACTAGGTTATGGGTGTTGGAGTATTGGTTTGGCATGATGATTGATGATGTGAGTGATGTTGGATTTGTGAATTGAACAGATGAAAGTGGTTTGGGTTTATGTAAAGCGCCAATTGGAAGTGATTTGAAGATCAATTAAATGATCTATCAGTGATTTGGGGATATAAATGTGTTTTCTCCAAAGTTACCAAACATCCCCGCAAGTATCCAAAAATCAGCAACATGCTAGCAGTGGTTTGAAAACCTCTATCCGTGGTTGAAAAGACACTAGCAGTGGATACAAAATTACACTCCAATCAGTTGACCAAGAGATACAGCAAGCAAATTTTTGTCAAAAATAGTGATATCACACAAAAATATGAAGGATTACAGCAAGCAACACACATTTTTTTTTTAACTCTAACACTAATCAGCAAAAATTTCAAAAGCTCCAATGTACAACAATCCTTCAGACCTGCATATCACAAACATAAACCAAACACTGAAAATAGAGTTAAGGTTAGCAGTGGTTAGATAACTAGAAGTGGATTCAAAAAAATACTGGCAGTGGTTAGACCAGGATTAACCACCCAGTCAATAAGTCAACTTCCAGTCATTAATTCCTTTGCCAAAGTCAAATGACTTCATTAAATCCTCAACCACTTACGGCTATAAGATAATCCCATTACACAATAAACACATACCAATTTCCCCCAATTTACTTCCAAACCCTAGTTTCTCAATAACTTTACTATCAGCAACAACAACCATGTCTATCAAACCAGAAATCATCAATCTAACCTCCTCCTCCTCCTCCTCCTCATCATCCAGTGATGATTCACACTTGTGGAAAACTAGAAGGGGGGTTGAATAGTTTGGCCGATTTTAAGTTGATTTCAAAAACTTTAGATTCGATATTATGTGAAATCGTATGGATGTTGAGAATGTATAGATCTAATGATAATGCAAGCAAATAAATAAAGTTAAGGGATAGAAAAGACACAACCGATTTATAGTGGTTCGGCTACAAGGTCACCTTCCTTGCCCTACTCCACTCCCCGAGTCACCTACTCGAGAGTTCAAGCACTATGTCAACAAACTCCTTCACTTGGCGGAGAAGCCTTCACAACGTTGCTTACTTTTTCCGGTACAAAGCTAGATACCGAGTCCGTAGCACGGTGGACCAAACCAACACAACTATTACACAACAAATATGTGAAATATCAAATACAAGATCTTCGCTACAGAAATCTTGTGGAGTGACAAATCAATCAAGGACCCCTTGCTTGGATGACTTGTAGAATGCTCGTGATCTCGCCTTAGAGAAGGACCTATATGAGGATCACAAATAGAAAGAAAGAAGAACAACTCTCTAGATCAAGTGATCTATATGTTAGAAGAGAATGAGAGTGTATGAGAGATTTAGTAAGAAGAGGGGTGAGTTAGAATGAAGAAATGGCTCTCTATTTATAGGCAAATTTCTTCTCTGTTCCACGGATCCCACGGATCCCTCCCACTTGGGATCCGGCTAGTGTAATCCTAGGGATCCGTGGTCCGCTCCTCTTTGCCCATGGGTTTTTTGGTTATGGGTTGGTCCATGGGTTTTCTTTAGATTCAATGTATCTAAGTATACATTGTATCAAGTCTTCTTTGGTATGGGTTTAAGATCCATGGGTTATGGTCCATGGGTTATGGTTTTTACCAATCCTAATAAACTATTACAACAAATGCTTAATTATTACATTTTTGTATTTAAATGGCTATATGTAAGTGCTTTACAAAAATAACATGTATCCTTATAATTATACTTAAGATAACATTACATTTGTTATCAACAAAACACAAAGAGATCGCAAAATATTAATAAACGTTTTTACGGTTTATTTGTATTAACAACACCCATAGTTTCGTTATCCTCATCAAGATGAACCTCGACCTTTAAAATCCCCCTTTCTCCCTTCATCTGAAGATGATAGTGTAGTGGATCCAAGTGATTCATCTAGGGGTTCTGATGACTCCACTGAGCGTCTAGAGCCAATCTTCAATAGATTGGTGAGAGAGAAAGCGGAGAGGACATCAGCAGGTGGAGAGATACCACAACCTTCACAACCCCAACCCCAACCAAGGCCACGTGCCAGAAATCCACCACTCCCAAAGACAAGAGAGGTGGTGATTGGTCTTCCTGCTCCAGGATCTAGTTCTTCAAACCATGGAAGGAAGGGAAAGGGCAAGGGGGCAGAGGTGAAGGGAAAGGGAAAAGGGAAGATGGAGTAGAAGGTGATGTGATGCTTTATGGTGGAACGAGTAGATGGAACAACTGAAGATTTCTCATATCACAAATGCATCCACCATCGTTTTCATCAATCCATCCTTCCATTTTTAGCTTCAGCTTCTTCATCGTACTGGGCATGTATATCCACCAACTTTTGTAATAGATGATAGGAACTAGCATATGTTTGGTAGATTGTGTACTAAACATGGTCTTTTATTTCGTCTGAAGTTGATTGTAAGCTGTAAATTGTTTCTTGACTTAATGAACAACAACTTCAATGATTATCACTTGATCTTAACTCCAATACTTCTCTTGCATCATACAAATAGTGATTATAGATTTTGTTTTACCATTCCTCATTAACACTGCCCTTGGAACCATATTTTTGTTAGGATGAGGGTTAGTATTCTTTGAAAAGTTTTGATGATTTACCCTCCTCCACTGGTTCCAAACTTGTGGTTGGTTTTTATAACAGTTTCTCTGTAAGTGCTCAAAACTACCACATTTGAAACAAGCCTTCTTGACACATTGAAACTCATCACCTAACCTATTAGAAATTAGGCCATTAAAGTTTCTCTGATTGCCCCTAGGTTTGTATCTTTTCATCTGTTCCCTAGGTATCTCCTTATAATCTACCACTTTCCTAGAGATAGGTGCCCCAAATCTAGGAATATGAATGGCTTGCTTAGAATCAACTTTCTTAACATTTTCTATCTTCTCAGGCTGTGTTGTTTCAAATCTATCTTCCTCAGAATCTGATTCCCAATCTTCAATAGTAGGAGCATCAGATGACTTATCAGAACCTATCTTAGGTGATTCAATCTTGCTAGTCTCACCTACAGGTTTATTGAAACTAAATTCACTGCTAAATGACAGTTCTTTTGTAGGTGGTGCATGTTTCATAAGAGGTGGTGGTGGCATATCATTGTAACCAAGACCAGTACCCTCCTTGAATAATTTTTGACCTATTGGCTTATTTACTAGATTAGAAGCATACTGTGTTTTAGCAACCCTAACAACATGTTTTTCTTTTTCTACTAGGGCTTCTTGTTTTACACTCTCTGCCTCTTCTAGTTTCTTTTTAAGCATTGTAATTTCTTTGTTTTTAAGATCAATTTCACCACCTAGTATATTTATCTTATCAACATACTCAAACTCACATTTAATACAATAATTAAGCTTTTCTTCAACACCTTCTAGACCAACTATATAACCTAAGTTATCTAGAGACAATCTTTCTAATTCTTTTCTCAAACTCTCAATAATAGCTTTTTGTGATTCTAAGTTATCTTGACATGATTTGAAAGAATAAGTAGAATTTTTAGAATCATTAGATACCTCAGAATCTGAACCAGAAGATGAAGCATAGGCTATAAGAGCAAAGTTATGCTCCTAAGAAGCTTCACTAGCAAGAAAAGTTGCATTAGGACCTTCTTCAATCTGATCACTCCAGTCATAATCACCAATACCATCTTGAGCAACTAATGCTGAAGAAGAAGCAGGCTCTTCAGTGGTCTTCTTGTTGCCTTCAGTCCTCTTAGGAGCTCGACATTCCCTAGCAAAGTGACCCTTCTTCTTGCAGTTAAAGCACTCCATCTTGCTTTTGTCAAATCCAGATCTCCTTTGACCATCATACTTAACTTGCCTTCCAGTTCTTCTCAAGAACTTCCTTGCTTGGAGAGTCAACATTGCCATCTGCCATTGAAGATTTATTTCTTCAAGATCATTAGGATCAATTTGATCTAAATCTTGATTCAAAACAGTAACACTGGTAGTTAAATCAGCAAGAAAAGCACAAATTGCACCATCATTGACATTATCACTTACAGTGGTATTGTTAGCAATGGTCGTGGTTATTCCATAGGCAGCATTGGATACATCCAATGAGCTCTTGTGATTAGTGGAAACAAAAGCAATATTTTGACTAGTTGAAGATGCACCAGCAATGTTGTTCTCAGACTCATAAACCTTCAAGTTGTTGTAGAGATTGTCCAGAGTCATCTTTTCAAAGTCATCCTTATTTCTTCACACAACTGTGTGCACAGCCCAGTCAGGTGATAAACTTCCGATGAACTTCAAATTGATATCTTCTTGAGCAACTTTGTAGTCCACTAACTTCAGTTGGCTGATGAGTTTTTGAAGTCTGTTATAAGTGCCATCAAGTTTTTCTCCACTAAGAGCAGTGAAGTTTTCAAGCTGATGCTTGAGCATATTCTTCCTTGATTTCTTGGTAGCTTCATTACCAGCAAACCTTGTTTCAATAGCATCCATTAACTCTTTATCAGACTCATATTGTTCAAAGTCCAAAGCATACTCATTAGGTATTCCCATGGAGAGAATACTATGAGCTTTGATCTCCAGCTTCCTTTTGGCCTTGTCAACCTCACTAACAATGGCTATCTCTTTACCATCATCACCCTTCTTGGGAAGAGTATCACCCTTTTCAACAACATCCCAGATAGTGTAATCAATCATACGAATGTATTGCCTCATTCGCATTCTCCAAAATTGGTACTCACCCTGCTTGAGCATGGGCACCTTTGATGCAGTAACCATGTGAGTTTCGTCAGACATCTTAACTTACTTGAATATAACTTAACTAAACTTCTTCTTGGTTTCAGTTTCTAGATCACAAGCTCTGATACCACTTGTTGATCCCAGTTGAGCAAACGATCCTTTATAGAAACTGACTTAACAAAGATTTATTAAGTATCACGCATAATTTAATACTTAATCTTAAGAAGAAGAACAATAAACATTCAACACCTCAATATTATTATTAATACGAATACTCTAACCAGTATTAGGGTTTTACAACCTTGAAGTGTATCGACCTTAGATATAGCAAAACATACGTATATCTAATCTAACCTAGGACCTCCTTTTATAGACTAAGGAGTCCTTTACATAATAAAATACGTAACCTACAAGATAAATATCTTTTCCATATTAATCTAATACAAAATATTAAACCGACTATACAAAACTAGCAGTGCTTACAATACATTAGCAGTGGTTCTATATTACTACTAGCTGCGGTTTCACATCAGCAGTGGATTCATTCTTCTGTCCGTGGTTTCATTAACTCTGTCAGAGGTTCCAACACTTAGAATAATTCATGACTTGAGGAACCTAAAACCCAACATATTGTACATTGTGCTTAAATGGTTATAATTTTTGGTGAAGGGGTGTTTTTAATAGCATTAATGTTGTTTGATAGAATTTTGGTCTTAAAATGACATCACGCTTTATTTTGTTGTACAATATGCTTACTTTGTTGTAATTCTGAAAATTGGGTGCATTAAAGTGTTGTAAACCATGCTTAATTTCTTGTACGTCTTAACATTAAGAGTGAGATACCTTCGTGCATTATAAGTAGTATAGATATTAATATTATTTTATATGTTTTGCAACTTCATATCATAGCATATACAATCGGATTTTAAGCCTTTCCATATATAGATATGATATGGAGCAAATGAGTCAGTCAACGAAAGTCAACATACTGGTCAAACATCAAAGTCAACAACCTATTTAACCAGTTTTCCCGCCCATTCATTTTATAATCTCATTTTGTATAAATAGCTGTTAGTAAAACTTAGTGATTCATTCATGATATTGTAAACATTTCTATCCTGTAACAAACTCAACAAACTAATAACAAATCCTTTCTCAAGTTCGAATCTCTTATTCTTGATTCAAAGAGTTCCTGCTTTTGAATAGATCTTCTTCATTTCAATTGATTTCTGGAAGAACACAATTGTAGTCTATCATTTGGTATCTAGAGCCTCTTTCCTGGCAAACTACAATCAAGATTGTTACACTGACTTTCTTGATTTCCGGTTATCTTCTCCGGTCAAATTCTGGCAATATACAAAGATTCCGGCAAGAAATTAGCCACCACTAATTTCATTGTTCTTCTTACATATGATTAGTGTCAACCAATTGTACGATCACAAGACTAGCGCATTGGTTGCTTAAATCCTCTAGTTTTGAACAAAATGATCAAAAGCAATTGGGTTGAGTAATCAAGAACAGCACCAATAGACATTATTCCATTGTTGATGAGTGATAATGTGATTGGTATAATGGTAGAAACAAGAAATAACAGTAGAATTCAAGAACCTTCAATGGAGTCCCTTTAACAAACAGTCAATGAATTGCAAAGAATGATGCAAGAAATGAATACTGAGCTCATGAGGTTGAGATCTGGTGAAGGAACTAGAAATGGGAATCAGAATCATGGAAGTTCCAATGGAGGTCAACAAATGAAGTTTACCAGAGTTTCCAAGATTGAGTTTCCAAGATTTGGGGGTGATGATGTGAGGGGATGGATATTCAGGTGTGAACAGTTCTTCAAGGTGGATAGGGTACAAGACAATTGTAAGGTAAATCTTGCTTCACTCCATCTACATGATTTGGCACTTATGTGGCATAAACAGTTTGTAAGATTTGTTGGTGATGATGTTAATTGGGAAGTATATAAAATGGCTATTCTTAAGAGGTTTGGAAAAGAATATGATGATCCTTTGGGTGAAATCAAGAAACTAAGGCAAGTAGGATCTGTGGAGGATTACATTGATGCTTATGATACATTGTTGAGTAGAGTAGATATTCCCGATGAACAGTCCATGAGTTTCTTTATGGGTGGATTACAAACTGAGATTGAGTTGGCAGTTAGAATGTTTAAGCCAAGTTCTTTAGCAGAATTGTATGGATTGTGTAAATTGGAAGAAGCTAAGACTAGAATTTTGAAACATAAAACAAAAGATGGCCATACTTCCTACACCAAGATTTCAAAACACACATAATGTTACTAGCCCAAAACCTTTAGCCTTACCTGCTCCAAATTCCAATTGGAGGAATAGGGCATCTACATCTCAAAACAACCCACAAAGGAAACAATTAACCCAAAAGGAGTTGGAAGAAAAAAGGGCAAAGGGCTTGTGTTTTTACTGTGATCAGAAGTATGCACCAGGACACAAGTGTAGTGGGCAAGTGTTTAGTTTGGAAGTGATTGCAGAAATGGATCATGAGGAGAAGGAGGAAACAGGGGAAGAGATTGTGTTTGAATGTTTGAATGAGGACATTCCATGGGAACCAGGTCTAGGAAGTGTAGAAACAATGAGTCCACAGATCTCATTGAATGCTATTACTGGAGTCAGTAGTTATCAGACATTAAAAGTCAAAGGGGATGTAGGCAAGCATGAGCTATATATCCTTATTGATTGTGGAAGTACACACAATTTTTTGGATGTCAACACTGCCAAGAAGATTGGGTGTAAGATTACAAAAATTTGTCCCATGCAAGTGGCCATTGCAGGAAGGAACAGTCTTCTTAGTGAAACTATGTGTAAGGATTTTTCATGGACTCTGCAAGGTGAAACATTCACAACTTCAGTGATGTTATTACCATTGGGTGGGTGTGAAATGGTCCTAGGCATCCAGTGGCTCTCAACTTTGGGTAACATACTATCTAACTTCAAGGAGTTGAGAATGAGTTTTAAGTACAAAAAAAAAATTGATGACATTAAGAGGATCTATAAAAGCAACTCTCCAATGGATGCAAGGAAGAATTAGTCATTTTCAGTGTTTTTCCATGGCTATGTGTGTCTATCCAGCTACCATGTTACAGGCTGAGCAAACTGGAACTGGTAGTTCACTTCCTTTATTAACTCCATTGTTGCAAAAATTTGAAGATGTTTTTGCTATTCCATCCAGTCTTCCACCTAAAAAAAGCCATGATCACAGAATACCACTCAAAGAAGGAGCTTAACCTGTGAATATTAGACTTTACAGACACCCTCCTACACAGAAAGATGCAATAGAAGCTATGGTTAAGGAGCTTTTGGATTCTGGAGTAATTAGGCATAGCCAAAGTTCTTACTCTTCTCCTATTGTCATGGTCAAGAAGAAGGATGGGTCTTGGAGGATGTGTATTGACTACAGACAACTCAATAAATTAAAAATCAAAGATAAGTTCCCTATTCCTTTGATAGAAGAGTTGATAGATGAGTTGTGTCGATCTGTTATTTTTTCCAAACTTGATCAGAGGCCAGGTTATTACCAAATTAGGATGCATGATAGTGATGTTGCTAAGACAGCCTTTAAAACTCATGAGGGACATTATGAGTTTCTAGTTATGCCATTTGGACTTACTAATGCTCCCTCTACATTTCAATCCTTAATGAATACAGTCTTTAAACCTTATCTGAGGAAGTTTACATTGGTCTTTTTTGATGACATATTGGTCTATAGTCCCAACAAGGAATCACATATGAAACATTTGAGGTTGGTTCTATAGACAATGAGGGACCATCAATTGTATACTAAGTTGAGTAAGTGTACTTTTGGGGTCACAAGGGTGGAATATCTAGGCCATATTCTTTCTGATAAAGGGGTAGCAACAGATCCAACCAAAGTGGAAGCAATGAGAAATTGGCCCAATCCTTTAAATTTGAAGCAGTTGAGAGGTTTCTTGGGTTTGACTGGTTATTATAGGAGATTTATAAAGAACTATGCTCTCATAAGTCAACCCCTCACAGCTTTGTTAAAAAAGAATGCTTTTGTTTGGAATGCAAATGCTGAATCAGCTTTTGAAGCACTCAAAGTAGCTATGTCACAAGCACCAGTATTGAAGTTGTCTAATTTCAATGAACCTTTTATAGTGGAAACTGATGCTTCAAGGGTGGGTATTGGAGCTGTCTTACAACAAGGTGGCCATCCAGTTGCTTTCATGAGTAAATCCTTAGCACCCAAACATCACAGCTTATCTACCTATGAGAAGGAATTTTTGGCAGTCATTCAAGCTTTAGACAAATGGAGGGGTTATTTGCTTGACAGACATTTCACTATCAAAACTGGCCATTTTAGTTTGAAGTATTTGATGGATCAGAGGTTCACTACTCTAATTCAAATAAAATGGCTTCCAAAATTAATGGGGTTTGACTATGACATTGTTTACAAGAAAGGTAGTGAGAATGTGCTTGCTGATGCTCTGTCAAGAGTAGTGCATAATGGTGAATTGTTGCAATTCACTTGTAGTACAGTCAGTAGTGAGTTATATGGAAGAATTAAAGATGGGTGGAATAGTGACAAGGAGTTGCAAGCCATCATTGCCAAGTTACAAACCAGTAGTACTTCTGCCAAACACTACACTTGGTCTGCAAATCAACTGTTGAGGAATGGGAAATTGGTAATTAGAAAGGATAGTCAATTAAGGGAAGATCTGTTGAAGCATTTCCATACTGAAGGTTAAGGTGGACACTCAGGAGTGCAGGCTACTTTAAAGAGAATTAGTGCCCATGTGTATTGGAAGAAAATAAGGAAGGAAGTCAAGACTTTTGTAAGGACTTGCTGTGACAACTCGTAATTTCAGGTCATTTTACAAACTTTGAAAAATTCACTATTCATCTCGGGAATTTACTATTCATTGGTTACTATTCATCATTTTTGAAGTCGGTTTGAGACTTTGAGAGGTTATTTCAAAATTTTACTATTCACGAAACACTATTCATTCCCAGAGAAAAATCACTATTCATGATTCACTATTCATCATTTTTCGTAAACTAGGTTTACGAGTATCAAATACGCGTAACCTTGAGGGTTAAGCTGCGTATTCATGGAACATCATTGAGAACATTTCATATAGACTAGAGTTAGTCTACATATCATCAGTAACATCATTTTCATATCAGTTTATGCATGGGTTTGCATATTCCATTAACGTATATTTATTTATTAAATAAACGCTATCGCACGATCATTTATTTTGAATAATTGATCCGACACTTCCAACAATCATCCAAATATATTTTTTATACTCATTATAAGACTATAAAAATTATATTATTAGTTTACCCGATATTTTGAATTTATTTTGTATATATATATATATATATATATATATATATATATATACGACGGTTTTCGTAAATTCAATTCGATAAATATTTATTCACTCAATACTTGCGAGAAATGCATTTTTATAATTTTTATGATTTCAATATATTTTATTTTGTTCCGCTAAAATCGATTTCTAGCTAACGCTACACTAAATAATTTATTTAATGTACAAAATAATCAATATACATAACTTTATATGCATTTAATTATCAAAAACACATAACCTTGCTTCCCCATTTGATCTTGCCGACCTCCCCCGCCCCCACCATGTCACCCTCTTGGCTTGATATTGTTGACAATAAAAACTACACCTATGCACATTTGACTTGGATATTTCTTAAACATGTATTTTATTCCTTAAAACATACATACAACAAATGATTATAAGGTGAAAAATGGAGAAAACCTCTCCTTCCTTGTGGTGATCAGCCAAGAAGAAAAAGAACAAGAAACCATTGATTTTTCAAAGCTTCAAGTGTTAATCTATTCTTAGTGATAATCTAGTTAGGGTTTTGAAATAAAAACCTCAAGATTAATAGGTTTACTAGCCCAAAAACCTCATCATACTACTAGTAAGCTTTTCAAAAATTTTACTACTCTTTCATACTCATTCTTGATATATTTTTATGATCTAGTAACAAAAACATGCAAATATACTATGAATCATACCACTTTATACTTGTTTTTACTACTTATAATGAGTTTTAACTATCCTATATTTATTCCCATGAACCTTATCATTGTTGATAAAGTTTAGGAACCCATGACACCCTAAGAAGGTGTATGGTAGGACTAGAGTAGATTTGGTGTTGATTTGAAGTGGTTAGAACAAGTATTACACTAGAAAAATCATTTTCGACAACACAAGATTGAGGTATGTCCAAAATTGTAAAATCTGGAAATTTCGGCAGGTCATGGACTATTTTGGTTTATATTTCCAGAAAATAGACTTTAAAACGAAACCGTGGTCGCTTGAACGGGTTAAAACGGGTTTATAACGAAGAAGTTACGCTATTTTCAAGTTTAACGACGAAAACTAATTTTCTGAAAAATACAAGCTGTCAAGGATTATTTAAGGGGCAAAAATGAGTTTTAAACCTTATCTAAATGATTCGATTTATCAAAAATATATTAGTACACATTAACACGAAATCAAGGATATATAGAACGTAGAAAACGGACCTATAACGCTAAATATATACATATTTGAAATACGACAATCACAACTATTTTCTTCGGCACTAACACTTAAATATTTTTGTAAGTGTCAAAAAGGTTGTCGCGGATGACCATGTTTGGAGCCATTTTTCTCAATGATCGAGTTGGTTTTGGTAAAATAGTATCTATGAGTAAAAGTTAGTTCACCTGGCCTATTTTCCAAAAATGTCCAGCCGTTCGTCAAACGGATTTATAACGAGTAACTTATGACCTCTCAAACTTTCCCGAAAACTGTCCAGAAACTGCATTTTTAGCCCGACTACCTCACTTCACCATCATTTTTATCTAGGATCGAGACTCGTATGGACAAAATTTCAGTGTTACGAATTTTAGATAATGTTACAAGCTTTCTAAAACCATTGAGTTTGTTTCCTAACACTCGATATTTACCGATTTACGACTAGCTTTTCGAGGCCACTTAGCCACTTTCACGAATTATCAAAGTACATTATTTTACGACGAAAAACTATAATTTCTTGATAAATCACTTAACGATTATCGTAGAATGTCGTTACAACATTTATACGCGTAAAGTCATTTATAACTTGACAAGATGTCATAAATATATATTTCGACGATAAACTTTATTTTCAAAAATGCACAAGTGGTATAGATTACATGTGGATTGCATGTACGATGTATATTCATGATTTATAATAGATCATATCATTCATATTAGGTTGCAGATAGAGATTGCACCTCATTTCAGTATTGCCATTATATCATCATAATCATGTATCAGGTGAGTTTTCATAGCCCCGTCTTTCAAGTTTATACATTATTTCAAACCTACGGGGGAGAATACATTGCACATCATTTTTATTACGATACCAAGTATATCAAATTCATTACATTGCTTAAGTTACCTCGTTGCCAATTGAATGTCCCCATTTCATAATCATGAACCGTTAATTCCGGAAGAAGCGAGGGTGAGTGAATAGATCTATTGAGGGTGACTCCTCCATCCGGGTTGGTGGTTCCAACTGGTCAAACGGATGGATTTCATTTAATATCATAATTTGAGTTGTTTGGCAAAACACTCTGTTGGGGCGAACATCATGATCAGTCTAGCTTCGGTGTCATGTGCTTATAGCAATTGTAACATTTTTATGTGGCATATTTGTCATACATGGCCTACACTTGTGGTAGTCGTATAATACATTTTCATAAACTCTATGAACTCACTCAACCTTTGTGTTGACACTTTTAGCAATGTATTTTTAGGTATCTAAGGCATATACTTCATGGCATGCATAAGGACTTATCATAGAGTCGCGGTGACGACGCGTCTCACATGGATTTTATGCACTTTAAAACATCGTTTGGATTGCAACAAACTTATTTTCGCAAATGTTGGCTACCTTTTTGGGACCTATCTTTTGTAAACTCTGAATGTTTTATTATATCAAACGATGTGTTTTCCAAACGACACTTTAGGTCGTTCAATATAACTATAACTGTGATGCTATGGCAGCCATCCCCCAGGAATTCCATTCCGCTGCAAAACAGGTATTTTGGGGGTGTGACAGATTGGCATCAGAGCAAGAGTTATAGAGAACTAGGTTGTATCATTGACCCTAGACTATAACTACATCATCATAGCATCTCATCATTTCATCACAAGTGCATATTCACTATACATGCGGTTTTATACGCACATTTTGCGAGTTATTTACTTTCATTTCAAATCAATTGTCACATAGATGTCTTCAGATACCCATTCCATTATCCTTTCTTCAAATTCCAACGTGAAGAATGCCTTGTCATTCCCTATCACAATTTTAACATCAGTTGGTTCTACACCAGACTCACCACTCATATTATTCGATACTAAGACTGAACCCTTTGAGATGGACAAAGTTGCACCTACACCACCACTGTCACCATCGATTCTTCGTAGGAACAAGGCAGTTCCTATCATTCTGTCGGGACAGATTATACCATTTGGTAGGATTTATAGGCTTAGTCCTAATGGACCTATTAGGATGCTTACTACAAGGAAGAGAGTACATTATCTTACCCTCATTCTTAGGTCACCTGCTACTCATGTAATACAACCACCATCAGCTACTCATACCACTATTAGTCGTCCAATAGTGCATACTCTAGCTTTACCTCCGAAACGTCGCGAGACAACACGAAAGAGAGTAGTATTTCATTCACCCTCATCTCCTAACTTACCACTAGGATTTCCATCATCATCATCATTATCATCTAGAGCACCATCCGTGCCATCACATCTCATAGACACTACTCATACATCTGACTTGCAGATTGGGAAATGTGCATGATTTGACACACCATTACCATCTATCACTAAGATTATAGACACTACACCATCTTATAGGTTTGAGGACTGTGAGAGTTTCAGAGCTGCTGCTGTTAGACAGCCTACTGCTCCTACACTTGAGACACGATTAGACCATCAACAGGAACAGATAATAAGTACCTTTCTATCTAATGAAATCTTTATACTTTATTATCTCCACGATAATCACAACCTTTGTTTATTTCATTTCCCATTCCAATTGCCTAATTTTCAATCATTTCACAACAATATACCGTTATCTTACTAGGGATTAGGCCAACTTTATTCTTGACCAATTAGGAGAATATTACCATTCTATGAGGTTTTCCCAAGTATCCTACAAACCATTCAACAAATTTTATTTCAAGTTATTTTGCTACCACTTCATGAAATTATTTCACATAATTTTATTCCAAGCTATTTTACTATCATCTTAGGAAAATGGTTTCACAGAATTCTAAAACAAGCTATTTTGTTACCACCCTATAAATTGATTTTCAGTCATTCTATCAACTATTTACTACCATTACGCGAAACGATTTTCATGTTACTCTGAAAAATTGTTTGAGCCATTATCTTACAAAACAACACGTTGAATACCATCTAAAACTTCGGAGAAACATAATACCATTTCAACAAAACCAAGCATCACATCATTTGTCCTCGATTATACATAGCCTGATCACCTATGTATAATTCAGGAAGAATTATGTCATGAAAGTAACAAACATCATTTCAAACTTCCTAAAACAATCTTCATTTAAAAGCAAAGCCTTTTAATCAGAAAAAAATTGTTCATAAACATCTATTTTGTTAACACTCTATAGATACCTACACCAATAATCACTCACTCAACCGATAAGTTGAAATTTTACCAGTGACCTTTTTAGGAAGACTTTCCATACCATGTACGAGGAGGATTCCTCGATACAAGAAAACAATGAAAGGATTTCAGAACTACCAACAAGGACTAGAAGTATGTAGTAAGATGTTTTAAAACTCAACAGAAATCTTAAGACATCACGAGACAATTTGAGCCACTATCTTTGGACTAGAAGCCAAATTCTATCATTTCTAAAGTATCAGCTAGACCGAGTTACAAGATTTAGTACAAAGCGAATACACACTAAGCAACACTGTAGAAATAAACGAAGCCTCCTAACTGAGACTACAGAACATTCTATTAAACATGGCCTCAGCAATATGTAAACTTACCTACAACGAGTTTCCCTCAAAGGATAATTGAGTTAAATTAAGGTTATCGATATAAACTTCCCCTAAGGCATTGTGTTCTCTAGAAATTCCAGATAACCTCACTTCCATACCAAGAGATGCAACAAGTCTGAACATATCGGACAATCAATGACTCTCCATCTACAAGTAAAATCAGAACAAACATTCTTCGACATAGTATGAGCTGATATCTACATTTTTGTCAGCATAATAACAACCTCAGTGATGAACTATTTAGAAAAACTAAAGTAAGATTGAATACCTATGCCTATAGATTCTGCCTAACATCGACTGATAGACATTATCCAACATTAGAAACTAAACATTCATGCAGACATACCTACCCGACTACTTCATTATTTATAGTGCTTTCATTTTAAATGGATTTTATTTAAAATGTATTTATACAAATGATATATCTTGTAAGAAATAAGTATATTTTTTTTTCTGAAGTAACTATTTTGACAAGTAAGTTCTTTTTGGTCAATCTTTAACAAAACCTGCGTATGTTAAGAAACGTATAAACATCAATCTTTGATAAACAGTCCTATTTGGCATAACTACTAGATTTTGAATCATCAAGAAAAATATTACTTAGAAAGCCGTTTGTTCAAAATTATAAATTCATTCATTCAAAGAAAAGATTTCAAACGAAACACTCAATATCGGAACAAATTTTGAAAATCAACCACCACACCACATCACTTAAATATTTAGGGTTTTGTGACTTGACCACGTAGAGCGTGGAAATATATCGATAAGAGAAATTAAGAGAGACACCATCAAACAATAAACATTTTAGTAATGGAGACTAAGCACCTTAGGTAAGGAAGACTCAAGTCATGACATTCGTAAGAACTAGAAACGCGAGGAATCGCAACTGTTATCCATAATCTATTCTTTTCAATAATGTCCTTTTCGACAAACTTAGCATTTTGAAATTTGGCACGAGACACGTGATATCAATTTCAATTATACGTAATATAAGTTAGCCGATTCACCTTAGACTTCTGACAATCATCTCAAGAATTCCCATGGAACCTACTGGACATGAGTACCGCGTATTATCCTTAGCTCAATAGTCATAGCGAGAGAACGATTCAAATATTAGAAGATATGCTCAAAGCATATGTGATTGTTTCTGGAAATGATTGGGTAAATCATTCATCATCGAACAAGTTCTCTTACAACAATAGTTATCACATGAACATATTGAATGCACCAATTGAGGCACTCTATGGTTGAGGTGTCAATCACTTATTCACGGGCCAAAATCAGGAAAGCCCAATTCACTAGTCCATAACTTATTCATGAAACAACAAAGAAATCGTATAGATCAAGAATCAGTTACAAGCAACAACAAATAGATAGAAAAGCTACGTCGATATGCGACGCACAATATTGGAAATGTGAGCCATAAGTCACAAACCATTAGAATTTCAAGTTGGCAACAAAGTTATGTTGAAAGTCTCGCCTTGGAAAGGCGTGGTACGATTCAGAAAACGCGGGAAGTTAAACTCGAGGTACATTGGGTTATTTAAGATTCCGGATAGAGTATATCCCTTAGCATACAAACTTGATCTTTTGTCAGAACTCGCCAATTTACTTAACACATTTCATGACTCAAATATCCCCACATTTTCACCAATAACACCTTAGAAACCAACATGAACTGAATTCAGGGACTGAATTCCTTTTTGGGTGGGCGAATGTGACAACTCGTAATTTCAGGTCATTTTACAAACTTTGAAAAATTCACTATTCATCTTGGGAATTTACTATTCATTGGTTACTATTCATCATTTTACTATTTATCTTTTTGTAGTCGGTTTGAGACTTTGAGAGGTTATTTCAAAATTTTACTATTCAAGAAACACTATTCATTCCCAGAGAAAAATCACTATTCATGATTCATTATTCATCATTTTTCGTAAACTAGGTTTACGAGTATCAAATACGCGTAACCTTGAGGGTTAAGCTGCGTATTCATGGAACATCATTGAGAACATTTCATATAGACTAGAGTTAGTCTATATATCATCAGTAACATCATTTTCATATCAGTTTATGCATGAGTTTGCATATTCCATTAACGTATATTTATTTATTAAATAAACGCTATCGCACGATCATTTATTTTGAATAATTGATCCGACACTTCCAACAATCATCCAAATATATTTTTTATGCTCATTATAAGACTATAAAAATTATATTATTAGTTTACCCGATATTTTGAATTTATTTTGTATATATATTGTTATATATATATATTTACGACGGTTTTCGTAAATTCAATTCGATAAATATTTATTCACTCAATACTTGCGAGAAATGAATTTTTATAATTTTTATGACTTCAATATATTTTATTTTGTTCCGCTAAAATCGATTTCTAGCTAACGCTACACTAAATAATTTATTTAATGTACAAAATAATCAATATACATAACTTTATATGCATTTAATTATCAAAAATACATAACCTTGCTTCCCCATTTGATCTTGCCGACCTCCCCATGTCACCATCTTGGCTTGATATTGTTGACAATAAAAACTACACCTATGCACATTTGACTTGGATATTTCTTAAACATGTATTTTATTCCTTAAAACATACATACAACAAATGATTATAAGGTGAAAAATGGAGAAAACCTTTCCTTCCTTGTGGTGATCGGCCAAGAAGAACAAGAACAAGAAACCATTGATTTTTCGAAGCTTCAAGTGTTAATCTATTCTTAGTGATAATCTAGTTATGGTTTTGAAATAAAAACCTCAAGATTATTAGGTTTACTATCTCAAAAACCTCATCATACTACTAGTAAGCTTTTCATAATTTTTACTACTCTTTCATACTCATTCTTGATATATTTTTATGATCTAGTAACAAAAACATGCAAATATACTATGAATCATACCACTTTATACTTGTTTTTACTACTTATAATGAGTTTTAACTATCCTATATTTATTCCCATGAACCTTATCATTGTTGATGAAGTTTAGGAACCCATGACACCCTAAGAAGGTGTATGGTAGGACTAGAGTAGATTTGGTGTTGATTTGAAGTGGTTAGAACAAGTATTACACTAGAAAAATCATTTTCGACAACACAAGATTGAGGTCTGTCCAAAATTGTAAAATCTGGAAATTTCGGCAGGTCATGGACTATTTTGGTTTATATTTCCAGAAAATAGACTTTAAAACGAAACCGTGGTCGCTTGAACGGGTTAAAACGGGTTTATAACGAAGAAGTTACGCTATTTTCAAGTTTAACGACGAAAACTAATTTTCTGAAAAATACAAGCTGTAAAGGATTATTTAAGGGGCAAAAATGAGTTTTAAACCTTATCTAAATGAGTCGATTTATCAAAAATATATTAGTATACATTAACACGAAATCAAGGATATATATAACGTAGAAAACGGACCTATAACGCTAAAGATATACATATTTAAAATACGACAATCACAACTATTTTCTTCAGCACTAACACTTAAATATTTTTATAAGTGTCAAAAAGGTTGTCGCGGATGACCATGTTTGGAGCCGTTTTTCTCAATGATCGAGTTGGTTTTGGTAAAATAGTATCTTTGAGTAAAAGTTAATTCACCTGGCCTATTTTTCAAAATGTCCAGCCGTTCGGCAAACGGATTTATAACGAGTAACTTATGACCTCTCAAACTTTTCCGAAAACTGTCCAGAAACTGCATTTTTAGCCCGACTACCTCACTTCACCATCATTTTTATCTAGGATCGAGACTCGTATGGACAAAATTTCAGTGTTACGACTTTTAGATAATGTTACAAGCTTTCTAAAACCATTGAGTTTGTTTCCTAACACTCGATATTTACCGATTTACGACTAGCTTTTCGAAGCCACTTAGCCACTTTCACGAATTATCAAAGTACATTATTTTGCGACGAAAAACTATAATTTCTTGATAAATCACTTAACGATTATCGTTGAATGTCGTTACAACATTTATACGCGTAAAGTCATTTATAACTTGACAAAATGTCATAAATATATATTTCGACGATAAACTTCATTTTAAAAAATGCACAAGTGGTATAGATTACATGTGAATTGCATGTACGATGTATATTCATGATTTATAATAGATCATATCATTCATATTAGGTTGCGGATAGAGATTGCACCTCATTTCAGTATTGCCATTATATCATCATAATCATTGTATCAGGTGAGTTTTCATAGCCCCGTCTTTCAAGTTTATACTTTATTTCAAACCTACGGGGGAGAATACATTGCACATCATTTTTATTACGATACCAAGTATATCAAATTCATTACATTGCTTAAGTTACCTCATAGCCAATTGAATGTACCCATTTCATAATCATGAACCGTTAATTCCGGAAGAAGCGAGGGTGAGTGAATAGATCTATTGAGGGTGACTCCTCCATCCGGGTTGGTGGTTCCAACTGGTCAAACAGATGCATTTCATTTAATATCATAATTTGAGTTGTTTGGCAAAACACTCTATCGGGGGGAACATCATGATCATTCTAGCTTCGGTGTCATGTGCTTATAGCAATTGTAACATTTTTATGTGGCATATTTGTCATACATGGCCTATACTTGTGGTAGTCGTATAAAACATTTTCATAAACTCTATGAACTCACTCAACCTTTGTGTTGACATTTTTAGCAATGTATTTTCAGGTATCTAAGGCATATACTTCATGGCATGCATAAGGACTTATCATAGAGTCGCGGTGACGACGCGTCTCACATGGATTTTATGCACTTTAAAACATCGTTTGGATTGCAACAAACTTATTTCCGCAAATGTTGGCTACCTTTTTGGGACCTATCTTTTGTAAACTCTGAATGTTTTATTATATCAAACGATGTGTTTTCCAAACGACACTTTAGGTCGTTCAATATAACTGTAACTGTGATGCTATGGCAGTCATCCCCCAGGAATTCCATTCCGCTGCAAAACAAGTATTTTGGAGGTGTGACACTTGCAGTGTTTGTCAAAGGTTCAAACCTGAACTAGTACCTTATCCTGGGTTGCTACAACCCCTACCTATTCCCACTCAAGTTTGGACTGAAGTTTCTATGGATTTCATTGATGGATTGCCTATGTCCAAAGGTAGATAAGTGATTATGGTGGTGGTAGACAGGTTGAGTAAATACAGTCACTTCATTCGCCTTACTCATCCTTACACTGCAATAACTGTGGCACAAGCTTTCTTGGATAAAATTTACAAACTTCATGGGTTACCAAAGGTAATTGTCAGTGATAGAGATACAATTTTCCTAAGCAGATTTTGGAAAGAGTTGTTTAAGCTGTTACAAGTAAGTTTGCACATGAGTTCAGCCTACCACCCTCAAAGTGATGGTCAAACTGAAGTGGTTAATAGGTGGTTAGAATGTTACTTAAGGTGTATAAGTGGGGACAGACCCAAGGAATGGTTCAATTGGATTGCACTTGCAGAATATTGGTATAACACTTCCTATCACACATCTATTGATACCACCCCTTTCCAGGTTGTGTATGGCCAAAAGCCACCAGCTCACATCACTTACAATTCAGGAGATAGTGTAGTAGAGACAGTGGATAGATCTTTGACTGCAAGAGAATCTGCTATACAAGTGTTGAAGTTTCATCTCAAAAGAACTCAAGATAGAATGAAGATTATGGCAGATCAAAGAAGGACTGAAAGGGAGTTTAATGTGGGAGATTGGGTGTTCTTGAAATTGCAACCTTATAGACAGTCCACTCTAAGGAAAAGTAAGCATCACAAGCTTTCTCCTAGATATTATGGTCCTTTCAAAGTTTTAACAAGGATTGGACAAGTTGCATACAAGCTAGATTTGCCTGCTGATACTCAAATACATCCTGTCTTCCATGTGTCTCAACTAAAAATATATAGAGGAGATACTCCAACAAAATCTGGTACATTGCCTGTATGTGATTCAAATGGGGTAGTTTCCTTGTAGCCATATGTTGTATTGGATAGAAGGATGGCAAAGAAAGGCAATGTTGCAGCAGTCTATGTTTTGGTTCAATGGCTCAATGGCACTGTGGAAGATGCAACATGGGAACTGTATGATGACATAGCTGCCAGATTTCCAAATTTTGATCTCAATTCTTAGTTACTTGTGGACAAGTAACATTTGAAGGGGAAGGCAATGATATGGAGCAAATGAGTCAGTCAATGAAAGTCAACATACTGGTCAAACATCAAAGTCAACAACCCATTTAACCACTTTTCCCGCCCATTCATTTTATAATCTCATTTTGTATAAATAGCTGTTAGTAACACTTAGTTATTCATTCATGATATTCTAAACATTTCTATCCTGTAACAAACTCAACAAACTAATAACAAATCCTTTCTCAAGTTTGAATCTCTTATTCTTGATTCAAAGAGTTCCTGCTTTTGAATAGTTCTTCTTCATTTCAATTGATTTCTGGAAGAACACAATTGTAGTCTATCAAGATATTACAAGGATTGCTATACCATTTAATCCAATTGATTGTGGCTTTCCTATATCTAATTGAAATCCATGTGGAAGTGTAAAGCTTGATGTCGCTGAGAGTAAGGCTTTGGATGTTTTGCATTAAAGGATGTATTATTATGAGACCGCCAAAGGATCCATGGGGAAAGATTGGACATCGGCATCAAGAGTAGAGCATGCTCTATTTTTTTTTGTTTGGCGATATTAAAGACATCGCTGAGGCTGTCGATTTTAATGTTGCGAATGTTCCAACATTTAAGGACCTCCAACCATTAGACATTGTATTGAATGAATGTTACATTTAAAATGTTAATCCTTATCATTATAATTTATAAAGTTATTATTTGGGTTGTTTTGCTGGACAAAATTTGTGGAGATTGGAGTTTGATCATGCTTTAACGACAATGCTTGGTTAACTGGTTAAAGTAGTTTGTTTTACAGTATTTGGCTACGACTGCATTGTTTGGCAATTGATTTATCACCATTGCTGACACATTACTTTTGTAAACTACTACTGTAAATCATTTACGTGTTATTTAATACAATATAAAACTATTTTTGTCATCAAGTTTTGCTTTGTGGGTTTCTCCCTAAAGAAGCAAACAAAAATTTCTTTTTTCCTTCCTTTCTTCCTTTCGATCTATTTGTTCCATCTAATATCTAAGTGCATTCGAGCTTTACTCTACATCTCATTAACTTGTGAATTTAATGTTGCAAAAATCGTGAATCGGTCAAGTCGGTCGACCACCCTGCAGCGAGTAATCGGTCAAGTCGGGATTAATCGGTGATTAATCGGATTGGCATTTCCTGTAATTTTTTGGTATTTCTGGAGACCAAACTAAAAATCTTAACCGATTCCAAGCCTGCTATGTTTCCAAACCTCAATAAAAGGCTCAAATTCTGATTATGATGCCCATTGTGCGTTATAAATGAAATATACGATCTCCAAATTAAGTAGAATGCCTAAATTATTATTATTTTTAAAATGACCGATTTTCCTGATTCGGCCGATTTTTTTACCGATTCGGCCGATTTTTGACTGATTCAGCCGATTAATCGGCCGATTCGGCCGATTTTTTGACTGCTTAGTGTCAATTTTTTCCTAGGCCGATTTTTAGATCGATTTTCGAAAATCGACAAGGTACTCGGTCGATTAACGATTAATCGGCAATTAATCGACCGAGTTGACCGATTTTTGCAACATTGCTTGTGATTAAAAAAATAGTATTAGGAAATCCGTGCACTACAAGGGTTATTACCTATATTTTATACACACCTGACGAACTTGAGCTAACTTTTTACAAAACTAGTCTATGGTATTTAATTTGGGACATGTTACATTGCAATAGCTGTTAATCCCAGAATTAACACCTTTGAAGTTTGACCCTCCATACTTTTTGTTAGGGGTGTGCAAGAAACCGAAAAACCGAACCTAAACCGAAAAAAACCGAAGAACCGAAACCAAACAAACCGAAACCGATTGGAAAACCGATGGTTCGGTTTTTATATTTTGGAAAAACCAAAGTTTTTGGTTCGGTTTGGTTTTAGCTTTAAAAACCGATAAATAAAAACCGAACCGACATTAAAGTCAAAATGCATATAAGACCGAACCGATGAAGACTTTGTTGCATAGGGGAACATAAATAAGTTTTGAAGCTAATGGACGATGGATATGCTCTGCTAGGTTAACTATATCATGTCGAGTAACTACGCTTTGTTTCATATGCTTCTTGAACATGTCATTCAGGACAGATAATAAGTTCTCTTCTAGGGTGTTTTCTGTTTTTATTTTTATTATTGTGTTGCTCTATGACACATAAACAACTCTTTTTAGGATTTTATATGGTCATTTGTTTCTTATTGTCATTATTGTGTTTTTCGTTTTTCTTAATGGTTGTTTGGATTGTTTCTTCAAAGCTTTGAAGGTGTTATTTTATAATATATGTCAAATCTACTTTGAAAAAGCAAAGCTCGATAAATCTTATACAAACCGAGAAAACCGAAAAACCAAACCGAAAAAAACCGACAACCGAAAAACCAAACCGACACAAAACCGAAACCGAATGGTTTCTAAAAATCACAAACCGAAATTTTTTGGTTCGGTTTCGGTTTTATACAAAAACCGAGCCAAACTGAACCATGCTCACCCTTACTTTTTGTTCAATTTTTTTACATATTTATATTATTTTATATGTTTTGCAACTTCATATCTATATAGCATATACAATCGGATTTTAAGCCTTTCCATATATATATATATATATAGTATAGCCGTGTGACTATAACATTCTCTTTAAAAAACAATAGTAGTCACACAAAGCTGTCATTTCACTACTCATTTGATTAATCTTCAACTATCAACTTCGAACACAAACATAAATCTGTTACGATTTGATGTTAAAACAATGTGGAAATTGAAGATTGCAGAAGGTGGTAGTCCGTGGCTCCGGTCGACTAACAATCATGTTGGCAGACAAATTTGGGAGTTTGAGCCGACGTTAGGTTCTGTTGAGGAACTTGCAAATATTGAGAAGGCTTGTCAGACGTTTCGTGATAATCGGTTCGAAAAGAAACATAGCTCAGATATGCTTATGCGCTTTCAGGTACACTTTAATCATTTAGTCGGTTAAACGTCTAATCATTTAGTCCGTTAAAACTTAAAAGTAAATATTTAGTGATCTTATAATGTGTTTAGTACAAGTAAATATACCTTCAATTTTTTGTTTATTGTGACTAAACATATAGTAATGACTAATGAGTATAAGGGGCAGAGCAACTCTTGTTTGAGTGGGTTGAGCCAAACTGTCATCGTCTCCCCGTGTTTTTCTGTTGTTCTCAAACTTTTATCACCAATCACCGGCTCCAGTGAAGGCTATGTTTTCCTTTTTAGTGTTTCATCTTTTTCTGCATATGGGTGTCCAAGCCTCAACTTCTTTTCCCTTTCGAGGTTCAAGCAAACGTGAGATAACGTCCAGTGTATTCAGACGAGATCTGTTCATGTGAATCTCCTTCAGTTTGGTTCTTCCCTAGAAGTTTGGTCTAGGCATTAGGTGGAAGTGGAGCATCAAGGAGTTTAAGCAAGGTTCATCAAGCCCTTTGACACACTTGGTTTATAGTTTCTGAATGATTACGTCTTTCCCAAGCTTCTGAACAAGAGTCCTTTTTTTTTTTTATTATTTTTTTTTCTACGTGCGTGTTCAGATATGAGTTTTATCATTTCAATTTCTTCAAAAGGTTTAAATTGGTGGAGAAAGCTCAACTCCGTATACCCGTGGGTGTTAACCCCAAGCAATGTTCAGCTGTCCCTGCGAACCGGGGGGTGTTAGTTGGGATTAAGCCCAAGACCTATTACTTCAAAAGCCCCCCTTTCCCGGCCCCACAAAGACATTTGCGTTGGGGTAATGATCAATGTACGCACATCCAAGTATAATTCAAGGTTTATAATAGGTTTAAATGGTAATTTGGTTTGTAGTTTCCAATAGTTTCCTCGAATGTATCATCACTTTATGACGTATATAGACTGCTTTTTTGTTTATATGCAATATAATTCTTATGCTAGTAACCACTGATGAGTGTCTTAAGCCGCTTAACATTGTGTAAGATTGGTTTATGGCGCGCAGGTGCACTGACTTTGATAAATCTTTATCATATCAAGTGGTGAATACCTAGATTTATTTTATCTATACCAAGCGCTTCTGTTTTGCTTGTTATTCTGTATATCGTTTAACATCAAACACTATTTTTTGATAATGTAGTTTGCAAAAGAAAACTCAGTCTCTGTTTATCCACCAAAAGTCAATCTAAAAGACGATGAAGATATTACGGAGGATACAATAACAAATGTGTTACGAAGAGCTATTGGTTTTTATTCAACCCTCCAGGCAGATGATGGACATTGGCCTGGAGACTACGGAGGCCCTATGTTTTTATTGCCTGGTTTGGTTAGTCTTGTCTATTATTGCTTTCATACTACAGTTCGTAAGTTGAAAGAATATTTCCATTTGTGTACGTAAAGTTCTCCAGCTGCTAGATGCGCCTTGTACTTGACCTTTTTGGATAATACAGCTTTAATGGGAGCCTTTTTTAAAAAAATTATGTAAACACTAACTTCATGAAATCAATGACCAATGCAATGCTGACAGTAAAAGTTGATCTATGACAGGTTATTACGCTAACCATTACCGGCGCACTGAATGCCGTCTTATCCAAAGATCATAAGCGAGAGATATGTCGTTACCTATACAATCATCAGGCGTATCGCTTGATGCTTTTCTTTATTTGTGATATACCTTATGATACACATATAACTGTCGTTACTTCTTCCATGTTTTGAACGTACATCATCCATCTAAAGGACTACGAACTGTGATACCGCAGAATAGAGATGGTGGATGGGGTCTACACATCAAGGGTCACAACACAATGTTTGGTAGTGCCTTGAATTATGTTACTTTGAGATTGCTGGGTGAAGGAGCTAATGATGGGGAAGGGGCGATGGAGAAGGGGCGGAAGTGGATTTTGGACCATGGTGGTGCCACTGCAATACCATCCTGGGGAAAGTTTTGGCTTTCAGTATGGCAACTTGCCCCTATTCTTGTTTATATAATCATATATTACCTATCTATTCTTCTTATTTGCTGCTTAACTAGGTTCTTGGTGTATTTGATTGGTCTGGAAATAATCCGTTGCCCCCTGAGATGTGGCTCCTTCCATATTTCCTACCGGTTCATCCAGGCAAGCGCCTCACATTGATCATTATAATAAGATATTTTTGTAATAATTAGCAATTTCTACTTTAGGTTTTCTAAATTATAATAGTCCATCAGTTTAGTAGTACATTTTGATTGTAATTGTTTATCATCATTATCCTGTTTTTCTTATGCTGAAATCAATCCCATTCATGACATATTCGTAATATTCTCAAAAGCTCATATGATGTGCAAGACAAATTCTCGTGCATAAGCATTGACAATAAGTTTGTACATGATGTAGTATGTAGAAGAGATTTTATGGAGAAAGTTTCAACATCAGTAAGTTTAGTACTTTGGTGCTTATATATTCATGATCTGGCGCTTTTTACCTATGAATATGTGGATATAGTTTGGTCTGCTCATCATTTTATGTTTAGTTCTTTCCGCCTCACTATGATCATAGTGTCATCGCATTGTGGAGATAGTTCATTAGATGCTAAAAATTCATTACTCTATAGCTAAACTTTCACCTCAACATTTCAGGTACGATGTGGTCTCACAGTCGAATGGTCTACCTGCCTATGTCATACTTATATGGGAAGAGGTTTGTTGGACCCATCACATCCACAGTTCTAGCCTTGAGAGAGGAGCTGTTTGATGTCTCCTATCATGACATAAGATGGAACAAAGCAAGGAATCTTTGTGCATAGGTTTGTATACATGCTTCACTCATACACTAACATTTCAGATACATACCGAGGTTTCATGAGTGCTTTGATACTTGATACAAACCACGGTTGAATTCTTATTAAGATAACAAAATAACAAAAATAAAATACAAGATAGTGCCTAATTTCTAGATGTAGGCGACCTCCCAATGTCTAATGACTCCAAAATCTGCATACCCAATACTGTAACCCTAATACCCTATAAATAATGTTGTCCCAGCGGGGTTTTAATACACGAACAAATAAGTAAACGAAACAAGTAACAGCAATATGATTCAATAACGCTTTTATTAAGAATCAAAGTAATGGTTTTTACACTATATTTGTACAATATTCTGGTTGTTTACAAATGAGACTATCAAGCCCTATTTATACTGATTGAAATGACATGTAGAAGCATCGTATCCCTTCTGAACCGTTTTGATGTTTCTGCCTTTGTGTCGTTTCACCAAAAGAACCGGTGTGTTGTTTGGGTTTGACCGGTTTCCTCCAATATAACCGTTTATCAGCAGTTAATAGGTTTGTGTTAAACCTATTTGGTGCTTGTAACTTCTAAACTAAACATGTAGCCCCTCGTTCTTCTAAATTAACAATAATGAGCGCCTAAACATGAGCCATGACTCAAGATTAGTCCAACAATCACCCCCTAATCTTGATCATGCTTTAGTAGCTCCTTCATACTTCATGATTCGTCTTTCTTAGAAAGTCCTTGTCTTTATACTATGGCTTTTTGCTCATTCTTTGCTTGACCTCTTTGTCTTGAATGTCTTCACTTTTTTTGTATTCTTCAATCATTTCAAGTCGTCTCTCTTTCGTTGATTTCCACTTCTTTGCTGGTCGTTGTCTAACCACACTTATTCCATCACTGGCCTCTATGCCTTTTACATAACCTCTTCTTAGCCCTGCAGTAACTTCCATCCCTTCTAGTGGGATCCTAGTCTTCATAGCTTCCTTGCTATCTTTTTCCATTGCCTTGGCTTTCACTAGCATCACTTGCTTAGGTTCATGTCTTGAAATCTCCTTTGCAGTCTTACAATAACTATCCAGCACTTCATAAAGTTCTCTAGTCTCTATGTCAATCTTACTTGGAAATCTTGAACTATTGACAGCCTCTCGAATCTTCTTTAGACATTCTACACTTGTCATCTCATTCTTCATCTTGTTTTCAAATGAACTTTCTCGTTCATGCATCTTCTTCTCGAACTCTAGCTCTCTCATTCTGAACTTCTCCTTGATTTCTTGTTTCTTTTCTTCAAAGTCATGAAGTATTTCATACTTCCATAACTCCAGTTTACTTTTTAAGTCAGTATCAATTTCTGACCTTAAGTCTTCTAAGCTTTCATTTTGGATTTCATTCTTATTAATGATAATTCCCTTCCGCCTTGGTTCTTCTTCTGAAGGTGCCTTTACTAGTTCATCCTTATCAGTCATAGTTGCCATCAACAATGTAGGTTCGTTGTCTTCTTCTACAATGTTTGTCTCTTCTTCTTTATTCTTCTCTGGACAATTTCTAGCAATATGTCTAAATTCATGGCAATTATAACATTCTACACCTCGTTTTCCTTTCTTGAAGCGGTTTTGATCTCTAGAGTTTTTCTTTCTCCAATCACAATCATCCCCATCCTTGCTTCTAACATTTGTTGCCTTTTCGTCACACCAATTGTCTTGAGACGAATTAGATCTTCCTTGTTCACTGTTCTTAAAACCTTTCCCATGACTCGACTTGTTGTCATGTTTTGTGAACAATAACCTATCCTGATTGTCACTAGGGCTTCCGTTAAAGAGGTTTACTCTTTCCTCAAAGGCTTTTAGTCCTCAAAGGCTTTTAGCCTTCCAATTGTCTCATCTAGGGTTGTGTTTTCTAGATCAGAAAATTGTTCTATGGCTGCTACAATCTGTATAAATCTCTTCGGTACGGAACTTAGAAGTTTTCGTACTAGAGTTGGTTGATCAAATGTTGATCCTAAGCCACTTGCCCTTGTAACAATACTATTGAGCTTTCCCGAGAAAGCATCAATACTATCATCTTCTTTCATCCTCAACATCTCAAATTCCGTTTTGAGAGTTTGTAGCCGTGCTTTTTGCACTCTATCTACACCTATGTGCCTAGTTTGTAGTGCTTCCCAAATTTTTTTTGCACTCTTACAACTAGCCACTTGCAAAATCATATCCTCTGGTAATGCATGGTAAAGATATACAGTTGTAGCCATATCTTTCTTTATATCCAGTTCTTCATTACCTTTAGGTTCTATTATTTCCCAAAGCCCGTTTGCCCTTAGTATGGTTTTTATACGCAGAGCCCATACTTTTTAGTTTGTAGGTTTCAAAATAGGACATTGAAATTAGGTAAATGATGTAACCTCCTTGTGAATTACGATTTCCTTGTTTTTATCTCCTGACATTGTGCCTAAAAGTTATTCCTAACTCTAATAGGGAATTAAAAGTAGGAATATGGGAAATCCTATAATTCAAACTAGGAATCAAAAGCAAAAATTTCTAATCTTACAAGACTAAAAATTATAAAATTCAGATTTTAGTTTTAGAATATAAAACCCGAATTCTGCGATTCCTCCACGATACGATTTTCTATCCTTGTTGCTTTTTGGAGCCCAAAAGAACACCTAAATGTGTTCTTTTCCTTCCTGGTACAACCAACCAAACGCACCCATTTCGTGTCTTCTTCCTTTTTTATTTCGTTCGAACCCGAAAGTAAAGAAAAATCTTTCCTTTGTTTTTCTTTTCCGAAGCAGTAACCACAATTGTTCCTCTTCCTCTTCTTTCCTTTTCGAACCACTGAAAACACCAAACCAATGTTTTGTTTCTTTCTGCCCTTCTTTGAAACAGCCCAAAACAAAACTCCGAACAACTTCCAATTTGTTGTCCTTTTTCGAAATCAGTAAACACAAAAGTGTCAATCCTTTTGTTTTTTTTTTCGAAACCAATAAACACCAAAAGTGTTCTTCTTGCTTTTCTTTTCGAACCAGCAAGCACCAACAAAGGGTTCTACCCTTTATCTCCTCGAACCAGTAAACACCAACAAAGGGTTCTACCTTTTTGTGTTTTTTTTTCACAAAGCAAAAACACGCCCTTGGTGTTCTTCTTCTTCCTTGTACAATCAATCAAACGCTCCCTTGATGTTTCTTCCCTTTTGCTTTTTTTTTCAAACCAAAAAAAACTATGCCTTTGTTTTTTTCTTCCCGTAACAGTAAAACACAGAATATGTTTTCCCTTTTCTCCTTTCTTTTTCGAAACAACAAAACAAACACCAACGCAGTTTTTTTCTTCCTGCACTTGTTCCAACGAACCCGCACACTCAAAAAACCAAACACTCTCCTTGGTGTCTTCCCCTTTTTTCTAAATTAACAATAATGAGCGCCTAAACATGAGCCATGACTCAAGATTAGTCCAACAAATAATAGAGGCTCTCTATACTTACCATAATAGTTTAGCTTAGCTAATACATATAAAAGGAAACTAATAATAATAGAAACAACTAATTAAAATCAGCCTTGCACTTATGAAGACTGTCTAAAAGCGTTGGATCGTATAATTACTCCCCGCTAAAGCACACACCTTGTCCTCAAGGCGTGACTTTAAAATTTCCTCTTGATCGATCTTTGTTCCGGGATCCCATCGTTTGACTTGAAGTTCTAGTGCAGCCTCCTTATCACTTTCATCAACCAGCATCACTTGTAAAGTCTAACTTGGACACCGGTGACCTGGGGTGAATTTCTTATCACACCGATAACACAATCCTTTAGTTTTCTTGGCTTGTAGTTCTGAATAAGTTAATCTTCTAAAGTTCTCTCCCTTGAAAGGTTTGCTACATTGTTGAATGGTGTGACCCACCTCACCATAAGACATTGTTACAAGTCTTGTTCTCATCAGTAGAAATTGACATATTCATGGCATGATGAAGCCCTTCTGGTTGCATCACACGAACAGATGCACGAAGCTCAAGTTTGAGTCCATTAATAAATGTGCCCTCCAAAACCAGTTCTGGAACTTCAACAAGTTGACATGCCAATCTCTCATAAAAATCCACATAATCCCTAGCAGTGCCGTCTTGAGTGATCCTTAAAAATTGTTCATAGAGTATTCCCTCATAAGATTTTTGAAAACGTTCCAATAACCGTATTTTTAATCCTTCCCAAGACCAAAACGGAGCCCTTCCCTCACTCTCACGATACCATGATAAGGTTGGACCCTCCATAACCATGATAAGGTCAGACCCTCAATACAAAAAACGACAGCCCACAACCGATCGATCTCCTAGATTTCTTGGATGTCAAGATATTTTTCCATACGATATATCCATCCATGAGCATCTTTACCCTCGAAAATCGGCATTTTTAACTTTCTAAAGCAAAAATCAGCCTTAAACGATCCCCTTCTAGGTTCCCGTGTGTTATGATATCCTATCCCATTCGATCTAGACCCTACTTCAAACGCGATGTTATTTTTATCCCGAAACACAACACCCTCAACCCTTTTTTACTTCGGATCGAATGACCCATTTAAATTTCGGGTGTTCATGAGAAGCCCAAAATCGTCATATTGTGAACTAGTATTCTTTTTCTCATTCTCAGGTTGGATCTTACTTTGTGCTAGTGGTTAAGGCTTCCTAGGCCTTCGTCACATCATAGAATCGCTTTGTAGCTCTTCATGCATCGCCTTGCTTTCTTTTTGCATTATAGCGAACGTATCATTGATTTCTATTTGCATTACGGACTGGACTGACGCTTCAACGGAGAACCGGTTCGTCCGGAACCGTCCGGCTGAACCGGACAAAACCACATAAAAGCACAAAAAACCGGGATCCTTTTGGAAAACTGTTTCGGTGTTCGGTCCAGTTTAAAAAAATCATGTACGACGATAAAAAAAAATGAAAGTTATATTAATTAGAGAGAATTTCATCTATATCCATAGAAAACTTGATATCCTTACAAAATTTCAAATTACATCAATATCCTTTCAAAAATTTGAATATACTCATATATGTCCAAAATCTAAACAAATCATGATTAAGTAAATTTAATTTCCAAAATACTATATAAATTTCTCTTACAATGCTATATTACTCTTTTACCCTTGTTTATTTTCCTAAACTAAAATCTCATTATCACGGTTATCCTCTTCTTAGGGGTTGAGATCTTATCAAACAATTGGACAAAGCTTGTTATACGATCATCACTTCGATGCTAATTGATCAATGTTATTACATTGTTTTCTTAATTTTCTTTAGAAACCCATTCCAAAATAAGTAGATACAATATTGACCCATTTGTTTATGAAATAAAGCGAACAGAGGAAAAGAACAGTAAAAAACTATTACTAAATCACAGACAAATGCAACCCAACTGATTGAAAACAAACAACAACCAAAATACGGTACCTCAAATATAAACAAAAACATAGTTATATGATAATGCCATTTATAGTGATATTAGTTTTGAAAAATTGTTGTATAATTCATCGTATTGGGACAATAACATGAATGTAATGGATCGGTATGTTTCTTCGTCCAGAGATATATATCTAGTTCTAATGATTAGGGGGAAGGGTAAAATGGTACTTTTTTTATTACTTGGTAATTTAATTAAAAAATTATATATCAAAATCATTTAATTATGATTAAATTTGTTATTTGGATATGTGTGAGTATTTATAAACTTTCTAAAGGATATTGATGTAATTTGAAAATTTGTAAGGATATTGATGTAATTACAAAGTTTTTCAAGGATATAAATAAAATTCTCCCTATTTATTATATGGAGTTTTTTTTCTTTTTTTTTGATTAGTTTGTACAATAAAGATAATTACGTGTATTTTCTATGTAGGGGGTGTTTTTTTTACATTATATGAATGGTTGAAAAGTCGAATGGTTGAATTTTGTTATATTAGATGGTTGTACTTGAATTGGTTGTACATTATGCATGATTATTTGTGTTGCTGAATTTTAAGTTTTTACCATCTTAATGACATTAATGTACCAAAAGGGCTTTATGCATTATTATATAGTAAGATAAAATTTGTATTAAGTTACACTGGTGATTAATATATTGAACATTTTCAAAAAAGAAAAGAAAAAAACCTAAAGGGTACCATAACACTATGCCTAGCAACCTCTAACGATGATTATGATCATCTTTCACACGATGATATGAAACTCCCAATTTCACTAATTTAATCAAGAACCTTTAAAGAGACTCACTCTCCAAACACTTTACTAATCTATAAACTCATAAACCTCTTTGTACCCAAAAATCCCTAAATTCATCATGAACCCTAACCTAATTAAGCAAATAATACAAGAATTAAGCTTACTTACTTGTGGGTATTCTAATTTAGGGCTAAACTCTTGATGAAAATACAATTTCCTTGACCAATTTGACACTAACAAATTATTTCTTTTTCCCTTCTCTCTGATAACCCGTACCAAACACATACTACACTCTTTTACACTTTTAGAGAAAGTCAAATAGAAGTTATTATATCTGAAAAATCTGGTACTAGTTTGATTTTGTGGCAGAATTGCTCCCTCAAGTTTCATTCTTCGAGTTTTAGCTACATATAACTTTCAACACTTATACACTTATCACTTTGACTTATGATTTAACTTCTAACTTATTAATTGACTAATCAATCATAATAAGTATTCTAACACATTTATAATAGTCATATTTAAAAATTGCATTATAACATAGCAGTACATCATTTGGTTTTGGGGTGTAACACAAAAGGCTTGCGTTCTAGTGGTATCCTTTGTTGTGTGAGAAGCTTCACAACTAAATGGTTGTGAGTTTACTCGCTTAGGACATGTACGATAGATTTGTTGAATATATTGTGACATAGTTAGTTGCCTTTTAAAATAAAATTTATGTGATCATTAACTAAAACAATGAAGGAAATAATAGTTGGCGCTTTAAATTTGGACAGACCTTGCTAAGAAATACACTTTAAAAAAAAGTTAAAAACGGTCTAAAAGTTGGGCTCCCAAATTACTACAATAACTAAAATAGTTTTTGGGCCCTATAGGATATTTGGTTATTGCCATTGGTCACATTGCACATCCTAATATCCAGCCCTTACTATGAGTCAATCATGAGCCTTTAAGATGCGTGAGTATTGTTTCTTTTGTGGTTTACATGTGGTAAAAAGATGAATAGAAACCTCTTATAGATGTGGTTTGTTTACTCGGTCCATGTTAGAAAATGTCCTATTTTTTCATAAACCTTGCCACTAAGAGAAGCACTTTGGATTCACATAATTTATATCTAAAAAGTTCTAGATTCATTTAGTCCACTTTATTAAGAGTCTGTTGGATACGTGGCATAGCCCTAAATAGGTGTAGCCCAACTTTTCATTTGGTGACTAATTTCAAGTAAGGATGGCAAAAAAAACTCGAACCCGGGAAACGTGAACCCGAACTTTTTGGAGCGGGATGGGGCATGCTTATCAGTTTACGGGGTGGGTTTCTGTTAAAGTATCTAAGATTGTTTGTTTAATTAGTATTATGTTTAGAAGATATTTTGTAATCTTAATCATGAAGGATACTTCACTAGTAAGGATCCTTACTTCCTAAGGAACCTTAAACATTAAGTACCCTTGGCTCTTAAGAGTATTAGATATTTAGTACTTTTAAACATTAAGTATCCTTAGCTCTTAAGGATATTAGATATTTAGTATTCTTAGCTAGGAAGTATTCTTACTTGTTAAGGATACATAAATATCTACCAAGTCTTAGCTATTAAGTACTTGCTTACTAAAAATACTTAGAAGCAAATAAAAGTTTATGTATTAAGTTTTGTAATCCTATAAATAGATGTAAAGGCTAAAGATGAAACAAATCACTCTAGCCTTTCCAATTCTACTTTTACTTATCAAATCTTCTTTCAATTCAAACTTATGTGTTTCCGTCAATTTACATCAGGTCTGCTACTTATTTCTTACCTAAGTGCAGAATTTGTCAAACATTTACAGTGTTATCAGAGCCTCTATTCTTAAGGGGCTGTGCTATTACTCGAGAGAAACACGCGAGAGAGTGAAACACTTTCGAGATTCAACAAAAAATCAGCCTAGACATGGCATCTAGTGCAGCTACTGCTCCTGCAATTCCAGTATTTTTTGGAGTGCATTATCACATTTGGGTAGTAAAAATGAAGACATACTTGAAATCTCAAGGTTTATGGAAGGTTGTAGAGACTGATGAAAGTCCTCCGGCACTCGAAGAAAACCAAACGGTTGCTCAGTTAAGAACCTTCGAGACTGAGTCGCTAAAGAAGGACAAGGCACTAACCTGTTTGCATTCAGGTATCGCCGATCAAATTTTCACCTCCATAATGGACTTGGAGACACCAAAAGCTGTGTGGGATAAACTTCAAGAATATTTTGAAGGTACTGATAGAGTAAAAGCTATCAGATTATTAACTCTCAAAAGAGAGTTTGAGTTATTAAAAATGAAAGATGATGAATTGGTGAAAGATTACTCTACAAGGATGATGGATGTGGTTAATCAAATGAGGCTTCATGGAGAAGTTATAAAATACGAGAAAGTAGTGGAGAAGATGATGATTAGCGTTCCTCCGAAGTTTGAAGCGAAAATTTCCGCCATAGAAGAGTCTTGTGACCTGAATACGCTTACGGTTTCTGAACTAACTAGTAAACTCCAAGCACAAGAGCAAAGAGTTTCTATTAAATTAGAGGAGAAAGTTGAAGGTGCGTTTAGAGTATCTTCTAAAAGTAACAAGGTAGGAAATTCAAAACGAAGAGGAAATTTCAACAAAGGAAACAGTAGAGGCTCTACCTCACAAAACTCTTCTTCAACATCAAAGAAATGTACTTTTCCTCCATGTAATATTTGTCAAAACACAAATCATCAAGAAGCTGACTGTTGGTTCAAAGATAAACCAAACTTCAAGTGCAATTTTTGCAACAAATTTGGACATGTTGAGAAGTATTGTAGAGCAAAGAAAAATCGTGGCAACACACAAATAATTCACCAAGAAAATGTTTCCGAGGAGGATCAGGTTGATGATGAGCATTTGTTCATGGCGTCGCATCTTGATAAACATCCAGATAGCCTTATGTGGCTTATGGATAGTGGATGCACAAGTCATATGATTCCAGAAAGGTCTTTCTTTATTAGTCTCGACACCACATACAACCCAAGAGTGAAGTTGGGATGTAAAACCCTAAATCGTGAACACGTTAAATGACTATTATACCCCTCATCGTAAAAACATTCGTAAAATAAAAAGAGCTCGTTAAAACATTACATGTCTACCTTATAAATAATTACACAAGGCTTACAAATAAAACTTATAAATAGCTTGCAAATAATTATATAACACATTAGAATGTCATATTTACAATATACTTTAAGAGACAAATAATAGAATGTACAAGTAAAGTTGGCAAGTAAATTAAGAATTGTAATTTGGTCTTCAATGACCCCATGATCTGCTCCATTTAAACGCCTAACCTCCCATGATCATCTCCTATTTTAGCTCACCATATCACATTAAAATCCTCCCATATCTCATTCATCTTTTCACACTAAAACCCTAGACTTCTTCAAGAAAAGTGACGGCAAATAACAAATTTCCCATCTCCATTGTCTGTCGATCTAAAGGCTCCAAGAAAGGGTTTCTAAGGGTTCTTTTACAGGCCGGAATCACGTGTTTATTTCGAGTACTGCTTGGCTTGGTATCGTGGTTGCTGGGTTGCTGCGGTCGTGGTTGTTAGGACACAACTAGGGTGCTTTGATTCGCTTCGTGTTGTCCATTGTCTCCTTCTTGTTCACGCTACAAAGGTAACCTAACCTTCGTCTCGTCTTCTTTCGTCGTAATCCTGGTCGTGTAGATGTTCCCTCATGCGCATGATTTTTCCAAGTTAAAACACCATAGATTAAATATATATTAAAACATTGTCACATGAATAATAAACATGTGTTTTATGAGTCGTGTTGATAGTATGTATATTTGTATGGTCATTATATAGATTGAGGTTGTTTGCATGCATGTTCATCGCATGCTTTGGGACTGTTTTGAATGGGTGTACTGTTGTGTTAATTGTGTACCATGCATACATTTAAACATGGTAAAGAATAAAATAAACCAATACATCAGACCCTTAGTCATGTTATCATATTGAAGATGTTGACTCCAATTGGACCACAGCTTGTGTGAATAAAAATACACATTATGTGTTATTAATATGTGATTAATGATGGGTGTTGTATGGTTGTATCTCGTTGAGGATGATCAAGTGGGTAAAGTATGGCTGTAATATTTTCGTTTTTTTTAAGAAAAAGAGTTCATATATGGTTTTGTGAGGGGGTGAGTTCGAGGGTAATCGCGGGGCAAATGGGTAAACCATTTTGTATGTTTGAAAGTACGTCGGGAAGGTGAGTCGGGAGTTAGTAATTTGGTATGGTTACTTGGCCGTAAATATTAATATTAAGAACCGCGAACCTGCTTGAATATAAGTCGACCATGTCCATAAAAGATGTAATATGAAGCATGTAGTTTTCTTATTAACGTGTTAAGAAATTTTGCAAAGAAAAATAAACTCTTTAAGTTATATTGCATTATAAACCCTCATTTTTAAATGTTGTCGCATGCAAACTTTGAACTATATTGAAATGACACAATAAACCCTAAAATTTGAGATATTTATCATACGAACCTTAATCTATGTAGATTCATTGAAGAAAGGGTGACGTTTTTTTTGGCCTAAAGTGAACTGAAATTCTGAGCATTCAGGTGAGTTTTCATGTGCTTTTTAAATTGGGTTGAACTTTATTCGAAATAGAATCATGCGAACTTGTTTAAATGATCGTTATTTACTACGTGTTTGGATTCTTCGATAATAAGCGAATGTTGAGAAATATGGTATATGTACATGAAGAGATATATAAATGTTGGATTATAAATCGTGAACCGTATAAATGCTGAATTGTGAATCGTGGAAATAAAGAAAGTTGGAACCGTTAAACCGAACGGAAATAAAGAAAGTTGGAACCGTTGAACCGAACGGAAATAAAGAAATTTGGAACCGTTGAACCGAACGGAAAATAATGAATAGTTGGTTTATATGGTTTGGTGATATGTGTTGAATCGTTGATTTTGTTGACTGTTGATAAGTATTGAGAATATGCGATCACTGAATAGTAATTAAATGATATTTGAGCAAATTGCATGATTGTTTTACAAGTTTGATGTTATTGGAAAAGTGTTTGATATTATAAGAATTGTTTTATACGTGAAAACTATGAATTCTCACTAGGCCTTTGGCTGATCCAAAACTCTTTTAAAATTTGTGCAACCCAGATGAGCTGCTTAGGAATCAGGAGATTATTTGAGATGGACTATGAGTAGAAGCTTCCGCTTATATAAGGTAAATTTGAGGTTTTTAATGCTCCAAAAAGGCGGGGTGTTACAGTTGGCATCAGAGCCATAGGTTTAAGTGAATTAGGTTTTAGGAACCTAGTCTTAAACCTAGATTAAGTATTTAAGTTGCAAAAATAGTTGATAGTTAGTGATTACTAGGATCATTAAAGATAAGGAGTAATAGTTGTATTTTGACATGAATTATATGCCTTTATATAGATAGATACGTTGGCTTCTTAGATATCTTATGGACTTAAATGATAATGGCACAGAGAAATGGAAGGAAAAGGTGGTGGTGGCTCCAAGTTAAATCCAACAAAGAACCAAGATGTGCCTGTTACCAAAGGAGAACTAAGTAACGAAATCATAAGAATTATGTCAGAACACATGCCCACTATTCTAGCTCAAAGTCAAGAAAACTTTAGGAAGGCAGAAGAAGCTAGGAAAGCTGCAGAAGAGGCTGAGAAAAAGAAAAAGTTAAATGAAGATGCTAAGAGGAGGAAAAAAGCAATGGAAGATAAGAGGGCTGCAGAGGAGCAGGAAAAGAAAAGAAAGGCTGAACAAGATAGGAAAAACGCAGAAAATGCTGAGAGACTAAGAAACGAAGAAGCCCAGAGAGACGGATGTAGCTACAAATCCTTCTTAAATTGCAAACCGACTGAATTTCATGGAGATAGCGACCCTGTGATTGTCACCAACTAGTTAAAGGAGATAGAGGACATCTTTGAAATTAGTGAATGCTCACGTGGATAAAGGGTGAAGTATGCATCCCATTTGCTTAAAGGAGAAGCGCGACATTGGTGGAATATGATCAAGATCGCTCGTGGTAATGAAGCTGTAAGTGCTATGACATGGGAACAATTTGAAGAGTTGGTCATGGAAAATTATTGTCCCCAAGGATTGATGGATAAGCTTGAGGAGGAATTCTTGAACCTGCAACAAAATGATACGACAGTTCCGAAATACACGGCAAAGTTTAATGAAAAGGCAAGATTTGCAAAATATCTGGTAGCTACTGAGGAAAGAAGAATCAAACGATACATATGGGGTTTAAAAGCTGGAATTAGGGGTCCAGTTCAACAAGCACGGCCTGCAACTTTTCAAGAAGCAGTAGAGCTTGCTTTAATGATAGAAAAGGAAAATAACCGACAGCTAGAGGAAGGAGGAGATAACAAAAGAAAGAGAGAGAGTCGGGATGAAGACGTGAAAAAGATCAAAATCAATGGTGGGAAAGTAGAGGATGTTGGGGAGTATAAACCATGTACCATATGCAAGAAAACCCATAAGGGGAAATGTTGGCATGAGGATTGTCGTAATTGTGGGAAACCAGGACATGCAACAAAGGACTGTAAAGCTGATTGGGTTTGTTTTAGATGTAAGAAACCGGGGCACAGGATCGCTGATTGTCATGAATGGAAGCCTCTCGATCCACAAGAGAAAGCAGGATATGGAGGCAAGCGAGGAGAGTACAAGGATACTCAACCATGAAAGACGATGGGAAGAGTTTGTCAACTAACAACAGAGAAGACTTAAGACACTCCATATTAGAAAGAATATAATAAAGAAGCATGTGATGCCTAATAGTACCCTTCAGTTCTTAAGGATTATGAATTTTGATGTTTTTGAATTATTAAGTTTGGTTTATTTTCGATGGGATCTTGCTTCTAAGTTGGATTGCATACATTATTGGTTTTTTTTTGAATTTTAGTTGCATAATAAAGTTTAGAGTATTGAACGAATATGATGTTATAACAAAGCGCCCATGACTGATTTTGTTTTAAATTTTGAGGACGAAACTTTTTTTTAGAGGGGAAGAATTGTAAAACCCTAAATCGTGAACACGTTAAATGACTATTATACCCCTCATCGTAAAAACATTCATAAAATAAAAGGAGCTCGTTAAAACGTTACATGTCTACCTTATAAATAATTACACAAGGCTTACAAATAAAACTTATAAATAGCTTGCAAATAATTATATAAAACATTAGAATGTCATATTTACAATATACTTTAAGAGACAAATAATAGAATGTACAAGTAAAGTTGGCAAGTAAATCAAGAATTGTAATTTGGTCTTCAATGACCCCATGATCTGCTCCATTTAAACGTCTAACCTCCCATGATCATCTCCTATTTTAGCTCACCATATCACATTAAAATCCTCCCATATCTCATTCATCTTTTCACACTAAAACCCTAGACTTCTTCAAGAAAAGTGACGGCAAATAACAAATTTCCCATCTCCATTGTCTGTCGATCTAAAGGCTCCAAGAAAAGGTTTCTAAGGGTTCTTTTATGGGCTGGAATCACGTGTTTATTTCGAGTACTGCTTGGCTTGGTATCATGGTTGCTGGGTTGCTGCGGTCGTGGTTGTTAGGACACAAGTAGGGTGCTTTGATTCCCTTCGTGTTGTCCATTGTCTCCTTCTTGTTCACGCTACAAAGGTAACCTAACCTTCGTCTCGTCTTCTTTCGTCGTAATCCTGGTCGTGTAGATGTTCCCTCATGCGCATGATTTGTCCAAGTTAAAAAACCATAGATTAAATATATATTAAAACATTGTCACATGAATAATAAACATGTGTTTTATGAGTCGTGTTGATAGTATGTATATTTGTATGGTCATTATATAGATTGAGGTAGTTTTCATGCATGTTTATCGCATGCTTTGGGACTGTTTTGAATGGGTGTACTGTTGTGTTAATTGTGTACCATGCATACATTTAAACATGGTAAAGAATAAAATAAACCAATACATCAGACCCTTAGTCATGTTATCATATTGAAGATGTTGACTCCAATTGGACCACAACTTGTGTGATTAAAAATACACATTATGTGTTATTAATATGTGATTAATGATGGGTGTTGCATGGTTGTATCTCGTTGGGGATGATCAAGTGGGTAAAGTATGGCTGTGATCTTTTCGTTTTTTTAAGAAAAAGAGTTAATATATGGTTTTGTGAGGGGGTGAGTTCGAGGGTAATCGCGGGGCAAATGGGTAAACCATTTTGTATGTTTGAAAGTACGTCGGGAGTTAGTAATTTGGTATGGTTACTTGGCCGTAAATATTAATATTAAGAACCGCGAACCTGCTTGAATATAAGTCGACCATGTCCATAAAAGATGTAATATGAAGCATGTAGTTTTCTTATTAACGTGTTAAGAAATTTTGCAAAGAAAAATAAACTCTTTAAGTTATATTGCATTATAAACCCTCATTTTTAAATGTTGTCGCATGCAAACTTTGAACTATATTGAAATGACACAATACACCCTAAACTTTGAGTTATTTATCATACGAACCTTAATCTATGTAGATTCATTGAAGAAAGGGTGACGTTTTTTTTGGCCTAAAGTGAACTGTAATTCTGAGCATTCAGGTGAGTTTTCATGTGCTTTTTAAATTGGGTTGCACTTTATTCGAAATAGTATCA
This sequence comes from Chrysanthemum makinoi, assembly GCA_910596185.1. Taxonomy (NCBI): domain Eukaryota; kingdom Viridiplantae; phylum Streptophyta; class Magnoliopsida; order Asterales; family Asteraceae; genus Chrysanthemum; species Chrysanthemum makinoi. The sequence goes on from OU343220.1 coordinate 227,916,314, forward strand.
TGCAAACTTGTTTAAATGATCGTTATTTACTACGTGTTTGGATTATTCGATAATAAGCCAATGTTGAGAAATATGCTATATGTACATGAAGAGATATATAAATGTTGGATTATAAATCGTGAACCGTATAAATGTTGAATTGTGAATCGTGGAAATAAAGAAAGTTGGAACCGTTGAACCGAACGGAAATAAAGAAAGTTGGAACCGTTGAACCAAACGGAAATAAAGAAAGTTGGAACCGTTGAACCGAACGGAAAATAATGAATAGTTGGTTTATATGGTTTGGTGATATATGTTGAATCGTTGATTTTGTTGACTGTTGATAAGTATTGAGAATATGCGATCACTGAATAGTAATTAAATGATATTTGAGCAAATTGCATGATTGTTTTACAAGTTTGATGTTATTGGAAAAGTGTTTGATATTATAAGAATTGTTTTATACGTGAAAACCATGAATTCTCACTAGGCCTTTGGCTGATCCAAAACTCTTTTAAAATTTGTGCAACCCAGATGAGCTGCTTAGGAATCAGGAGATTATTTGAGATGGACTATGAGTAGAAGCTTCCGCTGATATAAGGTAAATTTGAGGTTTTTAATGCTCCGAAAAGGCGGGGTGTTACATGGGAGATGGATATTATGCTCGAGCAAAAGGATGAGGTGCTATAGCTATCAACACAAAGAAAGGTACCAAATACATTTCTAGAGTCTTATATGTGCCTGAACTTGATCAAAATATGTTAAGTGTGCCACAAATGTTAAAGAATGGCTATGGTGTTAATTTTAAGAAGGGCTTGCGTTGCGTTATCACTAATTCTCGTGATTCTAAAATAGTTGGCCTTGATATGGTAAATAATAGTTATTACTTGAAGCTTGATGTTGCAAATGCTAGTGCTTTTAGTGTTATTGAAGATGATAGTATGAAATGGCACAAGAGATTTGGCCACTTCAATTACAGAACACTAAAGCATATGTATAATACGAAGTTAGTGAAAAATATGCCTCCCATTAGTGAAGTTGATTCTAAGTGTGAAGGTTGTGAATTGGGGAAGAGTCGCAGGTTGCCTTTCTCAAAAGCTAGTGTGACGAGAGCCACACACAAGTTAGAAATCGTGCATTCTGATATTTGTGGTCCTATGTCTACACCATCTTGGAGCGGTAATAAATATTTTGTTCTTTTCATTGACGATTATACAAGAATGTGTTGGGTTTATTTCCTGAGCAGCAAAGCTTCAATATTTTCAATCTTTAAAAGTTTCAAAAAACTTGTTGAAGTACAAAGCGGCACTACTTTGCGTATTCTGAGAACTGATAATGGTGGAGATCACACGTCAAACGAGTTTGAAGACTTCCTTCAACAATAAGGAGTAATTCACCAAGTCACAGTTCCATACTCACCTCAACAAAACGGTGTTTCTGAAAGAAAGAACAGAACGGTTATGGAGATGGAAAGATCAATGTTGTTTGAAAAGAAACTACCAAAGACATTTTGGGCCGAGGCAGTAGCTACATCGGTATATTTGCTAAACAGATTAGCAACAAAAGCCGTGAATGGTAAGACTCCAATTGAAGCTTGGTTGGGAATCAAACCATCAATTCAACACTTAAAAGTCTTCGGGTCTATCTCTTATTATCATATTCCAGAAATCAAAAAATCAAAGCTTGATGCAAAAGCCAGAAAAGGCATCTTTGTCAGCTATGCAACAGAGTCAAAAGGATATAGAATTTATGATCTGATCGATAGTAAAATTGCAATCAACAGAGATGTGACTTTTGATGAAGGAGGCTACCGGGACTGGAATGCCGAAGAAGTTAAAAGGCATGTAGATACGTTTTCAGATGAAACACATCATGATGTTGATATTCCCGAATTTGATATTGAAGATACAACTGACACTGATGTGCTAAGAACAAGACCGCTTGTTGATGTTTACGAGTCTTGTAATTCTGTTATAGAACCTGAAAGCTATATGGATGCCTCCAAACATTTTGAATGGATTGATGCAATGAGATCTGAACTTGAAATGATCAAGAAAAACAACACATGGAAGCTTGTCGACTTGCCAGAAGGGAAAAATGCAATAGGTGTGAAATGGGTCTTCAAAACCAAATTTCATCCCGATGGATCAATTTACAAGCATAAAGCTATATTGGTCGTAAAAGGCTATTCTCAGGTTGCCGGTGTAGACTTTTGAGACACTTTTGCTCCCGTTGCTCCTCATGATACAATCAAGTTATTATTAGCTATGGCCGCTCAACGAAATTGAAAAATTCACCATCTTGATGTCAAATCCGCATTTCTTAATGGTGAACTTAAGGAGGAGATTTATTTAAGACAACCTGAAGGTTTTGAAGTAGTTAGCCAGGAAGAAAAAGTTTATCGACTCTACAAGGCACTTTATGGACTCAAGCAAGCGCCAAGGGCTTGGTATGCTAAGATCGATGCTCATTTGCTGAATCATAACTTCAGGAGGAGTTTAAGTGTATCAACACTTTATGTGAAGCAATTTAATTCTAAAGAGAAATTGATTATTTCTCTTTATGTCGACGACTTACTTGTGATTGGAAGCAACGATGATCTTGTTAAGGAATTTAAGAAGCAAATGGAATCTGAATTTGACATGATTTAGGACTAGTATCCTATTTTCTTGGCATGGAAGTCAAGCAACTACCCAACGGTGTTCATATTTCTCAAAGAAAGTATGCTAGTGATATGCTTAAGAAATTCAAAATGTTCTTATGCAAATCGGTTACTTCGCCACTAGTCTACAAGTGCAAATTGTCAAAAGATGATGGAAAGAAGCTTGTTAATCCAACTCGATATAGAAGCATTGTTGGGAGCTTACTATATCTAACAATATCAAGACCGGATTTAGCCTTTACAGCTAGTTTTCTATCAAGGTTTATGGTTGAACCATCTAGTTCTCATTTAGGAGCTGCAAAGAGAGTTCTAAGATATGTGAAAGGTTCTCTTGATCTTGGAATTATGTTCGAAAGAAACAAAGATGTGAAACTTGAAGGATATGCTGATAGTGATTGGGGCGGAAGCATTGATGATTCAAAAAGTACTTCTGGTTATATTTTTACTCTTGGTTCGGGTGTATTTTGTTGGAAATCCAAAAAGCAAAGTGTTGTCGCACAATCTTCTGCAGAGGAAGAATATATAGCAGTTGCGGGTGTTGTAAATCATGTTATTTTGGATTCGAAAATTGTTGAACGATTTGGATCTAGCTCAAGAAGGTCCAACTGTCTGCTATTGTTATAGCAGAAAATCTCGTACAACATGGAAGAAAAAAGCATATCAATGTTAAGTATCATGCCATTCGAGAAGCTGAGAAGAATGGAGATGTCAAGCTAAAATACCGCACATCTGAAACTCAACTCGCAGATATGCTTACGAAGTCAATTACCGGAAAGAAGCTAAACTATTTCAAGGCTCAACTTATGACATACAACAACAATCTTAAGGAGGAGCGTTAAAGTATCTAAGATTGTTTGTTTAAATAGTATTATGTTTAGAAGATATTTTGTAATCTTAGTCATGAAAGATACTTCACTAGTAAGGATCCTTACTTCCTAAGGAACCTTAAACATTAAGTACCCTTAGCTCTTAAGAGTATTAGATATTTAGTACTCTTAAATATTAAGTATCCTTAGCTCTTAAGGATATTAGATATTTAGTATATTTTATAGGAAGTATTCTTACTTGTTAAGGATACTTAAATATCTACCAAATCTTAGCTATTAAGTACTTGCTTACTAAGAATACTTAGAAGCAAAGAAAATTTTATGTATTAAGTTTTGTAATCCTATAAATAGATGTAAAGGCTAAAGATAAAACAAATCACTCTAGCCTTTCCAATTATACTTTTACTTATCAATTCTCCTTTCAATTCAAACTTGTGTATTTCCGTTAATTTACATCAGTAGCAAGTCTGCTACTTATTTCTTACCTAAGTGCATAATCTGTCATATATTTACAGTTTCAGGGCCTTAATGGGGATTCTTATTGGGTTTGAGGTGGGTCACTGCCCCGCCCGAAATATGTATCTATATACTACATAAAATATTTTGTTAGCATCTACCCACAAAAGCAAATAGTGACAAGTATGATACCTATTAAAAACATTTGCCCGTGTCTTTATTCATTGCAAAATTGTTCTGATTAATTACTCGCCTCGAAAGTGCATTAATCATAACGAATTGGCATCATCAGAGCAAAAAGATCAAATTTCGAGATGATGGCTTGAAGAAATTTAAGGGCGAGAACGTTTTTTTTACTTGAGGAATAAAGATGTTGGCTCTAGTGAGCCATCAAGGATATTTATCAGCTTTACAAGGCAGAGATGACTTAAAGCTAGAGATAGGTTGCATGAAAGGCTGTTATGGGGAAGGTACATGGCACAATTATTTTAAATATTGTTGATTGTGTACTTCGAGAAGTAGAGGCAGAAACTACCCCTGTCGGACTATGGCTAAAGCAGTAGAGCTTGAAAGTTGAAACTACACCTGTGATGGATGCATGAGTTACTCTGTTGGGAGCTTATTCCTGGAACAACAATGCATCATCTTTTCTGGTACACTCACCTCATCTCATTACTATGATGCGCGCAAGATGCGCAATGTTGAAGGACGCTTGTGGGAGACATATTTTTATGCTGAGCTCACACCTTGGGTTTGGAATTAGGTAGGATCTATATCTTTGAAGAGAAAGAAGTATGATATGGTGTATACGAGTATACGAATTAAAGTAACCGTTGAACTTTCCACTGGTCTTTGTAGATGCTCAATTGTTCAGCAACAATGAAGCCACCAAGCACATTTTCAAGAACAAACGATTCCATTAGCGCACCAAACACTTGTTTTGTCTGTCAAAAGGTGCTTGGCCCTTTCTTATGGACCCTTTTGTTAAGCCATCTGCTTTGAACTTGCGAAATCACTTAAATTTTTGTGACACGTTAGGCATGTTTTTTAACTTGAGGAGTATTAGTTATACAAGATTATATGTAGCGTTATCCATCTCAGCCCTTCGACGATCTTCTTTAACAAAATGGGTGCCTTGAATAATGGGATAAACATGCATTTCTGGAAGCCCATTATATAATTCAGATTGAAGCCTTGAAGTATCACCTTCATTTCCTTGTGTATATTGCATCATTATGAAGGCTGTGTGTAAGACTCCAAGTGCAATGTGTATACTTATTCACCGTGTGCTCCATTTAGTTGTTAAAGTGAACCAGTTAGTTAACTGCTTGATGTTTTCACATGATGAAAGGTCACATTTTGCATTGTTAGTTAGTTTTGATATTGTTGATATATGTGTTTATTTTGTTGGAGACTTGCATAAAAGTTCCATTAACTTGTTTATAATATTATATTTAAAAATAACAGATCCTACTTATTTGCAGGAAGATCTTCACTATCCACACTCACTCATCCAGGACATAATTTGGGAAACTCTTGACAAGTTTGTGGAGCCTCTACTCACGAGATCTTGGCCTAGGAAGAAGTTGAGAGAGAAGGCTCTTCGCACTGCAATGGAACATATCCATTACGAGGATGAGAATACTCGCTATATATGTATAGGGCCAGTAAACAAGGTAAAGAAATCGATTATATGCTCTTTGAGCTTCATTTATTTCTGATCATACTTTAATCCTCAATTTGAAAATATATCCATAGCCTATTCTTAAAACTTACGCCTTTATCCAGGTGTTAAATATGCTCTGCTGCTGGGTAGAAGATCCAAACTCAGAGGCTTTTAAGTTTCACCTCCCAAGAATACATGATTATCTGTGGATTGCTGAAGATGGCATGAAAATGCAGGTGTGAGATGACCCTTCACCATATTGCATTCTTAGAATAGAATTTTTGTAATTGTGAATTGTACCAGACTGTCCACACATATTCATATCTAGAGGAAATATGGAATTTCAACATGTAAATTATAATCTAATGCAGGGTTATAATGGTAGTCAACTATGGGATACTGCATTTGGCGTTCAAGCAATTATTTCCACAAACCTCACCGAAGAATTTGGTCCAACACTTAAAAAAGGACACATGCTCATAAAGAAGTCACATGTTAAAACCCTCTCAGTTTCACTGATTAACAAACTTTTTTTATTGATCAATACCGTGTTCCCCTTGCTTTATAGGTTTTAAATAACTGCCCTGGTGATCTTGCTTATTGGCATCGTCATATTTCAAAAGGTGGTTGGACTTTCTCAACTGCAGACTCCGGATGGACTGTTTCAGATTGTACTGCAGATGGACTAAAAGTACTCGCTTATCATATTATAGTTACGTTGTTTATCCTATTGCTTCCAATTTGTTAACCATCAACACACTTTATTTGAATGTTATTAGGCTGTACTCCTGCTTTCAGTATTACCATCAGAAACTGTTAATGAGCCATTGGGCGCGAAGCATTTTTATGATGCTGTCAACGTCATTCTATCATTAATGGTAATTTTGGTTGTAGTTCTCATCCTTTCACATTTATAATCTGATTACTATCTATGGTTCTATGCCCCTCTGGGGTGTGTGTGTGTGTGTGTCTGTTTGCTTTGTATGGTGACTCAGTAACTTTACCCGCATCTTTGTATATTGGTTGTTAAACTTTTTGACCAAAATATGGATCTAAATCATTCTTGGTTATCTGAGAAGCTCTTTGCTTTATATGATTGCAGAATGCTGATGGTAGTTTTGTAACTTATGAACTGACAAGATCCTACAGTTGGTTGTTGGAGGTACCCGATGCAATTACTGTTAGATGATTTACTGTAACAAAATAGCCTATATCCTATATCATCTATGGATTTCCAGATTTCTAAATTTTTTTAACGTGATGACATAATTTATGGGTGATATAATAACTACTAAGACCACTTTTTACATACTTGTTTGGTAATTGCTGCACATACACGCCTCATTTTCCAATTTTCAAGATTTCCCGGTCATAATGACATATATGGTGTCCTTTCAACATACTTTAGTTATCATTAACCATGTATCCAGACATTTATATTTATCTTTACAATCCCACTCGCAGTTGATCAATCCTGCTGAAACTTTTGGTGGCATTGTTATTGACTACCCGCAAGATATGAATACCTCTTTTCTAAATCATTTTCAAACTGTGAATCTTGGGGTATGTTTACCAAACGGGTGATGATTTCTCAGATACGTTGAGTGTACATCTTCTGTGATCCAAGCTCTTGTGGCGTTTAAGAGATTGTACCCTGAGCATAGGAGAGAAGAAGTACATTGTTGCATTGATAAAGCTGTTGTATTTATAGAAAAAAGCCAACAATCAGATGGTTCATGGTATGTTTTGCACCTTGTATGGACTGTATTCCAAATTAATGCACATGGAATTGCTAATCTGAAATTTGTTCACAACATTTCCTATGTATGGTTCGTGGGCAATTTGCTTCACCTATGGCACATGGTTTGGAGTCAAAGGGTTAGTGGCTGCTGGAAGGAACTTCACTAACTGTTCTAGCATTCGTAAAGATTGTAACTTTTTATTGTCTTAACAACTTGCTTCTGGTGGATGAGGAGAGAGTTATCGCTCTGGTGTAAGCAAGGTCAAAAATTCAAATATGCATAATACTCAACATTTATTTTTAGCTGAACCACAAGTAATAGAATTATGGACTTCATTATATATGCCATTGTTTTGCATGCAGGCGTATACCAATCTTGATGGAAACCGCTCTCATGTTGTAAATACAGGATGGGCTATGCTAGTTCTTATTGATGCCGAGCAGGTAATCATCCAAGTTCGCTGCCAATTTTGAACACCGCGGATATCTAAAATCATCCTGTTTTCTCGAACTTCCAATCTGGCTGGTGAATCTGAACTACATATATAGTTCATTTGAATAGCCATTCCGTTGATGAAATGTCATCAATTAAAGAAAATACTAACTGATGGGTTGAGAGTAAAATACTATAAGCCTAATTAATATCTTTTGCAATAAAGTATAATAGTGAACAGTTTATTAATACCATAGAGTGTGTCATCATAAATTTTTTAAGTTTCAAGAATTAACATACCGAAGTTTTTTCTCAGATGATTTATTGCAAAATTAATAGAATTCGTAGACATAAACTTGTCTGAGAAACTAATCAAGTTCCAAACCTACTTGTCAAGCCAAGAGAGATCCAACGCCATGCGCACTGTGCGGCAAGAGTATTAATTAATTCTCAGATGGAAAATGGAGATTTCCCGCAACAAGTAATTAATTAATGCCATAGCATATTTGGGATATTTTTAACATTTCATGTGAAGCATCGTTCTTCCTGAATTTATGTGATAAAAAAATCATTCTAAATACTATATTTTGTCTCGAAATATGCAGGAGATCATGGGGATTGCTATCGAGAACTGCATGATCACGTATGCTGCATACAGAAACATCTTCCCTATTTGGGCATTGGGAGAATACAGATGCCGAGTACTTCAGGCTGCAAGTTAAATTTACCTTATAATTACACTGCAACAGTAATCATTCTTCCATTCATGTCTTAATGAAACAAATGTCTCATATGCTTTCCTTTAGTGAAACCTTTGAACTTCAATATTATGAGAAGCTCTGTAAAAATTGTTGAATAAGGAAGTCTGTGTAGAGTAAACTTCATTACTGAGAAACTATTTATATAATGAACTGAACCCTAAGCATGTTAGTAATTGAGTTTGGGTCAACTGCTCTAAACCTAATCTGAAGTCCGGGCGATGAAATCACGAAATCTCGATAGTGAAGTAGTAAAGTCTAAATATTATAGATACATAATATGTTTAACAGAATTAAATAAGTCCATTTTACAAGTGAGCAATCTTACCAAATCCAAGTTGTGAGTTCTGGAGCTTAGGGGAGGTTTTACCAATGGTTCAAGTCTCGCAAGTGACAAAAAATTCAGGTTTTCCTCCTAGTGCGAAGCCGTGAGTTGTAGGGTTTCCCTTTGCGGGTTTCTCCTTGTGGTTCGGGTCCCGGGGCCTGCCCATTTGGATGGTTTAACTCAGGGGTCGAATTTCCAGTGTGGTGTTGTTCTAAAAAAAACTAGCGACTTTAGTTTTAACAATTGGATAAAGATAAGGTATGTGAATGTGACAACTCGTATTTTCAGGTCATATTTCAAAACATTACTCATGCTTCATCATTTATCATTTATCGTAAACTAGGTTTACGAGTATTAAATTCGCGTAACCTTAATGGTTTAGCTGTGAATTCATGAACAATTATCAAGGACATTCCATATAGACTAGGTTTAGTCTACATATCATTAGCATCATTATCATCATATTAGTTCATGCATGGTTTTGCATTTTACATTAAACGTATAATTTCATATTAAATAAACGCTATCGCGTAATTAATTATTTTGAACAATTGATCCGTTACTTTCAAAAATTATCACAATATATTTTTATACTTATATTAAGTTTATAAAAATAATATTATTAGTTTACCCAGTGTTTTAAATTTATTTTGTATATAAATTGTTATATTTATATAATTACGACGGTTTTCTTAAATACTACACGATAATTATTATTTCATTCAAATTTTTCAAGAAATGTATTTTTATAATTTTTATGACCTCAATATATTTTATCTTGACCCGTTAAAATTTATTTTTATCTAACGCTACCCTAAATACTCAAATGTGTATTCAAGATACCACATGTTTTCAATTAACTTACATATACTTATACTTATACATAATAAAAAAAAATGTATTAAGAGGTGACTAACACCCCCTTGTCGACACAAGGGGGGTGAGTCATTTGGTTTGTAAATATCTTCTCTAGTATATCTCCTTATACTAAAACACTAAACACATACACCTCATTATATCCAAGTGAAAAATCTAAAACACTCTCTTCCTCTCTTCTCTTGCAAAACCGGCCACACCAAGGGACCAAGAAGGATCATCAAACATTTTTACAAGACAAGTTTTTAACCACTCTAGTATCACTCTTGATTAAGGTTGTGCAATAAAAACCATGGGTGATTAGGAAAAATCCTTTGTTCTTATAAACCTCATCAAGTTTACTAGTAAGCATCCATATTCATGATCATATTTCATATTTATTTTACATTCATTTCATCATATTTGAGCAAAACATGCAAGTCTCATGGATGTTTATACAACTTTTACATGTTTTTAAGAGTTATATATATTTATGTCATCCTATAATTACTCCTTGTTATATATCACTCTTGTTGGTGTGTAATCTCCCAGCAGCAGGGTTAGATAATCAACTTCAGCAGAAACAAGCAACTATTCAGCAGAAACAAATACCACTAAGTGGTTACCGGATATCACTTGGAATCGTGTGATCACTTTCCAAAGTAAACTATTCGACCCTAAAGCCTGGGTATCACGAATATCTACTTGGGATAAGACCAAATGCAGTTAGAGAATTAGGCACAATTCTATAACCCTTGCGCTTATAAGTGTTTAGTGTTTTCTGTATACATCTTCATGCATAATCAGATATCTTATTTATAGGATAATACTCTTGGCTAATTCAATGGAATTATGAGTATTAATCGGCCCATTAATAGCCTCATAATTATCCCCATTATAGCCGTTAGTGGTTACATGACCAATTAAACGTGGTCATTAAGCAGTTGAAACTGCCACTTGAATAGGTCAAAGCCGTTACAAGCTTCAGTACTTTCATCAGTACTTTCATAGTGCTATCAGTGGTTACACTGCTTCAGTGGAAACACCACTGCTTCAGTGTAAACACTACTTCAAGTGAAACACCACTTCGTGGAAACACTGTCCATGGAAGTACTGCTTCAGTGGAAACACTGTAATCGAGTGGTAACCACAACAGTACTTTCACCAAGCACTATTAATACAAACCACTACAAGAGTCAGGGTGTTCATGGACCTTATGGGTGTACACTCCGTACCTCCTAACCCATTACAAGGTGTGAACTATTCCCACAAGTGCACTAAATTTTCCAACAATCCTCCCCAAATTTAGTTCACTTCCTTTGCATGAAAATTAAACATCAAGCAAAACATGTGCATAAATGAAAATGTCCTGAGGATTGAATTTCCATCTTAGTAAATTACACGTTTCAAATATTCGAGAATCAGGCTGTTCTAAGAATTGAACCCTTCAACCCATTTGAATACCTGAAGATAAAATACACACAAGTTTTCAAACACTTAAAAGCTCTTGACACTATACAAGCCATGTGTCCATATCCAAATTCATAAATGTTGTAAAAGCTAAAAGTCCAAAGCTTCCTGAAGCGGCAAAACTTCAACATTTACATAGGTGGTTCCTCTTTAGTCATGCTCCTGCCAAGCACTTTTTCAAAGAAAATTAACCATTAAGAAGTAAAGACTTCATCCTCCTTTCAGCAGGTTCTGAGCACAACCTTGGGATGTAAATAAAACATGTGCTCCAGTCCACTGAATGTTCAGCTTTCCACATTGAACTCAGCTCCTAAGTTTCCTCAAGAGGGAGTTGGGTGTCCTAGCATTCAGTGACTAAGTTGGACTTAAACCCATCCCTTTAGCAGACTTTATAACCAAGTCTCTAGCCGAACCCTTCGTCAAGTGATCATCTAAGTTCTGTTGAGATCTTACAAACTCTATAGATACCACCCCATTCATGATAAGCTCACGAATCATGTTATGTCTGACACCTAAGTGTCTAGACTTACCATTGTACATCTGGCTATAAGCCTTAGCCAATGTAGCTGCACTATCACACCGGATAGAAATAGGTGCTATAGGTTTAGGCCACAATGGAATCTCAAGAAGAAAGTTTCTCAACCATTCAGCTTCTTTACCAGTAGCTGCTAAAGCCACAAATTCAGATTCCATTATTGAACTGGTGATCCAAGTTTGTTTCTTGGATGCCCAAGAAATTGCACCTCCACCAAGTAGGAATACCCAGCCACTGCTAGACGAATTGTCTTTAGTGTTACTGATCCAACTTGCATCAGTGTATCCTTCCAACACTGATGGGTAACCAGTATATGAGAGACTATAATCCATAGTTCTCTTCAAATACTTCAGTACCCTTTGAACTGCTTGCCAGTGATGAGCACTAGGATTACTAGTATACCGGCTCAATTTTCCCACTGCAAAACCAATATCAGGTCTTGTACAAGTCATGGCATACATCAGGCAGCCAATTACCCTAGAATACTCAAGTTGAGATAGAGCCTTGCCATGATTAGGCATCAGCTTTTCACAAGTATCCATAGGAGTACTCACAGGAGTACAATCAAAGTAATTGAATTTCCTCAGCACCTTCTCAATATAATGAGACTGAGAGATAGAAATTCTATTACTTTCATGTTTAATCCTTATACCAAGGATAACATCAGCCTCCCCCATGTCCTTCATGGAGAACCTTGATGACAAAAATTCCTTTGTCAGGTCAACCTGATTTTGGTCAGTGCCAAAGATCAACATGTCATCAACATATAGACAAATGATGACTCCTTTACCAGATTCATCAAATTTGCTATACACACATTTGTCACATTGGTTAAGAACATAACCACTAGACAAAACCACTTCATCAAATTTTTGATGCCATTGCTTAGGTTCCTGCTTAAGTCCATAGAGAGACTTAATCAGTTTACACACCTTGTTTTCATTTCCAGGCATGATGAAGCCCTGAGGTTGGTTCATATAAACCTCCTCATCCAATTCACCATTCAAGAAAGCTGTCTTCACATCCATTTGATGAATAATCAGATTGTGAATAGATGCCATAGCAATCAGCAGTCTTATGGTACTGATACGAGCCACTGGGGCATAAGTATCAAAATAGTCTATCCCTGACTTTTGTTTAAAGCCCTGAATAACTAATCTAGCCTTGAACTTTTCAATAGTTCCATCTACCTTCATTTTCTTTTTGAAAATCCATTTGCAACCTAGAGGTTTGCAACCAGGAGGTAGATCAACCAACACCCAAGTGTTGTTCCCCATGATGGAATCCATCTCATCATTGATTGCTTCTTTCCAAAAAGCAATATCCTGGGACTTCATTGCTTCTTCAAATGTCTTGGGATCATCCTCAACAATGAAGCAATAGGAGTATTGGTCTGAGACCTCATCCCTTGTTCCTTCAACCAAGTATAGTTGAAACTCAGGTCCAAATGACTTTGGAGTCCTGACCCTTTTGCTTTTTCTAAGCACAGGTTCAGGTTGTTGAACCACAACCTCATCAGGGACCACTGATGGTTCACCATCAGGGACCTCTGATACACCAGTGTCATGAGTTCCATTAGGAATCCTCTGACTTGGTCTAGGGACTGATGAGAATCTATTCTCATCAAAATCTGCATCCCTTGATTCAATTATAGAGTTAACTGAAACATATTCATTAGGTTCAATAACATAGAACCTAAAAGCCTTGGAATGCTCAGCATATCCAACAAAGATGCATCCAATGCCTCTTTCACCCAAAGTCTTTTGCTTTGGATCAAGGAGTCTTACAACAGCCCTACAACCCCAAACCCTGAGATAGTTCAGGTTGGGTTTCCTTTTAGTCCAGAGTTCATAAGGGGTAACCTTGTTCCTTTTGTTGGGAACCCTATTTAATAAATAGCAAGCTGTTAACATAGCTTCACCCCAGAACCCTTGACTCAGTCCTGAAAAGGACAACATGGAATTAACCATCTCCTTCAACACCCTATTTTTCCTTTCGGAAATACCATTTTGCTGAGGAGTATAAGGGGCAGTCGTTTCATGGATAATTCCAACAGACTGAAAGTACAGAGTATCCATGTACTCACCTCCCCTATCAATCCTTAATCGTTTGATCAAAGACCCAAGTTGTAATTCAACTTCAGTTTTAAACACTTTGAATTTATCTAATGCTTCATCCTTTGTATGTAACAAATAGACATAACAAAACCTAGAAGCATCATCAATAAATGTCACAAAGTACTTCTTATTCCCCAAAGAAGGAGTGGCATGCAAATCACACAGGTCACTGTGTATCAGCTCCAAGAGCTTAGTCTCACGACTAACACCCTGAAAGGGTTTCTTGGTTATCTTGGTCAACATGCAAGTTTTACACTTTTCAGTGTCCATGTCAAAAGCATGGATTAAACCATCCCTAGACATATCTTGCATCTGTTTATAGTGAACATGACCAAGTCTAGCATGCCATAGGGTAGAGTCAGTCTGGTCATATGTGGTCACAAAAGCTGAAATAACACTGTCAGTGGTAACATTAAGCCTAAACATTTGATTACATAAATAACCAAAAACAATAAAAACACCATGCTTAGAAAGAACAAATTTACCAGATTAAATAACTTGTTTATATCCATGATTATTCAAAACACTACTTGAAACCAAGTTCTTCCTTATATCAGGAACATGAATAACATTAAACAAAGTTACAATCTTTCCGGAACTAAACTTAAGATCTACACAACCACGACCATGCACGCGAAGGCGTTGACTCATTTCCCCATGTGAAGAATAGAACCATCATTCGGTGACTCATAAGTCTTGAACCAGCTTCTATCTTTACACACATGAACTGTTGCACCAGAGTCAACCCACCACGCAACATCATCATCCTCACGCACAAAAAGATTCAGATACATATGTAACATAATAAATCTGAAAAGACTTATTAAACATATTCTGACCTTTCAGTGAGTTGGCTGATCCACCACTCCCTGAACCATTAGTGCCTGATCCATTGGCTTTACCACCAACTTTAACACCCTTGCAGTCCCTTTTAATGTGACCTGTCTTGCCACATTTCCAACAAGTAGGTGTTGCCTTCTTGTTGGGATCTGCCCTTGTGTTGTCATGATATTTGCGTTTGCCTTTGTTGTCATTGTACCTGGTGGAGTTGTTATGCTCCACCATATTGACAACAGATGGTCCAGTAGCATTGCTACTCTTTGGCTTGTCATTATCCTGCATCTTGAGAGATTCCTCAATGCGCAGATGACTGCCCAACTCAACCAGAGTTAACTCCTCTTTCTTATGTTTCAAGGTATGCTTGAAATCTTTCCAAGAAGGAGGGAGTTTGTCAATGACACATGAGACTTTAATGGCCTCATCCATGTTCATATTGTGTTGTGTAAACCTTCCAAGTATTCCAAGAAGTTCATTGTATTGTTCCATGACTGGTCTTGAATCAGTCATTTTGTAATTTGTGAAATTACTAACAAGAAACTTCTTACTTGATGCATCCTCAGCCATATATTTGGCATCCAAGGAATCCCACAGTTCTTTGGAAGATTCAAAGTTCTGATAAATATCAAACAGAGAATCAGACATACCATTGAGAATAAGACCTCTGCATATGTAGTCATCATTCTCCCATTTGCTCCTCCTCCTGATCTGCTCAACCGTAGCATCATCCCCATCATCAGGAATTGGAGTAGTCAGCACATAAACCACACTCATGCTTGACAGCAAGAAGTGCATCTTCTTCTGCCACCTCCTAAAGTCCACCCCTTCAAACTTGTCCAGCTTAGCAAAGTTTGAAGCCATGTGTTTCATTGCAGCAGTTGCCATTGATTATCACAAAATATTTTACTTTGATTGTTGGGGGTTATTTCCCAGCAGCAGGGTTAGATAATCAACTTCAGCTGAAACAAGCAACTATTCAGCAGAAACAAATACCACTAAGTGGTTACCGGATATCACTTGGAATCGTGTGGTCACTTTCCAAAGTAAACTATTCGACCCTAAAGCCTGGGTATCACGAATATCTACTTGGGATAAGACCAAATGCAGTTAGAGAATTAGGCACAATTCTATAACCCTTGCGCTTATAAGTGTTTAGTGTTTTCTGTATATATCTTCATGCATAATCAGATATCCTATTTATAGGATAATACTCTTGGCTAATTCAATGGAATTATGAGTATTAATCGGCCCATTAATAGCCTCATAATTATCCCCATTATAACCGTTAATGGTTACATGACCAATTAAACGTGGTCATTAAACAGTTGAAACTGCCGCTTGAATAGGTCAAAGCCGTTACAAGCTTCAGTACTTTCATCAGTACTTTCATAGTGCTTTCAGTGGTTACACTGCTTCAGTGGAAACGCCACTGCTTCAGTGTAAACACTACTTCAGTGAAACACCACTTCAGTGGAAACACCACTTCAGTGGAAACACTGATCCAGTGGAAGTACTGCTTCAGTGGAAACACTGATAATCAGTGGTAACCACAACAGTACTTTCACCAAGCACTATCAATACAAACCACTACAAGAGTCAGGGTGTTCATGGACCTTATGGGTGTACACTCCGTACCTCCTAACCCATTACAAGGTGTGAACTATTCCCACAAGTGCACTAAATTTTCCAACAACTCTTGGTGATGTCTAGGAACCCATGATACCTTAAGAAGGTGTATGGTAGTATTAGAATAGCTTCGGAGTTGTTTTGTATTGGTTAGAATAGGTTTGGCGCGAGGAAAACTCATTTCGACAAGTTTTCTAAAGGGTCTGTCCTTATTTTCGAAATCTGGAAAATTCGAAAGTGGATAAAATTTTTTGGCCTAGATATTTAGAAAATATACTTTAAAACGAAAACGTGGCCGCTTGAACGGATTAAAACGGAGCTATAACGAAGAAGTTATGAATTTTTCAAGTTAGGTGACGGAAACTATAAATTCTGGAAATTTCAGCATGTTATGTTTATTTTGTACGAGTCAAAATTGAAACTTAGGCGTTATAAAATGTATCGACTTATCAAAAATATATTAGTATACTTTGATACAAAGCTAAGGACATATAAAACATAGAAAACAGATTTGTAACGATTAAATTATACACGTTTACAAAAGTTGTCGTAACTTTATTATATAAGAAACACTATTAAATTTCTAATAGACAAAACTTACGTCAACAAGTGACCATGTTGAAGGTTGTTTTTAACATTGATGTAGAACTTTTTATAAAGTGATGTCTTCTAGTAAAATTAAGTTCGCCAAGTATATTTTTCAAAATGTCCGACCATTTGTCAAGCGGAGTTGTAATGAATTATATACGGTTACTCAAACTTTGCCGAAAACCATCCTTAAACTATATTTTGGACATAAGTACCATACTTAACCTATATTTTTCTTTATGTTCGAGACCTCTAGGATGGAAACTCATGTACTAAAACTTTGAGATAATGATACAAGCTTCCCAAAACCGTTGAGTTCGTTTTCTAACACTCGACGTGCACCATTTTAAGACTAGCTTTTAGAGGCCGTTTAGTCACTTTCATGAAAATTTCAACAACATTATTTTACGACGAAAAGTTATAATTTCATAATAAATCACTAAATGATTATCGTCGGATATCATTTCAACGTAATTACATGTGGAGTAATTTAAAAATGGTCAAGACGTTAAAAGATTATTTTTCGACGAAAAGTATTATTTTCAAAAATTCATAAGTGGTATAAATATCATCCGAATTGCATGCATAACATTACATCATAACTTATTACGTATCATATCATTCATAATAGGTCAAGTTTTGAGATTCACGCTACATTTCGGTGTACTCACTTTGGTCATCGCATCAATTCATCAAGTGAGTTTTCATAGCCCCGTTGTATACGTTTATACTTATTTTCAAACCTACAGGGGAGTATACATTGCACATCATTTTTATTACGATACCAAGTATATCGAATTCATTACATTGCTTAAGTTACCTCATGCCAATTGAATGTCCCCATTATATAACATGAACCGTTAATTTCATAGAAGCGAGGGTGAGTGGATAGATCTATCGAGGGTGACTCCTCCATCTGGGTTGGTGGATTCCAACTGGTCAAACGGATGCATTTCATTTAATATCATTATTTGAGTTGTTTGGAAAACACTCTGTTGGGGCGAACATCATGATCAGTCTAGTTTCGGTGTCATGGACTTATAGCAATTGTAACATTTTTGTGTGGCATGATTGTCATACATGGTCAATACTTGTGTAGTCGTATAAAACATTTTTCATAAACCTATGATTTCTCACCAACATTATTCTTGACCGTTTTAGCAATGTATTTTCAGGTAAATAAGACATTCGCATCATGGCACGAATAAGGAACCCTCATAGAGTCGCGGCGTCGACGCGTCTCATTATATATTATGGCATTTTCAAAACATCGTTTGGACTTGTAATAAACTTATTTCCGCAAACTTTATCAACTTTTGGGACCTATCTTGTAACTCTGAATGTTTAAATTAAATATCAAACGATGTGTTTCTAAAACGACACTTTAGGTCGTTCAATATAACTGTGATTGTGATGCTATGACCGTCAATCCCCAGGAATTCCATTCCGCTGCAAAACAGGTAATTTGGGGGTGTGACAGTGAATATAGATGCCTTAACTAAGGAGAAGATTTGGCAAGAGTGTATGAAAGAAGACCCTCATGTCAAGGACCCCGACCCAACAAAAGAATGCAACAAAGATAAAAGTGAGTATGCAATGAAGTGGGGAGAAGAGAAAGATCGTTGCAAATTAGAGCTTATCGAAGATAGATTGTATGATGATTGATTCAAGGGGACGAAATCCGATGATGATGACTTATAGGGAATTCTAGACTACCTTTATATAAAAAGGTATGATGGATTCACCGATTTGGATGATGAAGCTTACGAACAAAGGAGATGCAAGCTCTTAGGCATACGATACAAAAGACCACCTCCTATTATCGCGGAAACATTTGAAATCACTAGGTGTCATCTAGGACCCGATGAAAAGTTCTCTAAAGTCCGAAATATTGAGAGGAAATACTTCACACGCACCTTATTGAATGTCGCATGGGTACGAGAGAATTTGATGAAGGAGATGGATGAGTCCGGGCAAGTTTGCCGACCTCCACGAAGCCCCGTGACTTTGAGTCTAACTTAAAGACTCGTTAATAAACAAAAGTGTTCTTTCGGGAATCAACCCGAATTATCCCTTTTCCTTTATGTTTTATTAGTATAGTTTGGTTTTGTGCATTTGTTTTAATCTTTTTGCAGGAAATGGAAGAAATGGCGTTTAGGATCACATGGATTCCATTCCGTAAATCCATTTACTGCGTAACTTATCTCATTAGTTACGCCGTAACCTTCCTTCCAGTATCGGTTTCAACCATTTACGGCGTAACCTATCTCTATTGTTACGCCATAACCTTTCTTTCATTTAGAAGGTTTCCAGGTTAAAACCAATTACGGCGTAACTCATTTATTTGATTACGCCGTAGCTTATCATGCAACTTAAACTTTATTTTAAACATTTACACAATAACTTTGTATTAGTTCTAAATAAACTTTGTAGGTGTGTTCACTGTAAGCCCTCACGAGACTTCACTCGTCTACTTGGGACACCAAGTGATTTAAAAGGCTTGTTGCAACGCTAAATGCAACCGTGATTCTACGAAAGTGAGTTAGGTTTTATTTGATTTTGTTTTTCCTTTTTTTTTAGATTTATGCTTGTTCGTAGTGTGTGATTTTAGGGATTGAAGTTTGCTCAAGGATATAACTTGAAGCCACGATTCTTCAACGTGGGCCTTCTTTTATTTTAGGAGAAAATTCAGGGAAGTTCTCGCTCTAATTCTACTTTCACTTCACCTATATTTCTAGTTTAGTACAAAAGGGACTTTGTACATTTCAAGTGGGGGACGAGAGTTTACATACCCCCGTCTATGGTCTTGAAATGATGTAAAGGCCAAGTTCTAAAGTTTACATACTACCGGCAGACTCATAATTTGGTGGATTTGGGGTAAATAAGTGGAAACGGATAGGCTAAATATCACCATATAAATCAAGGGTTATAATGTGCTCGGCTAAGGTCTAATCTAGTTAGGATAAGGAAAAACATGTCAAAATTTAAAAAATGGCATAATTTTTCAAAATAAACTAGAAAAACGAAGGCAAATAATTTCAAGTAATAATTCTACTCCCGTCCCCCACTTGAAATGTACAAAGTACCTTTTGTACTAAACATGAAATATAGGTGAAGTGAAAATAGAATTAGAGCGAGAACTTCCCTGAAATTTGCTCCGAAAATGAAAGAAGGCCCAAGTTGAAGAATCGTGCCTTCGTCTTATATCCTTGAGCAAACTTCAATCCCTGAAATCATACACTACCAACAAGCATAATTCTAAAAACAAAAAGGAAAAACAAAAGAAAATAAAATCTAACTCACTTTCATAGGAATCACGGTTGCATTTAGCGTATGCAACAAGCCTTTTAAACCGCTTGGTGTCCCAAGTGGACGAGTGAAGTCTCGTGAGGGCTTACAGTGAACACACCCACAAAGTTCATTTAGAACTAATACAAAGTTATTGTGTAAATGTTTAAAATAAAATTTAAGTGGCAGGATAAGTTACAGCATAATCAAATAAATGAGTTACGCCGTAATTGGTTTGCACCTGGAAACCTTATAAACGAAAGAAAGGTTACGGCGTAACAATAGAAATAGGTTACACCGTAAATGGTTGTGTTGATGCAAATAATGTCTAAAAACGTTATTGCTATCTTATGATATCTCTACGTTTTGATGATAATAAAATGTAAAAACATGTTACGTTAAAATTAACGTAAACAAGTTTTTAATCGAAATATCCCGTTTCCACATATATCACTATAGGTAAGAACAAACAAATTTACAATTTGACAAGTGATCAAAGAACTAAATTTGTGTTTCAAACTTCACATTTTTAATGTGACAAAACATTTTTCCAAAAATACATTTTACAAATTATTTTTGAATATTAAAGAAATGTTTTAATTGGAAAAATAAGTTTAAAAACTCCCAACAGCTATTTTTCTCCTCAAAACAGCTTCTAACTTCCCCAAATAAACTTTCACCACTAAATACAAAAATAGGAGCGTTTTTGTCTGGGACGGTACCACGGTACCACTAAATTTAGTGGTACCTTCTGGTATTTAGTAGTACCGTCCACTATAACGGAAATTATTTTGTCCCTATAAATACCAGCCCACTTCACAGTTTTTTCTCATCCTTTTTCACACAAAACTTTCTGAGTTTGAGTCTCCTAACACACACACTCCTTTGATCATTTAGATAGTTTTCTTTTGTTTTAAAGTCATCCTCTCTTCCAACCAAGTGATCACATTCATTTCTCTCCTAGTGCAAGAGAAGAACACGCTGTATCAAGAAGATACTTAGTGTTGTAGTCATAGTAGTATGCACTTGTAACACTTGCTACATACTTGTTGTATCTTGATATACATCAAGTAGTCTTGAGTCTTGTTTAGATAACTTGTGTGGATTATTGTGATCTTGTCGAGATCTTGGAGATCTCTTGTTGTTTGTGAGTTAGTGTGTTGATCAAGTGGATCAAGTCTAGATCGTGGTGATCTAGTAGTTCGTGTGATTAGCAAGGATCGGGTAGATCGTGAGTGAGATTGGTACTAGCTAGATTGGTACTCGACATTTAGCTTAGTGTCGGAAATTGTGATAAGCGACGTTGTGTGGTTTTCTCCGCCTTAAGGGAGTTTGTTGACACAGTGCTTAGAACTCTCGAGTTGGGTACTCGGGGAGTGGAGTAGGGCGAAGAAGAGCTTCGTGACCGAACCACTATAAATCTCCTATCTCGGTTTAATCTTTCCATCTCTTACTCTTTACTTACATTACTTACTTTCTATTGTTGTATTGTAGTCTTGTTAAGTAAGATTTATATTGTTGTGGTTTGATTTAACAAATGACTCAATCGAAGTTTTTCACAAGTAAACTTTGAAAACTAAATTAAAAAGCAGTAAACTATTCAACCTCCCCCCCCCTCCATTCTAGTTTCCCATAGGTTGAAACCTGGAGTAAGCTGATACTGGAAGAAAGGTTACGTCGTAACCAATGAGATAAGTTAAGCAGTAAATGGCTTTACGGAATGGAATCCATGTGAGCCTAAACGCCATTCTTCCATTTCCTGCAAAAAGGTTAAAACAAATGCACAAAACCAAACTATACTAACAAAACATAAAAGAAAGGGATAATTCGGGTTGTCTCCCGAAAGAGCACTTTTCTTATTAACGAGTCTTTAATTTAGACTCAAATCTACGAGGCTTCATGGAGGTTGGCGGACTTGCCCGGCCACATCCATCTCCTTCATTAAATTCTCTCGTACCCATTCAAAATTCAATGAGGTGCGTGGGAAGTCTTTCCTCTCAATCATCCGGACTTTAGAGAACTTTTCATCGGGTCCTAGATGATACCTAGTGATTTCAAATGTTTCTGCGACAATAGAAGGTATTCTTTTGTATTGTATGCCTAAGAGCTTGCATCTCCTTTGTTCGTAAGCTTCATCATTCAGATCGGTGAATCCATCGTACCCTTTTATATCAAGGTAGTCTAGAATTCCCTCTAAGTCATCATCATCGGATTTCGTCCCCTTGAATCAATCATCATCCAATCTATCTTCGATAAGCTATGTGGAAAACTAGAAGGGGGTTTAAATAGTTTTACCGATTTTAATTTAAGTTTCAAAGATTTAGATTTGATTTTATGTGAATTCGTGTGAATGGATAAATAGTATGCAGCAATAAGTAAAGTAAGTAAAGAAAGCAAGTAAAGTAAAAGGATAAAAAGTAGCGATACAAGTGATTTATAGTGGTTCGGCTACAAGGACACTTTCCTTGCCCTACTCCACTCCCCGAGTTCCCCACTCGAGAGTTCAAGCACTATGTCAACAAGCTCTTTCAACTTGGCGGAGAAGCCTCACAACGTCGCTTACACTTTTTCCGGTACAAAGCTAAATACCGAGTTCTTCCACAAGGTAGAACTAAACATTTACACAACTATTACACAACAACTATGTGAAATATAAATTACAAGATCTTGCTACAGAAATCTTGTGGATGAACAAATCTGTCAAGGACCATTTGCTTGTATGACTTGTAGTATAGCGTGATCTCGCCTTTGTGAAGGACCTATATGAGAATCACAACAAAAGATAGAAGAACTACTAGAATGATCAAATGATAAGAGGTTAGGAGAGTGAGATAATATATGAGAGAGTTGTAAGAAGAAGGGTGAGAAAGAATGAAGAAAATGGCTCACTATTTATAGGCACAAAGCCTTCTGTCCCACGATTCCGGCGAAACCCTCACCCAAATGATCCTGCATCCGGTAGTCTGGGTCAGAACAGTCCGGATTTTGGGTTGCAAACCGGGACATGGGTTATGAGCCATGGGTCATGGGTACCCAACAAGATACAATGTATCTAGACAATGGGTCATGGGTCTTGGGTCATTGGGTCGTGGGTCATGGATAATACCCAACATGATTTCATGCATGATGTCATGCAATGGGTCATGGGTTATGGATTAGCTTCATGGATATGGGTCATGGGTCTTGGATATTACCCATCCTATTACATATTATATTACAACAATTTATTTATTACAACATTCTATGTAAATGACCAAATGTATATACTTTGCAAAACATGTATTATTATAATTTTACTTATGATAACTTTATATTTGTTATCAACAAAACATAACGAGATCGTTAAATATAAACAAACGTTTTTACGGTTTATTTATATTAACAATCTCCCCATTTTTGTTGATGACAAAACATAAAGTTATGGTGAGTAAAGCTTAAGATTAGATGTACATTTTGAAAGTGTATGTGAGTTTTACTCTCTTCTCCCCCTTTTTGTCGAAACAAAAAGTGAGCCGAGTAAAAAATAAATGGTGGAAAAAAAATGATCCACAAAGCACTAACTCCCCCTTGACGGTAGCTCCCCCTAGAATAGGGCGTCAAGTGAGAAAAGATAATACCTACAAAAAAAATGTTAGTAATAATATAATCTTGTATAAGACGAGAAACAAGATAGAGAGCCAAGGTACGTAAACAAAGCCTTGTAATAAAATATCAAAATGTAGTGGTATATATGCCACATATAAATGTAAAACTAAGAACAAGGGTTTGTTCTTTAAAAAGACTCAAAAGAAAAAATATAGAAAAAAATATTATTATCATTCCTTCCATGCTTGCATAGGATCTAATTATGGAAGTTTTGGTGAGTGATAATGTTGATGCGATCAAGGATATGGTTGAGAATGAACCGCATTTCGTCCCTTATTCCCATTGCTAGATCCCTAGTGGATTGGCAATGTTCGCAAAAGAGATGGTGAGGAAGGTGTGGGTGGATGGTCTCCATTCAAGTTTGATTTTT
>OU343220.1:227940591-227955557 GCA_910596185.1 Chrysanthemum makinoi
TTTTAGTTTTCATTTCTATAGAGCGACCTATAATCATAAGATAGCACTCTACTAACAACCTTACAGCAATCAAATAGCACAAGATATAATCATAAGATAGCAACCTCCTAACAACCTTACAGCAATCAAATAGCACAGGCAAAGGCAAAAAAAAAAAACACAAACACATACCACAAATAGGCAAGATCAAACATCTAACAACGAAAAAGGAATTACCTAATACGAAATCCGCAAACAACCGGCGGTGATTATCGAAGAGAACGAAACCGAGAAGATAACAATCGTTAGAAGCGAAGAAAGCAATATGGCCACGCTTTGATGTAGTGTACGCATATAGGAAGTAATGAGGGCCTAAAAACATGGGCTTGGCATTTGGACTAACAGAAATAAGCGGAGCCTAAACGACATGTTTTGTCGTCGTTTCGTATCCTCCCATTAGTATACATATAATAATAACGTGTACCATTTCACTTACAAGTGGTATAATGGTAATTGTGGGAGTATACATATAATAATAACGTGTACCATTTCACTTACAAGTGGTATAATGGTAATTGGTAACATAGACTTGTTAAAATAGTTACAAGACGAGTTCGGATTATCAAAAGAAAAAGTCTGTGAAAAGTGTTGAACTGCAAATCATCCCTAAATTCCAAAAGATTACACAACCTACAATATTACTGTAGTATAATGTTCCAAAATATAGTGATTTACGATCCTTGTGCACATGATATATATTTATGTCTTGAAGACAATGTTCCCATTATAACTCACGCGTTATAATAAAATATGACCTTAAAAAAATCATGTAACGAGTCAAACTTGTTAAGCTACCTAATTCTTAAACCTGTTATAATCTTTTTGTCTTGTTTAATTCGATTTGTGCGTTATCTTTGAAAGCGATGTTCATGTGCCAAAATCTACCAAATCAGAATGCAAATCAAACAAACATGTATATCACATTGAAAAAGTCGTGGTCATCATCATTATTAATTTATTATTGTTATTTTAAAACGTTAAGAATAATCTATGTTAAAAGCAAAAAGATTGCAGTAGGATCCTATGAAAATTGCTAACTTTAAAAGCCTGTGCTTTTGACCATGTAACGATGATGATTTCCATTAGACAGCGATTTGATCTCGCAAGTGAAGTTATGAAGGTAAATGTGTATTGGCTGGAATGATGACAATGAGGTTGGATGGAACGAGTTGTGACTGTGAACGGGAAAAAGTAAAAGTAAGCAACGAACTCGCCTATAGAGTTTGTTTGTGATGACTATCAATTTGATCAAAAAGTATGAAAGTAATAACATAAGTATCTTTTGATATGTTTGGCAAAAATAAATGTTGTTGATCTCTGAAAAAGATTAAACTTGACAAACTTACTTGTATATTAACAATGTAAAATAACATAATTAGACATACAAATAACAAATCAATATTAATAGAAATAATAAATAAAATTATTCATATAAATCATAAAGGACAAATAAGTAATTTTGTGAAATATAATCTCCAACATCTTTATAAAAGCTGGTTTTGAGAACTTATTTTTTAAAAACTTATATTTTTAAAATAATCCACAATCCTATTTTG
Source organism: Chrysanthemum makinoi (assembly GCA_910596185.1). NCBI lineage: Eukaryota > Viridiplantae > Streptophyta > Magnoliopsida > Asterales > Asteraceae > Chrysanthemum > Chrysanthemum makinoi. The sequence goes on from OU343220.1 coordinate 227,942,187, forward strand.
CTAAACAAAAATTATTTTTTGACTAAAGCTTATTTTTCCAACAAAATAATTTTAAGCCTTCATAACCTTTCACAATCTCTCGCGTCAAACATGCTAATAAAGTCATATTTTGAGTATCATTATTTCATATTTGTTGCTCATATTTATTGGCTTATTGCACTTTTATGTTTTTTTTTTGTTACTAATTTGCTTTTTATTTGCATTTTAGTATTAAAATAGAACAATGGAATAGAAAGATAAGGAAATAAGCAAAGATTGAGCTTAAATGAACATTTGGTGACAGAAGTATGTTACGTTGCAACCACAAGACGCCAGAGTTAACGAAAGACAAGTAGCAGTCGTTACGACATAATAACCTAAAATGGTTACGCCGTAGAGAAGAGTTATTACGCACGTTTGATTTACTCGTAATAACCTAAAATGGTTACGCCGTAGAGAAGAGTTATTGCGCACGTTTGATTTATTTAAATAGATTGTTACATCGTTACAGATTTACATTATTACGCCGCAACACCAACGAACCTAGATATATCTATAAATACAAACCTAAAAATGAATTTAGGTTTACCCTTTCATTATCAGTCGAACTTGGAAAGTTTCGAGAGGCTATTCCACATCTTTGAAGATGCAATCATCCAAGATCAAGTCTTTATTCATCATAAACAATAGAACCATTCGATTTGATAACCTTTTTCGTTATGAACACTTTGAATTTATCGAATTTGCTATCTTTTGTTATCATGACTATGATTGTAGGCTAAACACCTTTGTGTTTGCCTAGTTATGAATCTTTTTAAGTTAATGACATGATTTATTCCATTTAATTAGTTCTTTGATTGAATAGTATATATGTTTTTTTTATGATCTTTGCGTCTTTGTGATTACTAGGTGATTGTACAATAAATCGTACGACCAGACCTTCGATGGTGATCGAAGGGTTTGAGGGGTGTTATGCTTGCGCCAAACTTGTAGCCAGTCTGCAATAAGAAATAGAAGACACTTCGTTAAGTGATTGCGCAGGGGTTGGACCCTGCGAACCCCCCTCCGGCGTGCAAGTAAGTATGTGATATGTGTTCTAGGTAATGTTGAGAATGTGAAATGCTGTGTTGAATGAACATACCTCGTCCAACCTATTTATAGGTAGAAAAATAATCTTTGCAGTGCTCCCAGCCAAAAATCTTGCCATGCTCTCAACCCCGCCCCTCCGTCTTGGCGGAAAGCTAAGTGAGATGAAATGGGAACGCGGGTAAGACCAAGTCAAGTTCTCCTTTGTCTTAGTGTTTCCAAGGTTAGACCCCAGTGGCTTAGGCCTTCGATCATGCATCACTTCCCAACTGGTAACCAGTGTCAACGATGAATGGTTTACGCCATCGATGACTTAGAAAGATTGACTTCGTCCTTCGCCATGAAGATTCGACTGAGGCCGGGCGGGAGTCCTTCGACCTCGGCTTCCAGGGTACGCCATCAATCCCCAAATAAAGTGATATGTACGAACGAGGATATGTTGCTTACGACTCAAAAATACACACGAAGCCCCCCTTTGTCACAAAACTGGACGAAAGGCGTAAGTTGGTTATATACTGAGTGCACATTTAATGCTAAAGTACTTAGCCAAACTACCCCATTCTCGGTAACCTAAAACGTCAGTTCAAATTTTGAATTGGGTTTGAAATCCGGAAGTTAGGTGATCCAAAGGACACGCGTAAGGCCAGGATTTAAAATAAGAGTGGGTATATAAACGAGAAATAGTGAACCCTAAATCACGTTTCACCCCACGCCCAAAAGTTTAAACATACAATCATGTCTTCCGATAAAGGGTCCAACCAGAAAGGTAAAGTATTCCTCCTCCATTGCTAAGTTTTCTTACTTTTTTGTTGCATAAAACCATAATGGGTGCGAATGCGAAGTTCACCATAAGGCAACAAACTTGCACCCTGTCGAAGGAAGAGCTTCAGGCCTTCCTCACAGACTACCCTATTCCAAAACATTTTAAAATAATGCTTCCTAGTAGACGCCAAGGAATTTATGATGCCCCAAAAGGTTATGTGGGTATGTACACACATGCTTTCACTACCTCCAATCTAAGGATACCTTTGCATCCATTGTTTCTAGAGCTCTTTCAATACTACGAGGCACACATATCTAGGTTTAACCCTTTTGGCTTAGCCAAGCTCACTACATACATCGTTATGTGTAAAGCGTATTGGTATGAACCATCCTTGACTGTGCTTAGAGGATTTTTGAATATATACCCTGGAGGAGATTGGTTGACTCTAGCCAAGAGGGGTGAGCATGATGTACCCCATTTGATTGAGAGACCTTTTACTAACATCATGAATTGGAAAGGGAAGTTCTTTTATATCCAGGATACCATTGTGCCTCCCGAATACCCTGCATTATTGAACCCAGAGTTTCGTTTTGATGAAAAGAGATTTAATGATCCGTTGCCCTATACTGTGAGAAGGGATCCTCTGTATCAGTGCTTGTGTCATCATCCGGCTAATTGCCAGACTTTCCCATAGCCAATCTTGTTCATGACTGGTATTGCTGAGAGTTGGGAGGGTTCTCCATTGCATCCTGAAATAGTTTGTTGTGGAGAAAGTATGTATTTTTCTAATTAAATTAAGATTTAGGAACTTATCTGCTGATATTTATCTTTTCTCCTTTCTTGTCACAGGAATGGCTTTCCGTAACTTCGTTGTGTCTGGTGGTGCTAAAGAGGTCAACTTCATTCCCAAGGAGGCTAAAGAGGTCAAATTTATAGTGCCGGTCTCCATCTCAGACGGGAACAATAATGATGTGGATGCCCAAAGGATTGAGCCTATTTCATCTGCCCAGCCTTCGAAGGGAAAAGAGCCTGGGGAAGAGGACCAGCTAGTGGAGAATGTTGCGGATTCTGATGATCCTGCCTTGGAGGACCAGCTTGTGGTCGTAGGGTCCTCCGGCATTGCTGATAGGCTCCGAAGTAGGAAGGGTACGAGTGCTAAAGCTGCAAAGTTTGCCTCTAAGAGGAAGCTGATATTTCCAACCCCTCCGTCTCGTGCGACTCATCAGAAAAGTGCCCAGGGTAAAGCAGTTGTGTTTCCTGCTATCGAAGGGCCTAGCGACGAAGACATCCATGGTAAGCTTGCATTCCTGTTATGATAAAAAAAATCCTTATAGCTTGTTAGTCTGATAATCACATTACTACTACAAGTCTTCCTGATACGAAGGAGCTTCCGACCCCCTTGGCCTGTCACTTGCTCGTGGAGCGTGTGACCCCACTTGGTTGGAAAGGGGTGTTGGACAACATGTCCTTGGAGAAGCTTTGTGACCTGCATGACAAGAGTTACATAAGGCAATATGTTCTTGATAACCAGTTAAATACTCGGATAAGAGAGCTTCTGTGTGCTATGAAGACTGCTAGGGAGGAGATAGATGTGGTGCTCGCTAGGGAGAAGGCAATAGACAACAAGATGCAGACAGTAAGTGAGAAAGCCATGGAGGACTTCAAAAGAACCCCTAGTCCGATCTCGGCGCATGTTCGTAAGCTTGAAGGACAACTTGTCTGAAAGTCGCGACGAAAAGAAGCAACTCTGAAGGCACCAAAGTCACCGGTTATAAGGAACAACTTTCTATGCTGACTAATAAGTGTGCAGGTTACGAAGCAGAGAGAACAAGGCTTGTTGAACAGGAGATCAAGCTGAGGGAACAAGTGGATGGGGTGGATCTTCGCTGCAAGATGTTGAAGAAGGATAGGGTGGACTTAGTGTCCAAAGTCATTCCTTATATTGCTATGGAGCTCTACCACAGTGATGAAGTAGGTGAAGTGGTTGGAAGATTGGTGAATGCAGCCATCTTCTATGGCAAGTGTACCACTCTTGAGGAGGTAGCAGCCACAGGCAAGCCGGTGGTACTTTTAGATGTTCCTTATTACCGATCCACTGCTAAGAAGGAATATGACGAGGCTGGTAATGCTTTGTCTACTGCTGAGTTCCCTTTCCTTGCTGAGGCCACGAAGGACCCTACGACATCCATTGAGGATCTCTTGTCGAAGAAGCCTAGGAAAGTTCAGCATGTATCCCCCAACAAAAAGACACCGTCTGCCAAGGTTCTATCTCACAGACCTGATCCCACCTCATCAAAAAGTTCGATAGGCTACCATGTGGTAGAAGTTTGATCCCCAGGGTGGTATGTACCCTGTTTAAAAAAATTGTCCCATGTCTCTTTCTAGGCTGAGGCCTGATGAAACAATTAACTTTGTGTGTTTGGTGAAGGCAATGGCCTTAAGACAATGTTTGTGAACATATCGTGAAGGATTCGACCTCTGGCTAGGTAAACTAGCATTAAAAATATCTACTAATGGAGACGTTGTCTCATTTTGTTTAAGTGTGATTCTTCTCGTACGTTTCATATGCACGTAACTTAATTTACAACCTAAGGCGTATGGTAGATGTATAGCCTCATTGTGTGTAAATTCTGCACCAAGAATATAGTAATCATATAATTTAATTGTTGACAGAGGGTCGCGACCCACTCCGTCTTCATCCTTTGGGTAGCATAAGGCTTGGAATACCTTAAGACCACTTAGGAAAGTTAATGTGAAGTTTAGATGGATGTTATGCATATGATCAAGACTTATTGTTTGTCTTGTTACATCCCTTCGACATTGAAACTTATAAAATGACTTGGCTGACAAATCTTTGTTGTATTAGAACGAAACAAGAGATTTGAGGGAAAATATGTTGTATCATTAATTGGGTAAGGAGGATTACATCATTTTAGAAAATGAAAACTATGACACCTACCATTAATGCTTCTTTCCCTAAGTGAGAAGAATGCAAATACATTGATTGAAAACGAAAAAATTTCCTTAGACATTGTAAAATCTATATGTAAAACTTATGAAGGGTAGTGTCATTCCAAGTCCTGTCAATAGCGTCTCCGTCAAGGGTTTCCAGCTTGTAGGCTCCGTTTCCATATGCTTCGCGATTTATGTAGGCCCTTCCCATGTAGGCCCTAGTTTTCCCTGATACTCAACTTTGCTTGCACGGTTAAGTCGGAGGACGATTCACCGGGCTCAATGTCAAGGTCAATCCCACTGTTGTAATATTTCTCAATCTTCGTTTATGAATAGCCTCCCCGTATTGAGGCGATTTCCTTCTTTCTTCAAGTAAGTCCGCATTGCATGAGTCTTTCTTCATTTTCGCTTCTTCAAGTTCGCGTCACGCCCGTTTCAACACTTACTTCCGAAGGTATTACAGCTTCGGTGCCGTATGTCAAGCTAAAAGGTGTTTCCCCATGGTTGGACTTCGCATACCCCGAGCCCCTGAGTACTTGGGGTAGCTCGCTCTTCCAACCATGGTGGCCTGAACCGAGCCTTCGTTCTATGCCTTGGATGACATCTCTATTTGTGACTTCCACGCCCATTACCCGAGGATGGTAGACGGAGGTGAAGGATCGCTTTATGTTTAGACCGCGAAAACACGAAATACCCTTTGGCAAAGCTGTCCCATTATCCGATATGATGATGGAGGGACTAATCGGCATATGATGTGTTCCCACACAAATTTCTCCATGTGTTTTCCTGTAATTGATGCTAAAGGCTTGGCTTCGACCCATTTTGTAAAGTAATAATCGATGGCTACGACTGAAACTTAACCCTCCCGGAGCTATTGGTAGAGGACCAACTATGTCTATCCCCCATTGGCTGAAAGGCCATGCAGATGTAACGGAGGTCATATCCTACTTGGGTAGCCTTGGTACTCGTGAATGGATCTGACAGGCTTCACACTTCTAGATTATGTCTACAGCGTCCATGTGCATCGAAGGCCAATAGTACCCTATCTTCATTATCTTGGAAACGACGAAGCGAGATCCTGCGTGCAAACCGTAAGAACCTTCGTGCAACTCCTGAATGATGTTCGAAGCTTAACTAGGTCCTACACAATGGAGCCATGGAGACAATAAGGACCTTATGTATAGATAATTCCCCATGATCTTGTACTGTGGTGCCTTGATGCGGACCTTTCGTACCAACTTTGGGTCCTCCGGCAGGATGCCACTTATCAAGTATTCTCTTATCGGATTCATCCAGCTTGACTCTTCTTCCAAGATTACGTCGGATACTTCTTTTCGTATGATTGACCTTTCTACCAATACTTAGACCAGAACTTCCTATGTGAGATGTGCGAATGCCATTGAGGCTAACTTACTTAGTGCATCTGCCTTTTTATTCTGGTTTCTTCGAACGTGCTCTATGTCGTAGGGATTAAATCCTTCGAGCATCTCCTTGTCTTTATCTAGATATTTCTTAATGACAGGTTGTCTTGCTTCGTAGGAACCCTTGATCTGGTTTGCCACCAGTCGTGAGTCAACAAAGATAGCTTAATCCTGTACCTCCATGTCTTTAGCCAATCGGAGGCCTGCTAGGAGTGCTTTGTATTCCGCCTCATTGTTAGTAGCATCGAATTCGAAGCGAAGTGCATAAGTATACTCCTTTCCTTCTGGGACGACTAACATTAAACCGCCTCCCTGACATCGTAGCGGGAAGCCCCATCTGTAAAGCTTCCATCCTTCGCTTACTTTCGCAGCTTCTTTTCAAAGAACTTTGTTGTCCTGTTTGGGCTCAGAGAATGTCTCTGCTAAGAAATCTGCCAGTATTTGCCCCTTGACTGAATTTCTACCCTTGTATTCGATTTCATGCTCCCCTAGCTCGATAGCCCATTTAGCGGTTCTTCCCGATTTCTCTGGCTTCGACAGTATCTACTTAATCGGCTTGTCAGTGAGCACAGTTATCGGATGAGCTTGGAAGTACCTTCGAAGGTGTCTTGTAACATGGACCAGAGCTAGGATTAACTTTTCTAGCTCCGGATAATTTAGCTCAGCTCCCTAGAGGACTCGACTAACAAAGTAGATAGGGATTTGCTTCTTTTCCCTTTCTGCCAACAATACAACACTGATACTTTTGAAGGAGGCTGCGATGTACATGAACAACACTTCGCCTTTGATTGGGGCGGTAAGTGTAGGTAGAATTTCCATAAACTCCTTCAGCTTTTGGAAGGCAGCTTCCGCATCCATGCTCCATTAGAATGTCTTTTTGTCTGTGCAGCCTTTAAGTGTTTTGAAGAATGGTAAGGACCTATCTGCACCCTTCGATAGTAATCTGCTGAGGGCTGCTAGCTTTCCGTTCAAGCTTTGTGATAACATCAAATTAGCCTGATATTTTATATATCAAATTCCCGTGTTTATGGCCTTATTTGTATTAATATGGTACTTAATTCGTTCATATTTGCATTTCAGGATAAATGAGGCGTTGGAGCGGAAAAGATGTGATATAAGGCCAAATATATGTTCTGAAGATAGGTTGCGGCGTAAGTGGCACTTTTGACTACGCCGTAACTCACATTACGAGGGCCTGATAGCCTGATAATTATTTGTGAAGTGTTGATGTACCAACAAATAACTCGGACACCCCTTCGAGATGTGTCGGCCCTTCTGCATGGGCGCCCGTGTTAGGTCTCTCGAATATTCGCGTAGGCCAAACCATTCGACACACAAGGTTACCTACGGGAATTCGCCATTCGAAGCCTTGCCCGGGGTATGGTTGACGAAGGAGTAACGGATAGGAGAACTTCCTGACTTGGTCAAACCCACGATCTCCCTCTCTTTACTAGCGGTTACCCACAAACATGGGACGCCCCCATGTTCTCTGACGTTTGTGCAGAGGTGCCCTCAACCCTATTTCTTCCACTATAAATAGGTTGACTCCGGGAGGATTATGGTAAGCTCACTCAACACTCGTCTCTTTACTTACACACACTTATACAACCATAACTCATACTTACTCACGGGAGGTGGTTCAGGTCCAACCTCGCGTAATCACTTAACGTAGTGTCTTCGTATTTTATTCTCGTGTGAAAGACAATCTTGGCCGAACATACATCCCTCATACCTTCGTCATCACTATTGAAGCCTGGTAGTGCAATTTATTATACAATCGGTGGCTTCATCGGACACGCTACTATTAGTCCCGTAATCACCAAGTCTTGATACCCTAACTGATTGCGCTACTTTTCTGGCATGGAACCATGAAGAGAAGATACACCTCCACCAGGTTTCTCTACCCTGGTACCCCTCACCACAACTAACACCGATAATCTCGCCCCTATAACTGCCTCCACCTTCACTACACGATCACGCTTGGAAACCACTCCCATGCATCATGCCTCAACTTCCGCTAACCCTATTCTAGAAATTAGCCCTGCCTTCGTTGAGGCAAACTTCAAAGCCTTAGAGTCCTTGCTAAGGGCTCACAAGAGGCAAATTCGCAACACTGAGATGCGAAGGGAACTGGAGTATTCCAGTGAGGAATATGTCGAAGAGATCGAGGTAGATGAAAGGCCTCGACCAATTAGCAGGGGGCATTCGTCCCTACGAAATGGTTCTCCTTCCATAAGGAGACCCAATGGAAGAACTATTGGTTTTAAAGAAGGTCTCGGAGGAGATCCAGGAAGAAGTGAAAGAGTGCAGGGAGAAAGAAGGAGTGAGAACTCCACGGAGGAAGCAACCCGGTAGGAAACGGAGGGGTAAACCTACCACCTCTCCTGGCGACCCACTTAGGAAGAGAAGGGACGGGGCCCGATACCTCCATCATATCGCTCGAGTGTCGGAGGACCTCCTCCATACTCTGGGATGAACCAGCTACCCCCTCAAGGCATGAATCCTTACATACTTGCTATGTCCTATAATACCTATCCTACGAACGGGTCTTTCCACAACCAAAGTTACCAGCAAATGCCATACGGACACCTTCCTGTACACCCTACACAACCTATGGGGAACCTTTTCAAACCTCCTCAGCTTATGCTGCATTCTCACAACCACTTCCTAACCCGTACAACCCTACACCTGTTTATCCACCTCCGTATAACCCTTTCTATGCAGAAGCCTCTAGAGCTTGCACACCTTTTGTAAAGTGGATCGAAGACTATCCTGTACATGATGGTGTGAAGTTGCCTACTCACATAGGAACCTACGACGGGAAAGGTGATCCCGACAACTTCTTACATTTGTTCGAAGACGCTATCAAGATGCAGAAGTGGGTCATGCTTGTAGCATGCCACATGTTCACATACACTTTCCGAGACTCTGCATGAATATGGTAGAATGGGAAAAAGGTGGGAAGCATTGAAAGTCTAGATGATCTCAAGGCTAAGTTCCGATCACACTTCACCCAACAGAAGAAGTACACCAAGACTCATCTAGCTATGCATACCATCAAGCAAAGGGACAGCGAAAGTACAAGGGCCGTCACAAGGTACCGATGAAACTTTGCAAATTCTTGTTGCACGAGGAGCAAAGGGTTTCGCTTCGTGACATGGCTTACTTAACTCGCTTGGTGGAATTCCGCCCACCGACCTTCCCACCACTTACAAGGCATTGATGAAAAATACTTACACTTGGATCGAGTCCAAGGAAGTAGCAGAAATGGAGTCTCGAGCAAAGAGAGAAGGCCCAACAAATTCTCTAGAGGGTCCTCCTGGGAAGGATCCAAGAATAGGAAGAAGAACAGAGACCGCTTCACTCCCTATAGCAAAGGATCGAATCATGGACTCTTAGCAAACCTGGTCAAATCTCCTAGGGAGATCCTTGCTACCGAGAAAGCCGCAAAGTCCTTCGACCCACCACCTCGGATGTCAGCACGAAGCAAAGCCAGGGACATGTCGAAATACTGCCACTTTCACGTAGACCATGGGCACGACACCAATAGCTGCAGAGAGCTGAAGAGGCAAATTGAAGAGGAAGTACGCTCTGGGAAATTGGCACATCTGGTTAAAGGCATCAAGAAGGGGAAGGACAAGTTCTTCGACACTCAGCTAGGTAACTGGAAAGGGAACAAAAAGGAGGCTACCCCTGTAGAAGATTCGATGTCGGTGCATAGGCACAATCCAACCTTAAAGCAAAAAGAAGCAGATGGAGAGCTGGGAAGTGTAGGAGAGATAACATTCCCGTCCATTCTGGGGTAGACACCTTCGACTGACCCCGTGGTCATCAAGGTATGGGTCTCAAACAGGGAGGTAAACCGAGCATACATGGATTATGGAAGCTCCTACAAGATCATCTATGAGCATTGCTTCCTAAAGCTCAAACCATCTATACGCTCGCAGAGGGTAGATTCAAAAACACCTTTGGTAGGATTCTCCGGCGAACACTTATGGCCCCTTGGAGAGGTACCATTGGAAATCACTATAGGCGAAGGCCCTTATCCCGCACGGAAACACTCACCTTCGTCATAGTCAGGTCAGATTTTCCTTACAATTTGCTAATAGGGAGAACAACTATGCAAAAGATGGGCATTGTAGTTTCCACCATACACGCTGCCATGAAGTTCCAAACTCCCTTCAGAGTGGGAACTGTTCATTCAAATTATGGGGCAGATAAGGGAGTATATGGTATCAAGAAGGTCAAAGAAGGGCTGGAGGAGCCTCCGATGGCAATTCTAAGTTGTACGGATGCAAAAGAACGGGTCGTAGTAAACCCTAGCTACCCCGAGCAGATAGTGGTGATAGGAAAGCAACTCCCGGCGAATTTCAAGGCGAAGCTCACAGAGCTGTTGCGGACTAACCTTGATATTTTTTCTTGGAAATATTCTGACATGACAGGAGTCCCAAGAACATTGCTAATAGACGGAAAGCCCTTCGGCACGGAGCACAAACTCAAGGAATACAAACATATTGAGCCCATGAAACTGAAAAGAATGAGCCTAGCCCCCGAAAGAAACGCTGCCGCCTGCAAGGAGGTCGATGAACTGACACAAGCAGGCATTCTAAGGGAAGTCAAATACCAAACTTGGGTGGCCAACCCAGTCATGGTAAAAAAGAGCGACGGAGGGTGGCGCATGTGTGTTGACTTTATTGACATAAACAAAGCATGCCCAAATAACTGCTACCCCTTGCCAGAAATCGACTGGAAGGTAGAGTCCTTAGCAGGCTTCCGACTGAAGTGTTTCCTAGATGCCTATAAAGGGTATCATCAGATCCAGATGGCAAAGGAGGACGATGAAAAGACAACCTTCTATACAAGCAAAGGTGTCTACTGTTACAGAAAAATGCCCTTCGGATTGAAGAATGCAGGGGCAACATACCAAAGGCTCGTAGATAAAGCCATCAACAAGCAGATAGGCAGAAATATCGAGGCCTACGTTGATGACATGGTCATTAAGAGCAAAATGGAGGAAGACCTACTGAGGGCGATCAACATGAAACTAAAGCCTAAGAAATGCTCTTTTGGTGTCGAAGAAGGGCAATTTCTAGGGCATTTGATAACAAAGCAACGGATAAAAGCTAACCTTTCTAAGGTCAAGGAAATCACGGATCTCCAAGCCTCGAAATGTTCAAAAGATGTACAAAGCTTGAATGAGAAGCTAGCCGCGCTAAGTCGATTCTTGTCGAAAGGGGCTGACAGATCCCTACCGTTCTTCAAAACACTTAAAGGTCAGCTCGACAAGAAGACCTTTCAATGGAGCCGGATGCGTAGCCGCTTTCCAAAAGATGAAGGAGTTCATCGAATCCGGTCCAACACTTACAACCCCAATCAAAGGCGAAGTGTTGTTCATGTACTTAGCATCCTCAATGGAAAGCATTAGCGCAGTCCTAATGGCAGAACGAGATAAGAGGCAAACCCCCATTTACTTTGTCTGCAGGGTCTTGCAAGGAGCAGAGGTTAACTACCCAATGTTGGAGAAGCTCATATTGGCCCTGATCTACGCAGCAAGAAGGCTTCGACGATATTTCTAGGCCCACCCAATCATAGTCTTAACCGACAAACCACTCAAGCAGATTTTGTCGAAGCCTGAAAAGTATGGAAGGGTGGCCAAATGGGCTATCGAGCTTGGAGAGCATGAAATAGAATTCAAAGGTCGAAAATTTATCAAAGGGCAAATTCTCGCAGACTTCTTGGAAGAAACACCTTCCGAACCGAGCACAGAAAAGGAAGAACCTAAGGCTAAACTCATCGGAGTGCAGGACGATTGGAAGCTTTATATATCGACGGGGCATTAAGCTCCAACGGTTCCGGAGCAGGTCTAATGCTGACATCCGGCGGAAGGATCATACATATGCCTTTCGGTTTGAGTTCGGCCACCAACAATGAAGTGAATATAAGCCCTATTAGCAGGCCTTCGACTAGCTAAAGATATGGAGGTAAAAGCTCTTGCCATCTTCGTCAATTCTCAGTTGGTCGCAAACCAAGTGACGGGCTCCTATGAAGCGAGGCAGCCCGTCATCAAGCAATACTTGGACAAGACAAGGGAGATGCTGGATAGTTTCGATTCCTACACCATCCAACACGTTCGTAGGAATCAAAACAAGAAGGCAGATGCACTGAGCAAGTTGGCCTCCATGGCCTTCGCACATCTCACCAAAGAAGTACTAGTTGAAGTTATGCCCGAAAGGTCCATTATTCGTAAGGAGGTCACTGACGTTGTTCATGAAGAAGGAGAGACATGGATGACTCCCATCAGGGAGTACTTGATAAGTGGTCTTCTCCCCGAGGATCCCAAACTAGCAAGGAAGATACGGGTTAAGTCTCCACAATACCGGCTAATGGGAGAAAACCTGTACAGAAGGTCATTTCTCTCACCTTGGCTGTGTGTGTCGGACCCAAGCAGGCTTCGAGCATCATCGCAGAGGTCCACGAAGGATCTTGCGGCCTCCATGCAGGGCCCCGCTTAGCCTTGTTTCAAGATAATGAAGTTAGGCTACTATCGAATTGATGCATAGGGATGCTGCGGAAATCATTATAAAATGTGAAGCTTTTCAGATACATTCAAAGGTTCTCAAGTAGCCGAAGCAGGACATGACAAGTGTTACATCCACATGGCCCTTCTTCCAATAGGGAATTGATATCGTTGGACCTATGCCTGTGGCTCTTGGAGGGGTCAGATTCTTATTGGTGGCAATTGATTACTTCACAAAGTGGGTTGAGGCTAAACCTTTAGCCTCCATTACGAGGAGACAGATCGAGAAGTTTTTGTGGGAGCACATTGTGTGCAGATTTGGAGTGCCCCACATTATCATATCCGACAATGGCAAGCAGTTTGCCGAAGGAGTCTTCTATGACTTCTGTCAAGGGCTTAATATAAAGCGCCTTGGATCCGTCTACCATCCACGAGGTAACGGACAAGTGGAGGTTACTAATAGAGACATTGTCAAAGGGATTGAAAAAAGGTGGGACTAACTCATCACGGGGGGTGGATGAGCTTCCTAAAGTGCTATGGGCTCATAGGGACGATCCCAAGTCAAGCAATGATGAAACCCCTTCACCTAACATACGAATGTAAGCCATCCTTCGGAGTTAAGTGTGAACACGGAGCGTGTGGCCACATATGAA
>OU343220.1:227955657-228003756 GCA_910596185.1 Chrysanthemum makinoi
ATGGACAAGAGGAACAACCTTCAAATGCTGCTCTTGTGTCTACAGAACATGCTCTCATGGCTTTCTCTGACTTTGAGGTACAAAACTTTGAAAGTTGTTCTAAAACATGTAGGGCTTCTAAAGAATGTGAAAGGCTTAATGAATTATTTGACAACCAAAGAACAGAGTTGTATCCTGCTAATTATACTGTGTCAAACCTTAGAAGAGGCATAGCTATATTAGAAAAACAACTAGAGCATTATAGAGCAAATGAGTCAAAATATAATGATGATATGATTATTCTTAGAAGAGATAGATTATAAGACAAAGAAGGAATGAGGCATTAAAACAAGAGTATGAAAAACTTAAAAAGATAAATGAGAATGTAAATTTATCTGTTGACACCTGTTATTATCAGTCTAAGTCAATTGATAAAATTTGGAATGCTCAAATTACTAGTAAAGTTAAGTCTGGCATGGGATACAATACTGCTCCTCCACCACTAAGGGGTGTTCCATCACCTCCTGGCATAGATTTAGCTCATACAGGCCTAGAAGAGTTTCAGGATCTTGATTGTGAATATGGTCCTCCAAAGTTTGTGAAAAGTGGGGAAGAGGTTAAGCATGAAACTGATGTTTTTGAAAGTGCTAGTGACTCATCAGTTGTAGATGAGAATGTTAAAAAGAATGTAGAGGCTTCTATCCCAAAAGTTGTTAATACTATTACAGAGGAACCTAGGAAACAAGTTAACAAACCTAGATCAACTGTAAGGTATGCTGAGATGTATAGAAATAAGTCATCAACTCCCAGGGATAGCCAGAGGAGTTGGAATCATGTCAAATCTCAACAACTAGGTAGTAATTTTGTGATGTACAATAAAGCATGTTATATCTGTGGTAGCTTTAATCATTTACATGTTAATTCTGACTATCATGTTGGGAGAAGGGAAGTCCATGGGAATAAAAGGGTAGAGTCAAACAAGTTTCAAAACAATGTACACCCTAATTCACACAGCAAAATGATCCTAAGAGCAGTTCAACTAAGAAGTGGTCTTAAAACTTTTGCCACTGCTAAAACTGTTAACACTGCTCACCCTAAATCACATTACAAGTGAAAAATCCAAAACAACTTTTGCAAAATATGCACAAATAGGGAAAAGGTCCTGCTTCAAAATAAAAGGGTTAACTATAACCAACAGGTGGGTACCAAAATCTAAACCGCAGATTACCCTTTGCTCAATCAAAAGTTCCCACCGCAAGGGTTGTAAACAAGACCAAGGAAACATGGGAAATCTTTGTGAAGGCCTCAAAGACGTTGGGAATGGAAACCTAAAGGAAATACCTCAACAACCAATCCCAATAGTGTATCAATGACCTTTGATAGATTTAACTATATTGATACACGAGGCAGATCCAAGTCAATCATGGCTTGGGTCCCCAAAGGAAACTAACTCCTTACTTTGATGTGCAGGAACATCCAAGGACAAAGAAATCAGATAAAGACTACACAGATAGTGGATGTTCAAGGCACATGACTGGCAACAAGTCCTATCTCTTAGATTTTTAACATTATGATGGACAGTATGTCAGCTTTGGAGGTGGAGTTAATGGAAAAGTTGCTGGTAAAGGGGTTATCAAAACTAGTAATCTACACAAAGCTTCTTGCAGATAAAAGAAGTAAATCACAACCAGTATGATGCATGGAATTTAAAGCAAAAGACATGGATTTTTATTATTATTAAACAAATCTGCACACAGAGCGCAGAGGGTACATCTATTAGTCACAGACAACCAACATCATTACATAGTTGGAAAACAGAAAACATCATACAACTACCAACTGATGACACAAGCTTCACATTCTACCCCAACCCTACCCCAACCTAACTCCCATCTACCACCTAAGGCTTTTTAGGGAAGGCCCACTCTGGCATCACTCTAGGCGCCATTCGCCTATCGATCACCCTCCACACCTTGGGGCATGCTAGCCCCATCACCATTCCTCCAACAGGTGGTGAGGATGATGAAGGACCCTCTGGTGGTGGTGCTGTCAACAATGGTAGAGAAGGTGGTACTTGCAGCTCTTCTGGTGGAAGCACTGTTGCAAGGGGAGGAACCACAAGGACTCTTTCAGTTGTTTCATCATCTGACTCTTCATAAGGAGACACATAGGAACTTATGTCTAAGATGTCCTCTTTGATGATGGCATCCTGAGGCATTGGTTGGAGTAATGATGGACCAGCAACTGAAGGGATAGTGCTCATGGCCAAATGAGTTCTCTTTCTTGAAGAAACCTTTTCAAACACCTCTTTCTTCACTCTACCTGGATTGTTCAGCACAAAATGCCAAACACTATCATCCCAAACACTATCCAAAAATGAGCTGTCAGATGAGACATTGATAGGGTTTGAATGACTCATGGTGATTTTTGGAGAGAAGTAAGTTTTTGAGAGTGAAATGTTTTTGGAGTATGTGTGATATGAGTGGTTTGTGTGTTATAGATGCTTAAATAATAGTTAAACCGGATTCAGATAAGTTAATGTGGGGAAGATATAAGTTGTTGAGGAGTAAATGAAGTCTTTGACTTTGGTGGCATGATAAATGACTTGTAGTTGACTTGTTGACTTGGATGGTTTAGTCTTGTTTTAACCACGCCAAAGAAAAATTTTATTCACTTCGAGTTATTTACTAATCACTACTAACCTTAACAATGCTTTCAGTGTGTGATTTATGTTTGTGATATGCAGGTTTGAAGGATTACTTGTATACATTGAAGTTGTTATTGTTTAGTGCTTGTATTTTTAGTTGTCCACTAATTTTTATGCAGAGATTAAGCCTAACAGTGGAAACTATAATGAAAGCAGTGGTAAAAGTTACTCTCACAGTGGAAAAAGTATAACAATGAAACTTTATTCCATTCATGATTCATTACATTCAAAGGGAGAGTGCTAATAACCACAATCAAAACACATAAGACAACAACCTAACACATCCTACATTCCTACACCCTACACCAGCTACTCCATTGGCTTCTTGCCCTTGCCCTGACAGTCATGCTTGTTCTTCTGTGCTCTCTTCCTCTTGTTCTCAAAGGTTGACTGCATTCTTGGACAAGCAATACCAAGAACTTGTGGAGGAGGCCTTGGTAATCTTGCATGCTTATCTGGTATGGATATATGCTTCATGTTTGAGAGAGCTGTTTCCAATGCTTTTGTCAGAGCCCTTGGTAACTCTTTGGACAAGGAATAGGTCTCATCATTAGCATCATCTTCTGATGAACTGGAGTAGAACTCGAGAGAAGGTGCAGGTCTGGCATCTGGTGTAGGATTGGTAGTCTTCTTTGTTGACTTCTTGGAAGAAGTGCATGCAGCCCATGGTGGAAAGTAACCTGCCCACCCTGAGGCCTCTGAAGATGACTCAGAAGCGATAACAAACTCTGTCTCAGAATCAGAGGAGATGTCAATGATGTTGGAAGGATTGCTCATGGTGATGTTTAGGGATTTTGTGAGCTAGAATGTGTTTTGGTAATGACTATGACGTACCGAGCCTCTTTATATAGGCAAAGTCGATCACAAGGGTTCATTAAAGAATATATTTATTTTTCCCCATTTTGGTAGGTTGAAGAGTAAATATAAATATTATCGGGTTGACTTTGGGAATATATTTTTAGATAATGGCTTGGTTAAAAGTAACTTTGGTTAAAACAAGTTGGTTATTCATATTCTTTGTATTATGCTAACACATGCAGGTACATAACCAAACTTGGCTAGGCGTTGATCATAAAAGGTGTGTATCTGAGACACACAACAAATGGTTATTGATTCACCATGTCTAATCCACATAAGAATCAACTAGTCCGAGCAAACGGCTCTTGGTAAAGACTTAAAAAATCCGTTTATGGTTGATAGTTTACCAAAAACTATATGGTTATCAACTCACCATATTCTTTATGATTAAGAGTTGGCTAGTCCATAGCAAACGGCTCATGGTAAAGACATATCAAATCCGTTGATAGTTGGTAGTTTGCTAAAAACTATGATAAAGAGCAGTCCAATGTTCATATGTTTTACTTACCACTGCTCTTTGAAAATTTTTGTGAAAAATTACCACTGCTAGTTCACAGTTTCCACTAAAAGTGTTATTTTTACCACTGATGATCTAGCCGTTACAACTGTTGTGTCAGTAACAAATTTTTTTTACTAGCTGTTGATGAGAAATTACTTTCCATATATATAGGGTAAACTTTTTAGAGGATTATCTACTTTCCTTATTGTTATTTATCTTCTAAAGATAAATCTTTTCCTTAGATAATCTTTCTTGCGCAAAACTCTTAAACCCTACCACTATATATCTTTCTCTCTCAATTGGCGAGTTATTTATTCAATTAATACTGACATAATATATTTTTCATCAAAAGTTACTATGGCACCAATCAACTTTCCAGATGAGCACAACCAAGTGGCCTATTTGGAAAAGTCAAACGACAAGAGTGGCCCTGTTTTTCATCAGATTGTGGACTTTCTAAATACTACCCATATAAGGTATGCTTTAATTCTTAATCCTACAATCTATATCTCTCAAATCAAACAGTTTTGGACATCTGTTCAGTCCATAACCATTGAAAATAGAGATACACATGAAACAGTGAATGCTCTTAGAACCACTGTGGACGGGGTAACTATTGATGTTACTGAGGCATCCTTGAGGAGAATTCTCCAATTGGATGATCTCAATGGTATCATGACATTACCTATGCCAGAAATTCATACACATCTTTCATCCATGGGGTATGATACCACTGACAAAAGGCTACTTTCAAAAAGAGTGGTTTCTGTCCTCATTGGAGATTTTTAATACATACTCTGTTACATTGCCTAAGTCCTAAGAAAACATCTTATGAACAATTCAGTTCAACAATGGCTAACCCTTTGGTTTGTCTAGCCACTGATAGGATTTTTAATTTGTCTAAATATATTTTTACAAGTATGCAAGGCAATGTAAAGAGTTCAACAAAAATTTTGATGTATCCAAGGTTTGTGCAAGCAATGTTAAATGAATTTCAACTGCAACCCCATACAAGAGTTTAGAAAATCCGTTGCCTTAAGCCTAAAGTTTTTCAAAACATGAACAAAGATGGCAATAGGATTATTACACCTCTTTTTCCTCAAATGGTTGCAAAGATTTCACAGGTACAAAACTCACCCATAATCACTGTTCCAAACATTGATTACATTCCACCAGTTTCTCACACCTATAAGAGGAGGCATAAGCGACCAACTCCTCCCATTACAACACAAAGATGTCCCTCGATCCTTTTGGTTTAGGAACAAGCAGTGGTGGTTCCGTGCTTCACTCTAGTCCAACTAGGGAGGAACCTGAGCCAATGCCCTATGATTCACCTCTCCCAACAGGTCACACAGTTGGAAGTGTTGAGGGCAGTGGGCAACAAATGGAATTGATGGCACTTTGTACCAAATTAGCAAAGCAGGTTGAATCTCTGGAACAAGACTTGGCACAAATAAAGGAGCAACATGCCAAGGATATTACACATTTGAAAGAGGAGATTCAGACCTTGAAGGAAGAGTTGCAGGGGATGAGACAAAAGAGGAAAACTGCAAAGATTATGATATCATCTCCATCCTCACCTGATAATGGTGATTCAGAAGATTTCAATAAAGATTTGGGAAGTTCTCCCAAACAGGAGGAAAACAGATCTCGAAACCAAGGGGAGGAAAATTGACTTTGGAGATGAAGGTGTTTCAAGTAAAGGTCTTGAGGAAGTCGATACTCAAGAAGTTCCTCAACAACAACTAGAGCAAGAAATTTTCAGTACTGCAACCACTGATTTCATTCCCACTGCAGAAGAAGTTACCACTGCTGATCAAGCTATTACCACTGCAGAGGAAGAAATCAAGAAGAAGAAAGGTAAAGCAGTTGTGCAGAGTGTAGAGCAACAAAAAAGAAAGATTTCAAAGAAAGAACAAGCTCAAATTGCTCATGATGCAGAGGTTGCTAGAAAGATCAATGAAGATCAAGTTGCTAATAAGAAAAGACTGGAGGAGATAGAGATTGCAGACTTCATGGAGGCTAAAAGGCGAGAATGGACACCACTGATCCAATGGATGTAAATACAGTTTCCACTATTCCGCCTACAATATTCAGAGAAAAGACTCCACAGTTCAGCTATGTACCTACAGAACAAGAGATTGAGTTCTTGATTACTAATGATCCAGTGATCAAGACCTAGTTGCAGATAAGTCTTTAACTGAAGAACAAAGAACAACACAGTTAAAAGATTTCATTCAGATGAAGAATAATCAAGCACTTCAAGATGCAATTGTTTCAGTCAAGAAGGGTCAAAAGAAACCAAGACAACTAACCAAGGCACAGGTAATTTCAATGATGAAAGATTATTGTTGCGGTGTTGGTGGTACGGAAAAGACATCAATTCAAAAGAATGCCTGATGATAAAGTTGAAGGTATCTACTACAGAGTTAAAAGGCAAGACCAAGATTTTATTCCAATGGACTCTGAAGAAGAAGAAAGAAGGTATCCTAATCTGAAGAGAAAGGCCAAAGATAGTGAATCTCAGACATTTAAGAAGACAAAATTTCTTTGAAGAACAAAAAATTCAAGCTGAGAAATTCACTGAAGAACAGTTGACTGAAATGATATTGATAGAAGAAGAAGATTTTTATCCTGAACCACTGCAAGTCAAACATCCTATTATTGATTGGGAAGTGTTTACTGCTAGCAATTTTTCTCTAACATGGAAGATTACAAGGCTAGGTGGTGAAACTTCATCATTCATTCAATTTGAAGAACTCATCAAAGCATGTGACAAGCATGATCTGGATACTTTGTAAAGATTGGTTCAAGAAAGGTTTGATGCTGAAAATCTCAAAGATATGAAGGAAATGCAGTTATGGGTTAATTTAAGAAGGCTCTATGAACCAGATACTAATGATGATTTCTGTAAATTCTCATGTTCATGTCCTGGTACTAAATGGTTTTATTATGATTCATGTGAAGTTTATCATGTTTCTACATCAGATGGAGTGGATGCATTTATGTTTGCTGAGAAAGAATACCCACTCAGAGATGAAACTCTCACTGTGATGTTGTGCACAACAATAAGAGTTCATGAAGATAATGAGAAGGTCATAAGTTTAGGGGAGGATTGTTAGGAATAAAGCTAACAATTACCACTGATAAATTGTGGTTAACACTGCTAAAAATTATACTAGCAGTGGAAACACATTACCACTGCCAGTACATTATTACCACTGCTATTAGGATAATTGTTATGTAGTTGTTTATTGATAAGTATAGAAAAGATCTTGTGTATATTCTATATTGTTAGGATTATACTTATCTTGTAAAGGACTCCTTGTGTTATAAAAGGAGATCCTAGGTCATTGTGTAGTAAACGTATTATTCATATAAGCTTCAAGGTGTAACCCTAGTGATAAGCAAGATCACTCGTATTATTTCTTAATAATATTTGAGCTTTGTGTTAAACTGTTCACTTACATTATATCATACAATCCGTCTTCTAAGTATTACTAAGTATATTACGCGTGCTTATTATTATAATTCAAAGTATCACTAACACAAGGTGTGTGTTTAGATCCATCAAGTACTTAATGACTTGGCTTAGGGGACCAGGAACAACAGGACTTATGAGGGGACACCTGACTTCTCTTGTGGTGGCATCTTTGCTGATAGGTTAGGGCGAATTGACCAAATGCTGTCCTCTCGACTTTGACCCCACCTGAAGTAATTGGAAGTAAGTAGACGTAGACATAACTAGCTAGGAGGATTAACTAGGTTAGCACCACTCTCCTCTATTGATTTACCCTTTACATTTTATCTGCTTTTATTTGCTTTATTCTGCTTTAGTAGTTTAAATAATTAATTCCTTATCAAAACCATTATTAATCTGTGACACCTAGACTTAGTAATAATCCAACACACATAGCTCTTGGGACGACCTCGGCTTTACCGATTACTAAACTACATCGACCGGGTACACTGTCCGTTAGTGCACTAGGGTAGACCATAGGTATAACGAGACTTTATAAATATTAAAACCTGGTCAGTAAAACCTGCATCAACCGTCTTCTTTGTTGGGGTCGTAGGCTTGATCTTGCACGGCTTCTTCGAGAGGAGGTCTTCAAGAGGTGCCATGGGGTCTTTGGTAGCTTCAGCCAAGAAGGGGTACTATGCGGTTGTAAACGCATTTCCCGCATCTTCGTATTCCGCCTTCGATGAGGAACGGTAGCAGTCAACTGTGGAGAGGTCTACGGGATTACCTGTTTTAGCCACCTCCTCCAGAGCCAAGCACCGTCCATGGAAGATAGCTGCCTTGATCACTTTCAACATTGCAACTCCCATCTCATCACTATGATATAGTTTCATGGCTATGTACGGAACCACCTTTGACACGATCTCAATACGGTCCTTTTGGAGCATTTTATACCTCATCTGCAGGTTGTCAATCTCCTCCCTCAATTTCACCTCTAACTCTCCAAGCCTAACCTTCTCACCTTCCAAGCCGGCACACTTTTCCTCTAACACAACATTTTGGCCAGTGAGGCTCACCACCTTAGCCTCCTCCAACTTGAGTTTGCCATACTCTGATGTCAACTCTGCTATCTTATCTCGGAGGTCTTGGATGAGTGGATTCTTCTCGATATCCTTCTTAATCTCATCGCACTTTGCCTCCAGCTTGGCATACTCTTAGTCTCTGTGCTTCTCCCTCTCCAGCATAACATCCATCTCTTGCCTTGCCTTTGTAACTGCACGAAGTAACTCCCTGGTCCGGCCATACAAGTGGTTGTCCAACACAGCCTTCCTTGCAACACTTTTATCGTGCAGATCGCAAACCCCTTCGATGGACATATTGTCCAGTAATCCTTTCCACTGAGGAGGGGTGACATGATCCACAATTCGGTGGCAGGACAAGGCATTCGGAAGCTCCTTCATATCAGGAAGGCCTGCGACAATACAGTACATAAGGGCAAAGTTAGTCATTACAATTAGCATTTTATATAATTCAAAAGGGCAAATGCTTACCATGCATCTCCTCAGCATCATCCGGCAATTCAAAGGCAAATTTCACAACTTTCTTGCCTTCGACATTCTTCTGTCGCCGGCCACGGATCCAGGATCTTTGGGAGAGGAGTCTTTCTCTTGGTCGCAGACTTGATGGCTTTACCAGTTGTTCCCTTCCTACTCTTCAACACTCGGCTATACCGATGGAGCACGTGATTTGAACATCCTCCTCGCGGGATCGTCGAATACGCCACGTTCTCAACCAATTGGGAAGGACCCTCCAGCAATGCTTATGGGGGTGCTGAGGCAACAGACTTCACGGTCTAGGAGTGTACACGTCGCTGTTATTGATGGAGGTAGAAGGTGAACCAACACCATACGACTCTTCAGCCTTCTCCGCAGGCATAAAGCTCAAGTCTTCATCAAAGTCTTGATGCATGAAGTTCCTAAATGACATTTCTGTAAAAAAGGAACAAGAAAAGATAAATATCAACGCTACATTAGTCCTACTTAAATAAAAGTGGAAGCACATACTTTTTCCATGATAAATGATTATGGGCTTCTTGGGAGACCTCTCCCAGCTGTGTGCAATCCCAGCCATGTACAAGATTGGCTCAAGGAAGGCTTGAACATCTGCATGATACCTAGCCAAGCGCTGATAACATGTATTCCTTCGAACCTCATAAGGTAAGGGGTCATTAAAACGTTTTGCATCAAACATAAACTCCTTATTCAATAATGCAGGATAGTCAGGTGGTACAATGGTGCTCTGAACATAAAAGAAGCTACCCTTCCATTCCCTTATGTTTGTATATGGCCTCGTAACAAGATTGGGCACATCTCCTTCAGGACTTTTTGCCAAAGTCAACCAATTACCACCAGGGTACAGATTCAAAAATCCCCTCAATACCTTAAGAGTTGGTTCATATCCATAAGCTTTGCACATAACTATGAATGTGGTGTGTTTAGCTAAACCAAAGGGGTTAAATCTAGAGATATGCACTTCGTAATACTGCATTAGCTCTAAGATAAGAGGGTGGATCATAATCCTAAGATTTGAATGGCTAAAGGAGTGAGTATATAGCCCTACGAAGCCCTCGGGGGCATCAAAGATACCTTGGTTTGATTTGGGTAACATAACCTTAAACTCTCGGGGAATTAGGTAATCAGCAAGATGATCATGTAGCTCTTTAGAAGTCAAAGTGCATTTTTGTTGTTTAATTATAAATTTGGAATCCATGATTATTCTAAGCTACGAGAAAATAGAAGGAAGACTTTACCTTTTGCTTCGGAGCCAATGATTCTAAGAGGATTACTGTGTGTAAAATGTAGACGGAGAGGGTAAAGTATTTTAGGGTTTCATCTACTTCCCCTTAAATACTCCTTTTCTACCCCTTTTTAACCGAACACGTGTCCTGTGGTTTAACCCTTATCCGGATTTCAAAAAGATTTTAAATTTTAAATGGTCGTTTTGGTCAACCGGGTAACTTGGGATATGGAATCACTGTAGCGGGTAGCTAAAAGGTTTGGTAGCATTAAATGCGCGAGTTAAACGCATGATTATCTTGTTTAGGATAAGCTTTGCAATGAAAGGTTGATTTTATGCGCAGGATGAAGTCGAAAGCAATGCCTCTTCGTTCATATGCATCACTTTCGACTGGGGGGCTTGATGATGTACCCTCCGAACAGCTCGACGGACACCCCTTCGAGATGTGTCGAAGCCCTTCTGTACGAAGGCCCAGGTTAGGTCTCCTGAATATTCGTGGGCGTCAAACCATTCGTACACACGAAGGTTACCTACGGGGAATGGTTGACGAAGGAGTAACGAATAGGAGAACTTCCTGACTTGGTCAAACCCACGATCTCCCTCTCTTTCCTGGCTTTCCCGCCAAGTTTGAGAACATGGGTCACTAAGCCCTAGCGGTTACCCACAAACATGGGACGCCCCCATGTTCTCCGAAATTTGCGCAGAGGTGCCCTCAACCCTATTTCTTCCACTATAAATAGGTTGGACGGGCAGAGGATTATGGTAAGCTCACTCAACACTCATCTCTTTACTTACACACACTTTTACAACCATAACTCATACTTACTCTCACGCCGGAGGTGGTTCGCAGGGTCCAACCCCTGCATAATCACTTAACGTAGTGTCTTCGTATTTCTTATTCTCGGGTGAAAGACAATCTTGGCTGGAACATACATCCCTCATACCTTCGATCACCATTGAAGCCTGGTAGTGCACTTTATTGTACAATCATGAAGGTTACGCCATAACTTCTTAATAATGTTACGGCGTAAATATGATGCTTTGAAGGATACGGCGTAACCAATTCTTATGATTACGCGGCAATTATTTTTGTGAAGGTTACGGCGTAAAATAGCAATTTAGTTACGTCGTAGAGATAATTTCGAAGTGGATAATCATGAGCATACGAAGGATTATGGAGTAACTCGAATAATTAGTCACGCCGTAATTAATTACTTGGGCGCAAAGTTTCGAGGTCCGGGGATTAAAAGTGGCAAGTTAATATTTATTTTATTCACTTCGAGGACTGAAGACAATAATTACAAGAGCGATGAGGGACTAATTCTGCCTATTTTACAAAGTTTTATAACATATTTTTATGTGTTATATTAACTTAAAATACTACATGGGCCAAGTTGTTAAGTTATCAAAGTTGGAGGACCAAGATGCTAAATGGCTAAAGTTATCTATACTATATAAAATGGAAAAATGGTCAAAGTGGAAAAAGTGAAAAATGTTGAAAGTTGAATGTTGAAAACATGGTCAATGGAGAGAGAAATAAATAATATAATTAATACTCTTATTAAAACACCCCATTACTTAAAAGTACAATAATTTATTCACATTGTACACCCAATTAAAAGCACATCTACCAAATTAAAAACAACCAATTGAAACCGATACCGGGTTGACCCGTTGAAACCGATACGGGTTGACTGTTGAAACCGAATACGGGTTGACGGGGCGCTTCAAACCCTACGGTGACCGGTTTATTTTGACATTTTTCCAACCTATCGGTTTGACTCGGTTTAAATCGACTGTTTTTATCGAGCGGTTCAACCAGTTGAACCACCCGGGAATCGGGTTTCAAATTTGACAAAATTATATGAGAAATGATGAAGTAGTTGTGGAACCCGTGACAATTTTTTTTGAAAGGAGAGACCAAGTAATTGTAGTTTTTGGTTTATTTTGCTTTGACACATGTAATTTGTCATTTGTATAATGTTATTTTAAAAAATGTTGCTCTTGCACCATTTAAGGGACTAGCATATATGAATCGTCGTTTAAAAGTTAATATATATTGTATAGCCCTTTGTCCAGTGTATCAATAATGTTATGTAAGTTTATAAAAATCACAAAAAATAAATAGTATTGTTATCTTTAGCGATAATTATTTGTACCTCAAACAAATAGCTTTGAACAATGCATAAATATCTATACAAATTGATAGTACAAAATAATCTTATATGGTGATATCCAATTTGCAAAGTTACAATTTTAAAAGCCACACACCAAATGATAAACGTTACACATGTAAAAAAAATAGTTATCACTACCTAAATTACTGACAAAACAAGAAAAAGCGGTCACACATGTTGGCAATACCTCTAAACTACAATATAATATTGCCAACTACATAATACCGTTGCTTTTGTAATGCTTGAATCTATTATTACTAAAATCTTAATAACTTAAAACAATCCTATTAGAAAATATACTCACACTCTTAGATCGACTCCACATAATTTTTTAAAAAACTATATATTTATGCTGCTATGCAACCACACATCAAAATTGTAGTTATTCGAAAACGATTCTCTAATGCTACAAATACAGTTTGTTGAAAGAAACTTATGGGTCATCGGAACTTTGCAGAAAACTAGACATCGCTGCCGCTAGGCGCGGGTACTCGTCTAGTATTAATATAAATATCATCATCCCATGGATGATATATTCATCAAATAGGGTGCGTAGGTTTTTGTGTGGGTCAGACGAAAAGAAAGAAAAGCACAGCATTACGCAGGTTTTTATGGGGCAAACCCTCCGGGGTTTTGCCCCGATACTCAAATAGGGGATCGATAGCATTATCCTTAGCATGATATGTAATTATTTTCCGACTCACAATATTATTTTGGTTTCATTATTCAATTATAATTTTGATTCTAATTTAATTGTTGGTGCATCTTAATTTATTATGTTCTAATGAATTGTCTTTTAATTTATTATTGGCCAATTAATTATTTGATGTTATGTCTTTTGTTTATTTATTGTTTTATATGTAGTTTTGAATGGCGGTAGTGTCTAGTTGCTTAGGAGATATGACCAACTGACCCTAAGTAGGTAGACTAGGTGGGAAGGGTAAGAATCGACCAACTGATGACCCTTCTTCGCTTGTGCGATTTGACCAACTGATCACCTACCGTTTGGATGAACTTAAGAAGTTAGGGATGAGTGTCTAAGATGCTAGCGCCCGGCCACTCATTATTATGAATCTTGCATGTAGCAGTACTTAATGACTTGGCTTAGGGGACTATAAACAACTGGACTTTCAAGGGTAGTAGCTTGATCTCCGGTTGAAGCATTTGCTGATAGGTTAGGACGAACTGACCAAATGTTGTCCTAGCGACTTAAAACCCCACTTGAAGCAGGAATCTAGTGACTTTTAGAACACATGTAATGCGATAGTAAACGCTGACTCTTAATGACTGCTATTAGATTGCCGAATGATCCCGGGTAACCTGTTCATCTTGGTGAGGATTCTAAGAACCATAGGGTAGACGACCATAGGAGTCTATCGACTTTTGCCACTTATGGATGAACTCGGTTTAAGAATTGCATCACTATCGTTCCCATTAGCTTGTTTACCAGAGAACCAGCCCAATTGATCACGTGACACCTTAAATATTATCAATCCTTTCATTAAAACTTATTTATTTGACTAATTTATTTAATTAGACAGTTAGGAATCAACCGTTCTTGGGACGACCTCGGTCTTACCATTCCCTCACTACATGCGACCGGGTACACTGCTCGTTAGTGCATTAGGTAGGCCATACGTAGACGAGTTACTATAAATGTAAAACCTGGTCAAAAATCCTGCATCACTTTGCACATCCTTAAGGGACTTAGGAGCCTGTACGTCTGTGATGGCTTTGACCTTCGAAGGGTTAGCTTTGATACCTTGCTTAGTAATCAGATGTCCCAAGAATTGTCCTTCTTCCACACCAAAGGAACATTTCTTCGGGTTTAACTTCATGTTGATGGCGCGAAGCTGATCGAAGGTTTCTTTTATGTCGGAGAGTAGGTCTTCCTCTGTTCTGCTTTTGATGACCATGTCGTCTACGTATGCTTCGAGGTTCCTCCCTATTTGCTTGCTGAAGGCTTTGTCTACTAGCCTTTGGCACCTGCATTTTTCAGACCTAAGGGCATATTTTTGTAGTTGTACATGCCTTTTCCTGTGAAGAAGGTTGTTTTCTCCTCGTCTTAGAAACAGAACAAAGAAAAATCACAACAAGATGTAATTCCAGACCTAGAAACAAAGCAAATAAGATATAATGCTTATGGAATAGATGTTTGTAGTTTTTCTGGAAAATTAAGGATTGGAAGTTTCCAAAAATCACAAGTTAGCCAGAACACAAAACTGAGAATCTGTTTCCACATTTCCTGACGCCGGCGGGTTTTAATCCCAACGCCATCAGGTTGTCCTGACAGAAAGGGTCTGGTACGTTTTCTGGAAAAATTACCTCATTAAAATCTGGAAAAATTCCTACAAAACACCTACTATGACTCGATACAAGCATTTGACTCTAACAAACACACATACATATACAATTTCAATTATTGTTAATCTCATGTTCATGTTCTTAAAAACATCTGTGATCTTCCATACACTTATCTTTTTGTAAAATACCTTTATATGCAATTAAGACAAAGTTAAAAACAAAATAAAGCATTTTCACAAAGTCTAACATGAGAATAAACAATAATGAAAAAGATATATGAACACACAAATGAAAATTAAAAACAAACATTCAAACAAATAAACATAGGTTGCCTCCCAAGAAGCGCTTGTTTTTGTTCTAGTCACGAGGTTGACTCTACCCTTATTTAACAGATAAAGGGGAAGTTTTCCCTACACTTAAGCTTAAGTGCGGGTGATAGTAGCGATACACACCCTTAGGGTGGAAATTTGCCACGTGAGGAGAAGGTGATGGGTAATTTATATGCCTAAAAGAGTGTGCTCCTATCATACTAACCTTACCTAATTCAATTGGTGTAGCGGGTAAATCAAGTCTTTCTCCTAGAAAGGGATCATTTTCTATCAACTTTAAGAGATTCTTAGTTAAGGATCCATCTTGACCTAATAAACCCGGTTTAAACCCAAAAGAACGTTTCCTTATGTTATGGAAATTGGGAAGTAAAACTTGCACCCTTCCAATGAACACGTCTCTAGGAAATATTTCTTTTATGCAAGGAGTGTTGAGATACGAGCTCTTGCCAAATTATGAGTCTTTGAGAGGGATTGTCTTGATTGTTGGGATTGAAGAGGGCTCAGGATTTATACTTACGATCTCCGGTATCGTGTATACCTTTTCGATCTTTCTAGGTATATCATTCTTTGCGATTTCTTCACGGAGTTTCATCATGAAGTTGTCAGCTGGTTCCAAGAAAGTGTCGTGGGTTTTTCTCATGTGAGCTTCGAGGCGTTGTATTTCTTTCTCTTGGTTGTTGACGAATGTCAACATTATGTCCTCGAATTCGTCTTGTCACGATTTTCTTGGAAGCAAAAACTCTTTGACCATGTCCACATGTTCACGAAATTCTTCCTTATGATCACGTGTGGCCATTTCCATCAACTCATTAACTTGTGCTTCCATACTCTTGAATAGTTGTTCTTGGGCATCCAAACTACTTTCTTCAGGGAGTACCGGATCCTCCCACTCTTCTTCTTCATATTGTGCTAACTCCTCGATGACTTCCCAACATGTTTCGACATCGAGGTTACTCAACCTTCCACCGGCGGCATAATTAATGGTTTGTCGAGTGGACGGATTGACACGATCGTAAAAGATTTGGACTTGAAGCCAAAGATCAATGCCATGATGAGGGACTTTATGGAGCAAGTCCTTGAATTGAGTCCACGCCTCGTAGAGAGCTTCACCTTGACGTTGTTGGAACATCAAGATGTCATTTCTTAGTTTGGTAGTTCTCCCCGGTGGGAATAATTGGGCGAGGAAATGAGTGGTGAGATCATCCCAACTTGAGATGGATCCGGCGGGAAGTCGCTCAAGCCAATTACTAACTTGGTCCCGTAGAGAGAATTGGAAGAGACGTAAGCGTGTGGTCTCCCGTGTGGTAGCATCAAGGTCGATAGAGTCAACGATTTTAAGGAAGTCCTCGAGATGCTGATTAGGATCTTTGGAACGAAGTCCATAGAATGCACATCCGTTTTGCACCAACCGGATGGTGTCGGATCGTAGGGGCGTAGTTTGAGCTTGATCGGGGAGCTCAATGGTGTTCCCATAGCCTTGATGGCTCGGTCTAGAGTATTCACCAAGAGTACGGACTCTTGGCGGGTCAATTGGTGGTGGGTTGATTGGAAGTGGTTGATTTGGTGGTGGGTTATCGCCTTCCATGATGAAAAGTGATAAGGTTACGAACAAAAACACGAAGAAGGGGGATAGACTACAAGGAAGCTAATGAAAATGAGAAAAAATCTTACTTGATAGGAATCAAGCAAGGGAACCTAGACGAGATAGAGATCTAACTAGCTATTCTATTCCCGGCACCACCACCAAAAACTTGATGCTTGTAGCGGAAGGCGTTCGGGTCAAGGAAACTTCATTTACTTCGAGCAAGTTTTTCAACCTCCTAGGCAGTGAACCTAATCGTTGTAGTGTAGTATGAGGTAACCCTCGGGGATTGATATCGTTCTCTAGGGGAAGGTGGGGTTGAGGATGACTCTTTTTTATATTTTTTATGGTTTTTAGAAAGCTAATGTAAATATCTCAGAGCAATTGGTTTGGGGGTGGTACTTCTACCGATTACTCTACTTTAACTAATTATCTAATTATCTAATTACTACGGGTAGTGATTGTACAATAATTCGTACGACCAGGCCTTCGATGGTGATCGAAGGGTATGAGGGGTGATATGCTTGCGCCAAACTTGTAGCCAATCTGCAATAAAAAATAATAGACACTTCGTTAAGTGATTCTTGCGAGGGTTGGACCTGCGAACCACCTCCGGCGTGAGAGTAAGTATGTGATATGTGTTGTAAGTAATATGGAGTATGTGAAATACTGTGTTGAGTGAACATACCATTTAAATGACTCGTCCAACCTATTTATAGATGAAAAAATAAGCTTGGAGAGTGTTAGCATACGTTTGAGGAGATCATGGGGCGTCTCATGATTTGTGGTAACCGCTAGGGCTTCATCCCCACTCTCTCTGTCTTGGCGGGGAAGCTAAGGAGATAGTGGGAGCGTGGGGAAGACCAAGTCAAGGTTCTCCTTTGTCTTGGTGCCTTCAAGAGACTCGAAGGGCTTAGGCCTTTGATTGGCGACTTCCCAACTGGTAACCATATCAATGATGAATGATTTTACGCCACCAATGACTTATGAAGAAAGATTTGGGTCTTCGTAATGCAAATTCGACTGAGGTCGAAGGGGTTTCCTTCGACGTCGGAGATGCGTCATCAAGCCCCGGTCGAAAGTGATATGTACGAACATGAAATATTGCTTACGACTCAAAAATAACTACGAAACCTCCCCTTCGTCACAAAAACGAACGAAGATGAAAAGTCTAGCAACTATTGACCCATAATTAATGCTTGGACTTATCCTAACCACCCTTTCCTCGGTAAAAGTAAAATGTCTCTTCAAAATTTAAAAAGGATTTGAAATCCGAAGATTAGGGGATAACTTAGGACACGTGTAGGGCCGAGATTTAACATGTGTTAGGGTTGTTAAAGTAAAAAACAGTAAAACCCTAACACAATTTTATCTCACGCCCAATTTTTCACCTACTCAATCTCCTTCCGATCAAGCTTTTGAACAAACAGGTAAAGTATTCCTTCGTATCTGCAACGTTTCCAATATTTTTTTTATCGATTTAGAAGGATCATGTCTACCAATAAAAAATTTGTAATCAAACAACAAGGCTGCACCTTGACTAGGGAGGAGCTTAAAGCGTTCCTCACTGATTATCCGATTCCCAAAGAGTATAAAATCATGTTACTTGGCAAAAATCAAGGTATTTTTTAAGCCCCAGAAAACTATGTAGGCTTATACACCCATGCATTCACCACCTCCAACCTTAGGATACCCTTGCACCCTTTGATTTTAGAACTCCTCCAGTATTACGAAGTACACATATGTTAGCCTTAATAGTTTTTATTAGAAGTGATGGTCATTCACGTTTAGGAACTTTGTAACGTGTGTTAGATATCGTATTAGAATAGTCAACGGGCTTGTAACACCCCGAAAAATGGTTTGCAGCGGAAGGAAAAGTTTTTGGGATGCTACTCAATTGGATCATAACACAAAGTGAAAAATAAAGATTTTTCTTAAAATATTTCATTTATTGATGTAAAATAGAGTTTACAAAGGTTGATTTGTTGCGGAAAATGGCCCATTAATAAAATATGGTCCCCATAAGTAAATCAGAGTCATCTATGACCATGCCATGCCAATGCCCAACGCTCGAGTTAGCTATCACCTTTTCATCCACGAAAATACATGCTAAAAAGTCAACACAATGGTTGAGTGAATTCATAGGTTTAGTAAATAGCGAGTTGATCACAAGATCTTCAAGTTTAAGATAAGCCATGGGCTACGTTGTTATACGCCCATAAAAGATAGTTGATATTATTGCACTAAGCTCATGACACCAAACTAACTGCATACACCTAAATTACTGGTGTAAGTAAATAAAATTGCCCCTCAGAGATGTAATAGCCAATTACATAGAGATACCAAATATAGTGCGCCCCGGTTATTTCCGATAACCGAGTGAGTCGTCAATTCCCATTGTACTATCCACGATATTTGCGTTCACTCGCAAGTGATTAATGGTTCATGATGTAGGGGACTTTTGGCAAACAACTTAGGCAGAGTCATAATATCAAAGTCAGACAAAGCAGTTTTCAAGCAATTGTGATCATAAAGCAGGTAGCATGTATTCTCTCCCAAGGAGTTTATAAAACAGTTAAAAGAGTAAAAGTGGGGCTATGAACTCACCTTAGTGATACGGTAGAAAATGCACAACAATAGCAAGTACGATATGGCAATGGCTTCAACACGAAACCTAGATATAATATGGCAAGTCTCAGATAATATATTCCGTTTACGACCCTAAATGGTAATGTTTGAAAAATGATTTCCTATGAGACACTCGTATCGTTTTAACTTGTGTGGTAATGTTTAAAGTTCAAAAATAAATGTTTTCAAATACTTTCTCACGTGGTTGTGATAAGTAGCTTTTGTGGATGTTTCATAAGTTTAGTTGATTATCGACGTACATAAAATGTAGTTTTGAAAATATTTCTTAAGTGTTGGCTCTTGGAATAAATGGGAGAATGATGTATACGAAACTTTCGTATAAGAGTTGACTAGAATATTGACTTAAGTATTATCGAAGTGAGGAATAAATACAATTCGAATTGTATTTATTAGAATCATTGAGTTTTGAGATAGGAATATATAAATTTATTGAATAATATATTTGGACAAATATAGTATTTAAAGTTTACGCCGATAAGGTCGTTAAATAGATTTAAATAGACGAAAAGTGGTAAAATATATGAGTTTATCGAACTTATAAAAGTTTTGGATAAAAATGTCAAAGTGTTCAACCTTGAGGGGTTGAAGTTGTAAAGATTCTTATATGTTTAAAAACTTATAAAAGTTTTTAAGAAAATGTTTAAGTCTTTTCAAGTTGAGGGTTTTAAAATGTAAAATCTTATATAAGTTACTAACTTTTATAAGTCTTAAGAAAACTATTGTTTGATTCAAAGTTGAGGGCTTAAAAGCGCCAAAAGGGTGAAAGTTGTACAAAAATTAAAAAGAAAGTAAAGCTGCTATGGAGGGATTGAACCAGGGGACCTGCGCATACAAACCAAGCGCTCCGACCATCGAGCCACTAGGCTAATCGTGTAAGGGTATGCGTTTTTATTTTTGTTATGGTCTAGCTGCTGCGTTTTCATTTTGTAAACATTTACTCGGTGCATGTATATTAGTGAGTGATTGCCCGTAATGTTTTTATGCCTTCTTCTCAGTTTCATGCATTTGTTTTTGTAGTAATAAACAAAAGCTTGCTTGGTTAAAAGAAGTATGAATGGGTATGTTTGATTTTCAATTATAAACAAGGCAAAGGTTTAGCTTGGTCGACTTTTATGAGCATATATAAATATCAAATGTCGATCAAATCAAGTTCCTAACCACCGAGCTTGCAGCGATACGTTAGGTTAGTTTAGTTTTAAGATCTACGTGTGTCATGTGTGAAATGAAAACGAGTTTAGAAGTTTTAAAGTGTCCATACGACATGAAAACTTTAAAGAAACTTAATAACGAGACTATGCTACGTATCGAAATGGGTTTGTGAAATATGTTGTGAACACCTCGACTAGCTAACTCGTCGTTCACCAAGTACTTATTCGAATAAGCACTTCAACAAGCTATGTCATGATTTCGTTGGGTCATATGACTCGGTATGGTTTAGTGAGTTTGTTAAGAACCCGATACAAGTTTTTAACCCGATTACCCATAAAACGTTTACTAACTAGTTTTACATTTGATAGTTCATATTTATCGTTCGTAATCTCCATTTCTTTGTAGGTTAAGTCATAATAGTCGAGTTTAAGCAAAGTTGTTGTTGTGCTTCCATTACTAACGAAAGCATGACCATATAAACCGAGTATGTACATTTTGCAAGCGTAGAAGCTTGTTACTAGTAATGTATACGTATAAACCAAAGGAGGGTCAAGTGTGTTTACAGTGAGAAGCATTATACGAGATTTAATAAAACTCATTTTGTTAGTCCACACAAGTATTAAAATGATAACATATACTCATTTACTTATATATAGTTGCAAAAGATTTGAATGATACGTTTTATACGTTTATATAGTGCAAAAGATTTGAATGATACGTTTTACACGTTACAAGGTTAAGAGCAGATTCATAGAACGTATAGAGCAGAGTGAGGCACTACGACACCACTAGTGGGTGGTGATGAGTTCGAGACATGAAACGGCAGCTGAACTAGAGAAATCAGCACGTAACCTTCCAAACTGATAACCCGATATCCATTAGTTGATGATGCCTTTCTTCCTAGTTTCTTCTTGAC
The DNA here is from genome assembly GCA_910596185.1 of Chrysanthemum makinoi. Taxonomy (NCBI): domain Eukaryota; kingdom Viridiplantae; phylum Streptophyta; class Magnoliopsida; order Asterales; family Asteraceae; genus Chrysanthemum; species Chrysanthemum makinoi. Next base: position 227,977,066 of record OU343220.1, read on the forward strand.
AGTTTGAGAGTGAGTGTGATGCGAATATGTGAGTTGAGAGTGTGAGAGTGAAATTGATGAAGATGGGTGTGTGAATCCCCTTGTTGTTTGACAGCTTATATAAAGAAAACAATGTAGAAGAGTTTTATTATACTTTCTTGATGGAGCCCTTGTGAAGATGCAAAACAAGCTAAGGTCGCCTTTGAATCGGAAAACCCATGTGGTCTCGTGAAAGAGATGAAGCAGAAGAGTTGACCCTTGATTTGTCTTTTGATTATAGTAGGTGCATTGGAGCAGAGGGGACAAGAAAGAGGAAAAAGATATACTGCTTTGTGGTTATGGACTTGGAAACAGACGAAAAATAATAAAAAGAGGCGTAGCAGGTGCTGGTTGAAAGAGATGGATCACAAAAGCAATGTTTTAGGGTGGGCGGTTAATAGGGGTAGGATGAGGTTGGTTTTTAGTTTGTTTTATTTTTATTTCGGTATTAAGCGTACTCGTGTTTTGTCGAGTTTTCACGTAATTGTACACCACGGTACAGTAAGATATAAAAATTACATTTTTAGAAACGTTTTCATAAGCTTAATATTATAGCATTATTATTACGTAAGAATTTGATTATAACCGTTTGTCGTTACCCGGTCAGCGTCGGTAGCGTTAAGTACCGTTTCCACGCCTTACAATATAACTTCTCGTTTGTGAGTTACGTAATATGTCAGTTATCCAATCGTAAAGATAGAAAGAAAAATAGCACAGTTTGGAAATGAGTTGAGTTTATAATTGTTATAGACTGAGAAAATTTTACGGGTTGTTATAGTACCTACCCCTTTTGGGAACCTCGTCCTCGAGGTTAAATTGGTGTTAGTCGCTTAGGTAACAAAGGACAAATTTGAAATTTTCCAGTTTTGTTTGCAAACGTGACGTGGATAAATTTATTCGAATAACCATTTTAAGAAACACAATTTCTTCGAGATATAAAATTGGATAAGAGATTTGCATCCTCTAAAAGATCCTATAAAACCGGTCTTTCTGGCGTGATGCAAATAAAACAATTTCGCAAAAGTTGATGTTTGATATTTCTTGGCATAAGAAGTTTTGATAAGGTTTGACTAGAAAATTCTAACTCGCAAAAATAAGTGTTTTCAGAAAAATGCTACCACAAGTTTTATCGTTGATAAAAATGCATTCTAAAGAAAAAAAAAATAATAAAAATAAAAAATCTTCGAAGGTGAAAATGTCATAGAAGAAGATGTGGTTGGGTATGTATTTTTTCACAAGTTTTAAACGTTTATGGGCAGAGTTTAGTTGTTAGGGTTATGCTTCTCGGATTTGAACGGTATACATAAAAATACAGAGTCTTTAAAATTTTAAGGGATAACTTGATGTATGTAAAGAAGGGTGCTACATTTCAGCTTTTGTGATGAAAACTTGTTAAATAAGGTTTTAGGTGTCAACATGGAATCGGTTTCAAGTTGGAGGTTTTTATGTGAATTCAAAAGTTGTTTCTCAAAATAATTTCAAATACCTTAGCTTTTGCAGATGATGAATCAGTTTTGTTTGCTTAACATTTCTCATTATTGTTTTCAAAACAAATCGCCTATTATTTTTTTTATTTTTTTTTCTTTTTTGAAAATTTGGTTTATTTTCAAAAGAAAATATCGGTTATCCTTTAAAGTTTTTCAAGGGAGTAAATAGTTTATAAGGAAATTGCAGTAAAGTTCATGAAAAGGTTTGTAAAACCACTTTATTGAGTAAGAAAATACGTTTGTCATGATAAATCGTAGTTTGTGGTTCGGTATTAGAGCAACAACTTGGTAAGGTGATTTTTAAAACAGCTCATAAAGTAATAGAAAACGGTTTATCAATGGTAGTGAAATATTTTGGTAAGACACAATTCAGTTTATAAAATAACTAGTAGAATAGCTTATAAGAAAGTACTTTATTGTTTGTCAAATAGTAGAAGATTTCGTAGTTCAATTAATATCAAGATGGTTTATAGGGTGGTAATAAAATAGTCAGTAAAGTAAAGGCGAATAGTTTGTGAGGTAAGAGTACCAAGTTTTATGGCTTTAAATCAGACAGTGGCTAAAACGGCTTACTAAAAGGGTAAAATAGTTTATAAGACCGTAATAAAACTTGCAGGAAAAATTTGTAATATAGTTTACAAATCGCTATCGCAATTGTTTGTTGTTTCATAAAATAGTAGTAAGGTAATTAATCGGTTTATCACTCTATAGAAAATAGTTTGCAAAGCATTAGTAAGGTCCTTGTTTATGAAGTATGAGTAAGGTTGTAAATTCTTGGTTTAATGGCAGGAGTAAAACTTTTTGGAAAAATGACAGTGAAGTGATTTGTAAAATAGTTGAAAGTAGTTCATATTAGATAACGACGAAGTTTATTATTTCATAAGAGGGTAGTAGAGCAGACAATTGGTGTTTCAAAGGGATGAGTGGAAGATTAGGGATTTGTTCCCAGGAAAGTGGCTTTAGTTGCAAGTTAACTCTTGGTATGTTTTTATGTCTTTTAGTCGTTCGTTTATTACTTATGTTTAGCGAGGGGTTCCCTTTGTAGATGTCGAGGTATGTTGCTTCCTAGAACGGCTAGAGATGTAATCCGGTTCATCGATTGAGTACGAGTTTTGGGGTAGGGGTGACACTGTTTTCGCAAAGGATGACGAGATGACTTCGATCTCAACGCCTAAGATAATGATAATAGAATGGGATGATGGAGACATGGGTTGCAATGATTCAGTAATAGAGGTTTAATGATTCCGTAATGAAGATGATAAGTCGATGGGATGGGAAACAGAAGACATGGTATTGTAGCGACCCAAAAATATAATCTAAACTTAGAGTAATGTCGTGTGGTAATTAAAGTCTTATTTAGTCGCGCATAATCCGCTAAAAATCTAAATGGTAAATGTAATCGTTAACTCGCATCATGCAACATTTCCTTTGGTTATGTATTATCTGCTAAGCAAATCTCATACATAACTTAGGCACGGCGGGCGCGAAGTGGTGGCGTAAAGTGGTCCATTTCAACATGGATCACTGTGATGTCCTTGCGCGAAGTGGTAGTGTGCATCATCTGCCAAGCAAATCTCCATGCACGGTGCTAGTAAGGTGTAGACGCGGAGGCGTAGGGTAGTGGTGTAAAATGGTCAGTTTAGAGAGTGTAGTAATAAGAAAGGCGTTCCACTAAGAAGAAAAGTATCGTAGTGAGAAAATGTTGTGACGTCAGTGTGTGATGTGTAGGAGTAAACCTTTATAACTCTTATGATGATTTTTTTTTCTTTTTAGAAGTCAATCAGGAGGTCAACTGGACATACCACTATTATAACTACTTTCGGTATTGCAACATTCACCTCTGAGTCGGACATAGGTGATCAAGCTATGTCCCACTGTCCCTGGTTGAATATAGGTGATCAAGCTATATTCATCCGAGGTTCAATGAATCTTGCAATGCTTAGCTTAGTTATACTAGTAACATGCCCTAATGCCTTTAAAGTTTGGTATGAAAGATGGAACAAATATTTCATTTATGTGGGGAGAAGGCATTAGCCTTGATGGTGCGTAAACATGCATATAAGTAAAGCAATCATAGCTAATAGTGAGGTTAAGTTGTCGGTAATAAAACACATATCTTATCAAAGATGACTTCAACGAGTCATAAGTGAGGCATTCAGCTTGGCAGGCAGGCATTTGTCGGTCATAGGGTTAAGTTTTTGTAAAAGTGGTTATAGTCTAGGTTTTGAAAATTTCCTAGTTCTCTATAACCAAGGCTCTGATGCCAACTGTAACACCCCGAAAAATGGTTTGCAGCGGAAGGAAAAGTTTTTGGGATGCTACTCAATTGGATCATAACACAAAGTGAAAAATAAAGATTTTTCTTAAAAGATTTCATTTATTGATGTAAAATAGAGTTTACAAAGGTTGATTTGTTGCGGAAAATGGCCCATTAATAAAATATGGTCCCCATAAGTAAATCAGAGTCATCTATGACCATGCCATGCCAATGCCCAAGCGCCTCCAGAGTTAGCTATCGCCTTTTTCATCCTGAAAATACATGCTAAAAAGTCAACACAATGGTTGAGTGAATTCATAGGTTTAGTAAATAAGCAGTTGATCACAAGATTTTCAAGTTTAAGATAAGCCATGGGCTACGTTGTTATACGCCCATAAAAGATAGTTGATATTATTGCACTAAGCTCATGACACCAAACTAACGCATACACCTAAATTCTGGTGTAAGTAAATAAAATTGCCCTACGAGATGTAATAGCCAATTACATAGAGATACCAAATATAGTGCGCCCCGGTTATTTCCGATAACCGAGTCGGAGTCGTCAATTCCCATAGTACTATCCACGATATTTGCGTTCACTCGCAAGTGATTAATGGTTCATGATGTAGGGGACTTTTGGCAAACAACTTAGGCAGAGTCATAATATCAAGAGTAATGCAAGCGGTTTTCAAGCAATTGTGATCATAAAGCATAGTAGCATGTATTCTCCCCCAAGGAGTTTATAAAGCAGTTAAAAGAGTAAAAGTGGGGCTATGAACTCACCTTAGTGATACGGTAGAAAATGCACAACAATAGCAAGTACGATATGGCAATGGCTTCAACACGAAACCTAGATATAATATGGCAAGTCTCAGATAATATATTCCGTTTACGACCCTAAATGGTAATGTTTGAAAAATGATTTCCTATGAGACACTCGTATCGTTTTAACTTGTGTGGTAATGTTTAAAGTTCAAAAATAAATGTTTTCAAATACTTTCTCACGTGGTTGTGATAAGTAGCTTTTGTGGATGTTTCATAAGTTTAGTTGATTATCGACGTACATAAAATGTAGTTTTGAAAATATTTCTTAAGTGTTGGCTCTTGGAATAAATGGGAGAATGATGTATACGAAACTTTCGTATAAGAGTTGACTAGAATATTGACTTAAGTATTATCGAAGTGAGGAATAAATACAATTCGAATTGTATTTATTAGAATCATTGAGTTTTGAGATAGGAATATATAAATTTATTGAATAATATATTTGGACAAATATAGTATTTAAAGTTTACGCCGATAAGGTCGTTAAATAGATTTAAATAGACGAAAAGTGGTAAAATATATGAGTTTATCGAACTTATAAAAGTTTTGGATAAAAATGTCAAAGTGTTCAACCTTGAGGGGTTGAAGTTGTAAAGATTCTTATATGTTTAAAAACTTATAAAAGTTTTTAAGAAAATGTTTAAGTCTTTTCAAGTTGAGGGTTTTAAAATGTAAAATCTTATATAAGTTACTAACTTTTATAAGTCTTAAGAAAACTATTGTTTGATTCAAAGTTGAGGGGCTTAAACTGCCAAAAGGGTGAAAGTTGTACAAAAATTAAAAAGAAAGTAAGCTGCTATGGAGGGATTGAACCAGGGGACCTGCGCATACACAAATAAGCGCTCCGACCATCTGAGCCACTAGGCTAATCGTGTAAGGGTATGCGTTTTTATTTTTGTTATGGTCTAGCTGCTGCGTTTTCATTTTGTAAACATTTACTCGGTGCATGTATATTAGTGAGTGATTGCCCGTAATGTTTTTATGCCTTCTTCTCAGTTTCATGCATTTGTTTTTGTAGTAATAAACAAAAGCTTGCTTGGTTAAAAGAAGTATGAATGGGTATGTTTGATTTTCAATTATAAACAAGGCAAAGGTTTAGCTTGGTCGACTTTTATGAGCATATATAAATATCAAATGTCGATCAAATCAAGTTCCTAACCACACGAGCTTGCAGCGTTAGGTTAGTTTAGTTTTAAGATCTACGTGTGTCATGTGTGAAATGAAAACGAGTTTAGAAGTTTTAAAGTGTCCATACGACATGAAAACTTTAAAGAAACTTAATAACGAGACTATGCTACGTATCGAAATGGGTTTGTGAAATATGTTGTGAACACCTCGACTAGCTAACTCGTCGTTCACCAAGTACTTATTCGAATAAGCACTTCAACAAGCTATGTCATGATTTCGTTGGGTCATATGACTCGGTATGGTTTAGTGAGTTTGTTAAGAACCCGATACAAGTTTTTAACCCGATTACCCATAAAACGTTTACTAACTAGTTTTACATTTGATAGTTCATATTTATCGTTCGTAATCTCCATTTCTTTGTAGGTTAAGTCATAATAGTCAAGTTTAAGCAAAGTTGTTGTTGTGCTTCCATTACTAACGAAAGCATGACCATATAAACCGAGTATGTACATTTTGCAAGCGTAGAAGCTTGTTACTAGTAATGTATACGTATAAACCAAAGGAGGGTCAAGTGTGTTTCTGATGAGCATTATCACGAGATTTAATAAAACTCATTTTGTTAGTCCACACAAGTATTAAAATGATAACATATACTCATTTACTTATATATAGTTGCAAAAGATTTGAATGATACGTTTTATACGTTTATATAGTGCAAAAGATTTGAATGATACGTTTTACACGTTACAAGGTTAAGAGCAGATTCATAGAACGTATAGAACGAGAGTCGAGGCACTTACGACACCACTAGTGGGTGGTGATGAGTTCGCGAGACATGAAACGAACGCTTGAACTAGAGAAATCACGTAACCTTCAAGCGATAACCCGATATCCATTAGTTGATGATGCCTTTCTTCCTAGTTTCTTCTTGACAGTTTGAGAGTGAGTGTGATGCGAATATGTGAGTTGAGAGTGTGAGAGTGAAATTGATGAAGATGGGTGTGTGAATCCCCTTGTTGTTTGACAGCTTATATAAAGAAAACAATGTAGAAGAGTTTTATTATACTTTCTTGATGGAGCCCTTGTGAAGATGCAAAACAAGCTAAGGTCGCCTTTGAATCGGAAAACCCATGTGGTCTCGTGAAAGAGATGAAGCAGAAGAGTTGACCCTTGATTTGTCTTTTGATTATAGTAGGTGCATTGGAGCGAGAGGGACAAGAAGAGGAAAAAGATATCTTGCTTTGTGGTTATGGACTTGGAAGCAGACGAAAAATAATAAAAGAGGCGTAGCAGTCTTTGGTTGAAAGAGATGGATCACAAAAGCAATGTTTTAGGGTGGGGGTTAATAGGGTAGGATGAGGTTGGTTTTAGTTTGTTTTATTTTTATTTACGGTATTAGCGTACTCCGTGTTTTGTCGAGTTTTCACGTAATTGTACACCCACGGTACCCGTAAGATATAAAAATTACATTTTTAGAAACGTTTTCATAAGCTTAATATTATAGCATTATTATTACGTAAGAATTTGATTATAACCGTTTGTCGTTACCCGGTCGGCGTCGGTGGCGTTAAGTACCGTTTCCACGCCTTACAATATAACTTCTCGTTTGTGAGTTACGTAATATGTCAGTTATCCAATCGTAAAGAAAGAAAGAAAAATAGCACAGTTTGGAAATGAGTTGAGTTTATAATTGTTATAGACTGAGAAAATTTTACGGGTTGTTATAGGGCTCGTGGATTGGACTAAGCTAAATGGGTATTAGTTTAGTTAAGCTAGCTTTATATCAATCCATGTCCAATCCAATCCATACGAAGCCCATACAAGGCCCATGGCCAAGCCTTAGGGCATCATGTTACTTGTACTATAAATACCCCTCAAAGTCTCATTTGAGGGGTGTGCTTGAGAGTGTGTTTTGTGTGTGTCTTTTCTTTCAAGTAATGAAAGTTTTCTTTCATCTTATTTCATACGCATAACATTGAATTCAAGTCACCATCTTTCTCATCTTTCTTTCCTTATCTTCTATGCATAATAGAGTGGTTGGTTTACGGGTGTTCATCTTGTGATAAGGTGGTATACGCGTAAGGTTGGTGTAAAAACGAGGTCCTACCATTGGTATCAATCGCCTAACAATGGTTTAAGAGTGTTTTTGGTTGAAGTTTTTGTGTAGTGTTACGTGTAGCTTTCGTTCTCAAAGTGGTATCGTTTAAAACTTTAAGTTTTGCACTAAAATCTTCAAGATTCTTATGTTTTAAGGTTTTTATAATGTTAAAGATTCTAGTTTTTGGAAAAAGTTCGAAGCTTTACGTGTTTTCTTCAATTTTAAACTTCGTGTTTATTTGGTAGTTCGTTTCTCACATAAGCGAGAAAAAATACTTTGGGTGAAAAGGTTAATACTTTAGGTGTTATTTGAGTGTTTTGGAAATTTTGTGAGTGCATGAAATCGTTTGAATCACTTGGAATTTTTTACGTAAGAACAAAAGTCAAAACCCTCTTTTTAGCGTAAGAAAAAGTCAAAACCCTAGTTTTTACGCATAAGCATTTGGTTAGAATCTTAGTGCAACAAGCGGTGACTCGTGCTTCCCTCACATGGAAAAGTTTGTGGAACACTTCGACTTGTGAAATCTCACTTGCTTGGATAAGCTAGAGAATCGATTCTTGTTTTAGCGTAAGTAAGTTTTACGCACAAGATTTCAATCTTACGCCTAAGGCGTGTTTTCGCTTAAGCATTAATACTTACGAGTAAGATATTGTTTACGCCTAAGAGTAACATCTTTCCACGTAAGAATATTTCGTGCATAAGCATTAATTTTTACTAGCGTAAGTTCAAGTTTACATAAGGTTCAAATCTTACGCCTAAGGATCAATACTTACGCCTAAGCAACCAAATCCTACGCTAAGAACTGGTTTCGAGTAAGATTTTGAGTAAAACTTCAAACGGCTATAACTTTTGAACCGTAACTCCGTTTTCAGCGTTCTACCCATCAAATCGACCGTGAGAACAAGTAGAATGACACGCTGAATAAACCTTTCAAGTCCTAAAAACGCTCAGAAAAGAAGTTATTGAGGTTTTTAAGTTTTAAGACCAAATTTTCACTACAACAACCGAGCTTAATCTTCATCAACCACAACTCCTTTATCGTTGAATCGATCCTACATCAACTTTATCATATCATACCTTCATCAATGGCTACTCAACAAGACATTCATGCAGCCGGTGCCAAAAACCGTCCTCCAATGTTGGAAAAAGGTGGTTACCTCCAATGGACAAGTCGTATGCTTCGCTACATCAAGACCAAACCTAATGGAAAATTGATGATTCAATCCATTACGAATGGACCCTTCAAGCCTCGACAAGTCCATGTCCCTGGAGATCCTGATGCAACACCTCCGTCCCACCATCATTGCGTACTCAAAAGAATCAGAATACCGAAGAGGATCGAGAAACAAGTCGAAGCGGATGACATGGCAATTCACATAGTCCAAGCTGGGTTTACCAAGAGACATCTTTCTGCTTTGTAGCGGTTGTGAAACTTCTTCGATATGTGGGAGCGTGTTAGGCGGCTCTGTCATGGAGCGAAATTGGTCAACAAGATCACGGAGAACAAGGCGCTAAGCTGCTTGGGAAAAAGTTCACATCTACTCGGAGAATCCATTGAATCCTACTATGGAAGGTTACACTTTAATGAATGAGCTTATCGAAACAAGTTGACACCGGAACTATCGTGAGCAACATCAAGTTCTTGAACAATCTTCGGAAGAATGGGGCGATATGTCACTATTGACAACCAAACAAAAGACTTACATCAAGTGAACTTTGATCAACTCAACGATTTTCTGAAACAAAACCAGAATGAAGTGAATGAAGTCAGAAAAAAAAGATTGGCAAAGAATCATGATCCATTGGCACTAATTGCAAAGACTCAAACTCCAGTGAATACATAACAACAAGCTTCATCATTTTCCACTAACAACAACTTGCAGCAATACATTCCACAATAACAAGTTGCTATTCCTCAACAACAATTCTATCCACCAGAACAACAAGTCATTCAACAACAACAGTATCAACAATACCAAGAACAAGGAATCACTTATCTTGAAACCGAACAAGAACAAGCTTTGACTCAAGAATTTGCATTCTTGGGTAAAGCATTTAGAGGTCGCTATTCCACACCAACTAACAACAACCAAAGGATTTCATCAAACACTCGCAACAGGAAAATTGCACAGCCGGGTGTGAATATGGGTCATCAAGGACAAATGGTTAGAGTTATTGGGAATCAGTAGGGATATGCTCTTGGATTTCATGGGTAATCAGGCGGTTCCGTATCGGGGTAATCGGTTGGGTCGAGAATGTTGGAAATCAAATGGGACGAGAATGTTGGGAATAGAAGCGATGGGTATCGAATGGGAATGTTGCAGCTCCAGGTCGTTGGGAATTATGGAAATGTGAATCGAGGTATCGAGGTTAAGTGGTATAACTGTCAAGGAGTGGGTCACATGGCAAGGAATTGTCCAACTAAGCTGAAAAAGAAGGATCTTGCGTATCTTTAGAAAGCTATCATGTTGGTACAAAAGGAACAATCTGGACTTCAATTGAGTGTTGAGGAACATGACTTTATGGCTATTATGGATGATTTGGAAGACCTCGAGGAAATCAATGCAAACTGCATCTTCATGGCAAATCTTGAGGAGACTAAGTACGACACTGACTCGATGCACCTCATCTCTGGCGCCAATGCGATATCGAGGTACCAATCATTGATCCATGCTATAACAATGTCATATTTGATGTGTTTACTCATGACGAACGGCGATTCGCAATGACGCGGCACCTACTTATGATACATACATGGACAATCCGAGTTGTAGCAATACTAACTCTGAAACTCCGATGTGGATCCTAGTGGAGGCCGTGTGGCACAAAATCTGAGGCGATGAGGAAACACGTGCTTATTTTGAATCATTAATCAACAAATGTGGCATTGAAATTGAGAAAGTTAAAAAGGTCAATCGCGATGTTAAGGCCGCGAATGCTAAATTGACCATTGAGCTTGAGAGTTACAAAGAGAACGCAAAAGCCTTTGAATTTCATAAAAACAAAGAATCAGAATTAGAAATTGGTTACCGAGATTCTGTTTTAAGAGAAAAAGAATTGCAAATCAAGTATGACACACTTGATGTGAATTTGAACTTGAAAATTAAATCTTTAAACAAGGAAATTTCTGATCTAAATGACCAACTTTCTAAACAAAATGCAATGTTTTCTGATCTTGAAAAAGAGAAGAAGCAGCTGATAACTGATTTTTCAAAACTAGAAGATTCTCTTCTTGATGAAATTCTTGATAAAAATGAGAAAATCAAATATTTGGAAATTTTGCTTCTTACAACGGGTCATAAAATGGCACTTGGTAACGACCCTTCTTCGTTCCTCAAGAAAGCTCAAAAACCTCAGAATGTGTTAAACAATGCAAATGCTTTGCATGAACCCATAACTGTTCGTGATTCTCTTGAAACGTTAGAACTATCTAAGGAGAGTAGAGAAAAAATGAAACAAAAACATCCGAAATCAAACCAATGCGACTACAACAAATGGAACAAAATTTACGGAATTACTTTTGTTAATCAAAAAGAAAAGTCAAAGTTTTCCATCACACCAAGTGTTTCAAACAAAGAGTCAACACGGTTTCAAAACCGGTTTCAAAACCGGTTGTTGTCTCAAATTCTCTTTCGAACATTGAACAAATGTCTTCAAACAATCCTTTTAACACAAGTGATGCGAGTAGTATTTTAGAAAATGTGAAAACTAGAATTGGGATCTTCAAGACAACTGTTAAAACTAAAATCAATATTACAACAAACATCTGGTTTAATAGTTTTGATAATGAAAATAAAAAGTTTTTTGAAACTGAAATTGCCCCTCAGCTGAATAACATCAACTCAAGGGTAATTCATTTTGAACAAGCATTTTTGAAAGAAGCAGCTGACTTTGTCAAGGACCATAAATCCACGGTAAAGCAAGCTAATGAAAGTTTTGAACACATCAAAGTCTTGGAAAATTTAAATGATTCTCTCTTGAAGATGTTGACTCTTGATATTATGTCCATTATTTTGCAAACATATTACGTTGAAGATCATGAAAGACTCGTCTGAGACCTCGAAATTGTTTCAAAATATGAAAAAGCTCTTGAAAAACTTGAAAAGAAAATGTCTCATATTTTAAACAACTTGATCGAAAAATGCGAGGAATGCAAGTATGACAAAGCTGTCGTATGAGTGTGCCTATAATGACATGGCGAAAAATGATCTTTTGAGGGCTCAATTTGGAATGTCAAAAGGAAAGGCAGTGGATACTAAGATTACAAAACCATTGACTAAGGAGAAAGCAAATGTTCCCAAACCGGTTGTCAAACCAAAATATGCATTTCTATGCCTCCTCCAAAAGTCAATGAGAAAAATGATTTATCAAAACCACTCACTCCACCTACCTTGCCTAAACAAAATGTTGAAAAAGGAAAAGCGGTTATAGAGAAACCAAAAGTTTTAGCACTGCCTTTTAAGATGAGTACCACTAATGCGTCTGCCTCCACATCTAAAACATATGGAACAAGCGACATAAGTTTAGAAAAGCACTCTAAAGAGACTAGGATAAATTTGAAACCATACGTAGATAACAATGTGAATCCTAATAAGTGTGCCTTACCTTCTACAGGACTAGGAAGCACCTCTAGGAGTAGCAGACTAAAGCCTAAGAGCAATACAAGGAACAATAGAGTCTCGCCTGCCTCTAAGAGTAGTAGCTTGAATAAAGAGAAGAAAGTAGAAGAACACCCTAGGAATTTACCGCTTTGTAATAAGAAAGACATTTCATCTGAATGTAATGAACCTATGAAATCTGCTAAGTTTAATGAATCTGTTGAATCTGTTTGTTTAACTTGCAAGAAATCTTTAACTAATGTTCATGATGATTGTGTTTCTAAGAATGAGATTGTTAAGCTGGTTAGAAGAAGCGTTCCTAAAAAGAACTTATGCTAAGCAGTAGGAAGACTAGTTGCAAGACTTAAACTTTACACTACTGATAGGAAGCATAGCGTTTACTTTAGGGATGACATTTGGAAACCTACGGGTAGAACTTTCACACTCTAGAATGGTAGAATGAGTGAAGAACCCTTTCCAGAGATAACTTCTATGAGTGTGATCGAGGGATTTTACCTCTAACCCAAAGGAACCTAAATCAAAGCGGTTTCCAAAATCTTCTTCTTACATTATTGGTAGGTTATCGAAATATGTCTTTGGATCGTCGACTCGGGTTGCTCAAGCACATAGCAGGGAATATGAAGCTTTGTTGATCAACCGTCTAGAAATTCATGGGAACCGTGCGTTTTGGAAATGATCATGTAGCAGCTATCATGGGTTATGGAGATCTACCTTTTGGAAATTATTTGATCACTCGGGTTTACTATGTCGAAGGGTTGGGACACAAATTGTTTTCGGTTGGGCGGTTCTGTGATGCGATTTAGAGGTTGCTTTTAGGAAAAATGCTTACTTCATTAGAAACTTGGATGGCACTAATCTCTTAGCGGGAATCATGATACAAACTTGTATGCTATCGACATAAACCAAATGGCCTCTTCATCACCAATATGTCTTATGACACGAGCATACGGAACAAAGTCACGGTTGTGGCACGACGATTATCTCATCTCAATTTCGACACCATAAACAAACTTGCCAAAGACAACCTCGTCAACGGACTTCCAAAGTTCAAATACACCAAGGATCACTTATGTCCATCATGCGAACAAGGAAAAAGCAAAAGAGCATCATATAAACCCAAATCCGTACCTAGTTCGGAAGCAAAGTTGCATATGTTGCACATGGACTTATGTGGCCCAATGAGAGTTGAAAGCATTAACGGGAAAAAGTATATTCTTGTTATCGTCTATGATTATTCAAGATATACATGGGTTAGCTTTCTGAGATCAAAGGATGAAGCACCAGGCATCATCATCACCTTTCTGAAACGTATTCAAGTACTTCTTCAAACTCTAGTAAGGGTTGTAAGAGCAGAACAACCTTGAATTCACAAATCAAGAGTTAAGATCTTATTTTGAAGATGTTGGAATCATACATCAGACATTAGTTGTTAGAACTCCACAGTAGAATGGGGTAGTTTAAAGAAGAAATCGTACTCTTGTGGAAGCAGCTCGCACAATGCTAATCTATTCTACTGCACCGTTATTTCTATTGGCTGATGCTGTTGCCACTACTTGTTTCACTCAGAACCGATCCCTCATCTATCCAAGATTCAATAAAACCTCATATGAACTAGCGAACAACAGAAAACCTGATATCTCTTACTTTCACATGTTTGGCGCTTTGTGCTATCCGACAAACGACAGAGAAGATCTAGGAAAGCTGAAAGCTAAAGGTGATATTGGAATCTTCATTGGATATTCAGATAACTCGAGGGCATTAGGGGTGTATAACAGGAGAACTAGGAGGATCATGGAGATGATGAATGTGAATTTTGATGAACTTTCACAAATGGCTTCTGAGAGACTCGCTCTAGAACCCACTAAACCCGAGACTTCGGACACATCGGTTCGGGACTCGTACCACAAAGTGCTCCATCAACTTTTGCTGACACACCTCATGAACAAGAATGGGAGAAATTCTTTGAGTTAATGTTCGATGAATACTATGGTGGAACCTCGACAAATGCATCAAACCATCAATCCGCTTAACCCGCTCAACATCCCCTACCACCACTAACAGAAAATGCATCTACAACGGTTGAAACCAATGCACTAACTCCAACAACATCATCTACATCTACTCCAGCAACTCCAATTCTAGAAACAGTTACACCAGCAGTTGATGAGCAAAACCAAAACATATCATTTCAAGAAGAACCTACTCAAAACCGAGCGATGCAGCGTTAGATGAAGACTTATTTGAAAACCCGTTTGCTCTGAATCAGGTGAATCATCTTCAAGCTTACGAGAACCATCTAACTTCGCTTTTCATTATAATCTACGGTATCCTTCTACTACGAAGTGGAATAAAGACCATCCGCTTGAACAAGTTATTGGTGAACCGTCAAGGCCAATTCAGGGCAGATGCCAACTTGCCACCGATTGCGACTTATGCATTTACCTTTGCTCAATTAGAAATATAGAGCCAAAGAACATTCGCGAGGCAATGGCAGAACCCGCATGGATAGAAGCGATGCAGGGGGAACTTCTCCAATACCGTCTACATGACTCTTGGGATATGGTTCCAAGACCAATTGACATTAGAGTCATTGATCTCAAATGGTTATGGAAGAACAAAAGGGATGAAGAGATGACTGTAATTCGCAAACAAAGCTCGTCGGTGGCCAAAGGATCTGAGACAAGAAGAAGGGATAGATTTCGAGTCATTCGGCCGGTAGCTAGACTAGAAGCGGTCAGGATATTCTTAGCCTATGCGACTCACAAAAACATCACGGTTTATCGGATGGACATTAAGACTGCGTTCTTGAATGGAACTCGAAAGAAGAAGTGTCGTGAGTCACCGAAGGCTTCATAGACATCGAACATCCGGACTACGTCTACAAACTCAAAAAGGCAATCTATGGTTTGAAACAAGCTCATGGCGTGGTATGACAATGTCCTCATTCCTTATCCTAAACAATTTCACCAAAGGAACGGTCGATCCTACCTTATTTACACAAAAATGCAAAAATGACATTTTGATTGTTCAGATTTACGTGGAGGACATCATTTTTGGGTCCACTAATCCGAATCTTTCAAAACATTTTGAAAATCTCCTGAAAAGCAAATTTGAAATGTCCATGATGGGGGAACTAAAATTTTTTCTTGGTTTATGATTGTACAATAGATTGCACTACCAGGCTTCGATGATAATCAAAGGTATGAGGGGTGTATGTTCCAGCCAAGACTTGCCTTTCACCTGAGAATAAGAAATACGAAACACTACGTTAAGTGATTACGAGGGGTAGGACGCTGAACCACCTCCGTGCGAGTAAGTATGAGTTATGGTTGTATAAGTGTGTGTAAGTAAAGAGATGAGTGTAAAATGAGCATACCATAATCTATTGCCCGTCCAACCTATTTATAGTGAATGAAATAGGGTTGAGAGCACGTCTGCATGAATGTCGGAGATCATGGGGCGTCCCATGATTGTGGGTAACCGCTAGGGTTTAGTGACCGCGTTCCGGACTTGGCGGAAGCCAAGAGAGAAAGGGAGATCGTGGGTTTGACCAAGTCAGGAGGTTCCCTTATCCATTGTCCTTCGTCTTACCATACCCGAGGGTTTAGGGCTTCGAATGGCGAATTCCCCTTAGGTAACCTTCGTGTTAACGAATGGTTTGGCCTTTGTGGATATTTTGGAATCAAAACTTGGGCCTTCGTATGGAAGGGCTTCGACACGTCTCGGAGGAGTGTCCTTCGAACTACTCGGAGGGTACATCATCAAGCCCCAGGTTAAAAGTGATGCATCACGAGCAAGGAGACATTGCTTTCAACTTCATGCTTCGAAAAATCTTTGTCTGCTGCAAAGTCGTTAGTTAGAGGATAATAATGTACCTAACTTGCGCATTTAATGCTAATCACTCATTATCCTTGCCCTCACAGGAATCACATTTCCCCAACTTACAGGAGTTCAAAAGTGCGTCTTTATTCAAAATTTAAAAAATTTAAACGGATAAGACTTATCTACGGGACAGCGTGTTATGGTGTTTAAAGAGAAAAGGAGTATAAAAAGGGGTAGATGCAACCCTAGCTTATTTTACTCTCTTTGTCTCATCTCCACATACGCAAATAAAACTTCATACGCCACCACTTGAAAGTAAAAGGTAAATCCTTCCTTCTCCTTGTAGCGGTTGTTGTTTTTTTTTTTTATTTTTTTTAAATGGATTCCAAGTTTATTATAAAGCAACAAAAGTGTACATTATCTGCAAAAGATCTACATGATCACTTAGCCGATTATCCTATCCCACTAGAACACAAAGTGATGTTACCCAAATCTAATCAGGGCATCTTTGATGCTCCTCAAGGTTTCGTAGGCTGTACACATGCATTTAGCCACTCGAACCTTAGGATTCCGTTACGATATTAGAGTTTATGAAATATTACAAGGTTCACATCTCTAGGTTTAACCCCTTTGGTTTTGCCAAGCTGACCACATTCATAGTGATGTGTAAAGCATACGGCTATGAACCAACATTAACGATTTTAAGAGATTTCGAACTTGTATCTTGGTGGCAATTGGCTAACTTTAGCAAAAAGGCCTGAGATTGATGTTCCAAACCTGTTTGAGAGGGTATATACAAACATAACGAGGTTGGAAGGTAGCTTTTCGTGCAAGACACCATTGTTCCCCCTAAATATTGAGCTGGCGAATAAGGAAAATAGGTTTGATGCAAAACGGTATAATGACCCACTGCCATACGAGGTGCGAAGGGATCCATTATACGGCGTTTGGCCAAATATCCGTGGATGTGCAAGTATTCCCACGAAGCCATCTTATACATGTTGGGATTGCCCAGGAGGGTCTCCCAAGACCTGTGATCATGTACCAAGGACAAAGTATGTTTATCTACTTTTATTTAAGTAGGACCAATGTAGCACTGATATTTATTTCTTTTGTTTCTATTTTGCGAGATGTCGTTCGAAACTTCATGTACCAAGATTTGGATGAAGATTTAAGTTTTATGCATGCGGAGAAGGCCGAAGAGTGCTATGGTGTTGGCTCTCCTTCGACATCTGTGAACAATAATGAGGTAGACACTCCGAACCCTGTTCCTATTGCATCGGTGCCCCACAGTGCTGGTGGAGGGTCCCTCCCGGCTTGTTGAAAATGTGGCGATTCGGACGATCTGCAGAGGAGGATGTCCAAGTTGTAGGTTCAAGGGGATTGCTGTGGTTGAAGAGCGAGAAGAGCAGCTACCAAAGCTATTAAGTCAACCAATAAGAGGAAGAATACCCTCCACGCATGCGGATGGGTCGTCCGTCAAAGGAGGCGAAGGCAAGAAATGCGTCAAGTCTGCCTTGAGTTGCCGGATGAATCGATGGAAGTGCATGGTAAGCGGCTTCTCTTTATGAAAACATGTTAAGTAATAAGTTAATTTAACCTTTACACATTGTATTGATCTTGAGGGGCCTCCCGAGGCGAAGGAGCTCCCCAATGCTTTAGCTTTGTCATTAGATTATGAGTCATGTCACCCCTCATGGAAGGGTTTCTTTGGACAACATGTCCATTGAAAGGGTTTGTGATATGCATGACAATGGTGTAGCGAGGCAAGCGGTATTAGATAATCACTTGAATACGGGACTAGGGAGTTGCTTGTTTGTGACCAAGGCTAGGCAGAGATGGATGGCATGTTGGAAGGGAAAAACATAGGGATCGGGAGTATCTTTGAATTAGAGGCTAAGTGTGATGAGATAGAGAGGACACGGAGAAAAATCCCTCGTTCAAGACCTTCGTGGAAGGTAGCCCAATTGTGAGATGAACTCGGCCATCTTAAATTAGAAGAAGCCAAGTCATCACTCTAATAGGTCGAGCTGTTCTTGGGCGAAATGTCTTTGGGTTGGAAAGTGAGAGGCTAGGCTTGGAGAGGTAGAAGTGAAGGAGGGAGGAAATCGATGGATTGCGATGAGGTATAAGATGATGCAAAAGGATCGTGCGGGAGGTCGTTTCAAAGGCGGTGCCTTACATAGCCATGGAGCTCTACCACAGTGATGAATTGGGAGCTCGGATGTGGAAGGTCATCAAATCAACCATTTTTCATGGGTGCTTAGCGTTGGAGGAGGTGCCAAAGCAGGCAAGCCGTAGATCTTTCAAGATTGAATGCTACCGTCCTACTTCGGTGAGTATGATGAGGCCGAGGAAATCGTTGCAACAGTACTCCTTCCTTCTGAGGCTACCAAAGATCCAATGGCACCCCTCGAAGACCTTCTTTCCAAGAAACCTCAAATGAAGCCTACCACTCCCACTAAGAAGACCATGTCTACCAAGCACATCTCGGTGCAACCATCCCCCACTCCATCTCCAGCGGGGAATGAAGGCGCCATGTGGCGATAATTTGGTTTCAAAGGGTGGCATGTACCCTTAAGACAATTTATCTTATGTGACAATGTTTGTCTTGTTCTCCAAACAATTTAAATGCTTTTGATGTATGGCCATGGGCCAAAAACAATTTAACTGGGGCTTAGGCTCCTCGTGCAGGTACAAGGGCGTTAGCCCTCATTTTGAATGGTATGGTGTAGGGGAAATACCTCTACATACTTAGTTATTATGCATGTTTGTCTTGTTAAGTTCTCGTACGCCATTTTTTCGGCGGCTTAAGTTTTACAACCTAAAGTTAACCAACCTCATTGTGTGTAAATTACAACACCAAGAATATAATGACCAAATTTGATCATTGACATAGGGTGTGACCTACTCTATCTCAAATCCTTTAAGTAGCATGACTTCGTACATATTTTTACAAGCGCCATAAACTACGGGAGAATTAATGTGAATGTTAAAGTTGGCTTAAATGATAAGGCATGTATTACACCTTGAGCCATTTTATTCGACATTGAAACTCATTAATGACTTGGCTGAACAAATCTTTGTGTTTTAAGAAGCAAGCAAGAGATTTGTGGGAAATGTCTTATTTATCATTGAATTGGTAGGGAGGATTACATCATTGTTGAAATGAAAACTAAGACAACTACCAATAATGTTTGCTTTCCCTTGAGAAGCTTCTAATTACAAGAATAAAAAAAGTAAAAGTACTTCTTAAACATAGAACTTTCGAAGGTTCGTACCATTCCATGTTCTATCGATGGGTTCTCAGAGAAGATTGGCGGTTTGTAGGCTCCATTGCCGTATGCCTCAGCTACCATGTAGGGTCCTTCCCAAGTTGGTCCCAACTTCCCACGGTACTTTGCTTTGCTTACCTTTGTTGGGCGTAGCACATATTCTCAGGGCTTGAAAGTGGAAGGTCTGACCCTTTTGTTATAATAGCCTTTGATCTTATGTTTGTGCATTGCTTCTCGGATGGAGGCTATTTCTCGTCTTTCTTCCAGCAGTCAAGGTTTTCCACGATCCTTTCGTCATTTTGGAGGCATGTACATTGCTACGCTCCGTGTGTACAATTAATTCGAAGGAATGACCGCCTTATTCCATATGTTAGTGAAGGGTGTTTCACCATTGCTTGACTTAGGCTGCGTCTGTGGGCCCATAATACTTGGGAGTTCATCTACCCATCCATGGTGTGTTAGTCCGGCCTTTTCTCGATCCCTTTGATGATATCTCTATTTGTAACCTCCACCATTCATTTACCTTGTGGATGGTAGAGCGGATGTCCAAGGCGTTTTATGTTTAACCCTTGCGGAAGTCATAGAAGACTCCTTCAAGAACTTCTTTCCATTGTCGGATATGATGATGTGGGGCACTCGAATCGCACACGATGTGTTCCCACATGAACTTCTCGATCTGTCTCCTGTAACTTGAGGCCAAAGGTTTAGCCTCTACCCACTTAGTAAAGTAATCTATGGCTACGGCAAGAATTTGACTCCTCCAGGAGCCATGGGCATAGGTCCTACGATATCAATTCCCCATTGATAGAAGGGCCATGCGGATATTACACTCGTCATGTCCTGCTTTGGCATCTTTGAAAGATTTGAGTGTATCTGACAAGCTTCACATTTGAGAATGATGTACGCGCATCCATTGCATCGAAGGCCAATTATAGCCCGGCTTCATTATCTTGAGGCAGTGGCGTGGTCTGTGTGGAGACCACGGGATCCCTCATAAACCGCGATGATGCTCTTAGCCTGTGTGGATCCCACACATCTTAACCAAGGTGATAAAAATGACCTTCTATATAGGTTTTCTCCTATTAGCCGGTATTGGGGTGACTTAACCCGAATCTTCCTTGCTAGTTTGGGGTCTTGGGGGAGAAGACCGCTTATCAAATACTCTCGGATAGGAGTCATCCATGTCTCTCCTTCCTCGTGAATCACATCTGCAACTTCCTTGTGAGCGATGGATCTTTCGGGTAGGATTTCGACAAGTACTTCTTTGGTGAGATGAGCGAAGGCCATAGAAGCTAGCTTGCTTAGTGCATCACCTTCTTGTTCCGATTCCTCGAACATGTTGGATGGTGTAGGAGTCGAAGCTCTCGACATCTCCTTTGCTTTTTCCAAGTACTGTTTGATGACGGGCTGCCTTGCTTCATAGGAACATGTCACTTGATTAGCTACCAATTGGGAGTCAACGAAAACAACAAGAGTTTTGACCTCCATATCGTTAGCCAATCGGAGGCCTGCTAGTAATGCTTCATACTCCTCTTCGTTGTTGGTGGCCGAACTCGAAGCGAAGAGCATATGTATGCTCCTTTCCTCCGGGGCTGACTAGCATTAGACTGCCCCGGAACCATTGGAGTTGGATGCTCTAGATGCGTATATATAGTTTCCATTCCGTCACATGCGGGGGTGAGTTTAGCCGGGCTTCTCCTTTTCTACTTGTCGGGCTCGGAAGGTGTTTACGCCAAGAAGTCTGAAATTTGGCCTTTAATAGAGTTTCGTCCCTTGAACTCTATTTCGTGCTCTCCCAACTCGATAGCCCATTTAGCTACTCTCCCGGACTTTTGGTTTTGACAGATCTGTTTGAGTGGCTTTTCGGTTAAGACTGTGATTGGATGGGCCTGGAAATAGCGTCGGAGCCTCCTTGCTGCGTAGATTAGGGCTAGTATCAACTTCTCCAATGTTGGATAATTGATTTCTGCCCCCTATGGGGATCTGCCGTTTGTCTCGTTCTGCCATAAGGACTGCGCTAATACTCTCCATTGAGGATGCTAAGTACATGAACAACACTTCACCTTTGATTGGGGCTGTAAGTGTTGGAAGGATTTCGATGAACTCCTTCATCTTAAGGCGAGTTCGACATCCTAACTCCATTGAAAAGTTTTCTTATCCACGCATCCCTTGAGTGTTTGAAGAATGGTAGGACACTGTCCATTGCTCTCGATAAAAACCGGCTTAAAATTTGTGACTTTCCATTTAGGCTCTGTGCGTCTTTTAGACACTTAGGGACTTGGAGTCTGAAATCCTTGCCATTGACCTTGGAGGGATTAGCCTTTATTCCCTGCTTAGTGATCAAATGCCCTAGGAATTGTCCCTCTTCGACACCGAAGGAGCATTTCTTAGGGTTCAACTTCATGTTAATCACCCGAAGTTGGTCAAAGGTTTCATGTACATCGAGGAGTAGGTCCTCCTCCATCTTGCTTTTGATAACCATGTCGTCAGCGTATGCTTGAGATTTACGCCTATTTTTTGTTGAAGGCTTTATCTACGAGCCGTTGGTAAGTGGCCCTTGTGTTCTTTAATCCGAAGGGCATCTTTACGTAAAGTAGACACCTTTGCTCGTGTAGAAGGTTGTCTTTTCTTAGTCCTCCTTTTTCCATCTGGATCATGATACCCTTTGTAAGTCTAAGAAGCATTTTAACAGGAAGCACGCCAAGGATTCTACCTTCTAGTCAATTTTACGGTGGGGGTAGCAATCGCCGGGCATGCTTTGTTGATGTCGATGAAGTCAAGCGACATGCGCCACCCTCCGTCTCTCTTTTTGACCATCATTGGGTTCGTCCACTTCTTTGCAGGCTGCAATGTTTCTTTCGGGGGATAGGCTCCTCCTTTTCTGTTTTATCGGCTCAATGTGTTTGTACTCACTGAGTTTATGCTTCGTTCGAAGGGTATCCGTCGATCGACAAAGTTCTACCGGTACCCTGTCATGTCGAATATTTCCAAGCAAAACATCAAGGTTAGTCCATAACAGTTCCTGAGCTTAATGAAATTCGCCGAGTTGTTTTCCTACTACCACCATTTGTTCGAGTAGCTAGGGTTAACTATAACTTTCGCTCCTCCGCTGTACATGGCGGCTTAGAATGGCTATCGGAGGATCCTCCGATTCTTCTTGATCTTTTGACACCATATACACCCTTATCCGCCCCATATATTAGAATGAAGAGGGAAGAGTTTGGAACTTTATAGCGACATGTATGGTGGAAACAACAATACCCATATTTTGCATAGCTGTTCTCCCTATTAACAAATTATAAGGAGAATCGACGACTATAATGAAGGTGAGTGTTTACGTGCGGGATAAGGGGCCTTCTCCTATGGTGATTTCCAATGGAACTTCTCCAAGGGGCCATGAGTGCTTTCATGGGAGAACCCTACTAGTGGTGTTTTCGAGTCCACCCTTTGTGAGCGTATGGATGACTTGAGCTTTAGGAAACAATACTCATAGATGATGATCTGCAGAGCTTCCACAATCCATATGCTACTCGATTCACCTCCACTGTTGAGATTAGGTACCGATGACCACGAGGTCAGGTTGAAGGTGTCTACCCCAAGATGTGAGGAAAGGTTATTTCCCCAGCTTCCAAGCTCTCCGTGCTGCTTCCTTCCTTTTTAAGGTTGGATCGTGCACATGCACCATTAGTATCGGAGCTTACGTAGTAGACTCCTTCTTGTTTCCCTTCCATTCACCTAGTTGGGTGTCGGAGAACTTGTCCTTTCCCTTTTTAATGCCTTTAACCAGGATGTGCTGCTGTCCGGACCGTCTGCTCTTCGATCTGCTTCTTTAGTTCTCTGCAGTTGTCGTGTCGTATCCATGGTCTTCATGGAGCTGGAAATACTTGGACATGTCTCTGGCTTTGCTTCGTCTTTGTCATCCAGGTGGTGGATCGAAGGACTTAGCGACTTTCTCCGTAGCGAGAATCTCCCGGGGATTTGACTAAGCTCACCAAGAATCCGTGGTTTGAACCTTTGTTGTATGGAGTGAAGCGATCTCTGTTCTTCTTCTTGTTCTTGGATCCTTCCCATGAGGACCCACGAGAGAATTTTCAAAGCTTCCTTTTGCTCTATCGAGCCCAGTTTGTTGCTACCTCTTTGGATTCAATCCAAGTGTAAGTCTTCTCCATCAGCGCCTTATAAGTGGTGGGAAGATCGGTGGTTGGAATTCCACCAAGCTTAGCGTTCGAAGGCCATGTACAAAACACGAAATCCTCGATCTTCGTGCAAACCCGAATTTGCAAAGTTTCATCGGTGTACCTTGTAGCGAAGGCCCTTGTATCTTCGTTGTCCCTTTGCTTGATGGTGTGCAACTGGAGATGGGTCTTGGTGTACTTCTTACTGTTGGCTAAAGTGTGATGGAACTTAGCCTTGAGATCGTCTGAGACTTACAATGCTTCCCAACTTCATCCATTCCACCATATTCTCGTGAGTCTCGGGCGTATAAGTGAACATATGGCATGCTACGGGCATAACCCACTTTGCATCTTAATAGGCGCCTCGAATAAATGGAGGAAATTATCAAGATCGCCTTTCCCATCGTAGGTGCCTATATGAGTAGGCATCTTTACACCATCGAGCGGGGGGTAGTCTTCAATCCACTTCACGAAAGGTGTACATGCTCCGAGAGGCTTGGCATAGTAAGGGGTGTATGGAGGTGGATAAGCAGGTGGGATTATCACGGGTTAGGAAATGGTTGTGTGTAGGTAGGGTAAGCGAGTAGAAGGTTAGTACGAAGGGGTTTACACGTCGATTGTGTAGGAACATGTCCATAGGGTATTTCTTTGGTAACTCACGGTTGGGGAGAACCATTTGGAGGGTAAGTGTTATAGGTTTGAGCGGTAGGTAGGGTTCATTACGGAGGGTAAGCTGACTCATGCACAGTATGGAGGAGGACCTCGATTACTCAAAACATATGAAGGGGTATTGGAACCCCATTCCCTCTCTTCCTAAATGGCTGACTAGGAGAGGGGTAGGTTTACTCCTCCTTTCCTTCCGGGTTGCTTCCCCCGTTAGAGTTCTCGCTCCTTCTTTCACCATGCATTCTTTCCCTTCTTCCCGGACCTCCTCTGGGTCCTTCTTCAAAGCCTCTGAGTCCTTCCGTTTGGCCTTGTGGAAGGAGAACCATTTCATAGGGCCGGCCCTTTGCTAACAGGTTGTGGCCTCTTCTCTATTTCAATCTCTTCATCATACTCCTCCTTGGAGTATTCCAACTCTCTTCGTATTTCAGCATTGCGAACCTGCCTTTTGTGAGCCCTAAGTAAGGAATCCAAGGCTTCAAAGTTTGCCTCAACGAAGGCGGGGCTAATATCAGGGATAGGGTTAGCGGATGTTGAAACGTGATGTCTGAGGAGTAGTTTCCAAGCGAGATAGTGTGTAGGTAAAGGTTGAGGCCGTTATATAGGCGAGATTGTTGGTGTTAGTTGTGTTTAGAGGGACGGTAGAGAAACACGGTGGAGGTGTATCTTCTCTTCGATTCCATGCGGAAATGTAAGTAGTTGGTTAGGGTTTTGGGAATGGGTGATTCGGGACTAATAGTAGTGGTCCCACGGATGGCACCTTGATTGTACAATAGATTGCACTACCAGGCTTCGATGATAATCAAAGGTATGAGGGGTGTATGTTCCAGCCAAGACTTGCCTTTCACGAGAATAAAATACGAAACACTACGTTAAGTGATTAGCGAGGTAGGACCTGCGAACCACCTCCGGCGTGTGAGTAAGTATGAGTTATGGTTGTATAAGTGTGTGTAAGTAAAGAGATGAGTGTAAAATGAGCATACCATAATCCATTGCCCGTCCAACCTATTTATAGTGAATGAAATAGGGTTGAGAACACGTCTGCATGAATGTAGGAGATCATGGGGCGTCCATGATTGTGGGTAACCGCTAGGGTTTAGTGACCCACATTCGGACTTGACGGGGAAGCCAAGAGAGAGAGGGAGATCGTGGGTTTGACCAAGTCGGGAGGTTCCCTTATCCATTGTCCTTCGTCGGCCATACCCGAAGGGATTAGGGCTTCGGATGGCGAATTCCCCTTAGGTAACCTTAACTAACGAATGGTTTGGCCTTCAATGGATATTTTGGAATCCTAACTTGGGCCTTAGTAGGGAAGGGCTTCGACGTCTTTCGGAGGTGTCCTTGAACTACTCGGAGGGTACATCATCGGTTTACAAATACATCAATCCCCGTGGAATTTTTATTAATCAAGCTAAATATACATGATTTTTGAAAAATCATGGTATGGATAATTGCTGACTACAATTTGGAACACCAATGGTCACATCACCAAAAATGGAACGATTTGTTTTGGGAAACCTCTCGTCCGAAGAAATATCGAACATGATTGGTTCTCTCATGTACTGTACGCTAGTCGACAGATATTCATTTTGTTGTTTGCTTATTAGCATGGTTTGAACGGCCTACCTTGACACCTCAAAGAGGTTAAAAAGGATCTTTTCGGTACAGAGACATCCATTCAAAAGGGTCTTTGGTATCAGAAGGAATCGGATTTGATCTAATTGCCTTTTTTAGATCTCGGACCCGCGGGTGATCAAGTTCTGACAAAAGTACATCTGGAGGAGCACAATTTTTGGGTGAAAAGTTATAAAATTTGGTCTTCAAAAGAAACAAGATTGCCTTTGCACTTTCAACCCATGAAGGCTGAGTATGTGTCTCTGCTCTGCGTGTTATGCTCAAGTTCTATGGATGAGAACACAACTCTGCAGTTATGGCTTTACTTTCGATAAAATACCTATGTATTGTGACTCGAAAAGTGCCATATCCATATCGTGCAATCATGTTCATCACTCAAAGACTAAGCATGTCGAGAGTCGCTATCACTTCATAAAAGAACATGTGGAAGAGTCTTTGTTGAACTATTTTTAAATGAAGGCTGATTACCAACTTCGCCGATCTATTTACTAAAGCCCTTCCAAAAGAGGCGGTTTAGCTGATTTAGTTCGGCAGAATTGGAATCACGAAACCTAACCTGAGGAGTTGACGTGCTTCTCTCGAATTTTTCTTGAAAATGATTTTCCAAAAAGCTTCGCTGTAAATATTATTGAAAAACAAAATACAAAATTTGAAAAACCTTCAAAGAAATATATAAAAATATAAAACTT
>OU343220.1:228003856-228103798 GCA_910596185.1 Chrysanthemum makinoi
AATTCCATGGCTAGAAATTATAATACAAATCTTAACCCTTAGAGCCTTTGACTTCACGCCAGATGACTTCTACGCCAGAATCAGGTTATGAATGTTCATGCCATAACTTGTTGATATAATGAATGCTTAAAAGTTAATTTTGATGATTTGATGAATTTATTTCAGCTTCTATTACGCTTTAAATATTCGTAATCAAGGTCATTTGCAACTCTACGCATAAGGATTACCCTACGCCAGAGTCGGTTACGCTGTGAAGAATAATTCACGGATAACTATTATGTAAGGTTCCTACAATGGGACTAATACAGTATCTTGTGAAGGATATGCGTGAACAAGGACTCTACGCGATAAGGTCTAATTTAACAGCAAGCCTTACGCTGTAGTTGGGTCTTATATCACCATCGATTCATATAAACCGCAAGTTTATCTCACAAGCTCTAAATTCCACTTGCTAATGGCTAACCGTGAAGAAACTTAAAACAGTTCGTACACCAATGCAATGAAGTCCGGAGAGTATAGTGTTTCCCAGGTCGTTATGTCCCAACGAATGTATGAAATGATCAAACGATAGTGATCGTAGAATTGAACGGAAAAAAGTATTTTGATTTATTATAACTAAGAAAAAGTATGTAAACTACAAGGGCTTAAATGCAAATTAAAAGAAATTAAAAAGATAAAATATATTAAATAAACGCTATCACTATTTGCAAAGTGATGTTTTTGATTTTTCTTTATAAAATTTAATTTAAAACTACGACGCACAAAAGAAAATGTAAACTTGAACAATATTAATCCTAAAAATATGAAAATGACATTTTTACAAACCTAATGATAAAATAAAATTTATAGAAAAAGAAAATTATTTTTAAAACTATTTATCTAATTATTATTAAATAAAAACTATTTTTAACTATTTAATTATTCCTAAAATACAAGAAAATATGAAATAAAACTTGAAAAAATAAAATTATGACTTAGAAAAATCTAAAATAACAAAAGAGAATTTTCAAAACTAATTTTATATTTTTCTGATTATTTTCTATTTTCTATGAATTAAAAACTTTTTAAAACTACTTAAATTGCTTAAAAATACAAATTTAACTAAGAAAAATCTGAAAAATATTTTTTGACTTTTTATATTTATCTTAACCTAGGAAAATGAAAAATTATTTTTTTGAAGTTTTTCTGATTTAATTGTATTAAATGCTAAATAAAAAGTACTAAAAATTGATTTAAATGAAGAAAAAATAGCAAATCTTAGAAAAAAAATCTGAAAAATTCAGGAAAAGTCTAAAATAATATTATGAATCTAAGAAAATGTAAAACAGTGGCTTGTGTGCAAGAAAATGAAATCTGAATGCAAGGAGCTTATAAATAAGCACTTGTATTAAGCAAATGAAAACCAAAGACCACCAAAGTAACACAAAAGCTATAATATGCTAAGAGTACCCAAATGCAACTAATTTCCACAAGCCTTAACCTCTGAATTGCAAGCTCAACAGATTTGGTGATTTGGTTCTAGTGCCAAACAGCTTTAGCCTACTACTTTTAAGCTAGAAAATAAGCTACCAATAAGCTCAGACTTAAAACTAAGAGTTGGAACCTAAACTAGACCTGGCTAAGAACTTGTAAACCAAAACTGACCTTGATGAGCTAACTGAGCTCGTGGCAAGCCCTCGGCAAAACCCCGGCACACTCAGATAATTGAGTGTGTACAGGGCACTTTTACCCATTTTGACAAGCAGATTTAGAGCTTATAAAAAATTCACAAAAATCTACAAAAATGGTAATAAGAAAATAGACCAACTGAAGTTTTTAAAACCACAATTTCATTTGATTTGGCCCAGAAATGAGTCAATGAAAAATCATCTCAGTTGGGCTCAAAATGACTTTTTCAGCTTGACTTTGAGACAATTTTGAAAAGTTGACTATATTGAACTTTGAAACCAATTTGTGGACTGATATTGATGATTTGTGATGAAATGAGACTACTGCAATATATTTCTATGATATCTACACAAACAAGTTTTTGTTTTTCAAAAACTCCAACAGTTAAGAATTAAAGACAGATTTTAGATAATTTTGACTTTGAATGTTCTAATGCACAAATAATGATTTAAATGAGTCTAACTACTTATATTAAGACCGATAATGCAAATTTCTACAAACAAAGACTCAATCCTCATTTACATACTGATTCAAAACAAACGCCATTTAAATGAAATGCAAAGTTAAATGAGCTAATCCATCCGACTAGTTTGTTTTATTGATCAAATGAGTCTAGCTACTCTAATTACTACCAAATAAAACAAGTTTGAATCCATTTATAACCACGTAAATGCTATGCAATGAAACTTTAAAAATTAACTTACATAAGGTCCTGTTCCACAATGGCTTGAGATCAACAACCAAAGAACTACTATCCTATATATATCAACCCATTAACTCCGAATCAACCCAAATCCAAGACTGATCACCCATATCCATTTCCATTTCAATTTGAGCTCAGTTTGACTTTCTTTGACCAAAATCCAAAATTGCTTGAATTTGATATATAAGCCTACAAAAAGTGTAAAGGCTTATATAAGCTTGTTGAGTTTAAAAGTAAAACTAGAAACTTGATATAAGAATTCAAAACTGAATTTTGCTACAGTGAATATGCAAATATGAAACATTAACACAAACTTGAATTGATACTTGAAAAGAGTTGTAATACACTGAGACAACTTAATTTGATACAATGAAACTTGAAATAATAAATTCAAGAGTTTATTTAAGACTTAAGAATTTAAAAACGACATAAATTTGAAAATTAAACTAAGTACTACTTTTTTCTTCCTTCTTCCTCCTTTTATTTATACCAAAAAGACTTCCTTTGACTTCTGAAAGTTCCCACTTCTATTTAAGACCATTGGATGAGTTGAAGAGATATTGGCCATTTGATCATATTTGGCGCCAAAAGTGTTTTTACAGTGGGGTTGAGTGAGGGGTAAGAGATGCATTAAATGTGTTTTGGAGGGTTGTTGAGTGGAGGAACAAGTGAGAGGGGAAGAGCTGGAGGTGTGGAGCTTGAGTGTTGCAGGCTGTTGTAAGAAAGAAAAAGGGCGCGTGAGGTGGCTGACTCGTGATATTTGACGGGTGTATTATAATTGCGGGGGTCAAATGGTTGTGACAAGGGTCGTTGGTAATGCAGTGGTTCAAAGCTTGGTTTAGAATACAAGGACCAAAATGCATTCTTCCAAACTCGGGGACCATACGCCAATCGATTTTCCAGCCACAATGTACATTTTGAAATTATAATCCAAGGGCCAAACTTGACAATCTCCAATATTCTAGGGACCAAACTTGTCATTTTTGAAAGTCAAAGGACTAAACTTGTAATTTCTCAAAACTTTTGATATTTTTCACCAAAGGACTAATTTTGACAACTTATGATTTTAAAAGGACCTTTGGTGACTTTTCTTTTAAAATAAGTGCTCAGGGACTATTTCTGACAACTTTTGAAACTTGGGGGACTGAAACTGGCAAATATGCAAACTTAGCTATTTTTCATCCTGATTTTAAACATTTTGCATCTCAAACATATAAAATGCAATTTTGAGATATTTTCAGTATTTTGATGCATTTCTGAGCATTTTTAATTGTTTTGCAGTTCAGATTTAACCAAAAATGATGAGTATTTACACACTCATCAATCCCCACACTAAACTATTGCTAGTCCCTAGCAATCTTTTGAGAAAAACTTAATGGATTTGAATCTCTTTACCAAAAGCCATTACTTCTCGAGTAGCCAAATGTTTTAGTTCAAGTAAGAACCATGGTACACCGATAACCATGTGATTTTGAGCAAACCACCAACTTCCAACAGATTTGATTTGTCTTACCAGGCCGTTTGCTCCGACTAGCCAACTCTTAGATAAATTATCAACATTATCTTCGGTGAGCTGATTACCAATTATGGTTTTCCACTCGCCTTTACCAAGCCATAAACTTGGGGCTAGCCAACTCTTCACTTTTAGGATATGGTGAGATAATACCATACAATTTTGGGCAAATTGCAAGCCGTCAACGGATTTGAGATATCTTTACCAAGAACCGTTTGCTTCTGGATTAGCCAATCCTTTTGTTTATTAGACATGGTGGATGATAACCATAAGTGAGTAAGTGCAAAACACTTACTCCAAAAAAATTTTGGCCAAAAATGGGGGAATTGGGTGGTATAATTACATGATAAAATTCCTGAGAATTCCCCCCCACACTAGAAATGAATATTGCCCTCAATATTCAAAGTACCGACGGTTATGCCGAAACTGAGAACGTAAAAGGGAAATATTACGCCATTATTTGAAAGATTTTTGAAACTTATATATATGCACAACACATGTGGGGCAACTCCTACACTAGGGTGGTAGAAAATAGAAAGAAGTCGAAATAGGGTGAAAACCCATATAGTGTGTATATCGTTTTGATTCCCGAGCGCTAGCTTGACTCACCCGTATTCATTTGTTCATGGGGAAGCAAACGGAAAACCAATCTCGATCGGACTTTCGTTCACAATGTTAATAAACATATGAACATCATAAAGTTCCACACCGACGAGATACAACCGCGGTATTGTTAATAGTAGAAACTATAAAGGATGATACCGGGTCAAAGATGGTGTCCTCATTCCCGAAAGAGAAAAGGGAAAGAGCAACCACACCATCTGTGAAGAATGGAATAAAGATGTGCATGAGAATGCATGTCCATTCCTCATTAGTAAGAAGCAAATCACCATTTTTGACATTTTAAGCTTAAACTTGAAGCTTGTATGGTGATTGTCAACAGAATTCCGGTAGGGAGGGTTGGAAACGTTCTTCAATCAACAGATTTCCAGAAAAAGAATGTCCCCTCCGATCAAAGGCATTTACAGCCTCTGGAATCGACTCATCACTAAGAAAGGCATCGACTCATTCCAAAGTTGTCATCATCTTCCTCATCCGGAATGAGAGATGGATGGAAGAGTCGGAATAATAAGACTAGAGATGATGGATTATTTTGAGCAATTCTTCAATGGGAAGAATGTCTCCCATTGATCACAAACATCATCATCCAACAGATGAAATCAAGAGAGATTGGTTTCATCCACAGAAAGCACAAACTCGATACGATAAACCGACTGAGGTGAAGTGGTGTGCTGCTAGAGCTGTGCACCACCACTCATAAAGTCTCCGATTCTAGATCATCATCAAGAACACTCTTGACTTCCTTGGTACAACTTTCAAACCATTTGTTTGAACTAGGGTTGATTTTCAACGCTTTTAGCTCAAAGACGTTTTTGGTGACTCTCTAACCGTGAAATTGAGAGTGTTGCATTGAATCTTCGCATTTTTGATCAATTGTAGAAACACTGCTTGGATAGAGGTTGGAGTTTTGTTGATATTAAATGAGTTCTTCGCTTTCAACCCGTATGGTCAACTCTTCAGCAAATACATCAATTAGAGCACGGCTCGTGCTCAAGAAAGCTCTCCCTAAGATGAGGGGAACTCTAGGATCTGCATCAAAGTCTACTACAACAAAGTCGGTAGGAAAGTGAAAATTTCCTACTTTCATCACAAATCCTCGGGCTATCCCAAGTGGACGCAGAGTTATGGTACGTCGCTAGCTGAGTGTCATACAAGTGGATGAAAGTTTAGAAGAGACTTTCCCATACTGAGAGTGGCATGAGGTTAATGCTAGCTCCAAGATCGGCAGGGCGAGCATTGAACCATCCCCAAGAAATCACACGGATTAAAACTCTGCCAGGTCTTCAAGCTTTTTGGGAAGCTTCTTGAGAAGGACCGCTGAGCATTGCTCATTGAGAAGGGTTTTAGCCATCTTCATAACTTATCTTCTTTGTTGGTCAGTAAGCCTTGCTGCGGATGCAAATTGGGCATTAGAACGAGAGCATCAACGAAGCTTATATCAAAGTGTAGTTCATTGAAAATTTGAAAAATTTTTTCCATTTGCTCTTTGTTTTTGTCTTTGAGCTTCTCATCATGCATTCTTGATGGGTAAGGAAGTTGACTAGACTTTTGAGCCGGGATGGAAGTTATTTCTGGCTCAGACTTCCTCTCGAACTCGGGTTCCGGTCTTAAAGCTTGGACTACCAAGGTGACGTGTAAAGGTACTCGTGGGCTTGAAAATGCACCTTGTCCGTTGTATCCTTGGTAACTTGACTCATTGCTCCTCGTGGAGGAGGCATTGGAGTCGAAGGTCCATTGTGCGCCTTACCACTACGAGTGGTGACGGCCAACTCCTCGGCATTTGATTTGGAATCAGATTGCTTGGGAGTCCTCCGAAGATGACGGCTTTGTTCATATTCATGTTCATGAAACATTTCATCATATTCTTCAACTCATTTGTCACGAGACAATGTGGTATCAATTCCTTCTTAGCTCACAACTCTCATGTTATTGATTTGAGTTGCATTGAACGTATGCTTGACTCAGAATTTTCATGAAGTGGTTTGTAGGGAGCTTGAGAAGGTTGTTGATAACCGATTTGGAGCTTGATAAGGTTGGTTGAAATTGTTCCTGTTTTGATTGAAATTTTGAGAGTTATTGAAGTTGGTCCTTGATTCGAACAAAGCGATTTTGATTGCCATGGTTTTGCACAGAGGAAAACCAGTGTGGTGTCATACCGCTAGGTACACAGAGTGAGGATCGCTTGTGGTCGGTATTGATTGTGGTTTACAGCGGCTACGGGAGCTTGGTAAAAAGAAGCATCGGTTGCTTGACAATCATAATATGCATGTGGACCACTACAAATTTCACACACCTTGTTTACGCTTTGATCTTCCTCCTTATGAATTTCGCTTTTGATTTCCTTTACCTCTTTCATCATACAAATGGATGACGCCCCGTTAGCTCGGCTATTGGAGCGCTAACTCGGAAGAGTTACCGGATGAAGAAGCAGGAGTGTTCGGAATATTGACTTTGTTGCGAGAAATAGGAACTTTTGATTTTATTTCGCAAATCTCAATCACATCTTTAGGCCTACGATTCAAGATATTGCACCTGCGCTGCGTTCAAAGAATCTTGATCGTTACTGTCAACCCATTATAAAAAGATATTAACTTGTTGAAGCTCCGTGAATTCATGATGGGGGCATTTCTTGAGGAGATCTTTGAATCTCTCCCATGCTCTCCAAAGTTTTATCGAAATTTTGACGAAACTTAAATTTCATTTTAAGATTAGTCCTTTGATGGAGGAAAGAAATAATTGACAAATTTTGAACAAGATCCTCCCAAGTTTCATGGATCGAGGGGTTCTTTTTCCAGCCAAACTCCCCCTCAAGTGAGAATGGAAAAAGCATCAACTTGATTACTTTTTGTGGTACATCTTTGAAATTGATAGTTGAAGTCAACTTGTTAAACCAACGGATGTGTGCATACGGGTCTTCTCGATCAAACCCGCGGAATTGATTCGTAGACACAAGTTGGATCAAATGTGTCTTCAATTCAAAATGATCAGAATTGATTTCATCGTAAAATGATGGCATCTCCATAACCCTCGATGGGTGCCTTGGAGCATTCCGCCATAGTTCGTTCGTCTGCCATATTGTTGTTTGAAATAGTACGATCCGGTTCGACTATTTGGGCAAAGACGCCTACGAGAACGCCTTCTAGGAATTTCTGCTAGATCACGCAAAGGACTCAATGATCTAGAAGAACGAGGGCGCATGCACTAGACGAACTGAGGAAACAAAGAGAATTATGAAAATGGGGTAAGAAGAATCTTTTGAGTTTCGGTTTTGACAAGTAGATATAATAAACAAATCCAATTAAACAAAATCGAGGCAAAACAACAGTGAACTTAAACCAATATCACAAGATGAATTGCTCTTTGAAAAGGTACACCAATCACAAGGACACAAAGGCAAGTTTTAATCTTGGTTCGAACTATATGGTCGTACCCCCAGTTAGGTAGTACACGCCTTGGTTTGCGTGGTAATCTTTATATTGTTATTATTAAACAAAGAAAACGACAAATCTTTTGTATTTTTATTTTGATATATATATAGAAACAAAAGAAAAATATTTTTGTGTTTTATACGTTTTTGGATGTTTTGGGTTTTGATTTTTTTATAAGAAAATATATATAGATATAGATGGATGGTATGAACAAGGAGTGAATATTCAAATTACTAATCTGCTAAGCGAGGGATAATTAGCATACCTCCCCGCAAGCGGCTTTAAATTTGATCCGTAAAACCAAGTTATCTCACACAAGCTAGCCACTTGTGAATGGCTAACCGTAAGAAACTTAAAAAGTTCCGATAATTCAATGCAATGAAGTCCAGGAGAGTATAGTGTTTCCCCAGGTCGTTATGTCCCAACGAGCTGTGCGAGAATGATCAAACGAATAGTGATCGAGAGAATTTGAACGGAAAAGAGGTTTGATTTATTATAACTACAGAAAAAGTATGTAAACTACAAGGGCTTAAATGCAAATTAAAGAGAATTAAAAAGATAAAATATATTAAATAAACGCTATCACTATTTGCAAAATGACGTTTTTGATTTTTCTTTATAAAATTTAATTTAAAACTACATGACGTACAATAGAAAATGTAAAGCTTGAACAATATAAATCCTAAAAATATGAAATGACATTTTACAAACCTAATGATAAAAGAAAATTTTATAAAAAAGAAAATTATTTTTAAACTATTTATCTAATTATTATTAATTAAAAACTATTTTTAACTATTTAATTATACCTAAAATACAAGAAAATATGAAATAAAACTTGAAAAATAAAATTATGACTTAGAAAAATCTAAAATAACTAAAGAGAATTTTCAAAACTAATTTTATATTTTTCTGATTATTTTGTATTTTCTATGAATTAAAAACTATTTAAAACTACTTAAATTGCTTAAAAATACAAATTTAACTAAGAAAAATCTGAAAAATATTTTTTTGACTTTTTATATTTATCTTAACCTAGGAAAATGAAAAATTATTTTTGAAGTTTTCTGATTAATTGTATTAAATGCTAAATAAAAAGTACTAAAAATTGATTTAAATGAAGAAAAATAGCAAACTGTCTTAGAAAAAATCTGAAAAATTCAGGAAAAGTCTAAAATAATATTATGAATCTAAGAAAAATGTAAAAAAAGGGCTTGTGTGCAAGAAAATGAAATCAGAATGCAAGGAGCTTATAAATAAGCACTCAGATAAGCAAATGAAACCAAAGACCAAAAGTAACACAAAAGCTATAATATGCTAAGAGTACCCAAATGCAACTAATTTACAAGCCTTAACTCTGAATTGCAAGCTCACAGATTTGGTGATTTGGTTCTAAGTGCCAAAACTTTTAGCCTACTACTTTAAGCTAGAAATAAGCTACCTAATAGCCAGACTTAAAACTAAGAGTTGGAACCTAAACTAGACTGGCTAAGAACTTGTAAACCAAAAAACGACCTTGATGAGCTAAACTGAGCTCTGTGCAAGCTCCT
Organism: Chrysanthemum makinoi; assembly: GCA_910596185.1. Taxonomy (NCBI): domain Eukaryota; kingdom Viridiplantae; phylum Streptophyta; class Magnoliopsida; order Asterales; family Asteraceae; genus Chrysanthemum; species Chrysanthemum makinoi. Next base: position 228,013,340 of record OU343220.1, read on the forward strand.
GCAAGACAACCTCGTGTACACTCAGATATACTGAGTGTACAGGCACTTTTACCCATTTTGATACAAATTTTAGAGCTTATAAAAAATTCACAAAAATCTAACAAAAAGGTAATAAGAAAATAGACCAACTGAAGTTTTTAAAACCACAATTTCATTTGATTTGGCCCAGAAATGAGTCAATGAAAACTCATCTCTGGGCTCAAAATGACTTTTCGTTTGACTTTTGATACAATTTTGAAAAGTTGACTATATTGAACTTTGAAACCAATTTGTGGACTGATGTTGATGATTTATGGTGAAATGAAACTAATGCAATCTATTTCTATGATATCTAAGCACAAAACAAGTTTTTGTTTTTCAAAAACTCCAACAGTTAAGAATTAAAGACAAATTTTAGATAATTTTGACTTTGAATGTTCTAATGCACAAATAACTGACTTAAATGAGTCTAACTACTTATATTAAGACTGATAATGCAATTTTCAAGTACAAACAAAGACTCAATCTCAGATTTACACACTGATTCAAACACTGCTTATGAGAATCAAATGCAAAGTTAAATGAGCTAATCCACTGTACTAGTTTGTTTTATTGATCAAACTGAGTCTAGCTACTCTAATTACCACTAAATAAACAAGTTTGAACTATTTATAACCACAGATACAAGTTATGCAATGAAACTTTAAAAATTAACTTACATAAGGTCCTAGCCACAATGGCTTGAGATCAGTCAACCAAAGAACTACTATCCTATATATATCAACCCCATTAACTCCGAATCAACCAAATCCAGCAGACTGCATCACCCATATCCATTTCCATTTCAATTTGAGCTCAGTTTTACTTTCTTTGACCAAAATCCAAAATTGCTTGAATTTGATATATATCACAAAAAGTCGTAAAGTTTATATAAGCTTGTTTGAGTTTAAAAGTAAGCAACTAGAAACTTGATATAAGAATTCAAAATGAATTTTGCTACAAAGTGAATATGCAAATATGAAACATTAACACAGAACTTGAATTGATACTTGAAAAGAGTTGTAATATTACTCGAGACAACTTAATTTGATACAATGAAACTTGAAATAAATAAACTAAGAGTTTATTTTAAGACTTAAGAATTTAAAAACGACATATAAATTTGAAAATTAAACTAAGTACTACTTTTTCTTCTTCTTCCTCCTTTATTTATACCCAAAAAGACTTCCCTTTGACTTCTGAGCAATTCCTACTTCTATTTAAGACCATTGGATTGAGTTGAATGATATTGGCCATTTGATCATATTTGCCAAAAGTGCTTTTATTACGTGGGGTTGAGTGAGGGGTAAGAGATGCATTAAATGTGTTTTGGAGGGTTGTTGAGGTGGAGGGAACAAGTAGAGTGGGGGAAGAGCTGGAGGGAGCTTGAGTGTTGCATGTCATTGTAAGAAGAAAGAAAAGGCGCCAAGTGGGTGTGGTTCATTCCTGATATTGAATCGGGTATTATATGAAGGGTCCAAATGGCTTGGGAAAAGGGTCAATGGTAAATGGCAGGGTTCAAAGCTTGGTTTAGTAATACAAGGACCAAAATGCAACTTCCAAACTCAAGGGACCATTGCTGCCAATTCCGATTTTCCAGGGCCAATCATGTACATTCAAATTATAGTCCAAGGACCAAACTTGATAATTCCACATTCTAGGGACCATTTTTGCCATTTTTGAAAGTCAAGGACTAAACTTGTAATTTCTCAAAACTTTTGATATTTTTCACCAAAGGACTAATTTTGACAACTTATGATTTTAAAAGGACCTTTGGTGACTTTTCTTTTAAAATAAGTGCTCAAGGGACTATTTCGACAACTTTGAAACTTGGGGACTGAAACTGCCAATTATGCAAACTTAGCCTATTTCATCGATTTAAAACATTTTGCATCCAAACATATAAAATGCAATTTTGAGATATTTTCAGTATTTTGATGCATTCTCGAGCATTTTTAAGTGTTTTGGTACCAAATTTAACCAAAATGATGAGAGTATTTACACACTATCACCTACGATAAGCCCTACGATAAGGTCCCTTTTTCCTACACAGAACATCTCTTACGCCGTAGTTAGAATCCTACGCCAGAAGCTGTCTACGCCAGATATCATCCTCGCTTATGCTTAACTTTACAAACTACTTTACCGGATTGACCTTCATAATGAATTGTTACGGTAACAAACTTGTAAATAAAATCTAATCATAACGCCAATAATCCATAATGTCACTAATAAACTTTAATCGCTTGATATGCTGTTAATAATAAGTGATAACATAAACTTAAGACTTAAAGTTAACTAACCTATGCAAAAACATTTCACGCACGCCATTGGCTATTGAACAAACAAGTGCGACTTAGACTCAGAATAATCATTAACATCTGACATTCAATAACTAGACAATAAGATCTCTCTATTGACTAACACTATGTCTTTCGATATGTTGGTTCTTTTGGCTAATGTTATTTCAGATCACTTACATGGTCAACAAATGAATGATGCACTTGAGATTCTTACCATTGCCGATATCTTCCCAAACGGTTATCCGAGAAAGATTGGAAAGAACAACCTTAGGGGTTGACTTTTGATACCCCTAACTTGTCGAATCTTCCCCGCTTGATTGTTTGGGATATTCTCGTGAATCATCCCACCAGAACATGCTCTCACATTCCCGCACAGTTCCAGAGGTCTACATTCAACAATTCGATTCTATGCAGAGGATCACCGTCAAAGTGCAAAGAATGTGACACTCCTAATCACAAACACGCCACTACTACCCCTTCTAATTTACGGGCTGTTCTCTCATCATTCCTACATCGCCTCCAACCTACTTCTTTGCTACTTCCCCGGCCAAGAGATACCCAAATTTTGATAGATATTGGTTATGATGAAGCTTCTGTGAATCATTACTAAGCACTCTCACGGAGTCGAAGTATATTCCTCAACCATGGAGAATATTCTACATGATCATCACCAAATCGTCTCCTCGTCGTGATTACAATAAGCATGAGCATCCCAAGCTCATGGAATCTGCAAATCTTCTCCGTCAGTTGATCAACAAGAAGGACATTGAAATCAAGTAATCATATGGGAGGGACATGATGTCAAGCTTTACAAGAAGATTGCCTCCAGATTCCCTATGCTTCATACACCAAATCTGTTGGATCCAGAGAGTACTCGACTTCATCCCTACATCCCTATGAGGCTTAAATGACCCGTATAATCACTCATGACATATTGATCAACCTATCCGCCGAATCAAAGAATCGCCAACAAAGAAATGGTCTGTTTAATTCGGGACGCTTCTAAACCAATCAAATCAAAAAAGCTTGAAACATATAAAAGGTATCAAGTGAAATGTAGTGCAAGTAAAGTTGGTCATCTTGATGAAAAATATTCTCGTACACCTACCGAGAGGACCGTAAGAGGCAAAGTATGGAAGTGTTACAAGTACAGATCTTTATAGGAAGCTTCCCAAAAGGAATCCTCTTCGTAAAAGGATTGTTCCTCAGAAGGAAGTCAACCTATTCCTACATCTAACCGCAAAGAAAGCTGTGGACGAAAAGCTCAAGGTACCGGCATGTATGAAGAGATTACCTACTCTGGATCCTCAACCGCTACCGAATTCTCGGAAAGGAGGAATGTGTGAGATGGATCATCACAATGATTGATGAACGGTTGTTTCAAGGGATCAGCTTCGTACCATTGGAGAGTTATGTCCTGTCGATCTAGGAGAAAAATAAACTGATTTCACCGCAAGCATCAATTCTCGGGAACATCACCGCACTTCCTCGCACTTTTGAATTGTTTTCTTCTATACTCATTTTGGATGTTTGATTAATTATGTCAATGGCTTGTGCTACTACAGTGCACTAACCCATACTTAAATAAAGGACCTGGTGGTACTCTCAGCGCTACAATCCTTAGAAAAGGAGCGAAAAGCTTCTTACTTTGAGTAAAACCTATCAAACCTTTCTTTTGGAAGGTTTTACTCAAAAGAACAAGTACTTCCCCTTATGATTTTCTAAACCTCAACCGCTTATATCACTCGCTGAGGGGAGTATTTGAAACTTTGTTCAAAAATTGTTCTCTCAAAGGGTCATTCTTCCCCAACACTTAAATGGTATATTTATTTCAAACGCTTCCAAAAATAACACTTTAATATGCCATTTTTGAGGGGGAGAAAATATGTGATAAGAAATATGTTGTGTATAATGCAAATGAATCTGGTGTGCTTCTGACTTCTAACTAACGAATTGATGATGCTTAATCAAGTAGTAACTCAAAAAGACTTGTCCCGACGGGTAATAATTTAAGCCAGTTCGCTAGTGATGTAAATTGGTTCTTGAAAGGACTTGTCTCGAGTAGAATGTACCATTCTGAGAAACTCTTGATAAACATGAACTCGACGGGTTTGATTAATCTTCAAGGATTGTCTACACCTTCAAGGTAGCATTAGGAGCTTGAAGTTGTCACCTAAAAGCCGACAATGCAACTCTTTAACTATGCCACGAACTGTCTCAAGGGGAATGTCTATCTTGAGTTAATCTCAATCTGGGTGCGCGCTATTTTTCCTCACCGTGCATTTTAACCGTTAAAACTATTAAGCACATGTGGAGGGGAGTATTTATGCAAAATCTTATCTCAACAAAGGATACTAAAATGTTTTTCATTCATAAACACGTGAGAGATTTTTTCATCGGTTTTATGGCAACATAGGTTAGTCATGGAGTTATAAGGTGACTAAGGTTAGGAATACCAATCTCTATGATCCGGCCAGAGCCGGATGGATCTACCCTGTGACATCACAAATAGTTAGTATTTAGAAGTCCTTAGGTATGATTGTAAAAAGGAGAAAATGAGAATCTGAGAAAGAAGGAGTTGAAGAATTAAAAAGAAATGCAAAGAAAAGGGTGAAAAGAAATAGCCTCCGCATTATTCAACTTAAGGGCATATACACCGGTTCAATTCATATGTTACCTGGTTGTCACTTAGTGACTTCGTATTGAAGATTAAAAGTCGCCATGGACCCAAAGGACGCATGCACTAAACCTTCTTATCCACTCAAGTTTCTCTTAATAGAAGCTTGTTTCACTCTCACTGGGAACCCTACGTAAACTATCGGCTTTCTCTTAGATATTGCCGGTATTGAAGAAGGAGACCCTTCCCTAGTCTCCGCCGTGAAAACCAAAACGCACTATTGAGTCTAGAGCCACGAGATTCATCAAAAGATCTCTTAGGTACACTTGACATTTAATCACCTGATGATCAACAAATAAGGTTATCAGTGGTTCATATCGAGTCCTTCACAGATCTTAGCAATCTGTCGAGAACATTTATGAGAAATTCACATTTGTGATCCCTGCTGATTGAATGAAACTCCCGCCAGTAATAACATCAAATGTTCCCAAGCAGGTCGCTCGCAACTCCCCGATTGGCGCTTTAGTGGTCTCAAACGCCCTACAATCAGGAGGTGATGCTTCGGTGTACCTCAAATGACTCATCCTCAATCGTAAGTGTACTTCGTACATCGTGTTATCTCACTTGTGGGACTCATCTGTGAAACGGCCTTGTAAGAATTAGAGTTGTGATTTTCACACTATGTCAAGTAACACTCTCAAGTTCAAACTTGTAGTGCCGGAATCCGCTTATTACTAACCGCTTAAATGTTTCTTATGGAAGCTCGGGATGAATGATCGCGGCAGATTCTTCTCATGCTCACAACATCATCACTAATGGAAGTTCTATCCAAAGCAAATACAAATAAATAATGATTCTTCACAATACATAGAATCTACAAAGTTAAAGACTTAAAGAACTCCATCCGCATCAATTCCAAACGCCAAATGAGCATGTGAGCATGTTGAAGAACGACGTGGAGACACTCAGAGCACAAGGCACTGAGGCATACTTGATGCACAACAACATACTAATCACTTTACCACAAAGAACAATGATCAAAGAACAAAGTTAAAGATGACGTCAAAGCATAACCATTCAAAATAAACTATCTCTACACGGGAGATTGTTTAAACTACAAGAACAATTCTCACAAGAAAGAAGAATGTCAAGACGCCAAAGCTACTATTACATCAACGCCTACACCGTTTTCATCACCAACACTTGAGTGTTTGTTACTATATGTACAAACACTTGAGGGGAGATTGTTGGAATCACTCCTAAACCTTATTCAAGTGTTAGTTACTCATATGTAATAGTAAGCTTATTATGGCCTTTGTTTGTTTATTAGCCTTAGGCTTATGTAGAAGGCCCATAAGCCTAGGCCTAGCCCAATAAGGAAAGGAAGGGAACCAGGAGTGTTGCCCTAGCTTCCCTCCTATAAATACCCCTTGTAAACCTACATTTGAAGGTTGGTTGTCTGCTATTCCTTCACATATGCTCTAACGATAACCGTTCACTATATCGTGTGTGTTTGGAATCTTGTCTAATCGCCTCTATCTCTTATATAGTTTCTGTGTGTAAACTAGTGACCTAACATATTCAATCTTTGTGCTTTTATGGTGATTTAATTATACTTCCAACTACTTTGTACATTAAGTGGTGTTATAGAGCCGATCCACATTTTGATGTGACCTTCTAGCTTTATGAGATCATCAACTATAGTAAATCTCTGGATCACTCCTTTATTGTGTTGCTAATATGTGATGTTGTGACTTTTTGACCGACATGCCTACATTCTGATCAGATTTCTTCTTATCGAGTAGCTTTGGCTTTTAGTTGATTCATGATATTTGCAATAAAGATAGCAAAGCATGGAGTGAAAATATCAAAGCCGCGATGCAATTTATCATGATTTCTTTAGAGATGAATGGTAGGAGCATGCGCTATGGATTGACTCCTCTCAATTTGATCACTGTAAAACGCTTGGGTGTACTCAGACACAAATAGTTAGCAATAAAGCACACCAGAAGTGTCTTGATCGCTTGTCGAATTGAGGTACACGCCCACTTGGTCCCACAATAAGCATGAGCTCAGAATCAGGTATACCCAAGAATTTCCTTGATGGTTTCAGAGCTGCTCTAGCCGCTCTCAAAACCTAACGCCTCAAAGAAGACAACACGGAGTGAGTGAACCGAATTTGAGGTTCACTGATATGAAAAGAGATTTGAAAAAAACAATCACTGCTCAATAAAGTGTTTTTTTGCAATACAACGCTAAGGTTTAAGGGAAAATCAATTATCAATCATAAATACTTTTAATTCCTTTTGAAATATTACTACACAGCTTGATGTGCTAGAGAAAAGAATTTTAAGCACAACGACCGTTTTCAAAGGTATACCGCCAATCCATAACCTCGAATCTAGGATTGATTCATAAATTTGAATCGCTTCCCATTGTTTTTGTTCTACTTGTCACATGGTTGATCTATGGATAGATCTATTGCCACCTACCAAGAGCTTGTTTTATGTTGGCTCTAGAAGGCTTTCCATCTTCATTGTGAGTATGTTGGCATATCACCTTATGTTCCGCACAATTACAAGGATAATAATGAGGACTCTTAAAATATATTCTCTCTTTCCCACATTGTGTGAAACAAAGAGTCTCTATTAATGTTGTCCCAATGAGATTTATTGATGATCTATGGCTCTAGACTCAGTAGTGCACATATTGGTTCCTATGCCGAGACTAGGAGAGGGTCTCCTTCTTCAATATCAACCATCTCTCAAGAGAAAGTCATAGATAAATGTAGGTTCCTAAGAATGAAACAAGTCCTTTAAGAGGAACTTGAGTAGCTCGGGGAAGAAGTAGGCAGCATGGGCCACCGGGTCCATGATGTATTTGTTCTTCAATACAAAAAGTATCTTGGTAACTACCAAAGAGCATATGAATTGAACTCCGGATTTCTGCCTCTAAGGCTGGAAATAATGGAGGGCTATTTGTTTTCAACCTTTCTCATTCGGCCTTTTCATTCTTCATTCCTCTGCTTACTGAGATTTCATAAATAGAACCTTGCTGGGTTTGTTCCAGCCTAGCTCTATCTCAGTCCGCACTCTTCCCATTTCTCACTTTTCTCCTTTTTCATCATACCTAAGGACTCTACACTATCTTTTGGATTTTCCCCGGTAGATCCTCCTACTCTCAAGGGGATTTGGAACGTAATACCTAACCTAATATCCTTATAACTCCATACATAAAGTAAATGTGGCAGTACCTTTCGATTGTTCTTCCATTTGAACCAATTGAAAACCATTTGAAAATCAATCCAAGTATTTTAGATTCATGATCAAAACATTTTGTACCTGAATTGTTTTGATATTTTTAGAAAACGCTTCCCTCACACATGTGCATCATATATATTTGAAATAGTTTTGGAAATATGGAGGCAAGAGGACTTGAAACTTATATTTTAAGAGTGAAGAATCTACTCTTTGATCAACATTTTCTAAAATATTGACATCACTTTCCGATCAAAAATTACTATTTTAAATACTTTGTTAAAGATATTTTGGGAAAGGATGTGGTTTTCTAAAAAGTTGCTTCCCTAAAATGATCGAGATATTTGAAATGATTTTAATACATAGAGGAAAGGAGTTCTTTTCAAATACATCCACTATCACAAAGCCATAAAGAAATCCATTAGGAAAATCACCAGGTACTTTTTATGTTAAAACATAGAAATTTTGTACCTTGAAAAGTTTATTTTCAAATGCTCCCTTCAATATATGCTTCAGATTCTAAAAAGAGATTAGCACATATTAGAGAGCAAAGATGCACTTTGAGACAAAATTGGTCACCTTTTATCATATTTCATATTTATATCACATTTTCTCCCCCGATCAAAAATTTTCAAATCCTTTGAGATTTTGGATCTCAAGTGATTTAAATATGTAAGAAATTTAAAACTTGTTGAGAGAAAAATGTGTCAAGGTTTTATTTGATCCGGTTGACTGATCTAAAGTTCCTTTAGAATAAAGGGAACCAACAAGCAACTATCACTACTACATACATTATTATAGTTATAGTTGTTCATAGCAGTAAATACCACATTACACAAATCATAATTCATAACATAACTACTTCTAGGAAGATGTCTTCATTCGTTTCTTTGAAGTATTTTGTAATGACCTTCACAAAGAGTCTACCACCCACAAAACTTTTAAGGTCATGAAGATCTTTTAATCTTAAGTCTTCCCCATCGCAGCAGAATGAACTCTTCACACCTCTTCAAACTCGACGCACTAATTTAGTTTTGTTCTACGGCTTCATGTCAAGTTTTATTTCCTTCACTCTTGAAGTTCAATTCTTCTTCAACCATTTTGAGTGTAAATACCATCATCAACTTGTAAAGCTCAAGCACAGCCTCATTAGCATACGCGGACTCAGATTCCATTTATAAAGAGGATCAGCTCTAGGGTTTCAATCAATGTGATAGTCATGACTTTAAATTCATGTCCCGTGGCTTCCTATTGCGGTCTTGTTAGGTTGACTCCAGTCCGTAGCTTTTCATTCCTAGCTAAAAATCCTCAACCTTTGTCGAATGACCAAGCCCCTGATCCAAAAAGATTGATAAAGCAGCAGAGAGAGCCTTCTTCTCTAATGTGATGGTCAAGGTGTCCATATGAAGGTTCGTAAGATATGAGATCTCAAAAGTCATTTGACATCAAATGCCTAGAAGTCGCTTTTCCTCTATAACATGATCTTCAAGTCCGCCTTGGAAGAAATAATCTTCTTCGTGAATCATAGCCATAGATTGAGAAGATCTCTACATTACAACACTTAGAATACGCTAGCCTTGATCAATGTCATGAAGTCTTTTCACCCATGTCTATCAATGTAGAATTTCTTCTTCTTGAACCACCAATGAGAAATGCCATAAGAGGTAGCAATGTCACACTTGTTCTTTTGTCATCCAAAATTGATCCGTACTATCTATTCAAGACATCGACCAGGTAGGTAGCACTTTCATCTTAGAAATCGAGAAAGTCGGGTCTTCTTCGTGAGTTCGAGCACATAGATAATCCAGTCATGGTTGAAGAAGAACTCGCATGAATGGTCATTTGTCTGTGCTCACCATCGAGGAAGAGGGTTGTTCACATCAAACCGATTGATCTGCTTCTACTAACTTGATCATTCAACATTATATGGCATTCTTCCATCCGTAATAGTTTCATTAGCATCCGAGTGGGAAGACTTTTTGACTATTTTAAATTGGCCTTCAAGAACTTTAGGAGTGATTGATGTAATTCTCATCTTCTCACAAAACCACTCTATAAAGCTTCCCATATCCCCCGTGAAGTGAAGAAGAGAGTCTTCTCACTGAGCTTCATAGTTGGAAATAATGGTTGTAGCCCAATTGTTGTCATTGTTTATGAATCGACTCGAAATGGACCATGAAGGTTCAGAGTTTGAGGTTTATCTTTGGTGAGCCAAATTTGAGTCATGTCCTTCAAGTGCAACAGACGTTTTGATGCATTTACTCCTCAATATACGGGCCCAACCAATCTTCTTCCTCCTCAGAATCTGGGATGTGCTATGTAGAACATCATCGCCTTCTGACTCACTCTTGAGCAACGAGCAGCATTTTCTCTTCGTGAATAGAGGAGATGGTTGGTGAACCTTCAAGTCAACGGGTCCATGCTGTAGAAGTCTTTGAGATCCGTGACTACTTGAAGTTCCGGCTTGATTCTAAGTATTTGGTGGAGGTGGGTGGTTTGCCTTTATGAGTAGTGGTCGCACTGAAGATCCACCGCCTGTATATGCCCGCCTCCAAAGCAGCTTGAGGTGGAGGAGGCAGGGCGACATGGGCCTCCGTACACTTTCCCTTTGATTCCATCGTAATAACTTTTCTTTTAGCCTCCCTTTCATGTACATCCTCAGGAAATCACTGATAATCATCAAGTGCCTTATCAGGCTCTTCGAGTGCCTAATATAACTTCTTATGAGTGTTGTCCAAGTGCTCTCCCCGGCCATAACATTTTTCCGAGAGAATCATCTCATGTCGAGATTGGGAAGTCTTCTAAAACGCTGAAGTAATGGAGCCTTTCATCACCATTCAACCAAGATCTTTTACTTCCTCGGGCTTCTATTGCATCGCCATAACTTCATCGGGTTAAGATTCTCTCGCTTTGGACACGCATTTATCAAGGATGTTGATGGATTTAGGCGGTGTTCTTCCTCAAGAGCTTCTATTCAAAAGCGCTCAGTGAGTAGTTGCTCTGAGGACTTCTAGTCAGCCGTGGTGAGGTTGGTGGTGTGATAAAGTTTCACCATTGTGATAAATCGTAATGGATATTTCTCGGGTTCGGGTGGTGGAAGTGCTGTCCGAGCAGTTTTAAAGGAGGTGTGATTGATGGAGTTGTAGCAGATGTGGTGACAATCGGTGGATATGTGAGTTTCTTCTAGGCGCCTGTGTTCTTCAGATCCTGGCTCAAGGATTTCCTGTGGGTCTTTCAGCAGTTCATTTTCTTCATTCCGTTCTCGATTTGGTGTCACTAGATGCAAGAGCCGTCTTCCCGTATCGAGTCATCCTTTCCATTCCTATTGGTTCTTGAGCTCAAGATGATTCAATGCTTCTTTTCTTCAAATTTCACCGTAGTAGTTTTTAAAGCGTGGAGAAGATATGGTCGAGCATAGGAGCGGCTTGTTCCGCCTGCGGCCTCAATCCCTTTACCTTTGTCTTGTGTTATAGGAGTGGTTTGTCGGGTGTATGCAATCGGGTTCTCAATCACAACCTCCCACTGTGGTCTCGAGACATGTTTAGACTCATCCAGCTTTGCTGAATTCCCTTGTTGAAGTACGCCTTTGTCTCATCTATCAAAACCTATCTCTACTTCCTGGAACCTTGGTTCCTTCATCATTACCCTTTTACCCAAGCCTTTTCCTTCTCCTCTTTTCTTTGAGATAGAGAGTCATTAGATACTGAACTATCGGGTCTCTTCTTTTTCTTAGGTAGGCTTGAGTAGGTAGACCCTGATTGTTTTGATTTTGATTGTGCGGGAGTGGACTTAGGTGTGTGTTGGAATCACTCCTAAACCTTATTCAAGTGTTAGTTACTCATATGTAATAGTTAGCTTATCATGGCCTTTATGTTTGTTATTAGCCTTAAGCTTATGTAGAAGGCCCATGAGCTTAGGCCCAAGCCCATAGGAGAAATGGAAGGAATAGGAGTGCCCCTAGCTCCTGCCTATAAATACTATGTAAAAATTCCCTACTGAGGGGTTGGTTGTCTGCTTTTTCACATACTCCTACGCGTGAACCCTCTACTATTATCGTGTATGTGTGTTTGATTTCTTGTTCAATCAGCCTCTATCTCTCTTATGTTTTGTGTGGTAAACCTTGTGTCCTAACAGTGGTATCAATCGCCAAATAGTTGGGTTAACACTCTTGTTTTTGAAGTTTTTGTTTCGGTCTTACGCGTAAAAGTAACGAGTGCTTTGGCTCGCTTAAAACTCATTTTTTCACTCTTTTTAATCCAAGATTCTTGTACTTTCAACGTTTTAAGGTGTTAAAATACGTGTGTTTGGCAAAAAGTTTGGAACTTTATGCGGGATCGTGGTTTTTAAACTAGTTTTATACGAGGGTTAAGTCCTACGCATAACCATTTTAAGAGCTTTCATCAAGTTTCACACTTTGTGTCTTTTGGTGTTATGAAGCTATTTTATCACACAAAACTAGTTTAGAAACAACTTTGAGCAAAATCAAATTTTACGAGTAAAACCTACGAGTAAAACCCTAAAACTACGCGTAAGGGCCTCCTTGGTTTGATCTTCATTTTCGTGGTTTATTCCGTGTTTTCTTACTTGGATAAGTCCAAAATACTTCGACTTTGGATATCTTTTGCAATCGCGGAAGTGTAAAAGATCACTTGGGATAAAACCCTAAAATTACGCATAAGCATAGTTTACGCTGCAGAAATCCTACTTAAGATTTATCTTACTTAAGCTTCCAGTCTTTACGATAAGATAATCCTACCTAACTTTCTACCATAACTTTGTGTCTACGCATAACTTTTAGCTGCCTTTTCTACTTACGCAGTAAGCTAAATCTACGCCAGAACTCTTGATTGTTACGCAGTAACTTTGGTGTTTTTAATGATAAGTGCTACTTGGCTATTGTGATTTCTACGCCTAAGGATACTTCATCAACAAAGGTTCATTCGACTACAAAGATCCATTTTACCAACACAAGTTTATCAACATGTCACAACCACCATACTCTAACTATTTCCCTTACACTTATCCTCATCCTCAACGCCAACAACAACTAAGTCCACAACATCAACAATGGAATCAACAACAAGCAATTTATCAACAACAATTTAATCAACAACATACTCCACAACTTGCCGCAAATCCACAACCTCAAATGGTTCAACCACCACCAAGTCTTCAAGTTCAACCGCATAACAAATGACTTCAATCAACATCCATCAAGGAACACTATGAAGGAACCCACTTGGTTTGCAAAGATGTTTGAAGCTTTAAGCAACCAACAATCAATTCATGAGGTCGATCACTTGATAGACCTCCAATGCTCACTTCCAGAAACTACGATCAATGGGTGATAAGGTTCTTTAGGTTTTGTGATCTAAAAAAGTCACATGGAAAGTTCTAAAGAAGTTATCTGGAAGGTCCATTTGAGATGCCTACTATCATTGTACCCGGAGATCCAAATGCCATTCCACCAAGAGATGAATAAACAAACATTGCTATCGCTATGCTTGAATCCTCAAGAACTTCTACACTATGAAGGTATGAGCTTGCAATGGAATATATCCTCTTAGGATTACCAAACCCAATTCTTCGTAGTGTTGATGCTCAAAAGACTGCAAAGAAAATGTGGATCATATTCGCCTTCTTATGGAAGGATCTGTGACTCAATCAGAAGATTTGGAATCCAAAATTTACTTGGCTTATGAACACTTCATGATTGAACTCGAGAGACACTCAGAGTCCTATCATCACCGATTTTCGACATCATCAATGATTTGATAAACACAACATCATCATGCCAAGAATTGCAGTGAATACTAAGTTCCCGAGTAGTCTTGGTCCTGAATGGGAGAAGTATGTCATTTTTCTCCGCTGCGTAAAACATGCATCATCCCATATGGATTGTTGTACCATTACTTGAAGCCTCATGAAAAGGAAGTTGATAGGGAAAGGATTCTCCGTGCTCAAATTGCTCCACCGACACATCCGAAAACTCAACAACTTGCCTTATATGCTCAAAAAAATTATTCCTCAACCAAAGAACTCAACCAATCACATAATCACACCACATGATCCTTCACTGCCTCAATCTCAACAAACTCAATTGGTTCCATACAACAACAACAATGCTCAAGCCCTTGTTAGTGAAGCTAATGAGGAATTCGATCCGCGAAGTAATCGCAACAAGGATTTGCTATGATTGCCAATGCCTTTAGCCGCTATACCAACAAATCCAACAACCGTATTCGCTCCTCATCTAATACAAGGAATCAAGCTATTGTGAACAATGGACGAGTTGAAGTTCGTAATCGTGGTTATGGTCGCCGATGGGCGTGGTCAAGGGTTTAATGTTGTGGGTAGGAATAACAATCGAGCTCCAGTGGTGGAACAAGGAAATGCTCAGAATGGGTTGAATGGTCTTCGATGCTACAACCGCAATGAGAAGGGACACCTGGCTAATGCATGCCCAAAGCCAAGGACTAGGGCAGTGCTTATTTCAAAGAGGCTCTTCTTTTGGCTCTTAAGGATGAAGCTCGTGGAACTCTCACGCAAAGAACAGAGCTTTATGGCAAATGCCGACTCAGATGATGATATGGAGGACTTGCAGCCAATGCAACCGTATGTTGATGGCTAATATGCATGAGTTACACATGAGTGACACAGCCCAAGTATGACATCGATGGCTTGTCTCGTAACTAACAAACCATATTTATCTCGATCTCATATTCTCCGCCAACATCCGAATCCGCAAGGCCTGAATGTTCAAAATGCGCCGCCCACATTTCATCATCTCGACGATTTTCAACTAGACCGTGAGTTATATTTGACGCATCAAGATGACCAAACGGTTTCCTTGATAATCAAATTGACTGCGGGTTATACTTGAGGATCTCAGAATGATCATGTTGAGACTCACGCTGAACACGTAACTTTTGCCTCATCCGCATTTTGCTCGCTTAATACAAGACCAAATAACCATAGTGGAAAAATGTCATGCCATTAATCAGACTTGAAATGCAAAATGCAATCAAGTAACCAAGGATTTTGAATGTTTACAAAAGCAACTCAACTTTTTCAAAACTCAAGAAAAACGTGAAAACGGTTTTGAAGCAGCCTTTGCCAAATCTTATCAAAATAAAAAATATTTAGAAAGATGTATGCGATCTAGTCCGCTTCAAGAATGCTTTGTTGTCTGAAATAGAACAACTCAAACATGAACATAAAAAGCAAATTAACGCTCTCACCTTGGAAAATCAAAAAGCTAGGCCGAAGTTGTTAACTTGTCAAAAATTTCTCTATATACAAAAGCATTCAACTAAACTAATAGATGATCATCTTGAAGAAATCATCGGCTTGCAAAACAAACTTAAAGAGTTTAAAATTGTTGTTTACAAACATGAAATGGGTCACAACCATTGAAAAGTTTACTTTAAAACCCAATCCAAATGGATATGGATTGAATCTTGCTGATTATAAACCTAAGCTTTCAACCAAAGCATTCAAACCAAACTCAAGTTTCCCAATGTAATATAAAGTTGATAATTCTGTTATGAGTGTTGTTGAATATCATCGTCAAGAGGAATTAGATGCATAAGACGAGAGTCGATCAAAGTTAGAAAATGTTGTTTACAACAAACCTTTTAACTATTCAAAAGTGTCACTTTCGCCACACCAACGGATTCTTCTAACACACCAAGGGTAATCATAAAAACACTGAAGTCTTCTAATGTTAATCCCAAACCAGATTATGCACAAACTTATGGTCCTTTACCTTCCATCGGTGAAGTAAACTCAAAACCTGAAAATCGCAAAATTCTTAGATATTTTGACCTTTCATGGTCGACCTCAAAATTTTACAACATGAGATAGAATATCATTCTGAAATCAAAGTTCAACACTTTCAATCGCTTCTAGCGCGAGAACAAAGAGACATTTTTCGTAAAAATCTTTACCAAATGTTAAAAATTTGAAAAGTTGTGCATTGTCTCGGGAAAAGGACTTCATAAGGAACTTGATTAATGAAGGTCGCTGAGAAAATAGTAAACATCTATTTCTAATACTAAACGTAAAAAAGAAATGTTGAGAAAAGATGTTGATCGACTCTTGGAAGATGTCATCCGGTACCGATGTCCATAATGCCGGTTATTGAATTCTTTGTCATATGCATTTGATCATACCTCTACCGAGCATCTTGATTCCGTGGTAAATGTTGAGAACACCGATAATGTGCTTCAGATCGAGTCCTTAAAAGTTGAAAATAAACGATTGTCAAACGAACTTTCAAATGCAATACGCCGCCTTAATTGGTGTCAAAAAGATATTCATGATCAACAACTTGTTTTTCAAAACAAAATCGCCCAGCCATGCTGCAAAATCTTCTCGATCCTAAAATTGAGCAACCGATGATCAAAACGCGGTCTTTTAAGTGTCAAATCTCAAAATATGAACAAGAACTTGTAAAAGTAAAAAGGAATATGGTGTCATATTTGATTTACTCAAAAGACTCGCGGATGAAGCATCAAATGAACTTGATCATTATCTTGCACACACTAAAGAAGTTATGCATTTTGCTCGAAATGTTCGGACCGAAAATCAAGATCCGATTCACACTATCTTCAAGTTAAGAGAAATGTTAGGAAAGTATGAACAACTTCCGCCAACCATCATTAAGAGATTAGCCCCAATAACACTTAGTACTCATGAACCTAGAATCCCTACTGCCAAATCACAGGTTGCTAACGTGCCTCCTTTCTACCTAAACAGAATAGTTGCCTTTTCCAAACGTCGCACTTCACAACCTAGAGCACTACATCAAGAATAGGAAGTTATGCACCTAAGAAAAGATCAATCAGAATGCTAAAGTAGAAGAACACCCTAGACTATGAATAAGACTCACGCTTGCTCCACTATAGATATTAGGCCCCGCAAATGTAATAGAAATAGTGATGTAAATTAATGCTAAACCGCTAAGTACTTTTGATATTCAGTCCGATGCACCTTGTGTTATTTGTCGTAAAAGTATGAATTCTGATTGTCATGATAAATGTGTTGCTAAAGCTATCATCTCTCGCTTAAGGAATCCTAAGAACCGGAATACCTATAGGCCCACTAATCTTCTAAGTCTGCTGCTTGGTAGACCGCCTCTTTAGATTCTAAGAAACGCATTGTTGTCCCTCAGAGCTCCAGCTTCACCTCCTAGGAATGTAAGTACCCAGTGCATCTACTAAGACTAAAGCAAATACTAGTTGGAGATGGCGGAAATGGATATATAACACACTAGGATTTAATTGGATACCTAAAGCTATTGATGTGTGTATATCTACTATAATCGCTACGAACCCTCTAACATTTCGGTTCCACATCTACTTCTATTCCATCCGTGTCGCCCTGTGTGTAATGCAGTGATACGATCATTCTCTCTGGATTGTTGAAGCGGATGTTCCCGGCTACATGATAGGCAATCTTAAACTCGTATCAAACTTTATTGCAAAGTTCATTGGCACCGCCGTTCGGAATGATCACCAAGCAGCCTATCATGGGCTACTGAGACTATGTCAATGGGAACATCGAAGCAGGTTTATTATGTGGAAGGCCCCGGTCACAACTGCTTTCAAGAGGTCAGCCTGTGATGGAGATTTGAGGTTAAGCCAGGAGAAAACTTGTTTCATCTGCGGATCTACAAGGAAATGACCTTATGTCCGCTCACGAATTCAAGTCTTTACACTATCTCTATGCAAGACATGGTTGCTTCTTCTCCCATATGCTTACTTTCAAAGGCAACATCAACAAAATCCCCGCTATGGCACCATCGCTCTCACATCTAAACTTTCAAACCA
The DNA here is from genome assembly GCA_910596185.1 of Chrysanthemum makinoi. NCBI lineage: Eukaryota > Viridiplantae > Streptophyta > Magnoliopsida > Asterales > Asteraceae > Chrysanthemum > Chrysanthemum makinoi. The sequence continues at coordinate 228,031,368 of OU343220.1, forward strand.
TCACCAACCTTGCTCGACACAAACTAGTTGAAGGACTCCTACGGTTTCGGTATTCTAAAGATCACCTTTGCTCAGCTTTGAACAAGGGAAAAGCACTCGTGCTCATTTTCCTTCAAAGGTGGAACACGCCTCAAAGATGTGCTTCATCTTCTTCACATGGATTTGTGTGGCCCGGCGCTGCGTAAACGATCAATGGCAAACGCTACATCTTAGTAATTGTTGATGACTATTCACGCCGGACTTGGGTCTACTTTCTTCGAAGCAAAGATCAAGCTCCACAGATGATCATCACCTTACTCACGAAAATACAAGTTCAGCCTACTAAACACCGCTCACTAATCGTAATGTATAGAGGCACCAATTTGTTAATCAAACTCTTCGTGAATTCTATGAGAAAGTGGGAATTCAAAGATCGCACATCTATTGCACGCATACCCGTAACAAAACGGAGTTGTCGAAAGATCTAAACCAACGCTAGTGGAAGCCGCAAGAACAATGTTAATCAATGCTAAACTTCCAGATTACTTATGGGCGTGTCAGATTCAATGCGATGCTATACTCAAAACCCTTCTATGATTACAAAACGCCACAACAAAACACCTTTTGAGCTTGTCCACAACAGAAACCGAATCTCAAACACTTTCATGTATTTGGATCTCTTTGCTATCCTAATAATGATCGTGATGACTTTGGCAAGCTCAAAGCCAAAGTTTACATTGGAGTCTTTATCTGATAATCGGATAATTCAAAAGGTTTCCGAACCTGAATCGCCGTACAAAAAAAGTGATGGAAACGATTCATGCTCATTTTGATGAACTTACGGAAATGGCTTCCGAGTATAACACCTTAGAACCCGACACAACCGCTTAAACTTCCCCAAACCCCATCATCACCGAACAAAGCCCCCACTTACTCACAACAAATGGAAAGGTTATTTGCCCACCGCTCGCTGATCGATATTGATGAACGGCTCCGTGTATCCACAAGCTTCACCGCCAACCCGATAATATCAAGTATACCTGACAACCACGTTGAAGTTAAGCACCACCGCTGACTCCAACACAACAGCTTGAACAAACCGCCCAACAATGATGAACCGCCGATGATATTCTCAATGAAGTACCCCACCTGCAGATTTTGATCCAAATGCGCTCTTTAACCCGCTTGCTAATGAGATCGCCGCACTGCATGTCTGAATCTTCAACAAGCCATTTGAATCCTCAAAATCCGCACAATGTATACCAACATCAACCCTCCACACATAGATGGACGAAAGACCATCCTCTTGAAAACATTATTGGAAACCCGAATCAACCAACAAGCTATTAGACAACGCCTTCACTGCAGACGTGAACATTGCATTTATGCACTCCCATCACCGCTAATCAACCTAAAAACATCAAAGACGAATGAAAAAGAAATCGATTGAATCCATGCAAGAAGAACTCAACCAATTCAAACGCCTTGAAGTATGGGAATCGTTGAAAGACCAACAGGGTCTACGCCATTGGTCTCAAATGGATTTGGAAAACAAATTGATGTCAAGGAAATGTTATCTAAATAAGTCACGCCGTAGCGGCGGCTTATCGTAGGAAGAGGGAATGACTTTGAAGAATCTTTTGCCCGTCCGCCTTGAGGTCGTTCGATATTTCTAGCTTTGCAGGCTCATATGAATATGACGGCCTATCGATGGATGTCAAAACCGCTTTCAATGGACAACTTAAAGAAACGGTTTATGTCACCAACCGATGGATTCGCTGATCCCGAAGCTCAATCACGCCTACAAACTAACAAAGCTCAGATGGTCTCAAACAAGCTCCTCGGCATGGTATGCATAAGCTATCATCTTTCCTATTGCCATAATTTCACCAAAGGTTCGCTGACCCAACTCTTTTATACAATATCACGGGCACATATCTTAATTGTTCAAATTTACGTGGATGACATCATTTTTGGGTCTACACATAAAAAGTTTTCAATCGCTCTTGCAAAACTAATGAAGAAAAATTTTGAAATGTCCATGATGGGTGAACTCACGCTCTTTCTAGGACTACAAGTTCATCAATCACCCCTGTATTTTCTTCGAGTCACCCAAATATGCCCTTGAATTGTTAAACAAATTTGAATGAAAACCTCGCGGACACCTATGCCACACCAATGGCTCATACCAAGAAGCTAGACGCCGATTTACATGGGAAATTGGTGGACCCTACAAAATACCGAAGTATTATTGGGTCTCTCATGTATCTAATGCCAGCGTGACTGGACATTGTCTTTGCCGATATCTTGCTCTCAAGTATCACGCGTACTAACCAAACTCCACTCTCGAGGCTAAAAGAATCCTCCATACATAAAGGGAACCATTAACTTGGGGATCCGTATCCTAAGGATTCTCGGGGTTTGAACTAATCGCTTTTTTAGACGCTGACCACGCAGGATGCTTAGACTCATGGAAAAGCACTTCGTGAGCTTTACAATTTCTGGTGATAAACCGTGTCATGGCAATCAAGAAGCAGATTGTACATCGTGTCCTCAACCAAAGCAGAATATGTAGCCACGTCGGCGTGTTGTGCTCAAGTCATCTGGATGAGAACACAACTCAAAGACTATGGTTACGCATTTGACAGAATCCCATGTAATACGACAATCGGAGTGCCATTGCAATCTCGCAACTCTCAGTAAAGACTCGAAATCAAAGCACATCGATCTTCGATATCATTTCATCAAGGATCACGTGGAACAGGGTATTGTTGAATTATATTTTGTGGGTACAGAATACCAATTGGCGATCTTCTCACCAAAGCCTTGCCTCCCGCTAGGTTTAATGAGTTGGTCCACCGGATTGGTATGAGGTGTTTGACTCATGAGCAATTGGATGAACTCCTAAACAAATTTTAAAACCTGCCAAACACCAAAATCTTTTGTAAATAATTTTTCAAATACAAAATACAAAAATATAAAACCCGATAAAACAACAAAAAATATTCTTCTAATCTAATTTTCTTTCAACATGGCAAGCATACTTTTCCGTCAACACTCTAATCTTTCAAAATTCAGTATTTTTCGATCAAGTGTTGAGGGGAAGAAAATTAATACTTAACTGTTTCAAAACATCCGTGTACTTGCATGTTATCATATCCCGGTTGTTTCTTTTATCAATGGTGGTAAATTTTTCTTGTTCAATGACACTCTGGACTAAATTTATAACCTTTCATTATTTTCTTAAGTCGAGGGGAGTGTCGCCAAGTTTCTTTAAAAATCTTTGTTTGGTAACCAAAATTGAATGGCATAACAGTCAAACGAAAAGGTTAAGACACGAACTGTTAGACACGAACTGTTAAGGTCAAACATCTAACATCACCTAGCATTACGTGTCATCATTTTTCAAACACTAACACGCATTAATTTAAATAAACAGTTAACCTGTTAAAGACTCCTTTAAGAACCCGGCATGTTAACATACATGTAAAGAACTATATACCCACGTAAACATGTAACATTATCACATCACAATTTGACAAATCTTAAGTCTTAACTAATACATAATGATAATAAACCTTAACATTACAAAAGTTCACAAATCTTTTAAGTGTCGGGAATCGATTGTTGATGAGTTTCAAGCACCTGATTCGTGACCACCATCAAGTTTAACATCATATTATATCTTCAGTGAGTTTCTTCAGAGGGACTTCATTGAACCCCAAAACAACCAATTTTGTGCAAATAAGGGCCTCAAGAGTTTCTTTACTAAGTGAACTTCATTATTTTGTGGGTCAATTTCGAGACATTCAGAATCCATCTACAACTTCGAGACATTCGCCATTATAAACAAATAACCAACAAAGAGTAAAGAGGTCATAGGGGTTAAAAAGTTTCATATAAGGGAAAAGGTTCAAAGTCATCCAAATTGTGTTCTTAGTCATAAACCTTTTCACATAGAGCTGGTACTATACGAGACGCTTCCATTTAAATGGGTTGTTTTATACAATAATATGTTTTTCGAATAATCAAGACAGGTTGGTGAGATTCTGGTCGAATTGGTCAATAATCTGATTTGACACATGATCCGATTAAGGGAATTGTGATTAAACAATTAAATCTCAAATACAAAGAAATCATTTATTTATTTCTTTGAAAAAAATTAAAATAAAAAATTAATTAAGCTTTGGAGTTCATTCAACTATGATTACAATAAACAACAATTATCATATTTGAAGTACAAGAATAGTTGAAGCAAGTTTACGGAACTATCTATATGCAACACAAAATACAACACGTATGCAAAGACTTTTTGCACTTCCCAACATCTTTCCTAATCTGTAATAGGATTGAGATAATTGAGCCGTTACCTACTACTTGTTGATTAAAAACACATGGCAACACAACTACGTATCATAAAAACGATATAATCAAGAAACATTTTGCTAATGTTTAGAAGTATTAAGAAGATTAATAAAAAGAAAAAGAAGAAGAAAATTTCGTGCAACAAAGTTTTAAAAAGATTGAGCAAAACCGCGTTAAGATCAATACAAGTAACTTTATAGGGCGCGTGATGTATGGGATCGGAAAGAGGAGAAGGAGAGGGTTGTTTTACAGGGTGGTGAGGTGAGGTGACCGATGGTGGAGTAGTGGTGGGTGGTTAAATGGGCGTGGCTATGGAGTTAAAGAGGGAGAGAGAGTTTTCCTTTTTCTTATTTTTATATGAGTTAACTATTTAGAAAGCAACCGCTGCATGGGGAGGCGGATCTATAAATGAGTGGTTTGATGCGGCAAACAACAAGCTTAATCACACAAGCCCGCCACTTGTGAATGATCTAACCGTAACCAGCTTAAACCTGCTAAGCACCGAATGCAATGAAGATCCGGAGATATAGGTCTCCCGGTCGTTATGTCCCAAATGAGCAGCATGAATTATCAAACGTTGTGATCGGGGAGTTTGAACAAAAAGATTTGTTATGATTATAACTACGGAATAGCCAACAAATAACAACGGCTTAAATGCAAATTAAAGGAAAGTTAAAAAGATAAAATCTATTAAATAAACGCTATCACTATTTTTAAAATTGATGAACGTTTAAAACTTAAAACTTACGTTTAAATAAAAATTACGAACGTACAAAATAAAAGTGAAATCTAAGAAATAAAAGTCCTAAAAAATGAAAAATACATTTTACAATCCTAATGAGAAAAGAAATTTATAGAAAAGGAAAATTATCACTAATTATCTAATTATTATTAATTAAAAACTATTTTTAATTATTTAATAATTACCTAAAATGCAAGAGATTAGGAAATAAAGCTAGAAAAATAAAATTATGAAATGGAAAAGTCTAAAATATCAAACTAGAATTTTTCAAAACTATTTTCAGATTTTTCTGATTATTTTTCTATTTTTTTATGAATTTTAAACTATTAAAAACTAATTAAATTACTAAAAATAACAAATTAAACTATGAAAATCTGAAAATTACTTTTTTCACTTTTTATATTTATCTTAACTTAATAAAATTGAAAATTATTTTTTGAAGTTTTCTTAATTATTTGTATTAAATGCTATTTAAAAAGTACTTAAAAACTAGTTTAAATTAAGAAAAATAGCAAATCAACTTAGAAAAATCTGAAAATTTCAGGAAAATTCTAAAACAATATTAGGAAGCTAGAAAATTGGAAAACAAGCACTTATGGAGAAATTGAGAACTGATGCACAAGTGCTTATTTTTAAGCAATCCAAATAAGCCAAATGAACAAGATAAGCTTCCAAATGATTACAGGAGCCAAAATATGCTACAAGAACTAAATTACAACTAATCCTAACTATTTATATCCTCTGAATCAGAATTTGCACAGATTTGATACTTGAACTAATAAGCTAAATCATGTTCTGAGGTACCAAGTTTAGACCAAGGCACAAGCTTAAAAGTAAGCTCAAACTGAAAACTACTAATTGGAACTTGGAAAAGACCTGGTTGAGAGTATTTAAAACCAAAATTTAGACCATGAGAAGCTCTTATGAGCACTGGCACAAGTCAATAATTGCGGAAAATCTCAGATTTATCGAGCAGGAGCAGTGGCACTTGGTCCCTGAAGATGAGTTTGTTTGAACCTTGAAATAAATTGCAAAAATTTTACAAAAATACGATAAGAAAGAGGACAGCTTGAAGTTTCAAATACCAAGTTTCACTGAAAATGGCTAAAAAATGAGGCCATGAAAATTCCTTCTATCTGAGCCCAAAAAGGTTTTAGACTTTTTGACTTTTGAAGATATGAAGAACTTTGACTAATTTGAACTTTGGAACCAATTTTGTCACTGAGATTGATGTTACATGTTAGAACAAGTGTAAAACAAGCAATGTTGATGGATTCTTAACACAAAATAATGATTTGCAATCCCAAACCCACAGTTAACACGTTAAAGGGATTTAAGAACAATTTGACTTTTTGTGGTTGCAGGCACCAATTTATTGACTCAAATGAGTTCAATTTTACTTAAAAAACATGAGCTCATAGAAATGGACCACTGCATAAGCTTAAAAGACAGAAATATAAGGCAACCAAACACTCATTATTATACTAATTAACAAGTTAAAACTAATCTAACACTGAACAAACATGAATCAAAGATCAAACCAACTATCATTAACCTAGATACTGCTATTTGAACAGGTTTTAACAGATTTAAGCTACAAAAACTGATTATGCTAAGAAACTTGTAAACCACTTACAATGGTCCAAAGCCACTATGGCTAGCAACTGTGAAACAAGGACCACTAACTAATACAAACCAACCCAAATAACTGTAAATCACCCCATTTCCATGCCTGCATCAACCCATTCCCATTTCTGCACCATTTTTGCTTATGTTGACTTTTGTTGACCAAGGTCCAAAAGTGAATGAAACTTCAATGTGAGCTTATGGAAAGATATTATGAGCTTATATGAGCTTGTTTGAGATTGAAAAATGAGTTGCTAAATGCTTAAACAAGTGAGTTTGAAATTCAAAATCTCAACAGTGGACATACATTGTGGAAACTGATCATTACTTTGAATTTAAACTTGAAATGAGTTGAACACACTTAAATATTGTTATTTGATACAAAATAAGCTTGAAAATACAGATTGAAACTATTTAAGACAAGTTAAACTACAAAGCGACATACATTGCAAAAAAATAAAAGCTAACTACTTGCTTGATGCTTCTCCTTGCTTTTTATAAGTTCCAAAGTTCTCCTCTCCTCTTCAATAGTTCCCACCAACATCTGGACCCTAGGATAGAAGCAATCCTGGCCCTTTAAATGTTTTTGCCCAAAATTGGTTTAACAGCTTGTTAGATTGATGGTGGGATAATGCATTTAATGCCTGGCTCTTTGTGTTTGGAGGGGGAAAGGATGATGGTTGAAAGGGTATCAGAGGTTGCGGGGGGAATGATGGAAATGGCTTCTCGTGAGGAGAGGGAAAGTCAAAATCATTTGACGGGTATTAAATAAACCAGGGTCCAAAAGTATTAGTACAGGGGTCATTTGCAATTTGACTGCCAAAGGATGTATGAAAGGGTTTAAAATGAGGACTCCAATTGTAAATTAATTTCAAGGGCTTGAACTGCCAATTCTGCAAAGATGTTTCGTGGACCAATTCTGCTGGTGTTAATATTACAAGGGCCAAAGTTGCCATTTTCACATTTTCCAGGGACCAATTCTGCCAATTTTCAAAGTTGAAGGACCATTTTGTAATTTTATCAAAACTTTTTATATTTTTCACCAAAGGACTAAATTTGACAAGTTATGATTTTAAAAAGGACTTGGTGACTTTTTCTTTGAAATTTTGACTCAGGACTAGTTTTGACAATTTTAGAAACTTGGGGTATCGAAACTGCCAATTTTGCAAATTTGCTACGCTTTTCATCCATTTTGATCTTTGCATTTAAAACACATAAAACACTGATTTGTGATATTTTGATCATTTTGATGTGTTTCTGAGTGTTTTCAGATGATTTTGCAGTTTTTATTGTACAAAAATGAAGTATTTTACACTCATCAATCCCCACATGAGATATTGCTAGTCCCTAGCAATGATTTGAGAAAACATAATGGATTTTAATCTCTTTACCAAAAGCCATTACTTCTGGAGTAGCCAAATGTTTCAGCTCAAGTAAGAACCATGGTACACCGATAACCATGTGATTTTGAGCAAACCGACAAATTTTCAACGGATTTGATTTTGTCTTTACCAGAAGCCGTACCCTTTTGGACTAGCCAACTCTTAGATAAATTATCAATATTATCTTTGGTGAGTCAATTACCAATTATGGATTTTCCACTCCTTTACCACAAGCCATAACCTTGCGGGCTAGCCAACTCTTCACTTTTTAGGATATGGTGAGCTCAATACCATACAATTTTGGGCAAATTGCAAGCCATATAAACGGATTTGAGAAATTTTTACCAAGAGCCGTTGTTCTGGATTAGCCAATCCTTTTGTCTTACAGACATGGCGACTAATAACCAATGAGTAAGTGTAGACACTTACTCCAAAAAAATTTGGCCAAAAACGGGAATTAGGTATAATTACATGATAAAATTCGTGAGAATTTCTCCCCACACTTAGAAATGAATATTGCCCTCAATATTCAAAGTACCGGCCGTTATGCCGAAACAAAGAACGTAAAAGGGTACTCACAATTTTTTTTTTTTTTTTACACATGGGGCAACCCCCCCCACCTAGGGTGGTAGAAAATAGAAAGAAGTCGTATGGGTGAAAACCCATATGGCATGCTATCGTTGATTCCCGAGTCGCTAGCTTGACTCGACCCCGATTCATTTGTTCATGGGAAAGTAACGGAAAACCAATCTCAATCGGACTTTCGCTCACGTGTTAATAAACATATGAACATCGAAAGTTCCACACCGAGAGATACAACCGCGTATTGTTAATAGAAGAATCTATGGATGATACCGGTCAAAGATGGTGTCCTCATTCCCGAAAGAGAAAAGGGAAAGAGCAACCACACCATCCGTGAAGAATGGAATAAAGACGCCGCATGAGAAGCAAGTCCATTCCTCATTAGAGAGAAGCAAATCACCAGTTTTGACATCTTTAAGCTTAAACTTGAAGCTTAGAGGGTGATTGTCAAGAAAGGTCCGGAGGGAGGGTGGAAACGGTTCTTCAATCAACAAACTTTCCTAGAAAAGGATGTCTCCTCCGATCAAAGTAAGTGTTATCAATTCCCTGCTGGAATTGACTCATCACTAAGAAATGCATCGACTTCATTCCAAAAGTTGTCATCTTCCTCATCAGGAGTGAGAGAATGGATGGAAGAGTCGGGAATAAGACTAGAAGATGATGGATCATTTTTTAGCAATTCATCAATGGGAAGAATGTCTCCCATTGGATCACAAACATCATCATCCAACTCAGATGAAACTGAAGAGATTTTGGTTTCATCCAATGCACTTAACAAACTCGATGCGACAAACTGATGCCGAGGTGGGAAAAGTGCTCTGCTGAGCTAGCAGCTTCCACCACTTCCGATGAAGTCTCCGATTCTAGATCATCATCATCATCATCAAGAATACTCTTGACTTTCCTGGTACAACTTTCAAACCATTTGTTTGAACCAGGGGTAATTTTCAAAGCTGTGAGCTCAGCACGTTTTGAAAACTCTTAACCCCGATTTGAGAGTGTTGCATTGAATCTTTCGATTTTTGATCAATTGTGGCAACACTCGTTTGTACAGAGGTTTGGAGTTCTGCTGATATTTAACGTGAGCTCTTCGTTGTCAACCCGTATGGTCAACTCTTCAGCAAACACATCAATCAGAGCACGACTCGTTCTTAAGAAAGCTCTCCCCAAGATAAGGGAACTCTGGATCTGCATCAAAGTCTACTACAACAAAGTCAGCATGAAAGTGAAACTTTCCCACTTTCATCACGACATCCTCGGCTATCCCAAGTGGACGAGTTATAGTACGGTCCGCTAGCTGAGTGTCGTACGTGAGGGATGAAAGTTCGTGAAGAGACAGCTCTTCCATACTGAGAGTGGCATGAGGTTAATGCTAGCGCCAAGATCGCCAAGGCGAGCATTGAAACATCCCCAAGAAATCACACGGGATTAAAAACCGGCCAGGATCTTCAAGCTTTTCGGGAAGCTTATTAAGAATGGCCGCTGAGCATTGCTCATTGAGAGGAGTTTTAGCCATCTCCGATAGCTTATCTTTGTTGGTGAGTAAGCCTTTAAGCGTGGATGCAAATTTAGGAATTAGAACGAGAGCATCAACGAAGCTTATATCAAAGTGAAGCTCATTGAAGATTTGGAAAAATTTTTCCATTTGCTCTTTGTTTTTGTCTTTGAGCTTCTCATCATTCATTCTTGATGGGTAAGGAAGCTGATTAGACTTTGAGCCGGATGGAAGTGTTTTCCGCTCAATATTTCTTTCGAACATCGGGTTCCGACTTAAAGCTTGGACTACCGAAGGTGGACGTGCGGTACTTTGTGGGCTTGAATAATGCACCTTGTCCGTTGTCTCTTGGTAACTTGACTCATGCCACAGGAGGAGGGGGCATGGAGTGAAGGTCCATTGTGCGTCTTACCACTACGAGTGGTGACGGCTTTCAACTCGGCATTAGGATTGGGAATTGTATTGCTTGGGAGTCCTCCGAAGATGATTGTTCATATTCATGTTCATGAAACTGCTCATCATATTCTTTAACTCATTTGTCTGCCGAGACAGTGTGGTATCAATTTCCTTTTAGCTCACCTCTCATGTTATTGATCTGAGTTTGCATTGAACGCATGTTCGACCTCAGTCATTTCATGAAGTCATTTGGTATGGGAGCTTGAGGTTGTTGATAACTTTGATGATTAGGAGCTTGATATGGTTGGTTGAAATTGTTCCGGTTTTGATTGAAATTTTGAGAGTTATTGAAGTTGTGTCCTTGATTCAGAACAAAGCGATTTTGATTGCCATGGTTTTGATTGCCATGGTTTTGCACAGGAGGAAAACCAAGTGGTGTCATACCGCTAGGTGCACGGTAGTGAGGATCAGCTTGTGGTCGGTATTGATTGTGGTTTACCGAAGCTACGGGAGCTTGGTAAAAAGAAGCATCGGTTGCTTGACAATCATAATACGCTTGTGGACCACTACAAATTTCACACACCTTGTTTATGGCTTTGATTGGTTCCGGTTTATGAATTTCGCTTTGATTTCTTTACCTCTTTTATCATACAATGAATCATGTCCGTTAGAGCGCTAACGGAGTCTAACTCGAAGAGTTACCGGATGAAGAAGCGGAGTGTTCGAACATTGACTTTGTTTCGAGAAATAGGAACTTTTGATTTACTCTCGCAAATTTCAAGCAATATCTTTAGGTTTACGATTCAAGATATTGCCACCGCGGATGCGTTCAAAGAATCTTGATCGTTAAGCTCAACCCATTATAAAAGATATTAACTTGTTGAAGCTCCGTGAATTCATGATGGGGGCATTTCCCGAGGAGATCTTTGAATCTCTCCCATGCCTCTCCAAAGTTTTCATCGAAATTTTGACGAAATCCAGAAATTTCATTTTTTAGATTAGTCGTCTTTGATGGAGGAAAGAAGTAATTGACAAACTTTTGAACAAGATCCTCCCAAGTTTCGATGGATCGAGGGGGTTCTTTTTCCCCCAACCGGGCTGTCCCCTCAAGTGAGAATGGAAAAAGCATCAACTTGATGACTTTTTGTGGTACATCCTTGAAATTGATAGTTGAAGTCAACTTGTTAAACCAACGGATGTGTGCATACGGGTCTTCTCGATCAGACCCGCGGAATTGATTCGTAGACACAAGTGTGATCAAATGTGTCTTCAATTCGAAGTGATCAGAGTTGATTACCGGTAAAACGATGGCATCTCCATAACCCTGTGGGTGCTTGGAGTTTCCGCCATAGTGCGTCGTCGCCATGTTTGTTGAAATAGTACGAATCTCGGTTCGACTATTGGGCAAAGACGCCTACGAGAACGTCTTCTAGGAATTCTTGCTAGATCACGCAAAGGACTCAATGATCTAGAAGAACGAAAAGCATGCACTAGAGTTAACTCTAAGGACTCTCAGAGTTAAGGAGAGAAATGGGAATTATGAAAATCTTTCAGATGAGAATGAGAATTATGAAGACGTTTTATAAAAATGGTGGTGAGAAGAATCTTTATGGGTTTTCTGGTTCTGACAAGTAGATATCACAACAAAATCAATTAACACAAATCGAGGAAAACAATGAACTTAACCAATAATCACAATATGAATGGCTTTGAAAAGGTACACCAATCACAAGGACACAAAGGCAAGTTTTTAATCTTTGGTTCGGGAACTTATTATGGTCGCACCCCAGTTAGGTAGTGCACTGCCTTGGTTTGCGGTGGTAATCTTTTAAGTTGTTATTATTAAAGAAAACGACAAATCTTTTTGTATTTTTATTTTTTGATACATATATAGAAACAAAAGAAAAATATTTTTGTGTTTTTATACGAAGCTTTTGGGTTTTGGATTTTTATAAGAAAATATGGATATATATATATAGATGGATAGAGATGGATGATATAAACAAATGAGTGAGTATTCAAACAACTAATCTGCTAAACGTAAGACAAATAGCACAGTCAGCCGGCCCAGAAATTTGATGCAAGCCAAACAGTCAAGCTAAATCACACAAGCCCGCCACTTGTGAATGACGGACCGTAACCAGCTTAAATCAAAGCACGAATGCAATGAAGATCTGAGGAGTATAGGGTCTCCCCGGTCGTTATGTCCCATGAAGCTAATGCATGAATTATCAAACGCTTAGTGATCGGGGAGTTTGAACGAAAAAGGATTGTTATGATTATAACTACGGAATAGCCAACAAATAACAACGGCTTAAATGCAAATTAAAGGAAAGTTAAAAAGATAAAATCTATTAAATAAACGCTATCACTATTTTAAAATTGATGAACGTTTAAAACTTAAAACTTAAAACTTATGTTTAAATAAAATTACGAACGTACAAAATAAAAAAGTGAAATCTAAGAAATAAAAGTCCTAAAAATATGAAAAATACATTTTTACAATCCTAATGATAAAAGAAAATTTATAGAAAAGGAAAATTATTTTTATCACTAATTATCTAATTATTATTAATTAAAAACTATTTTTAATTATTTAATAATTACCTAAAATGCAAAGAGATTAGAAATAAAGCTAGAAAAATAAAATTATGAAATGGAAAAGTCTAAAATATCAAACTAGAATTTTTCAAAACTATTTTGTATTTTTCATTATTTTTCTATTTTTATGAATTTAAACTATTAAAAACTAATTAAATTACTAAAAATTACCAAATAAACTATGAAAAATATGGAAAATTACTTTTTTCTCTTTTTATATTTATCTTAACTTAATAAAATTGAAAAATTATTTTTTTGAAGTTTTTCTTAATTATTTGTATTAAATGCTATTTAAAAGTACTTAAAAACTAGTTTAAATTAAGAAAAATAGCAAACACCTAGAAAATCTGAAAATTTCAGGAAAATTCTAAAACAATATTAGGAAGCTAGGAAAATTGTAAAAACAAGCACTTATGTGGAGAAATTGAGAACTGATGCACAAGTGCTTATTTTTAAGCAATCCAAATAAGCCAAATGAACAAGATAAGCTTCCAAATGATTACAGGAGCCAAAATATGCTACAAGAACTAAATTACAACTAATCCTAACTATTTATATCCTCTGAATCGACTGCACAGATTTGATACTTGAACTAATAAGCTAAATCATGTTCTGAGGTACCAAGTTTAGACCAAGGCACAAGCTTAAAAGTAAGCTCAAACTGAAAACTACTAATTGGAACTTGGAAAAGACCTGGTTGAGAGTATTTAAACCAAAATTTAGACCATGAGAAGCTCTTATGAGCACTGTGCACAAGCTGCAATTTCTGTGAAAATCTCAGATTTATGAGCAGCGAGCAGGGCACTTTGGTCCTGAAAGATGAGCTTGTTTGAACCCTTGAAATAAATTGCAAAATTTACAAAAAATACAGATAAGAAAGAGGACCAGTTGAAGTTTCTAAAATACCAAGTTTCACTGAAAATGGCTAAAAAATGAGGCCATGAATATTCCTTCTATCTCGAGCCCAAAACAGTTTTTAGACTTTTGACTTTTTGAAGATATGAAGAACTTTGACTAATTTGAACTTTGGAACCAATTTTGTCACTGAGATTGATGTTACATGTTAGAACAAGTGTAAAAAAAGCAATGTTGATGGATTCTTAACACAAAATAATGATTTGCAATCCCAAATCCCCAACAGTTAACAGTTAAAGGGATTTAAGAACAATTTTGACTTTTGTGGTTGCAGGCACCAATTTATTGACTCAAATGAGTTCAATTTTACTTAACAAACATGAGCTAATAGAAATGGACCACTGCATAAGCTTAAAAGACAGAAATATAAGCAGAACCAAACACTCCTTATTATACTAATTAACAAGTTAAAACTAATCTAACACTGAACAAACATGAATCAAAGATCAAACCAACTATCATTAACCTAGATACTGCTATTTGAACAGGTTCTAACAGATTTAAGCTACAAAAACTGATTATGCTAAGAAACTTGTAAACCACTTACAAATGTCCAAAGCCACTATGGCTAGCAACTGTGAAACAAGGACCACTAACTAATACAAACCAACCCAAATAATCAAATCACCCCATTTCCATGCCTGCATCAACCCATTCCCATTTCTGCACCATTTTTGCTTATGTTGACTTTTGTTGACCAAGGTCCAAAAGTGAATGAAACTTCAATGTGAGCTTATGGAAAGATATTATGAGCTTATATGAGCTTGTTTGAGATTGAAAAATGAGTTGCTAAATGCTTAAACAAGTGAGTTTGAAATTCAAAATCTCAACAGTGGACATACATTGTGGAAACTGATCATTACTTTCAATTCAAACTTGAAATGAGTTGTACACACTTAAATACTGTTATTTGATACAAAATAAGCTTGAAAATACAGATTGAAACTATTTAAGACAAGTTAACTACAAAACGACATACATTGCAAAAAAATAAAAGCTAACTACTTGCTTGATGCTTCTCCTTGCTTTTATAAGTTCCAAGTTCTCTCTCCTCTTTTCAATAGTTCCACCAACAATCTGGACCCTAGGATGAGTAGAAGCAATCCTGGCCCTTTAAATGTTTTTGGCGCCAAAATTGGTTTAACAGCTTGTGAGATTGAGTGAGGTTGGGATAATGCATTTAATGCTTCCTTGGCTCTTTGTGTTTGGAGGGGGGGTGTAGGTGATGATGGTTGAGTGTATCAGGAGGTTGCAGGGGGGGGGGAAATGATGGAAATGGCTTCTCGGTGGGAGGGAGGGAAAGGGAAAGTCAAAATCATTTGACTGGGTATTAAATAACCAGGGGGGCCAAAAGTATTAGTGACAGGGGGTCATTTGCAATTTGACTAGGCCAAAGGATAGTGAAAGGGTTTAAAATGACAAGGACCTCAATTGTAAATTTTGAATTTCAAGGGGCTTGAAATGCCAATTCGCAAAAGATTTCAGTGGACCAATTCGCAAGTGTTAATAATACAAGGGCCAAAGTTGCCATTTTCACATTTTCAGTGGACCAATTTCGCCAATTTTCAAAGTTGAAGGACCAATTTGTAATTTTCTCAAAACTTTTTATATTTTTCACCAAAGGACTAAATTTGACAAGTTATGATATTAAAAGGACCTTTGACTTTTCTTTGAAATTTTGACTCGGACTAGTTTTGACAATTTTAGAAACTGGGGTACTGAACCGCCAATTTGCAAATTTTCTAATTTTTCATCTGATTTGATCTTTTGCATTTAAAACACATAAAACACTGATTTGTGATATTTTTTTGATCATTTTGATGTGTTTCTGAAGTGTTTTGATGATTTTGCAGTTTATTTTGTACAAAAATGATGAGTATTTAGACACTCATCATATTTTAATTTTATAGTACTAATTAGTTCTTTATCAAAACCGACTAGAACCGTTATGTTAACAGTCTTACCGGTTCGACTGTTAAGACACGAAACCTGTTAAAGGTCAAACACGAACCCGTTACATTCAGTCGTGTCGTGGTCGTGTTAAAGTGTTTCTCGTCAAAATTTCCTCGCCTTTAACCAAAATGGAAGTTAAATGGCTTTGTTTGAAAAAGGAAAAGGTGGAGGGACCAAAAATGTCAAAATGTTAAAGTTATTTTAAATAAAACTCCCCACCTAACATTTCACTTCACATTTAATACTCCTAAACTAACTAATCCTACGCTGTGAGAATTCGCTCAAGAAACTCCGTCTTTAGATCATCATTTTGTAAGTGATTTCGTGTTTACAACATGTTTTTAAGCAATGGTTTTGAATTTTTTAAAAATCCAACGGTTAAAACGTTGTATGTCTTGTTTTTGTGGACTACGCCGATGTGTATGTTCACATGATCAAGATTGTGTGTTTATGGTTAAAAGGATAGTGTCAAAACGTTTCTAATCCATCAATGATATCGCTTAATCATCAAACTCACCTAATCACGAATTGAATGATTTAAGAATTTAGGGTTTAATGTTCTTGAGTTTGGGTATTTTTGATTCACCACGATTTAGATGTTATAACTTGGTTTATAGACTCTCACAACATCTTAGAACTACCAGAAATTGTTTGGTGAAAATCCCATGGATAGAAATTATACTGCAATCTGAACCCTTGGGTTTTGACTCACGTATGACGTCTCTACTCATAACCGTTTGACGAATGTTCATGCCATGATTTGTTGTTAAAATGAACTTTTGTTTTAATATTGATGATTTGATGAATTTATTTTCAGCTTGCTACGCTTTAAAATTCGTAATCAAGGTCATTTGAATCTCTACGCATAGGATTACCCCAGTAGTCATGTTATGAAGTTAATAAATCCCACGCATAACTATTACGCTGAAGGTTATACAATGGGAATACGCCAGATCCGTGAAGGATATGCTGAAACAAATACCTCTACGATAAGGTCTACTTACGAGTGTCTTACGCCGTAAGGTATAAACACGCCACGCAGAAGCTTTACGCATAAGGTCCCCTTTCCACGCACATTTCTTACGCTGTAAGTTAAGATCCTACGCATAAGTTGCCTATCACATGCCATTATCACATTTTAACTTTGCCAATTCTACCTATGCCTGATTGACCTTCATTATGAATTGTTACGTGTACAAACTTGTTAATAAACTTATCGTAACGTCACGAATCCAATTATGTCACAAATAAACTTAAACGTTTGATATGTTGTGAACAATAAGTGATAACATAAACTTTAAAACTTAAAGTTAACTAACTCACGAAAAATTTCACGACGTCATTGAACTATTGGACAAACAAGTGACTCAGGACTCGTAACAATCATTGACACTGTACATTCAATAACTAGACAATAAGACCTTCTGTTGACTAACACTATGTCTTTCAATATGTTGGTTCTTTTGGCTAATGTTATTTCAGATCACGACATGGCTGAACAAATGAATGTGGATGCACCAGAAGTTCTTACAATTGCTGATAACTTTCCAGAAGGTTATCCGAAAAAGATTGGAAAGAACAACCTTAGGGTTGACTTTGACACCCTCACATGCTCAGAATCTTCTTGTCTCATTGCAGTGGATATTCTCAGGAATCATCCCTACCAGAACATGCTCTCACACTCTGCCACAGTTCCAGAGGTCTACATTCAACAATTCTGGGATTCTATGCAGAGGATCACTGGTCAAAGTGCAGTGAATGTGACACTTAATCACAAACAAGTCACTATCACTCCTGCTGATTTACGGGCTGTTCTCATCATTCCAGACATTGTTCCAACCGACTTCTTTGCTACCCCTACTGAAGAGACAGTCCTGAAATTCTTGATAGATATTGGTTATGATGAAGCTTCAGGAATCATTACTAAGCACTCTCACGTGGAGCTGAAGAATATTCCTCAACCATGGAGAACACTCTACATGATGTCACAATTCTCAAATTCCGGTCATTTCTTAAATTAAATATGCATCATATTAATTCATTCATGGCATTTCATTTCACATTTAACGCGAAATTTTTATATTTAATAAACGTTAACGCGTGAGTTATTATTTTAAATATTTAATCCGTTACTTTCAAAAATGATCCCGATATATTTTTATACTTACATTTAGTTTATAAAAACTATATTTTGAGTTTACCTAGTGTTTGAAATTTATTTTGTATATAAATCGTTAAAGTTATATTATTACGACACTTTTCTTAAAAATTACTCGATAATTATTTTATCACTCAAATTGTACAAGAAATGTATTTTTAAAATTTTTATGATCTCATTATACTTCACTTTGATCTATTAAAACTTATTTTTAGTCCACACTACTCAAAGTTCACAACTATATACAAGTTACAAAATATTTATCTTAACTACATCTTGTCCTTACATTTTTTTTAACAATTACACAATGTATAAAAAAAAAAAATATATATATTTTTGAGATGCATCCCCCCCCAAAACCGGCCATGTGGGGAGGGTAATGCATTAATTTGTTTGGCAACATTTTCTTACATAAAGATCTACACTCAACCTTTTCTTACATTCATTTATTTTTCACCTCAATTATTCAAGGTGTAAGTCAAGTTCTCTTCTCTCTTTTTCTTCTCTCTAAAAACGCCCAAGCTACTAGATCAAGAATGGATTCATCAAAAATTTTCAAGTAAAGTTTAACACAATCTAGATAACATTCTTTATAAGGTTTTGAAATAAAAACCAAGAGTGTTTAGGTTTATCCTTGGTTCTAATCACCTCATCATATCACTTGTAAGCATCTCATATTTATTTTTCATCTTACATATTCATTTCATACTCATCTCATCATTTTTGAGCAAAACATGCAAGACTTGTGTTGTTTATACCATTTTTACATGATTTTTAGATATATATATATATAAAGTCATCCTATAATTATTCCCTTGTTATATATTGGTCTTGATGATGTCTAGGAACCCATGACACCCTAAGAAGGTGTATGGTAGGATTAGATTAGCTTTGGAGTTGATTTGAAGGGATTAGAATAAGTTTTGTCCGAGAAAAACTATTTTCGATAAGTATATAAAGTGGTCTGTCCTTATTTTGATTTTCTGGAAAATCCGACAGTAGGCACGAGTTTTTGGCCTAGATATTTAGAAAATATACTTTAAAACGAATCCGTGGCCGCTTGAACGGATAAAAACGGACTTATAACGAAGAAGTTATGGATTTTACAAGTTTGACGACGAAATATATAATTTTCTGAATTTTCAGCATACTATTTTTAGTTTTGTACGATTCAAAAACGAGTCCTAAGCTTTACAAATTATTTCGACTTATCAAAAATATATTAGTATACTTCGATACGAAGCTAAGGACATATTATACGTAGAAAACGGATTTGAAACGACAAAGATATGCACGTTTTCATAAACTTGCCGTAACTATTATTTTCTGAAAAACTATATTATTTTTACGAGATAAGTGTTACGGTAACTAAAATCACCATCTTTAACCCTTATTATCTTGATGTTCGAGACCTCTATGACGAAAACTCCTGAACTGAAACTTTTAGATTTTGATACAAACTTTCCAAAACCGTCGAGTTCGTTTTCTAACGATCGACGTACACCGTTTTACGACTAGTTTTTCGGAGCCATTTTTGTCACTTTTATGAAATTTCCGACGACATTTTTTTACGACGAAAAGTGATAATTTCACTATAAATCATTACAAAACCATTGTAGGATGACATTTTGACGTAAATAATTGTAAAGTGATTTTTGGATGGTCAAGACGTCAAACGAGTATTTTTCGACGATAAGTATTATTTTCAAAACTCACAAATGGTATAAATATCATCCGAATTGCGTGCATAACATTACACCATGACTTATTTCATATCATATCATTCATAATAGGTCAGTTTCGAGATTCACGCTACATTTCGGTGTAACCACTTTTGTCATCGCCTCTATTCATCAAGTGAGTATTCACAGACTCCCCTTTTTAAATGCTTTAAATTGTTTTGGGGTGGAATGCATGATTTATACTTGAACTAAACTATCTATGTTTTATGAACTTATTGAACATTTTATGCTAGTGAGTAATCACATCCCCTTTTTACCGTTTTACTATACTTTTGGGGCGAAATGCATGAACCATATTTGAACTAAATTGATTATTACTTCTATGAACTCTCTAGACTAGAACTTGTGAACTCGAATCGATCCTTGAACTTAATTACGAACTTATGACTTGTTTAAACTTATTGAACCGTACGTGTTATGATCTTGACCTAAAGTCTCCCATGTTCGAGCATCACTATAAAGTCTCGCCTTATTGGTGGAGCGGTCTCAATAAATCTCGCCTAGGTGGTCGAGTGACAAAGGAGTCTCCCTTGTTGGAGCAGTGCAAAGTCTCCCATGTTCGGAGCATCACTATAAAGTCTCGCCTTATTGGTGGAGCGGTCTCAATAAATCTCGCCTAGGTGGTCGAGTGACAAAGGAGTCTCCCTTGTTGGAGCAGTGCAAAGTCTCCCATGTTCGGAGCATCACTATAAAGTCTCGCCTTATTGGTGGAGCGGTCTCAATAAATCTCGCCTAGGTGGCCGAGTGACAAAGGAGTCTCCCCTGTTCGGAGCAGTGCAAAGTCTCCCATGTTCGGAGCATCAACTTAAATTATTATATACTTGGTACTATATTGTGAACTATTATGACCACTTATACTTGACCACTTGACGCGCTATATTTTTGTGCAATGGGTTGTGTACACACAGGTTGCAAGTTTTGTATGGGCGGAACTTGGAACTGAGTGGATATACAATGCCTTTGCTTTGGGAACTATTATGACCACTTATACTTGACCACTTGTTACGCTATCTTTTGAGCAATGGGTTGTGTACACACAGGTTGCAAGTTTTGTATGGGCGGAACTTGGAACTGAGTGGATATACAATGCCTTTGCTTTGGGAACTATTTTCGTTGACCGAAATCTTTGAATATTCTTACGAGTTTTCTTATTTCACTAAACGTGTTTACTCACCAACTATTTTCATAGTTGACCCGTTTTTCTCTCATGCATTTCAGGTGATCGTTAGTAAGCTTTTTCTACCAAGTCTTGCATAATGAAGTTTTCAATTGTCACTACAAATCATTATGGAATAGAACGCAATATTTTGGAAACTAAACTTTGTAATATATTTGCCGATGACGGCTAATCTAGTATTGTAATGGAGTATTATTTCTTTTTAATCTTAACGTTGGTATGTTCTATTATCTTGTGCTTATGTTCACTTCCGTTACACCTCGTATTTCCGCCTCCGGCGAGGGTGTGACAGATTGGTACCAGAGCCAAAGGTTATAGAGAATGCCGATTTTTTTTTTCAAAAATAAAAATCACAGCTATAACCGGAAAAATTTCTTTTATTTTATTTTATTAAACATTGAACATCATCCGAGTCATCTAGTCCTATCGTTGCATCGTTAATCATAAATTATACATAGCCTGATCAACTATGTCTAATTTATGAAGAACCATGCAATGATAAGAAGGGTAAATTTAAATCATGTTTAGTCGAGTCTTTTGAGTCTGGTCACCTGAAGTTGCATTGGTCGGGTGGGTATGCATAGCATGTTTTTACGTTCACGTCTACATTACCGTACCTTGTTCATATCTTCTCTTTTCCATCTTTCGACTTGTTAGGCATAGCATGTCCCTGATCCTGTCATATTTCGATCACTATAACACATTACCACCGTTCTGCACCTCATCTGACTTCGTTAGAATGTCGTTTACTCAACCCGATGTTTTGGTCCACTGAAAGATCATGGCTGCAAGAAACACACGCTCAGGAGGTAATCGTCCAAACCTGGCGTTGGCAATAGAAGGCCCACAAGATCAGAACATTGAAATTCCTCCCGCACGTGGTCGAGCATTCTATCTGGGTACTGAGGAAGCCCGCAACGCTTAACGGGTACATTTCTTTGATCAACTACCTTATTTCTGTACGACATGATTTTGAGTGCATAACTTCCTTCCAATCTTTACCACGTTCACGACATCGATTAATTTGAGACCTATTGATATCGACCTTAGTTGTTATATATTTTGTTGATTGGATTTGATTGTGTAAGCAAATCGAATATCGAGCGAATCTTTCAAAAGACTTCATTCAAGGATGTGGAATCCTACCTTTCTAACAACTTGTTTCCTAGCTTGATCTAGTGACAGTTCTTGTTTGATGAGTTGCGAAAATCAAGCTAAGAGACAAGTTTACTCAAGTCGGTTTAGTTTAATCTCATGACAGTTCTTGTTTGATGAGTTGTGAGATTAGATTATAATCGACAACCTAAAGGTCTTTTGAGAGCTACGTTCGATATTGGGTAAGTTTACCCTATCAAATCTAATCACGGGCACGTACTTAGTTGAATGGGGAACCTGTACGCATGGGCATTGATATGATCATTTAGACTGTTCGTATGAGCATGAACTTTTAGAACTCTTGTCGAGGTTCGGACTATAGTATCGTTAATCGAATCATGAGGACATGATTCCGCTGACATGGGAAGAATGTCACAATTCTCAAATTCCGGTCATTTCTTAAATTAAATATGCATCATATTAATTCATTCATGGCATTTCATTTCACATTTAACGCGAAATTTTTATATTTAATAAACGTTAACGCGTGAGTTATTATTTTAAATATTTAATCCGTTACTTTCAAAAATGATCCCAATATATTTTTATACTTACATTTAGTTTATAAAAACTATATTTTGAGTTTACCTAGTGTTTGAAATTTATTTTGTATATAAATCGTTAAAGTTATATTATTACGACACTTTTCTTAAAAATTACTCGATAATTATTTTATCACTCAAATTGTACAAGAAATGTATTTTTAAAATTTTTATGATCTCATTATACTTCACTTTGATCTATTAAAACTTATTTTTAGTCCACACTACTCAAAGTTCACAACTATATACAAGTTACAAAATATTTATCTTAACTACATCTTGTCCTTACATTTTTTTTAACAATTACACAATGTATAAAAAAAAAATATATATATATTTTTGAGATGCATCCCCCCCCCAAAACCGGCCATGTGGGGAGGGTAATGCATTAATTTGTTTGGCAACATTTTCTTACATAAAGATCTACACTCAACCTTTTCTTACATTCATTTATTTTTCACCTCAATTATTCAAGGTGTAAGTCAAGTTCTCTTCTCTCTTTTTCTTCTCTCTAAAAACGCCCAAGCTACTAGATCAAGAATGGATTCATCAAAAATTTTCAAGTAAAGTTTAACACAATCTAGATAACATTCTTTATAAGGTTTTGAAATAAAAACCAAGAGTGTTTAGGTTTATCCTTGGTTCTAATCACCTCATCATATCACTTGTAAGCATCTCATATTTATTTTTCATCTTACATATTCATTTCATACTCATCTCATCATCTTTGAGCAAAAACATGCAAGACTTGTGTTGTTTATACCATTTTTACATGATTTTTAGATATATATATATATAAAGTCATCCTATAATTATTCCCTTGTTATATATTGGTCTTGATGATGTCTAGGAACCCATGACACCCTAAGAAGGTGTATGGTAGGATTAGATTAGCTTTGGAGTTGATTTGAAGGG
This sequence comes from Chrysanthemum makinoi, assembly GCA_910596185.1. Lineage (NCBI taxonomy): Eukaryota > Viridiplantae > Streptophyta > Magnoliopsida > Asterales > Asteraceae > Chrysanthemum > Chrysanthemum makinoi. The sequence goes on from OU343220.1 coordinate 228,055,093, forward strand.
ATTAGAATAAGTTTTGTCCGAGAAAAACTATTTTCGATAAGTATATAAAGTGGTCTGTCCTTATTTTGATTTTCTGGAAAATCCGACAGTAGGCACGAAGTTTTGGCCTAGATATTTAGAAAATATACTTTAAAACGAATCCGTGGCCGCTTGAACGGATAAAACGGACTTATAACGAAGAAGTTATGGATTTTACAAGTTTGACGACGAAATATATAATTTTCTGAATTTTCAGCATACTATTTTTAGTTTTGTACGATTCAAAAACGAGTCCTAAGCTTTACAAATTATTTCGACTTATCAAAAATATATTAGTATACTTCGATACGAAGCTAAGGACATATTATACGTAGAAAACGGATTTGAAACGACAAAGATATGCACGTTTTCATAAACTTGCCGTAACTATTATTTTCTGAAAAACTATATTATTTTTACGAGATAAGTGTTACGGTAACTAAAATCACCATCTTTAACCCTTATTATCTTGATGTTCGAGACCTCTATGACGAAAACTCCTGAACTGAAACTTTTAGATTTTGATACAAACTTTCCAAAACCGTCGAGTTCGTTTTCTAACGATCGACGTACACCGTTTTACGACTAGTTTTTCGGAGCCATTTTTGTCACTTTTATGAAATTTCCGACGACATTGTTTTACGACGAAAAGTGATAATTTCACTATAAATCATTACAAAACCATTGTAGGATGACATTTTGACGTAAATAATTGTAAAGTGATTTTTGGATGGTCAAGACGTCAAACGAGTATTTTTCGACGATAAGTATTATTTTCAAAACTCACAAATGGTATAAATATCATCCGAATTGCGTGCATAACATTACACCATGACTTATTTCATATCATATCATTCATAATAGGTCAGTTTCGAGATTCACGCTACATTTCGGTGTAACCACTTTTGTCATCGCCTCTATTCATCAAGTGAGTATTCACAGACTCCCCTTTTTAAATGCTTTAAATTGTTTTGGGGTGGAATGCATGATTTATACTTGAACTAAACTATCTATGTTTTATGAACTTATTGAACATTTTATGCTAGTGAGTAATCACATCCCCTTTTTACCGTTTTACTATATTTTTGGGGCGAAATGCATGAACCATATTTGAACTAAATTGATTATTACTTCTATGAACTCTCTAGACTAGAACTTGTGAACTCGAATCGATCCTTGAACTTAATTACGAACTTATGACTTGTTTAAACTTATTGAACCGTACGTGTTATGATCTTGACCTAAAGTCTCCCATGTTCGGAGCATCACTATAAAGTCTCGCCTTATTGGTGGAGCGGTCTCAATAAATCTCGCCTAGGTGGTCGAGTGACAAAGGAGTCTCCCTTGTTGGAGCAGTGCAAAGTCTCCCATGTTCGGAGCATCACTATAAAGTCTCGCCTTATTGGTGGAGCGGTCTCAATAAATCTCGCCTAGGTGGTCGAGTGACAAAGGAGTCTCCCTTGTTGGAGCAGTGCAAAGTCTCCCATGTTCGGAGCATCACTATAAAGTCTCGCCTTATTGGTGGAGCGGTCTCAATAAATCTCGCCTAGGTGGCCGAGTGACAAAGGAGTCTCCCCTGTTCGGAGCAGTGCAAAGTCTCCCATGTTCGGAGCATCAACTTAAATTATTATATACTTGGTACTATATTGTGAACTATTATGACCACTTACACTTGACTACTTGACGCGCTATATTCTGTGCAATGGGTTGTGTACACACAGGTTGCAAGTTTTGTATGGGCGGAACTTGGAACTGAGTGGATATACAATGCCTTTGCTTTGGGAACTATTATGACCACTTATACTTGACCACTTGTTACGCTATCTTTTGAGCAATGGGTTGTGTACACACAGGTTGCAAGTTTTGTATGGGCGGAACTTGGAACTGAGTGGATATACAATGCCTTTGCTTTGGGAACTATTTTCGTTGACCGAAATCTTTGAATATTCTTACGAGTTTTCTTATTTCACTAAACGTGTTTACTCACCAACTATTTTCATAGTTGACCCGTTTTTCTCTCATGCATTTCAGGTGATCGTTAGTAAGCTTTTTCTACCAAGTCTTGCATAATGAAGTTTTCAATTGTCACTACAAATCATTATGGAATAGAACGCAATATTTTGGAAACTAAACTTTGTAATATATTTGCCGATGACGGCTAATCTAGTATTGTAATGGAGTATTATTTCTTTTTAATCTTAACGTTGGTATGTTCTATTATCTTGTGCTTATGTTCACTTCCGTTACACCTCGTATTTCCGCCTCCGGCGAGGGTGTGACACATGATCATCACCAAATCGGTCTCTGGTCGTGACAGTGGCTATAAGCGTCCCAAGCTCATGGAACTACAAATTTTCTGGTCGTTGATCAACAAGAAGGACATTGAAATCGAAGCACTGATATGGGAGCACTGATATGGGAGGACATGATGCTATTTCACAAGAAGCTTGGCTCCAAGATTCCCTATGTCAGATACACCAAACTGTTGATCCAGAGAGAACTTGGACTTCATCTTGATATCCTCAAGAGGCTCAATGACCCGGATAATCACGACATATTGACTGAACCCATATTATCTGTCAGAATCAAAGAATCGTCAACAAAGAAACAGGGTGCGGTATTACCTGATCACCTTCTGACTACCGAAATCAAAAAGCTTGAAACATACAAAAGGTATCGGTTAGCCGTAAAAGAAGGCAAAGTTGGTCATCTTGATGAAAGATCTTCTGGTACACCTACTCGGAGGACCAGAAGAGGCAGTGCTGGAAGTGCAATAAGCACAGAGAGTCAAAGGAAGGTCCCAAAGAGGAAACCTACTCCAAAGAAGAAAGTTCTCTCCAAGGAAGCTGCTCCTATTCCTACACCTGAACCGCAAAGAAAGCTACTGGACGAAAGCTCTGAAGAAACACAATCAGACGAGGAGGTCCACTACTCTGAAACTGCAAAGGATGACTCTCCATCAGTACCAAAACCTCCTAGTCCAATAGCTGAACATGGCAAAGGAAAGACTCCTGTACTTGTGCCATATGATGAAAGCTCAGAAAGTGATGAAGAGCAACTGGATACCTCATACAGGAAGACGTTCAAATTCCTTAGACTCCAACACGTGGCAAAAGAATTTGCTAAAGAACAAATGGGTGGCCCCGGAGGGTCAAGTGGTGCAGCTCAACCTTCACTAGATCCTGATGCGGTTAATCAACCCGATAAGGGATCTGGTGCCACCACTTTGGTACAACAACAGACACGTGTCGAAGATACTCTTGAGTTTGATTTTGAGGAACCAGAATCTGAGAAGCTGGAGAAGATTAAAGCTGACGACGAAGCTGCAGTCAAAGCCAAAGCTGATGAACAAGCTAAGACTGGCAATGAAGAAGATGTTTAGTATGATACGTTTCTTCAAGATAGTCCTGCACGATCAAAGGAAGAAACTTCTGAACCTCCAAAGGATCCGGAGTCTCCTCACATCTCATCATCATCAGATTCTTCTTCTCACTCTTCACCACCACCATCAAAAAGATCAACCAAATCATCATCCAGATCAATGAAGAAGCCACCTCGATCTTGGATTTCTCATACTCATAAAAGAATTGTAAAAGCTGTCCAACAAGTCAGAAAGAAGGACATGCTCTATAGAAAACTGAATTGGTTTGCTGACCAAATGCAGTATCTACATGATGAGAATGACAAGATGCAGAATGAAAGAGAATACATACAGAAGCTCATGCAGGATGATCTACAAGGGAAAATGGACAGAATGATCGAAGGCTACACTCACAAGTACCTTCTGAATATCGTTCCTAAAGTCACAAAGGAGATGTTTACCAGACAACTATATCGAATCTTATGCGATAGCCAAGCAAACTATAAGATCAACACCCTTAACCGTCACAATCAATCCATCTGATCCTGTAGTTTTCTCGGATAATGAATTGGTGGCCAAGCTTGTCACACAAATGTCTGCACGATCTGGGACATTTACTTCTGATTAAGCAAAGCTGTTTCAAGCATTGTTGGACTACCAACTTCAAGAAGCATGCAGATTCGAAGCTGAAAAGTCTAAACGTCCTAGAGACGATGAAGATAAGGATCAGGATAAGAATGATGAAGCTAAACGACAAAAGAAGTCTGGTGAATCATCTTCTATGCCACTACCTCCCCAACGGCCTCCTGCTCAACAAAGGTCTCCTCCTCGCTCTTCTGCTGATAAACCTCAGGATTCTGAGTTACCACCCCAGACTCAAAAAAATGGTGACCACTTTGAGTATACGGGTGGTAACGATGAAGAATACCATGAGCCCCTACAACAACCCACCTCTCCCAAACAAGTAAAGAAACCTGAACCCTCATCTAGGCCTAAGAAACAGAAGAAAAAGGCGCCCAAGGCAGAAGTCCTATCATGGCTAGATGAAGACACCACAGAGGAATTTGAATGGTTTTCTACACTTGTCAATTCCACTCCCTACCCTGAAGAAGGTCAAGATATGGTAGACGGTACTACTTTGGAGCATGCAAAGTTATTGCAAGAAAAATTCCGAGTAAAGAAGATGACGAAATCTGAGTTACGGCGAATCAAGAATGAAGCTTTTCAACTGTTAAAAGACAGCTCAGAAAGTGCCATCGAGGTCGAATATCACCTTGATAACATTGCTCGAGCTATGTCTAACAACATGGATTGGCTCAACCCAGAAGCAAACATCGACTTTACAAAGCGGGACAATCCTCCTTATTACACCGACTGGTCTAAACCACTACCAACGATCGGCCAACCAGATGAGCCTAGAATTCCTTTCCGACATTTCTTCAACAAAGACCTGGAATTTCTTCTTCATGGTGGCGATGGTTCAAGGAAGTATGCTACATCGTTGACACTTCCATTCCCAGCAGCTATATACTCGAACTGCATAGCCATCGAGGAACGTGCCAATCACTTGTTCTCCAACAAAGTGGACGCCTACGACCGAGATGCACTGTACGGGATTCATCATTGGCCGGAACGCCGAAGAATCTATTATAGAAGCTGCCAGGTTCAGAAGTCTCAACATGCAGTATTCAGTTCTAAAAGTATCGTTGCCATCATACACGTCGATCTTTCATCTAAGTGGGACTACACCTTCCTAAGGAATATCGTGGTCAAACGACAAGATGAAAGGGATTATGCATTTTCTGAAGCTGACTTTGAGAATTTGTCCATCAACGACATCGAAGACATGTACCTTGCCAAAGTACAGGGTCGTATGAGACAATTCTCCACTGCAGTACAACGTGAATTCATCAAGTCAGTGCTCATCTTCATCAGATGCATAGTTATCCAAGAACGTGTAGAAGATCTCTAGCTGGCAGTTGAATCTTATCAGACCCGTGTCAACTTCACTCCACCGCAGCTTGATCTACCCGACATCAACCAGCTTCCACAATATACGATCATCAGCAAACCTTTCGCGTCGTTACCGCAGTGAACTTCAAAGAAATTGCTTGATGGCGTGCAGAGATCTTCATAAGTTTGGAGATCACACTTTGAAGATGGTTAGGGACGGATTGGCTTACCGGTTGAAGGATATACATCAGAAGATTGGGTCTCCTAAGCGATGGAATTCTCAGGATCGGAGGGACGTGAAGAGGATCATCACCATGATTGATGAACGGTTGTATCGACGAGATCAGTTCAGAAGACTGGAAAGCTATGTTGGTGGTCGACCCAGGAGAAACATCATCGGCTTTCAACACCCGATTCATACTCCTGGCGACATCTCTGGACTACCTGGTACCCCTTAAACTGCTTCTTTCAATACATATTTGGATGTATGATTTATTATGAAAATGGCTTGTGCACACATTACAGTGTACAACCCGTACTTGTAAATAAAGGACCCTGTGGTACGCTTCAGTGCCACAATCCTTATAAAAGGAGCGAAAGCTTCTTACTTTTGAGTAAAACCTATCAAACCTTTCATTTTTCAAGGTTTTGCTCAAAAGAACAAGTAGTTTCCCTTATGATTTTCAAAACCTCAACCGTTTATATCACTCGTTGAGGGGGAGTACTTGAATTCAAACTTTGTTCAAAAAATTGTTCACAGTGGTCCTTCTTCCCGCAACACTCGAAATGGTCATATTTATTCTCAACTTTTCAAAAATAACATAACATATGCCATTTTTGAGGGGGAGAAAATACGTGATAAGAAATATGTTGTGTAAATGCAAATGAATCTTTATGCTATAGACTTAACCCATGAATTGACGAGATCTTAACTGTTAGCAACTCGAAAAGACTTGTCCGGGACGGGTAATAATTTCAAGCTAGTTCGCTAGTGATGTAAACGTGTCTCGCAAAGGACTTGTCCGAGTAGAATGTACCATTCGAGAAACTCCTGGTAGACATGAACTCTGACGGGTTTGACAACCTTTTGAGGATTGTCTACACCTTCAAGGTAGTTATTAGAGCTAGTTGTCACCTAAAAGCTGACAATGCAACTCTTTAACTATGCCACGTAACCGTGTCTCGCGGGGGAATGTCTATCTTGAGTGAATCAATTCAAAATGTGCGCGCTCTTTCCTCACTGTGCATTTTAACCGTTAAAACTCTTAAGCACATGTGGAGGGGGAGTATTTATGCAAAATCTTATCTCAACAGTGGTACTAAAATGTTTTTCATTCACAAACACTTTGAGAGATTTTTCACAACAATGGTTTTTATGGCAACATAGGTTAGTCATGGAGTTATAAGGTGACTAAGGTTAGGAATAACCATCCTATGATCCGCCAGAGCCGGAGGGATCTACCCCAGGACACCACAAATAGTTAGTATTTAGAAGTCCTTAGGTATGATTGTAAAAAGGAGAAAATGAGAATCGGAGAAAGAAGGAGTTGAAGAATTAAAAAGAAATGCAAAGAAAATGGTGAAATGAAATAGCCCTCCAGATTATTCAACTTAGGGCAGACACCGGGTTCAATTCATATGCTACTGGTTGTCACTAGATGACACCGGTATTGAAGATTAAAATTCGTCATGGACCCACTGACGCATGCACTAAACCTTCTTAACCACTCAAGTTTCTCTCAATAGAAGCTTGTTTCATTCTCACTGGGAACCCTACGTAAACTATCGGCTTTCTCTTAGAGATTGCTGGTATTGAAGAAGGAGACCCTCTCCCTAGTTTTCGCTCTGGAAAACCAAAACGCACTATTGAGTCTAGAGCCACGAGATTCATCAAAAGATCTCTTAGGTACACTTGACATTTCATCACTTGATATTCAACAATAAGAATTTCAGTGGTACATTATCGAGTCCTTCACAGATCTTAGCAATCTGTCGAGAACATTTATGAGAGGTTCACATTTGTGATCCTTAGTGATTGAATGGAAACTCCTGCCAGGGTCAACATCAAATAGCCTTGACAGCTGGTAGCTTCGGCAACTCCCCGTGGATTGCGCTTAGTGGTCTCAAACGGTCTACAGTCGTGAGGTGATGCTTCGGTGTACCTCAGCGACTCATCTGAATCGTAGGTGTACTTCGGTACATCGTGTTATCTCACTTGTGGGACTCCGATTCAGGAACGGCCTTTGTAAGAATTAGAGTTGTGTTTTCACACTATGCTGTTAACACTCTCGAAGTTCAAACTTGTAAGTGCTGGAATCCGCTTATTACTAACCGTTTTAATGTTTTCTTCTTATGGAAGCTCTGGAGCGGAATGATCGTGCAGATTCTTCACATGCTCACGCCAACATCATCACTAATGAAAGTTCTATCCAAAAGCAACACAACAGTCAGAATGATTCTTCGTCTAATCAAAGAATCTACAAAGTTAAAGACTTAAGGAACTTCATCAGTACTGAATTCCAACGTCAAAGAGCGTGTGAGCATGTTGAAGAATGACGTGGAGACACTGTAGCAGCGAAGCAGACCTGAGGCAGACTCGATGCAGACAACAACATACTATCACTTTCATCACAAAGAACAATGATCAAAGAACAAAGTTAAAGATGACGTCAAAGCATAACTGTTCAAAGTAAACTATCTCTCTACACTGGGGAGATTGTTCAAATCAAGGCAATTCTTCTCACAAGAAAGAAGAATGTCAGACGACGTCAAAGCTACTATTACATCAACGCCTTCACCATTTTTCATCACCAACACTTGAGTGTTTGTTACTCATATGTAATAACACTTGAGGGGGAGATTGTTGGAATCACTCCTAAACCTTATTCAAGTGTTAGTTACTTATATGTAATAGTTAGCTTATCATGGCCTGTATGTTTGTTATTAGCCTTAAGCTTATGTAGAAGGCCCATGAGCTTAGGCCCAAGCCCATAGGAGAAAGGGAAGGAGTAGGAGTGTTGCCCTAGCTCCTTGCCTATAAATACTATGTAATAACCCTCACTTGAGGGTTGGTTGTTCAAGTTATTTCTTTCACATACTCCTACGCGTAACCGTCTCACTATTATCGTGTGTGTGTGTTTGATTTCTTGTTCAATCGCCTCTCTATCTCTCTTATAAGCTTGTGTGGTAAACCTTGTGACCTAACAGTGTGTCATCAGTGGTTGTGGCGGAGGCTTTCTTTCAATATCTTTTGAAATAATCAGCATTCTTGATTCTTTCTGTAAGCAAAGCTTCAGGAACAGGCATTCCAAAGATCTCCTTGTCATGTCCTTTGGCAATATATTTTATGTTGCCTAGGACGAATTCATCGCTGGCTTCATGCAGGGCTGACTCGCTTCGTGAGTTGAACTTGTAAGTCTGTTGTAGATGCTGGATAATGAGTTTAGAAAACCTGATGCTGGGAATTACTCGTTTGCCAAGGCTTTTTCTTCCTTTGACTTTATTCTGTGAGTTTAATCTATCAGTGATGAATGTGTCTAAAGACAGGGTGAATTCTTCCCAAATAAGTTCAGCGAAGTCAATATTTTTCCCTTTGACCATCCCCCACAGAATTTGCATTATAGGAGCTCTTACTCTGTCCGTCCCTGATGTTTTACCGGTTAGGCATAAGTTGAGAATCGTAACAATTGATCTCCAAGGTTGATATATTTCGGCATTGATGAGTGATGAAATCTTGGTTAGCCTTTCCGGGTACCCAAATTCATTGACAAAATCCAATATATCTTGAGTGGAGGGTGGAGTGACGAATTTGTTGGAAGGGTCTCTTGGCATGATCTGAAGAGCATTCCTGAGAGTCTCAACGGAGATGTCATACCATTCGTCTTTTAGCTTACATGAGTACGTAGCAGACATCTTATCCCATGTAACGGTATTCCAGAACTGTTGAATATAAATGGAGGGAATTGTGCATCGCTTGGTTAAGGCACCAAAGAAGTTGGTGTCTTTCAAGATGTCGATAGCCAGTCGGAAAGTTGGATTTTGTTGGCCTCTATCCACATCTACATAGCAGTTGCTCTTAGCAATTGAAACCAATTCCGCACATGGAAGTATTTCGTCATCAGTTAGAGTGACAGTTGGTGCAGTGGCAGCATGTATATCAGAGGATGTAGTGTCAGCCATTGAAATCTGATAATTACACATACAACAACAACAATATCCGGAAAATTTGTTAGGTTAAGACAAGTTTATCCATTGTGACCAATTTGTAACCCCATATCATAAGCACTTGGACAGAAACATATAGTCTACTAAGAAAGCAGGATATGACAAATATGGAGACATAGGATGCACATTTTAAGAAAAAATGTAATCAATATGCAGAGACTAATAAATGCAAGATAAGTTGCATGAGGACATCAATAAGTTAATACCACAAGCAAAATTGACAACTTGTATTATTTAACTCGCATAGGATAAATATGTCAACTTGCATGCTACAACTCGCTTTGGAACAAAAATATAAGCAACTCGCATAACTCAACACGCATAGGAGACAATTTGTGATTAACTCACATACGTCAAAACGTATGAGGTCAGTCGCATATGTCAACTCGCATCGATCAACTCGCTTTGGACAAAGTATGATCAACACGCACACACCAACAAATTATGCAACTCGCATATAGCAACTCGCTTTCAAGAATATCATAAAGCAACTCGCATGTAAGCAACCATGGGGAACACGCTATTAAGAATATTCCAAGGCAACTCGCATATAAGCAACCATGGGAAACTCGTTTAGAAGAACACAAGGTGATCTACCCAATTAATCAAACATATATCAAAAACACTTGATAATTATCACACGGATAAATCACAAACCTAAAAGGATTATTATTCAACGAACCAAAACACAAATCATATAAAAACATCATACGAGTCGCAACACGCATCAAATAAATAATCAAATTAGATCATACAAACAACCCAACTCAGATCATGATACAGACAACCCTAAGCAATGTCATCTAAGACCACTTTAAATTTCATTAATCAAAGAGATTCAAACCTAGTGACTTAATTTTTGATCGAGTCGATTAGGATATGACAAAATCTGCACGATGGGATAGGATTAGATATGGTTCAAGTACAAATCATGATAGAGTTATGATAAGCAAGATCATATAGCAAAAAACCTACCACACAATTACCGGTTTGTTAACTCGCTTAGATGAGAGTTGAGAGAGAATGTGTTTTTTTGAAAACTTTGACCAAGTGAGTATGTGTTTTCACCAAAAGACGACATGCACCCTTAAGTGCACAGGTTTAGCGAGTTGACACTTTAAGTCCCTCTACATTGTAACACGCATACAACAAGTTGAAACCATATACAAGCAACTCGGATAATTAATCAGAAAGGACAACTCGCATGCATCAAGTAGTTTATCAACTCGCATATTAAGAAAAAACTTAACAAATTGCTTAACTTAAGAAACAAGCATATCAGTTCAGAATACATAAAGTTTAGCAACTTAAGTCACACCAAGTATCATTAAATAACTCTACATAGCATGCAACAACCAGGCCACACAATTATTCTACCCCAAGTACTAGTCATATGAAGAAACACAATTCTCCCCCTCAATCAATGATACGGGTGAGAAAGTAATCATTGATTGATTCAGTTACTTTGAAGAGGGTCTTAGTCAACTTAATTTTGTGATTATTAAGACGAGCAACAATAAAAATTTTAAAGACTCTGTTCGAACTTCATCTAAAGCCCTGTGCCATTGTTGAATGACATTTCTAGGACCGTAGATGTTATCGATGACAGAAAATTTTAAAACGAGTGTAATAATTAATTAATTAATTAAAAGATTTTTTTTTGAGAATGTATAAAAATTTGTACAAGAATTAATGAGAACGAGTCCTGAATAGAGGAGATCAGGAGTCAGAGTATGAGGTACATCAATTCTGACAAGCTACAATTCCTGAGTGAGCAGTCTTCATTTATGTTGGAAACCAGGTCATGATGTTCATGATAGAATTGAGCATTGTACCTGAAAAAGACTGAGGACACTTTGCACTAATAGCACATGTAGTATTGCAAATAGGTGGGTTAGTGACAGGTGTATCCTCATTTTTGGATATTGTACAGTCAGGTCTTGGAGTATCATTAATAGAAATCCCTTTAAGTCCAACATTCTTGAAGATTTTACCTGTGGGCATCCACTTAAGACAAGATCTAGGTGAGTAATTCCGTTTGGATCCTGTGAACTTAAATAATCTACCAGTAGGAATCCACTTAAAACAACTGCTAGCAGAGTTAGATGAAGCCAATTCCCTGTTCTGAACATTGGTCCTTTTGCAATTAATTTGTTTCTTAGGGGATTGGTCAGCCATTTGATGCATCTTATATGGACTAGATGAGCTCCTTATATTCCTGATCTTAGAGTTTTGAACATTCAGCTGGGGATTGTTATTCATCATATCTGAATGAATTAGTGAAGTGACTGGTTTTGACAAAACTATATTCTCATCAACTTGGGAGGCAAGCTTAGATTTCGATGATTTAAATCTTTCTGTCTTAAATGCATTGGGCTGCCTAACTACAGCTCGTTCTGTATTATTAAGTACAATTGTCTTACCCAAGGTCGATGGTTTTGTAAACTTAGTGTTCACTCCATTTCCAATGGTTTTCCTAAGCTCATTTTTTAAGGCAACAATGGTGAAGCTTTTATCTTGAATTTGGGCTTTGAGGGAATCAATATCTGCTAACAAGGAGTTAGTTTGATCTAACAGCTTGGAATTATTCTCTAATAAGTTCTTCCTCAAGGACTCATTTTCCCTTAATAGCTTGGTCACACATAAAGCTAATTCATCATTCCTAGATTTAATCGGATCACTCACCTCATAGTTAAGATTGTTCATCCCTTTATTACATTTCTTATGCAGATCTGAGAGTTGTATTTTCATATTACATATGGTTGAGTCTTTGTCCTGAATCTGGGTTTTTAATTGGTTAATTTCAAAAAATTCTCGAAATTCTGGGAATTTCGGATTTATGCAAGGTTTTGTAGCAAGAAAACTTTCTTCTTTTTGTTGTATTGCAACTTCTAAGGAAATGCAGTGTTTTTTGAGAATTGAGTATTTGTTAGAAAGTTCATCAAAAACCCCTTTTTCAACCATTTCATTTGTTTTAAAAATTCTAGACTCCGTCTCAACCAGGGAACATTCATCCGAATCATGTTCAGGCTTAAGATCAGTTTGTTTAGGTAGACTAGCAAATGCATAATGTTGAACAGTTAAGGGTACCTCATCAGATGACACCAGTTCATCCACTGGTCTTACATGTGTATCCACATCAGGAGTTACCGAACTGCTGGTTACTTTATTCTTTGTTGTATCTAATATTCTGCATTCAGCAACACCAGTCCTTTCAACTAAAATATTACCCGACATTTCACCACTATCTCCTAATTGCACTTGACACTCATTCACGAAATCATCCTTTTGAGCAGCTTCCTCAATGTAATTTTTCACATTATCCATTAGTCGGATAAATGTATCGATGAACTCCTGAATTTCCATTCCAGTATGTTTCTTGAAAGAAATTACAGTTGAGTGTTGATCGAAGTCTGCGAAATATTCCCCATTGATAAATGGCTGGAATTGGTTGTGGATTACCTGAAGTGCAGCATTGGAATCATCTTTTAGTGCCTTCTTTTTGGTAAGTTGAAGCTTCAATAATTCTAAGTTCGTCAGCAAGGTTCTCGTTAATGTAGGTAAGTCCTGACGGAAAATAGCTCTGCATGTTCGGTCCACAATTGTAGATAAGAACTGTAAGAGATGGGAGTGAAGTAGTTGATAGGGCTCAAGGCTACATTCCATTAGCAAGGCATTTTGCAGCATAAGCTGGTGTAATTTCTTGGGATTTGACTCAAAGTACGAGGTGTTTTGACCATTATTGATTGAATCTGTTAAGGTTAAGCTATCTGAGTAGTACGTACTTTGTCTGTTGTCCACTGAGTCATATAGTTTGAGCAGATTGGAAATAAATGGATCATTGGTATAAGCCATGAATGTTAGAAGTTACGGGATTTTATTATTCTTTTATTAAACCGGGAAGTTGATTCTTTCATGGGATTTTACTAAACCAAAAGAACAACCGTAAAAATGTAGCATGAAGAAATGACAACTCTCACCCTTACCAACTCACTTTGATATCAACTCGCTTAATAGACAACTCGCTCAAAAGACAAGTCGCTTAAACCCCAAATCACACAAAGATACAACTCGCTTAATAGTCAAGTCGCTTAAAACCCAAGTCGCTTAAAGAGACAACTCGGTTAATAGCCAAGTCGCTTAAGAGACAACTCGCAGAAACAGTCAACTCGCTTACAAAGTAACTAGCTTAGGCGACAACTCGCTTAAGTGTCAACTCGCTTCAGAGTCAACTCGCTTCCAATGACAGAGCAACTCGCTTCCAAGAACTGTTTTATCGAGGCTCAACTCGCTTTGTACAATATTAAAAAACAACCACTTTATCAATAAAAAACAGCCCAACCACGATGATTCAAGCCTTCCAATTCAAAACCTAAACACATAAGATGATCCTAAACACAAAAGTACAATCAAAATTCAAACTTAAACACTAGAAATTGACCAAATGATTCAAACTCTTCTAAACACTTATAACCCCAAAAACCTTATGAAATCCACCAAACCAAAGAGCATGAAAGATGAGTGATCAAACCATGGCTCTTGATACAAATTGTAAGATATAGGATTTCATATAAACTTGAATACTTAAATCATTGAAGCATATGGAGTGTTTAGAGAGAGAAAGTGAGATGTTCTAGTGAGAGAAACACATATAAGGTGAGATTCCAAATGAACATCCAACCCTCTCCCTTGTAGGGAGAGGGCTATTTATACATAGAAGCTCGCCCTCCTTCGGGCTGTGGATCAGGCATACAATGGGTAAAGACCCATCCTTCCTACACGGTGTTGCACTAGACTAACCTACGCTAATAACTAACTAACAAATAGCGTAATAAACGATAAGTCTACAAGCTAACTTATGCTAGATTATATTTGGGGTGACCGATGCTTCACTATAGAATTTCCAATTCCTAACAAGCGTAATCCATAAAGAATTACCAAAGTGACATGCTGTCAGGGCTTTTTGATGTTAACCCTGGCAGGAGTTTCCATTCAATCACTGAGGATCACAATTGTGAATCCTCTCATAAATGTTCTCGGTAGATTGCTCTTATATCACTTGTGTCCTTATTGTTGAACAACAAGCAATGAAAATATTAAGTGTTCCTAAGAGATCTTTTAATGAATCTCGTGGCTCTAGACTCTATTAGTGCATTTTAGTTTTCCTAAGCGGAGACTAGGGAGAAGGTCTCTTTCTTCGATAGATTATGTAGGGTTCCCAGTGAGAATGAAAAAAGTCCTTTTAAGAGGAATTTAGTGGCTAGAAGGTTAGGTGCAGTGCGTCACTGGGTCCATGACGTCTTTGTCTTCAATACCAGTGTTATCTTAGTGACAACCAGTAGCTTATGAATTGAACCCGGTTTCTGCCCTAAGTTGAATTATGGAGGGCTATTTCTTTTCACCCCTTTTCTTTACTTTTCTTTTTAAATTCTTCAACCTCTTCTTTCTCCTTTCTCACATTACTCCTTTTTTCAATCATACCTAAGGACTTCTAACACTAACTATGGGTATTGTCCTTGAGTAGATCCCTCCGGCTCTGGCGGATCATAGGACGGATTATCCTATCCTTAGTCACCTTATAACTCCATGACTGTCCTATATTTCCATAAAACCATTTGTCTTGAAAATCTCTCAAAGTGTTTATGATTATAAAACATATTTTGTTAACACCTTGACAATTTTGTATTTTCAGAAACACTCCCCCTTCACATGTGCTTATATTGTTTTTAAGATAAATTTGCACATTAAGAAAAGAGTTCGCACTTTTGAATTGATCGACTTTCAATGAACAAGACTGATTCGAGACACGTTTACATCGCTAATGAACTAGCTTGAAATTATTACCCGGCCTAGTCAAGTCCAAAGAAATTTTCTCGAAATGGTACATTCTACTTAGACAAGTCCTATTCGAGACACGCTTACATCACTGGTTAGACCAGCTTGAAATAATTACCCGTCCAGGAAACAAGTCTTTCGTGTACTGACTTTATTTTATCGTCAATTCCTTGGTTTCTCTTAGTCGAGCTCTTTTGAGATTCAACAACGACCATAAAATATTTTTTATTACATTTTAATCATGTTTCTCCCCCTCAAAAATATCATATCTATGATGTAATTGCAAAAAAATGATTAAAAGATATGTTTTTCAAAAAGCATTTGGAGAGAAACTGATTTAGCATGAATATTGGAACAATTTTGGTTTTATACTCCCCCTTAATGGAAGCATATTTTGAATTTTGATGAGGGAGATATCTTGGTACCAAATGCGAGAGATTTTGAAAAATCTTTTTGAAAATTTTTCGAATCAATGGTACGCAAGATGTGGAAGATATTAAAAATCTTTTGAAGATATTAGAGAAGAATTATTTTCATTTGTTTTAGGATAAGTGCTCAATATTTATGAAAATCGATTTTGCGTAGCACATTCCTTTCTTTAAAGTTCGGGTTACAGTCTGAAGTAACTGCAAGCCATTATGTTTTTAGGAAAAGTGCTTGAAAAATAATTAAAACCTTTGTTTTGGTTAAGCACTTTCCTTTCTTTTAAGCGCGGGTCCTGAACTGATGTGTCCATAAGCCATTATGATTTTAAGAAATTTTTGAGAAACATTTTAGATAACTCTCGCTCAAGCATCTGTACATGTTCGTATCATTGTTGAATGACATTTCTAGAGACGTACAGAATATCGATTACACGAGAGACATGTTGTGAGAAGTATATTTTTTGGATTTTTGATTTTATAATGTTTTTGTATTTTTTGAAAAGGTTTCTATTTTTGTATTTTGTTTTTGATTTTATAGAAGAAATGGAAAATAAAAAAATAAAAGATTAAAAGAATGATGTTGAAGAGTTTACAAAATTGGAACCCTCTAATGAGTTGGGTTCTGATATATTAGATTTACCTGCAACCAAAGTCGAAGAGATTTCACAAGTAACAGTGTTAGAAGTATATGATTCCTCACTCTGAGGGTGATCACTGCCAACAGTTATAATGGTTTCTACTTCCTTATCCGGATGATTTACTCTATTATTTATCTTGGTGCAAGTATCAAAAATCTTTCCTATAGGAATCCATCTAAGACCTACTTTGTTGAAAACTTTTCCCGTAGGTATCCACCTAAGGTAAGATCTAGGAGTTGTTTTCTTTTCAGATGCAGCGGAAGACTCATTTTGAGAAAAACTAAGTCCTGTAGAGATCCACCTATTAGGTTTCTTATCCATGTTCATCGTGTCAACGGGTTTGTTTCTTCTTGTAGTCTTAGTGGATTGATCCTTAGCATCATGATTAGCTGAAAAGGCACATTTTTGAAATGTAGGACAGACAAATTCAACATTCTTAGCTACCTTAAGTTTTTCACTACAGTCATTTGGAAATTGTTTCTTATTCAGAAAAGACTCAGGCTTTCTAGTGTTGTTTTCTATTTGCATAGCATTTTCTTTTACGCAACTACTCTTAGATGTAAGTCAATCCCTAGTCTTTTGTTGAGTGTTCCTAGGTAATGGTTTACTACTACTTGCAGTGCCTTGAAATCTCGTAAAATTCATCACCCTAGATGTTGCACCTAAAATTCTGTCTTTTTAAATTTGTGCATTTTTCCTAGCTACTTTCAGATAGTGATTTTGGACCATGTCGTTAGAACTAACAGATTCTTTAACTGGATTTTTTGTTACATTCTGTGTACTAGTCTTAGAAGTGCCAGTTGTAATCACTTTTGGTTTTTCAGCAACAACTTTTTCTTTTTCAAAACCTTTGATAATTCTCTTTTTAATAGGTAAGGGCTTTGGAGTGACTGTTTTTGACAAATCATTTTTCTCATTGACTTTTGGAGGAAACTGAGAAATAGACATTTTTGGTTTGGAAACCGGTTTGGGAACATTTGTTTTCTCCTCAGTCAATGGTTTTTCAAACTTAGTATCAATAGCCTTTCCTTTTTGACATCCCAGCTGAGCTCTCGAAAGATCATTTTGCTCTTTCATGTCCTTGTAGGCACGCTCATATGACAGTTTGTCATACTTGCATTCCTTAGATTTTCGATCAAGTTGTTTAAAATAAGACACATTTTCTTTTTCAAGTTTTTCAAGACCTTTTTCATATTTTGAAACAATTTCTGAGGTCTCAGACTGGAGTCTTTCATAGTCTTCAACAGAATATGTTTGTAAAACAATGGACATGATATCAGTAGTTATAACATCTTCGAAGAGAAAATCATTTAAATTTTCCAAAACTTTGATGTGTTCAAAACAATCATTAGCTTTCTTTACCAGGGATTTATGGTCCTTGACAAAGTCACCTATTTCTTTCAAAAATGCTTGTTCAAAATGAATTACTCTCGCACTGGTGTTATTTAGCGGAGTGGCAATTTGAGTTTCAAAAACCTTTTTCATTTCATCATGAAAACTAGAAAACCACTTGTTAGTGCTAATATTGGTTTTAGATTTGACAATCTCTTGAAGTATCCCAATTCTAGTTTTAACATCATCTAAAATGCTTCTAGCATCACTTGTGTTAAAAGGAATGTTTGAAGACATTTGTTCCATGTTTGAAAATGATTTTGAGACAACTACGGGTTTTGAAACGGGTTTTGACTCTTTGTTTGAAACACTGGGTGTGATGGAAAACTTTGACTTTTCTTTTTGAGGAACAAACTTAATTCCATAAATTTTGTTAAGTTTGTTGTAATCAATTGGTTTTATTTCTACGTTCTTTAGTTTCATTTTTGATCTACTCTCGTCAGTAAGTTCTAACGTTTCAAGAGAATCACGAACAATTATGGGTTCATGCAAAGCTTTTCCATTATTCAAAACATTTTGTTCTTTCTGAGCATTCTTGAGTGCATAAGGAGGTTTGTTACCAAGAGCCATTTTTTGTTGTATGATAATACAGATTTGTTTGATTAATTAGCATATTGGTTGTTTTAGCTGAATGACCCGTTGTAACAAGCAAATTTTCCAATTTTTTGATTTTTTCATTTTTATCAAGAATTTCATCAAGAAGAGAATCTTCTTGTTTTGTAAAATCAGCAATCAACTGTTTCTTCTCTTTTTTCAAGATCAGAATAAGTTGCTTTTTGTTTAGAAAGTTGGTTTTTAAGATCAAAAATTTCCTCGTTTAAAGATTTTATTTTTAAGCTCAAATTAACATCAAGTGTGTTATACTTGATTTGCAATTGTTTTTCTCTTAAAACGGAGTTTCGATAACCAATTTCTAATTCTGACTATTTGTTTTTGTGAAATTCAAAAGCTTTTGCATGTTCCTTGTACCTCTCAAGCTCAGCAGTCAATTTATCATTCGCTCCCTTAACTTCGCGATTGACCGTTTTAACTTTCTCAATTTCAATGCCACAATTATTAATCAATGATTCAAATAAGGCAGGTGTTTCCTCATCAGTCTCAGTATTTTGTGCCACAGAGCCTCCACTAGGATCGACATCTGGAGTTTCAGAGTTAATATTTCTACTACTCGGATTGTCCAGGTATGTATCATAAGTAGGTGCTGGTGTCACAGAATGTTGTTCGTCATGAGTAAACACATCTAATATGACATTGTTATAGCATGGATCAATGATTGATACCTCGGATACCGCATTGGTGTCATAGACAGGAGGTGTGTCAGAATCAGTGTCGTACTTAGCCTCCTGAAGATTTGCCATGAAGATGCAGTTCACATTGATATCCTCTCGGTATTCCATTTCATCCATAATAGCTATAAAGTCACGTTCCTCAGCACTCAACTGCATCCCTGCTTCTGCCTTTTGTACCAACAGCAATGCTTTCTGAAGATACGCTAAATCCTTCTTTTTCGGCTTAGTAGGGCAATTCCTTGCAATGTGACCCACTCCTTGACAGTTGTAACACGTAACCCGGTTAGCCTGATTCACATTTCCATAATTCCCAACGACTAGAGCTACAACATTTCCATTCGGATTACCCACTGTTCTATTCCCAACATTCTAAACCTTCTGATTTCCAACATTCTGACCTAACTGATTATCCTGATACGGAACCGCCTGATTACCCATGTGAAATCCAGTAGCATATCCCTGTTAATTCCCAATAACTCCAACCATTTGTCCTTGTTGACCCATATGCAAACCCGGCTGTGCAATTTTCCTGTTGCGAGTGTTTGATGAAATCCTTTGGTTGTTGTTAGTTGGTGTGGAATAGCGTCCTTTGAATACTTTTGTCAAATAAGCAAATGCATTTGACAAAGCCTCATTTTGTTTAGTTTCAAGGTCGGTGATTCCTGGTTTCTGGTATTGTGGATACTGTTGTTATTGAATGACTTGTTGTTCTGGTGGATAGAATTGTTGTTGAGGGATGACAACTTGTGATTGTGGAATGTATTGCTGCAAGTTGTTGTTATTGGAAGATGATGAAGGTTGTTGTTGTGTGTTCACTGGAGTTTGTGCCTTTCTAATTAGTGCCAAGGGATCATGATTCTTTGCCAATATTTCTTGCCTTACTTCGTTGGCTTCAGCTTGGTTTTGTTTCAGAAAATCGTAGAGTTGATCAAAGTTCACCTGATGTAAGTCATTTGTTTGGTTGACAATAGTGACATAGCGTCCCCATTCTTCTTGAATATTGTTGATGAATTTGATGTTGCTTACGATAGTTGTGGGTGTCAACTTATTTCTGATTAACTCATTCATCAAAGTGCAAAACCTTTCATAGTAGGATTCACTGGATTCTCCTGGAGTTGATGTAAACTTCTCCCATTCAGTTAGCAGCTTGTTCTCCATGTCTTGTTTACCAATTTATGTTCCATAACAAAGCCGTCTAACATATTCCCACATATCGTAAGCAGTTTCACAGCTGTCTGCCGCAGCAAAGATGTCTCTTGGTAATCCTAGTTGGACAATGTGTATTGCCATGTCATCTGCTTCGATCTGCTTCTGATCCTCGTTAGTGTATTCTGATTCATTTTGATCACGAAAATATGGTAGGACGGGAGGTGTTGCATCAGGAATTCCAAGGTCTTGGACTTGTCGTGGCTTGAAGGGTACATACGTAATGGATTGAATCATGAGTTTTCCATTAGGTTTGGTTTTGATATAGCGCAGTATACGACTTGTCCATTGAAGATATCCACCTTTTTCCAGCATAGAAGGTCGGTTTTCAGCACTGGCTGCATGAATATCGTGATGAGTAGCTATTGATGAAGGTATATGTAATAGAGTTGATGTAGGATCGATTCAACGATAAAGGAGTTGTGTTTGATGAAGATTAAGCTCGGTTGTTATAGTGAAAATTTGGTCTGAAAACTTAAAAACCTCAATAAATTCTATTCGGAGCATTTTAGGACTCGAAGTTTGACCTGAATACACGTAAGTTTATTTGGCATGCCATTCTCCTCGTTCCCACGGTCGTTTTGATTGGTATAACGCTGAAAACGGAGTTACGGTTCAAAAGTTATGGTCGTTTGAAGTTTTGCTGAAAATCTTACTCGTAAACTTGTTCTTAGGCGTAAACTTTGGGTTCTTAGGCGTAAACTGTGTCCTTACGCGTAAGATTTGAATCTTATGCGTAAAAAATGTCCTTACGTGTAACAATTAACTCTTATGCGTAAACAATATCCTTACACGTAAGATTTTACTCTTAGGCGTAAAAAATATCTTTACTCGTAAGGTTTTACTCTTAGGCGTAAACAACAGTCTTACTCATAAGATTGAACCCTTAGGCGTAAAAACTATCTTACGCGTAAGAAAGAATCGTATCTTACTAACTTTTTCAAGCTAGTGATATTTCACAAGTCAAAGTATTCCACAAATTTATCCAAATGAGGGAAGTACTGAGTAATCGTTGTTGCACGAAGATTCTTCACTAATTGCTTATGCGTAAACCTTAGGCGTAAACTTCACGTCTTGCGCGTAAACCTTAAGCGTAAGAAAAGGGTTTTGACTTTTCTTATGCTTAAGAAGAGGGTTTTGACTTTCTTTTCACGCAACCTTTACGCGTAAACTACACAAATTTTTGCAAAACCCGATTTTTCACCCAAAAACACGATTCCAAATGATTTCTTTTGCACAAAATTCTTCTAAAACACTTAAGGATCAATAAAAACTACAACTTTAACCTTAAAAACA
This sequence comes from Chrysanthemum makinoi, assembly GCA_910596185.1. NCBI lineage: Eukaryota > Viridiplantae > Streptophyta > Magnoliopsida > Asterales > Asteraceae > Chrysanthemum > Chrysanthemum makinoi. The sequence continues at coordinate 228,076,730 of OU343220.1, forward strand.
CATAAAAATCAAATCTTTATGACAAAAGCTTACATTTTGAATGAAAAAACGCAACTTTTGTGTAAAGTTTCAACAAAAACGCAACACAAACACTCCTAAACCATTGTTAGGCGATTGATACCAATTGTAGGACCTTGTTATTATCAACCTTATCACGTTAAAAAGCTTATCACACGAATATAACACGTAACTATTAGGCGTAAAGATGAAGCATGAAAGGTGGTGACTTGATATATGTTGCGTATGTGTAGAGAGAAAGATAAGATGAAAAGAGAACTTGTATTGCAAAGAAAACACACACTTACACACTCAATCACACCTCTCAAATGACACATTTGAGGGGTATTTATATTCAAATACAAAATGCCCTAATGGGCTTGGCATAGGCTTCGTGTGGGGTCGGCATGTATTACAACTTAATAAAGGCTAGCTTAGCATAACTACTAACCATTTAGCTTAACCCAATCCACGCGCCCATTGACTATTCTAACCCATGTTACAAAGTTCCTAAACGTGAATGACCATCACTTCTATTAATTACTATTAACGCTAACACAAACCAGCAACTATCAACGGATTTGATTAGTCTTTACTAAAAGCCGTTTGCTTTTGGACTAGCCATGGTTTTCTACTACCTTTACCACAATCCATGAACTTGTGGGCTAGCCAACTCTTCATCAAACATAGACATGGTGAGCTGAATACCATATAATTTTTGGAAAATTGTCATCCATAAACGGATTTGACCTATCTTTACCAGAGCCGTTTGCTCATGGATTAGTCAGTCCTTATGTGGGTTAGACATGGTGGATTGATAACCATTTGTTGTGTTAGTGCAGAGCACCTTCACCAAGTGAAACCATCTCAAAAAACCATTTATATTTATCAACGTTTTAAAAATAAACTCAACAGCACTTAGAAAATTCTTTCAAACACTTTAAAATTTTGGAGCTTTTGATTCAATTAATTTCAAAAAGGTGATAACATGCATCATCTTTTCTTTCACCTAGCAACTTCTTGTCAAGCATTGCCCTGCAGATCCTATTTGGAAGTGGATATTCCACTTCCATTAGCATATAAACAATTAAAGTTTCTAATTTCAAACAGTGAACCTAACAAGTATTGAAATATCTCCATCTGGTCACTTGTTCTTGACTAGCCAGCTTCCACATCTCATCATCAGCATTAGGTCACTCAAACATAGTTTTCAAATCTCCCCAGAGGACCCTTTCATACCCTTCCTCAGGCCTCTTGTCACCATGCTTTTCCATCAGTAGCTGGTACATTGTCTTCAAATCATCCCTGGACAAATCACTTAACAAGGCAGGAAAATTTACATATATAGTGTCAGTGTAATTTTCCCTTACTATCTGGTAAGATCCTTTCTTTCCAGTTTTGATGATTTGAACCTTTGCAATCTTTGTAGGAAGTGCTGATCCTTTAAGAATGGAACCCATGGTGAACTCTTCAGATGAAGGTTCATCAAATTTGTCTTTCATGTAGGCTTCCACTTCCTCTTTAGGCTTCCACTTCCTCTTTAGCCCCAGTTTTATCTTTCTTCTTCCAATTCTTTGCAGTGGACTTCTTTCTTGTCCACTTCACAACAGGCTTTGAAACTTTAGCTTCCTCCTCTTTCTTCACAATCTTTGGCTTATCAGCAACTTCTTCTTTTGCAATCTTTTCACCCTCTGCAGCTTTTTTCTTCTTAGCTTCCTGATGTTGAATATTAAAACCCTTTCTTTTTAGCTTTGAAGCTTCAAGCTCTGAGTCCATTGGAGTAAATCCTTGAACTTGCTTAACCACCAGTTCAAACTCCTTCTTTAGTTCACCAGGTTTCAATTTCTTGAGCTGAACCATCTTCCAACTTGGGTTCCCTTGACTCTTAATATATTTCATCATATACTCCCTCTGCTCACCATTGGTCAGGGGTCTGTTCATCCTTTCCCTCTGTCTTTGCTCTCTGAGAAGCTTCTTATTCTTATGTACCAATTCTACCATCTTCTTGGCATAATATTCTGCTCGAATGTCAGCAAGAATATCTCTGTTGACTTCAAGTCTAGCTCTGATGGTGTCCCAATCTTCATTTTTGTAGAACTTAGCAGCTTCCAGAACTTCAGCTTGTCTTTTCTTTTGCTCTTCAGTTAGTTCCGGTGGGTTCTGTAAGCTCTTTGCAATAAGCTCATCATCTATTTTCTGTCTTGCAAGCTTAGTTGCTGCAGCTGCATCCTCTACTTAGATTCTAGCAATCTCAGCTATGCTAGCTTTTTATTCTCTAATCTGCCTTTTAGTCTTTTTGGGCTCTAAAGACTCTTCCATTATCCCTTTTCCTTCTCTCTAAGTGACAGATTCATCACCAGACTTAATTTGTTCACCATTATTAACTTCAACACTACCAGTATTAACCTCTGCACCAGTATTAACTTCTTCATCAAAAGCAGACTTAACATGATCACCAGACTTATCAATTTCACCAGAACTTGCAGCTTCTGTATCAATCTCCTTCTTAGCAGGCTTCTTTTGACTAAGATTCTTTACTAAAATTTCAGCTGCTTCCAATCCTTGAGGACTAATATGGGTGTCCTCAGAAGATTTCTCCCTTGCTGGTGCCTGAAAAGCTATTTCATCCTTCTGCAAATTCCTCCCCTATTTGGAAGAATTTTCTGCTTCATCCCCTTTTGAGTTAGAAATTTCAAATCCTTTTTGTCTGACTATCCCTTCCAACTTCTTAAACTTTTTCACCAACTTGATGACTGCATCTACCATGGTCTGTTTGGACTTCTTAAGTTCATTCTCCAATCCATCTATCCTGGTCAGCAATTGAGGAACCAAGTTGAGAAGATCATTCATGGACATAGAACTTGGTTCTGTAGTAGGAGTGGATGTTGAAGGCTGTGGCTGAGGAACCATTGGTGGTTCTTCCTCATGAACTGGAGGGGAAGGTGGTGGTGGTGGTGTTGGTGTTTTGTGTTCATACTCTGGTTCATCTGATTCTGATTGTGGTTGAGCCTGAGATGCAGATGTAGCAGAAATAGATGGAACTGGATCTGATGTACCTGCAATGTTAGTAGTACCAACATGCAACATAGCAGGAAAAAGTGGCCTGTGAACCCCTTCAAAACCCATTTTCATATTACCAAAAATCTTTTTAGTATAAGGGACACCAATATACTATTGGTTGCTTGTTGTTTCAACATTTAAAATCATTTTCAAAAACCTTAGGTACATCAAAAACTTTTTGTTATTTTTGGCATTTACAATCATGGCATAAAAAATCATTTTAGAAAAGTTGAAGATTCTGCCAGTGGAGAGACAGACCAAGGCATAAAAAATCCCATCCACCACTTTTAGAGCTCATAGAATGTAAGAGATGATGCAAAAGAAAACGCCATTGTGGTGTAAAAGTACTTTTCCAAAAAGTGAATGATCCATCAGTTGGATATCCAATATTTCCCAGTCCTTGAAAAAGTTCATCATTTGGAAACATGGAAATCCATGAGGCATCAATAAGTTGAAGCTTGCTTCTGACTGATTCCTCAGTGATTGAATACTCTAAGGTATCAATTATTGCAGTTAACTCTAGTTTCCCATCAGCAAGAGTTCTAGCAGTAGCAGTTTGCCAGAACTGTTTGACTAGGGAAACATGGATAGTGGGATTATGAGTTAGGGCATACCTTATGTGAGTACCCATCAGAAAATCCACTATCTGTTCAAAGTCGGTGCTTTCATTTGGCTTTTTGAGAAAACCCACTTGATTGTGCTTGTCTACGAACTTTAATTGAGCCATAATGTAAGTGAATTGGAAGTTCTGGTGGTGCGGCGCGCTTTAGGGTTAGTACTGGTAAGAAAACTTAATCGAAAGAAAAGATTTAAACTTTTAAAGATTGAGATAAAGTAAATAATGGATAAATGTGAAGTCTATAAATAAAAATTGTCTTCTGACCGCCTAGAAGTAGGTAACGGTACAAATTAAACAAGAAAATGGATTTTCCCTCGGCCAGCACTAACGATAATATTTTTAACACTACCAGAGTTAAAATATTCAACCAGTATTAACCATGACACACCAGACTTAACCATTTTTCACTTACAGTACAAATGGCACGACTTCCATCTTGCTTTCATCCATGCAATTCCTGGAAAATTAATTCAAATACCAAGAAATATACAATAGGTAGTTATTTAAACCAGAATTAACTCAAATTGTCTGCCAGAATTAATTCTTAGAACAACCAATTGTAAAGGAATTGTTTAAGCACATCAATAATATTGTAGCAAACACGGAAATCAAAGTTACTTCAAGGTGTTCTAAATTCACCAAATCAAGCTAACACATAGATGTTTATAACACATCTATTATGATTTAACTATCCATAGTGTAGCCTATGCAACCACCAAAGGTAACAAAACCTCCTTGGACTTCCTCAAACTCCTCCAAGTGATCTTTGTTACCAGTCATGTGCCAAGAGTATCCACTATCAACAATTCCTCTGCCTCCTAGCTTCTGGTGTGGATGTTCCTGCACATTAAAAAGAGAAATTAGTTTCTCTTGGGGACCAAGGCCTGTACAGGCTTGGTTCTGCCTTGTGGACCTTGAGAATTCCAAGTATAAACTGAAGATGGTCCACTATTACTCTTGGAGTATGTTTTGGTCTGTCTCCAAGTATAACCTGCTAAGGGCTTAACAACAGTCCCCCCATTTCCCTTTGCAGCATAAGATTTAAACATATGAGCTACATTATGAACTATGGGTCTCCTCACAGGTGAATGTGAACCATAATAAAGTCTTTGGTTGAATTGATTCACCTGTGGTTGTCTAAACTTGGGACTGGGTGAAGTACTGGTAGGTTCTGATTGTTTTAATTTAACATTCATATAACCAGAATTAACTCTGATTTGACCTGAATTAACACGAACAGTATTAACCCTAGACATGTTACCAGAATTAATATTTTGCCTACCAGAATTAATTGGTACACCAGTACCCACTTTTGGTCTAACAGAAGTAACAAATGAATTACCAGTATTAACAGGTACTGGTCTAGAAACAAATTGATTAGCATGATTAATTCTATTTGCATTATTCCACACTGGTCTAACTATACCATTACCAGTTTTTACAGCCATTTCCTTTCTAATCTCAGCCTCTTTAGCCATTCTTTTCTCATGATAATCATAGTTTCTTATTAAATGGCTTAGGATACCACACACAAAACAACTCTTCTTAGTGAAAGAGTATCCATTCCCAAATTCTCTCTGTATTAGCCCATTCTAGATCTTTCTATCTACTTTAGGTGTCTCATATTTAATCTGTTGCCTAGGAGTTTTTACATGTTGGACACAACTAGGTTTAACTATTTCTGGTTTAGACACAACGGTTTTAGCAAAAATGACAGACTCAGCTTGTTTTGGTTTGGGCACATAAGGCTTACTGATTAAAACTGGTTTGGAAATCTTTATGGGTTCAGATTTAAGCTCAAGAGAACATTCAGAGACATTCCCAATGGATCCTTCACTGTCATTAGATTGACAGGTAGAATACTCACTGGATTTGTCTTCTGAGACACTGGTTCCAGGACTCTTCCCAAAGGATCCTTCACTGTCATTGGATTGACAGGTAGAAAATTCAATGGAATAGTCTTGAGAAGCAAGTGTTTCAGGGTTTTTCCATTTGCTGTAATCAAGTAAAGACTCATCAAACTTTTGTTCAGGTTTAGGTGTGTAGTCTTCATTAAGTGGTGGTGGAACTCCTTTATAATTATCAGTTTTAACAAATCTATTATAAAGTGGTTTACCAATATAGTCTTCTTCTGAACTACCAAATATACCAGGTTTCATCTCTTCCTCATAACTCAAAACCTCACTATCTGATTTAATCTGATGACCTAAGCCCAATTTACAATTAGAGCTCATGCCAGAATTAATTAGCCTATGTAGATTCTTAGAAGACTCTCCCCAAGACCCAATAATTTTCTTTAACTCATCTCTTTCTTGTTGAGCTTTCATACCAATTCATCTATATTTCCTTAGCTTCTCATCCTTAGAAAAATTATCATTAGCTTGAAAAATTAGTTTTTCATTTAGTGATGAATTTTGTTTTTGAAGTTTTGAAATTTGTGCTTTTAAGGTTTTGACTGAATTGGTATAAGCTAGAATTTGTGCTTCTTGTTCTCTTAACTGAGTTAATTGCTCATCACTTTATGTTTTAAGTTAGTTATATGAATCAACACAGAGTTTGGAACATAGAGATACCTCATTGTTTGAGCCAATAGCCATGAAAGCAAAGTGATTGGTAGAATCCTCTTCAGCATGTTCTCCCCAATTGATAGCACCTCCATCCATGGTCAGCAGCCCAACCTTTTGACTCTCCTGCTTCTTAGCTTCCTTTGTTTGATAGGGAGATTCCTTCTTCTTCCTATCAGTTGCCACAAGAGATCTACATTCCTTGCAAATGACCAGGCTTATGACAGTTGTAGCACTCAATCTTCTTTTTATCAAAGCCAATAGGAGTCTTTGGATCATAACGAACTCTTCTACCATGTCTCTTAAAGAACATGTTCATCCTGATAGCAATCATAGCTATCTACTAATTTATATCCATCTCCTCAATATATGCATCATCAATCTGCTCCAGATCTTCATTGAGCAAATCCATCTCTTCTGATGATTTAGCAAAGAGAGAGAGAGTAGATAACCTCATCAGCAACTCCAACAGGTGCCCCTCTTTCTTTAGTGCTTAATGAAGAAGTACTATAACTACCACCAGACTTAACTTGGTAAGTACTACTTTTGCCATGTGAGACAAAAGCAACATTCTGAGAGCTAGAAGATGATGGTTTTGACACATTCTTGATTTCATGTTCAAAAAACCTTAGGTTGTTGTACAGATCATCAATTGACATGATGTCAATTTCAGGTTTGTTCCTTATGGTCATTGCCAGACTTGACCATTCTTGTGGCAAAGACCTAAGGAATTTGTAATTGGCATCTTCATCAGAAACACCAGCACCATGGGCCTACAATTGTGACAATAGTTGTTGAAACCTGTCATAGCCCTTCTCTAATCTTTCAGAGCTGGAAATAGTAAAGGCCTCAAAATGTTGTTTGTAGACAGCATTTTGCATCTTTTTGGAGTTAGCATTCCCTCTAAATCTTACTTTGATTGCCTCCCAAATCTCCTTTGCATCATCCATCCCATGAAAACGTCTGATATGTTCCTTGGGAAGTGCCATTAACAAGATGTTTTTGGCCTTTCTCTCCTTTTCCACAGCAAGAATTTCAGCAGCAGTAATAGGTGGCAATACAGTGTAAGTGCCATCTTTTCCTTTTGAAATCCTCTTTTTAGAGTTTCCTTTTTGTATCACCTTCCACACTTCATTATCAGTATATTCAACATAGTGCTCCATCTCCATAGCCTAGATGTCATATTCATCTTTCTTCAATGGTGGAAGCTTCATGATGGAGATGGTTGTGGTATTTGTGATTTGGAGTTGCTTGGGTTGAGAGTTGTCTGCTCCATCTTCATGGTTGGATTCTTCATCACTGGGGTGGTAAGAGAAGGTTTCAGTTGCTTTGTCAAACATGTTTGATGTTTTTTGGTTTGGAATGAGTGTTTGTGATTATGTATCTTCAATAACAGAGTCCTTCTATAGGCTCTGATACCACTTGTATGTCCAAAGTTATGGATCTAAGTAGCCTTTACATGACATATAGTAAACTTGAATAAATCCAAATTCACTATGTGAAGAACTCTTAACATATCCTTAATGTGCTAATGCGGAATCTTAACACAATAAGTATGAAGAACACAATTGTATACTAACTTTGTATTTTCTATTGATTGCTTTGATCAATGGTTAAGTCTTATGATTCATCAATTTATAATTTATATTTCTCATGCAACACAAATGGTTAGGTTTGTGTCCCCGGATCATTCCAAACGAATTATGAAAGGAGTATATAACTCTCGTCGCGATTACGGGTTTTTGAATGGGAAAAAAGGTGAAATGTTGGGTTTCTATGCTAAAAATGATAATCATAAACTAAAATCAACACAATAAGCATGTAAAACAATTAAACTAAGCAATTATAACCTAAAACGCAAAAGAAATTTAAAAACGAGCACGCTCGGGGAAAACCTGAGCCTAAAAGTGAAATTTAAGAAATAACGACCCTAGAAACGTAAAACTATTTTTCCTACGTGTAAAACAATAAAAGAAAATTTTGGAAAAAAGCGGAATATTTTTTTGACTTTTTATTTAATTTTTATGATTTAAAACTAAAAAGTAGAAAATAATTATTTAAAAATAGCAAAACTTTTTATAAAATTACCAAATTTTTCAGAAAATTACTTTATTTAATAGCAAAACTTTTTAAAAAATTACCAAATTTTTCAGAATTTTTTTTTAGAAAATTACTTTATTTACCAAACTTTCTATTAAGCTGGACAGCTTATTGCTCTTAAAATGGATTTAAGGGTTAAAAAGAAAGTTAATGCACTCTGATAGACAACGGACAAATTCCAAGTGAGCGTAGTGTGTGTTGTGTGAGAGTGTCAACCAGGTTCGACCCCTGGGTTGTGCACTTTTTAGAAATTTTTTTTCTTTTTAAAGCTTTGAACAATAAACTTATAAAAGCTTATGAAAAAAATAAAAATACTCAAAATCTATTTAAAAATAAGCCAGAAACAGTTAATTAAGCTAAACAAGAGCTTGTAAGATGAACTAGAGAACTAAACTTAATTGATGGGTACTAAGCTTAAACAAACTATATCTAAAAGCTAAATTAAGATGAGAAACTACTAAATGAATGTTTAATAAGCTAAAGAAACTAGGTTAAAGCAAAAAGAAGCAATCAATAAGCTATAAAAGACAAATAAGCACTTAATTCACCACTGTGCACAACACAGTCTATTTTGCTACTTTCAAGCTTGTCTAAAAGCTTATTACTTAAAGCTATAAGACCAAAACCAAATGAAATCTAAAGCCAGTAGTATTGAGAGTATATTTTGAGAAAATAAGACTTAGTGAAGCTTTTAAAAACTTGATATGAGCTTATGAAGTTGGCTTATGAGGGCAGATGTGGGACTGATGCATAGGGGACATAGGGCACAAACTACCTACTTTGATGCAACTTTTGACAAAGCAAATGATCTTGGAAATATGATTAGGCTCAAAACATATTGAGTTTGTAGTCCAATTATCCTTAAAAACCAGATTAAACACTATTTAAAAACAATTTGACCTTCCAAAAGGAACTCAGATCAGATGAACACAACAACTTGATGATGAACAAATTTGACTTTTTACAGAAACTTGAGAATTGACTTTGGTTAACTTTGAATGTTTCTAAATGACTAAATATAATATGATAAGCTAAATGATAACCTAACTATGCTATGTAAACTACTTTTGAAAATAAATAAGTGAGTATGCAAACTGATTCAACAGTGAGTATGCAGAAATTAGAATTAAAAGTGAATTTTGACTTTTTGACAAATGACTAATAAATTTTAGGCTATCACTAAGTTACTGATAACGCTACACGCATCGTTCGGGGTCAAGGAAACTTCCTTTTCTTCGAGCAAGTTTTATAACACCCTAGGCAGTGAACCTAATCGTTGTAGTGTAGTAATTAGGGTAAGCCACGGGTATTGATATCGTTCTCTAGGGGAATAGGAATGCTAGTGAGAAGTTACTACGCTAAGGTTGTGGTTGAGGAAGATTATTTTTTATCTTTTTTATATTTTTTAAGGAAAGGAAAGGTACTGAATCTCTGGGTTTGAATTTGGGGGTTGGTATTGCTACCGATTACTCTACTTATCTAATTATCTAATCTAAGGTGTATGTAGTCAATGTCTAATTAATGTGCTCAGATGATAGTTTAAAGATGTGTTTACTTAGGTTTTACTACTCCTTAATTATCTCCTATTGGTGGTTGAATTGTCACGTCCTTATTCCTAGTTGCGTTGTGTGTCTAAGGTTGTAGGGTATGCGTATGTTCGCTAACTCTTTGAACTTACCAAAGGGTCTCGTCTACAAAACCCACTAGGGATAATAAACTCCTACTCTAAGGCACTCTTTGGATGGTTTAGCTTACAACTACTCAAGGAGTCATATTCTAAGGTTCACAAAGATTTAATCAAGCATTAAGTACACAACGAATGACCTATCGCATTACTAGATCATTAATCAACTAAGATAAGAAACAACCAATCAATATTCAATAATTAAGTTTCATATTCCCTAAGCAAATACACAAATAAATTAGCCGGATATGGAAAACATGCAAGCATACACACAAATAATCAAAGACATGATTGTATTAATGAAGTAAAACACTTATCTTGGTTTAAGATAGGTTTTGGAACCCAAAAATACCGTATACAAGATGCCTTGGTTCGGTTTAGGTTTTTACTCCAAAAGACTACACACTAATACTGAAAATTCGGATTCTATATATAATATTACACATGCGACGGCGTCACTTTATGTTTTGTGACGCCGTCGTGTCGCCATCATTAGGGTTTCGTCTTGGCCACGTTAGACTTGCGACGGCGTCACCTTATGCTTGTGACGCCGTCCTCTTCAGCTTCTGACGCCGTCTGGATTACATCTAGGCCGTCTGAGTTGCGACGGCCTACTAAAATTAAGATGAGAAACTACTAAATGAATGTTTAATAAGCTAAAGAGACTAGGTTAAAGCAAAAAGAAGCAATCAATAAGCTATAAAAGACAAATAAGCACTTAATTCACCACTGTGCACAACACAGTCTATTTTGCTACTTTCAAGCTTGTCTAAAAGCTTATTACTTAAAGCTATAAGACCAAAACCAAATGAAATCTAAAGCCAGTAGTATTGAGAGTATATTTTGAGAAAATAAGACTTAGTGAAGCTTTTAAAAACTTGATATGAGCTTATGAAGTTGGCTTATGAGGGCAGATGTGGGACTGATGCATAGGGGACATAGGGCACAAACTACCTACTTTGATGCAACTTTTGACAAAGCAAATGATCTTGGAAATATGATTAGGCTCAAAACATATTGAGTTTGTAGTCCAATTATCCTTAAAAACCAGATTAAACACTATTTAAAAACAATTTGACCTTCCAAAAGGAACTCAGATCAGATGAACACAACAACTTGATGATGAACAAATTTGACTTTTTACAGAAACTTGAGAATTGACTTTGGTTAACTTTGAATGTTTCTAAATGACTAAATATAATATGATAAGCTAAATGATAACCTAACTATGCTATGTAAACTACTTTTGAAAAAATAAATAAGGAAAGTATGTAAACCGATTAAATGAGTATGCAGAAATTAGAATTAAAAGTGAATTTTGACTTTTTGACAAATGACTAATAAATTTTAGGCTATAACTAAGTTACTGATAACGCTACACGCATCGTTCGGGGTCAAGGAAACTTCCTTTTCTTCGAGCAAGTTTTATAACACCTTAGGCAGTGAACCTAAGTGTAGTAGTAATTGTGCCACGGGTATTGATATCGTTCTCTAGGGGAATAGGAATGCTAGTGAGAAGTTACTACGCTAAGGTTGGGGAGGAAGATTATTTTTTTATCTTTTATATTTTTTAAGGAAAGAAAGGTAACGAATCTGGGGTTTGAATTTGGGGGGGGGGGGGTTGGTATTGCTACCGATTACTCTACTTATCTAATTATCTAATCTAAGGTGTATGTAGTCTATGTCTAATTAATGTGTGCTCGTATGATAGTTTAAAGATGTGTTTACTTAGGTTTTACTACTCCTTAAATATCTCCTATTGGTGGTTGGAATTGTCCGTCCCTATTCCTAGTCGTTAAGTGTGTCTAAGGTTGTAGGGTATGCGTATGTTCCCTAACTCTTTGAACTTACCAAAGGGTCTCGCCTACAAAACCCACTAGGGATAATAAACTCTTACTCTAAGGCACTCTTGGATGGTTTAGCTTACAACTACTCAAGGAGTCATATTCTAAGGTTCACAAAGATTTAATCAAGCATTAAGTACACAACGAATGACCTATCGCATTACTAGATCATTAATCAACTAAGATAAGAAACAACCAATCAATATTCAATAATTAAGTTTCATATTCCCTAAGCAAATACACAAATAAATTAGCCGGATATGGAAAACATGCAAGCATACACACAAATAATCAAAGACATGATTGTATTAATGAAGTAAAACACTTATCTTGGTGTAAGATAGGGTTTGAACCCAAAAATACCGTATGTACAAGACAGCCTTGGTTCGGTTTAGGTTTTACCCAAAAGACTACACACTATCAAAATTGATTCTATATATATTATTACACATGCGACTGGCGTCACTTTATGTTTTGTGGACGCCGCATTGTCGCCGTCATTAGGTTTCGTCTTGGCCACGTTAGACTTGCGACGGTTTTGCCACCTTATGCTTGTGACGCCGCCCCCTTCAGCCTCGCCGTTGGATTACATCTAGGCCCGAGTCTGCGACGCCTACTCTTTTATAACTTGATGTCACATTTTGAAATTGGGAGTTTTGGCTTCGTCCCGTAACAAAGATCCTCCGACGGCCGCAGACTTAACACCCGGACGCCGTTACCTTATGTTTTCAGCAGCTTTGAGTGTCTCGATTCTGACTTTGGCCATTTTCTTCAAGATAATCGCGCCTTTTCGTCCAAATAAGTGCCATTCCAGCATTTTGCCTTCAAGAGACCTAAAAGTGAAAAGGAACGATATTAAGCAATAACGGATACCAAAGTGATCAAATAAGGGCTTAAACGACCCCTCAAAAAGGTACCTTATAAAACCTTATCAAATATCCCTACACTTGGTATTTGCTTGTCCTCAAGCAAATGTGCTTATAGCCAATTAATTTATGTTGGGGTCATGAAGCATTGGTTCAAACGGTCCACAACATATATAAGCCCTCAAGAAGTCATAACAAGCACGGAAATTACATACTAGCACCTCACATGGGGTGTTTGGATACTCACATCTCTCTCCGGTGTATATGAAATATAACAAATTGGAAATGGAAGATAAACACTCATTAACCGGTCCTAGTACATAGATTACCATAGGCTTGAGAATATATCAAACCTCCATTGCTTTGGCGTAAGCACCTAGGAAAGACTATCAAAGAGGTCTTTAAAGGGTTGTAACGTTAGGCTTACGGTAGGGAAACAAAGGGTTTGGGGGGATAGGCTTTTTAGTGGTGGCAAGTAAAAAATCTCTATGTTACAAGCATACGAAGAATGGCATTGCTAAGCCAAGACTCGATACTCTAAACTCTAGCTAACTGAAATAAACAAACATAAATTTAAATGATAGATGTAGGATGGTAGCCCGTTTTTTTTTTTTTTACACTCTATTTTTTTTTTTTCTTTTTCTATTTTTTTCATTTTTTTTTGTTTTTGTTTTTTTTTTTTTTTTCATACACTTTTACTCTACCATCCTCTACGGTAACATCAAAGTGATAGGGATTTATAGGCACATCCCTACACTTGAGTTTTATTACTCTAACACTAATTTGACCCGAATTGAAAAGATCAAAACACTTGGGTACATTATTATGCAAACAAAGGGAATTTGAATTTAACGCTCCCTTTCCGTCATTTCATAAACTTTAACTTTTCCCATGAATCCCAATCGTCCCAAAACTGTATACAAAGGATATGACTCGACTTAGCAACTCATGCAAGCAACCAGATAATTGAACTAAGGGTTTAAGGTGATAACAATGTGGGATATTGGATTTCACAAACACTCTAAACCATGATCAAAGTAGGCGTATAAGAATGTTAGAGAGAGAGAGTTCTAGTGAGAGAAAGGAAGAGAGTTGGGAACTATAGTGAGAGAAAAGAAAATATTATTATGAGCTCCAAGTCTCTACCTCGAGGTAGAGAGTATTTATAGTCTTACAAAACGCCACCACAAGGTCGTGGATCGCATACAAGTGGGTAAAGACCTCGTCCGTCCTCCGCCTGTTACTTAACAAAATACTACTTAACATAAAATAACTATGACTACGAGCTCTAACGACACATATAGTGAGAGGTGACCGACTCTTTAATACCCGGAATTTCTAATTCTAACAATCTCCCTAGGGAGGTCACCTCAAACATATACTAAAATTACATTGAATACAAACAGATATGACATTAACAATTGTTCTTGCATTCTTGATGTAGTACTTTGCTCCGAGGCTCGTAGTTATTGATTCTTCTCATTGCATGTTAGGGTTACTCTAGAAGGAGGTCTTTACGATCCACGTGATAATAAATTTGAGCAAGCTTTTGAGATCATCACACAAAAATCTCGGAGACATTCATTGTGGTGTTGGTTCTATGTGATGTTGTGACATTCGGACCGACATGCTCACATTATGGATCATGATATCTTCTCATCGAAAGTTAGCGGAAGCTTTAGTTGATTCATGATATTGCGCAGCTGCAGCGTAGAAGCATGGAGTGAAAATATCCGAGTCATTGATGCACTAATCATGATTTCTTTTGAGATGAATGTGTTAGGTGAGCATGCGGCTATGGATTTGACCGCTTCATTCTCGATCGGTACGCAACGCTTCTGTACCGCATAAGGACACGTTAGCAATTAAAGCGCACTCAAAGTGTCTTTGATCACTTTCGGCGAATTGAGGTATACGCCCACGGTTCTCGCTGATTAGTACAAGCACGCCGTGATCGCGTATAATTCGAAGAATTTCCTTGACAGGTTTCGCAATGCTCTAGTCGTTTCAAACCGAACGTCTCAAAGAAGACAACACGGAGTGAGTGAACCAAATAATTTATCGCCCATCGATTGATGAAAAGAGATTTGAAAACAATCGTGTATTGCTCAATAGAAATTGTTTTTGCAATATAACGAAGGTTTTAATGAAAATCAATTATCAATCATAAAACACCTTTTGATTTTGAAAAATTAGTACACGCCGACATGCTAATGAAAAGAGTTTTAAATCACAAAGACTGGTTTTCAAAGGTATCCGCCAATCCATAACTGAACTGGGGATTGATTCAAAAGATTGAATCGCCTCATTGTTTCTCGCTTGTCACATGGTTGATCAAGATAATAGATCTCACATGCCACCTACCGGAGCTTGTTAGATGTTGGCTCCGTAAGGCTTTCCATCTTCACAAAGGAATATGTAAACACATCACTCGATGTTCGGCAATACCACAAGGATAATGCGTAGGACTCATAAGATATAATCTCTCTTTCCACATTGTGTGAAAAGAGAGTCTTCATTGAAAGTGTCCTAATGAGATTTATTGATGATCTCGTGGCACTAGACTCAATTTGTGCATATTTGGATCCTATATCGGAGACTAGGGAGAGGTCTCCTCCTTCAATATCAACAATCTCTAAGAGAAAGTCGATAGATAATGTCGGTTCCCCGTGAGAATGAAACAAGTCCTTTTAAGAGGAACTTGAGTGGTTAAGAAAGTTGAAGTGCAAAGGCGTCACTGGGTCCATGACGTCTTGTCTTCAATACCGATGTTACCATCCGTAGCATATGAATTAAACCCGGTTTCTGCCCTAAGGTTGACTAAATGGAGGGCTATTTGTTTTCACCCTTTTCTCATTCAATTCTTTTTAATTCTTCAATTCCTTCAAGCTACGAGACTTCATAGCTAGAACCTTGTTGGGTTTATTCCAAGATTACTAGCTTCTCAGTCCAAGCACTCTTCCCATATCTCACTTTTCTCCTTTTATCATCATACCTAAGAACTCTACACTAACTAGTGGATAGTCCATTGGTAGATCCCTCCGATTCAAGCGGATCATGGAACACATACCTAACCTTATCGTCCTTATATCACCATACATAATGTAAAGTTGGTCGGTCTTTTGGTATTGTTCATCTGCCATAGGAACCAATTGAAAATAATTTGAAAATCAATCCAGATACTTATGATATTTTATCAAAGCATTTTGTACCTGAATTGTTTTGATATTTTTAGAATAAGTGCTCCCCCTCAACATGTGCATCAAATGTTTGTAATCGTTTTGCACACAGGAGAGAGGAAGAAATTACTTTGATTACCATTTTTCTAAAAGATATCAACATCACTTCCCTAACCAAGACAAGTAGATAAAGCATTTTTGGGAAGGATGATGTTTTCATAAGTTTTGCTTCCCCTCAATATGTGCCTCAAGATTTGAAAAGAGTTTTGCACATACTGAGAGGAACCGCACATTGAGATAAGTGATCACGTTTCAAATCATAGGTTTAAGATAGATGCTCCCCCTCAACATGTGCATGGAAAATTTGAAATCGTTTGTCACATGTGCGAAGAAGAGCATGTACATCCTTATAAAACCATTTACCGAATTATCAATTTAAATCCAATTAAAATCACATATTCTCCCCCGATCACAATTTTTAAATCATTTGAGATTTGTGATCTCTTATAGATTTAAATTGATTTTGAAAGCTTTTAAGGAGAATTGTGACTTGATTATGAAAGCGTTTTAACCGATAAGGATCGGATGTTAAGACTTTAAACTCCATTGATAAAACATGCATGTATATCTTTTGAAAACAATTGAATGCCAAATAACTTTTAATTTAATTGAAATCATTCTCCCCCTCAATCAATGACATAGGTTGTTGATTGAGAGATTGATCTTTGGACAAATAAGTCCAGATGATTATCAAAAATAGAGACTGAGTTATTTTTCAAAGCGGTTAGTTTTCAGATAAATTTTTATAGAATCGAGTATGGAATTTGGTTGATAAGAAGGCTTTGATGAACGTTCAAACAAATTCTCAAATCTTGAAAAACATGAAAAAGCATGGCTGTTTCTTTCTTTGAAAAATTGCGTTACTCTGACAATAAGCCATTATTTTCTTTCTCTCAATTTTTTTTTTTTTTTTTTTTTTTTTGAAATTTGAACAACATCTAAAGTCCCGTGTCATTCTTTGAATGACAGCACAAAGACCGTAGATATTATCGAATCGAGAAAAAACAAAAAACAATATATATATATATATATATATATATATATATATATATATATATATATATATATATATATATATATATATATATATATATTTTTTTTTTTTTTCAAGTTTTTCAAATTTTTTATGGATTTTTGAAAATATTATATTTTTCTATTTGATTTTCGAATAGATATATACATGATATAGATGACGATAGACCTTTACTCCTCGCCTTCCTCCCAAGACGTTTGAGTTTCGGTTGAAGGCTTTTTCATCTACAGTCGTGGAAGAATAAACTCAAAGCGTTCTCTCGGAAGAGCTTTGGTGAAGATGTTCGCTAACCGATATTCGCACCTCACAAAATAGAGTTCCACCACACCTTTTTCCACTTGTTCCCTGATGAAATGATGTCCAATGTCGATATGCTTTGCTCTTGAGTGTTGAACGTTGTTGCATGATAGAGCAATATCACTTTTATTATCACAAAGAGAGGGATTTTGTTGAATTCAAAGCCATAGTCGGATAATTGAGATCTCATCCATAAGATTTGAGCACAACAAGATGACATGGCTATGTATTCACCTCTGTAGAGGAAATAGAAGTACTCATTTGCTTCTTTGACCGGCTCACTAGCTTATCACCCAAAAGCGAGCACCTCCGGAGCGTGCCGACATGTATCTTGACAACCTGCATGATCAAGATCCGCATAGGCGTTCAGGAGTGATATTTGTCTTTCGGTACCATAGTCCCATATTGATGGTTCCTTGGAGATACCGAAAGACCCGCTAATGACTTCAAGGTGCTTTTAGTAGGCTTAGCACCGGTATCTAGCACACATGCAAACAGAGAACAAGATGTCCGGTCCTAGGGTGAGGTACATCGAGGATCCAATCATGCTTCGATATTTTGTTTGGTCTACCATGATTCCCGAGTGGTCCTCATCTAGTTTGGTTCGATCAATCATGGGGGTGTCAACAGGTCACTTGAATCAAATCCAAATTTCTTTAAGATCTCAATTGCATATTTAGATTGATTTATGAAAATGCCTCCGGGACTTTGTGAAATTTGTAATCCCAAGAAAATGACATTTGTCCCATCATTGACATTTGAAATTTTGAACTCATTTCATTAGGAAAACGATCACATTCCATTGGATCAGTCGAGGCAAAAATAATATCATCAACATAAATTTGAACAGGAATTAAATGTTTGCCGACTTCGGTGAACAATGTTGGATCAACTTCTCCTTTTCTAAATCCGGTTGATAGAAGAAACTTTGACAGTGTATCATACCATGCCCTTGGAGCTTGCTTTAAACCGTAGAGGGCCTTCTTCAAACGATAAACGTGAGTAGGATGCTCGTGATTTACAAATCTGATGAGTGTGTAAATACTCATCATTTTTGGTTAAATCTGAACTGCAAAACGTTTAAAAATGCTCAGAAATGCATCAAAATACTGAAAATATTCCAAAATTGCATTTTATATGTTTCAGATGCAAAATGTTCAAAATTAGATGAAAAATGAGCAAAGTTTGCATAATTGGCGCTTGACCTCCGAAGTTTCTAAAATTGTCAAAAATAGTCCCTGAGTCCTAATTTCAAAAGAAAAATCACCAAAGGTCCTTTTAAAATCATAAGTTGTCAAAATTAGTCCTTTGGTGAAAAATATCAAAAGTTTTGAGAAATTACAAAATTGGTCCTTCAAGTTTCAAATTTGGCAAAAATGGCCCTTGGAAAAATGGAAAATGTCAAGTTTAGTCCTTGTACTATGGAAACTTGTCAATTGTGGTCCCTTGAAACAAATTTGCAAATTGGCAAAGATTGGTCCTTGCATTTTCAGAAATTACAACAAAGGTCCTTGTGATTTAAACCTTTAAACAACCATTTGGACCCTATCACAAACCCATATGACCCTACCAACCCAAGTGACCCCCTGTCATTATGAATTTTGGACCCCCTTCATAATATATTAAGCTAGTCAAACACCGGTCAAACAAACACACCCCATGCATCTCCTTTCCCCATTTCTCCTGCCTCAATGCGCAACCGCTCCAACCATTCCAACCACCAGCCTCCCTCTCACCTCTCCTTGTTCCCCCCACCTCCACCAAACTCCAAATGCAATTAATGCCTCTCCCCCATTTCACTCAACTCTCCAACTGATAAAACAGATTTGCGCCAAAATCCATTCAAAGGCCAGGATCACTTTTAGCCATCCAATGGCTATCATTTCAAGTGGAATTCATCGAGACAGAGAGAGAAAGAGTTTGGATATAAAAAGGAAGCAAGAGAAGAAGCAAAAAAGGAGACTACTAGTTTTAATTTTTCACTAATGTCGCTTTAGCTTAAAAAGATTTAGTTAAGTTTAATATCTGTAATGTTTTGTTGTTTTGTATCAAACTCAAGTTAAACTATCTATATAATCTACTTTAAGCTTCAGTTCCAAAGTTTTATCTCAAATTCATATTTTGTGTTAACTGTTGAAAACTTCCATCTCAAAATCTTGTATACAAGCTCTCATTAGCTTATTTTTAAGCTTAAACATGTTTATATTAGCTTATGGTAGCTTGTTATAAGCTTGTACTCAAGTTTTAAGCTGCATTGGATATTGGCTAATAAAAGTCAAAACGGGGCAAAAATGGCAATGGAAATGGAAATGGGTGATGCAGAGGTAGATTTGGGGTGATTTAGCACTCATTGGGTTGGTTTTGGATAGGTTAGTGGTACTTTGGTTCATTGTTTCAAGCCATAGTGGCTAGGACCCTTTGTAAGTAAATTTCAAGTTTCTTTGCATTATCTTAATTTGTAGTTAAAACTGGTTCTATTCTGTTTAAAAAGATGTATTTAGGATATATAGATGTAGCTTGATCATTAATTCAAGTATGCTCAGTAGTTGTCGCACTTAAATTGCAAAAAAACAGCTTAAATAAAGGTGTGTTTGGATCAGTTTAAATCTGTGTTCGTGGCTTGTTCGCTGTTTAGCTCTTGTTGTTTTAAGTTTACTTAGCTCTAAATACTTCATATATGTCTTACTTGTGTGTACTGTAATCCACCAAAGTCAAAATCCATATCATTTGCCTTTAACAGGTTCACTGTTGGATTTTTGAAAAGTAAATCAATTTGTTTTGTGTTTAAAAGTCATAAACATAGCTTGCAAAGATCTTCATTTAATCACTTAACATCATTTTCAGTTGAGAAATTAAGATCAAACTTCATAAAAGTCAACTACACTCAACTGCTTCAAAAGTCAAATTGGCAAAAATCAGTTTTGAGCCTATATGGAAGGAATTTTCATGGCTCATCCGACCAAATTCTGAGAATTGTTGTTTTAAAACTTAAGTGGTCTCATTTCTTATAGTCATTTTGTAGAATTTTACGCATTTTTTAAAAGCTTCAAACAAGCTTCTCTTTTAAGCTCTAGTTGCCTGCTCCATAAACTCGCTTAAGTTAGTTTTTCTCGCTTTTGTCCGGGGTTGCACAGAGTTCATTAGAGCTTATCCAAGCTTGGTTTTTGGTTTAAACATAGTCACCCAGGTCTAGTGTAGGTTCCAAGTTTTTGTTTTAGATTTCTAGCTTATTTGAGTGTATATTTTGTGACCTGCAGTAGCTACCCTAAACCTGTTGTTGCACTTGAAACTCAAATACATCAAATCTGTAAATGGAGATTTAGAGGTTAAAAGCGCTTAAGATCATTGCATTTAAGTACTTGTAGCCTATTTTAGCTTCTCAGAAACAAGGTTGGTGCTTGTTGATCTTCTTTTGGCTTATTCAAGTGCTTATTTATAAGCACTTATCATAGCAGTTGCATAATTCTCCATATAAGCACTTGTTTTTCCATTTTTCCTAGATTCAGTACATTATTTTAAGCTTATCTTGAATTTTTCAGATTTTTCTAAGTTTGTTTGCTATTTTTCTGCATTTAAATCTATTTTTAGATCTTTTTAATTAGCTTTTAATACAAATAATTCAGAAAAGTCTCAAAAAAATAATTTTTCATTTTTCTTAAGTTTAGATAAATATAAAAAGACAAAAAATATTTTTCTAGATTTTTCTTAGTTAAATTTGTATTTTTAAGCCATTTAATTATTTTTAATAGTTTTTAATTCCTAGAAAATAGAAAAATATCTTGAAAAAATACAAAATAGTTTTGAAAATTCTATTTTGATATTTTAGATTTTTCTAAGTCTTAATTTTATTTTTCTAGCTTTATTTCCTAAATTCTTGTATTTTAGGCTATTATTAAATAGTTAAAATTAGTTTTTAATTAATAATAATTAATTAAATAGTTGTAAAATTAATTTTCTTTTTCTATATATTTTCTTTTATCATTAGGTTTGTAAAAATATCTTTTTCACATTTTTAGGGTTAATATTGCTTTAGTTTCACATTTTTATTTGTATGTCGCGTAGTTTTTAATTTCAGTTTTATAAAAAACATAAAAACAAAAACATCATTTTGCAAATAGTGATAGCGTTTATTTAATATTTTTTATCTTTTTGATTTTCCTTTAATTTGCATTTAAGCCCCTATTATTTGTTGGCTTTTTCTGTAGTTATAATCCTATTCAAATCCCTTTTTCGTTCAAATTTCTCGATCACTTTATCGCTTGATAATCCATTGTATAGCTCATTGGGACATAACGACTCCGTGGAGACCCTATACTCCTCGATCTTCATTGCATTCGCTTGAGCCGCTTTTAAGTTTCTTACGTTGGCCATTCACAAGTGTCACATGGTGAGAAAACTTGACGGTTTTGCATGCATAAAACACAAAAATATTTTTCTTTTGTTTCTATATATGTATCAAAAATAAAAATACAAAAAGATTTGTCGTTTTCTTTAATAATAACAACATAAAAGATTACAACCGCAAACCAAGGCGTTGCACTACCTAACTGGGGTGCGACCATAATAAGTTCCCGAACTAAAGATTTAAAACTTGCCTTTGTGTCCTTGTGATTGGTGTACCTTTTTCAAAGAAGCCATTCACATTGTGATTATTGGTTAAGTTCATCAAGTTGTTTTGCCTCGAGTTTGTTTTAATTGATTTTGTTGGTATATCTACTTGTCGAACCGTAAAACCCATAAAGATTCTTTCTCACCCCATTTTATAAAACATCTTCATAATTCCTTCTTTCCTTAACTCAGGTCTTAGAGTTAACTCTAGTGTACGCGCGACTCGCTTTCTAGATCTGTGAGCCCATTTCGTGAGCTTGTCAAGATTCCAAGAAGCGTGTCCGTACTTTCTCGCTCCATCACGGACTGAGATCCGGACCGCCACACTACTCGCTACATGGCGGAGAACGCCTATGTGTGAGCTTCTACGAGCAACCCATCGACGGTATGGAGATGCTATCGCTTGTACCACATGCATCGCGTCGAAAATTTTGAACTCAAGACCGGGTACATCAATCTTGTAACCTCAACCAATTCTACGGCTGGATGGATGATCCTCATGCTCATATTCGATGGTTTAACAAGATTGCATCTACCATCAAGTATAAGAATATCCCTATCTTTGCTGCAGCTTCTTCTGCCTCTTTATTTTCGAGGGGCAAGCCGGCTTGAAAATGAAAACCCCCGGCCATTGAGACATGGGAAGACTGGTGAAGAAATTTTGAATGAATTCTATCCACCTTCCAAAACCACGGTCTAAAAAATGAAATCAAGTTACTCAAAAGTTTGATGAATCCTTCAGTGAATCGTGGGATCGTTTTAAATTGCCATAAATGTCCTCACCACGGTTTCTCCGTTGATGCAACTCGATACTTTCTCTAAATGGAGTGAGTCAATGATCAAGATTCTCTCAATTCCTCCGCTGGAGGAAATTTCTTGAGCAAAACTGTCAAAGAAGCTTTAGCGATCATCGAAAACAAATCAAAAGTCCTTGCTGCACGAAGCAAGCGGTTGTTTCCCAAGTCGTGTTGGTCCTTCTTCTTCTTCATGCGTGAGTCAATCTAGCACCGATGCTAAGATTGACAAACTCACGGAAGCTATCCAAGCTTTGGTTCTCTCCAACCAAAAAAAAGTCTCTTTTCCACAAACTTCACCTCCTGCTGAAGTTAAGAAAGTGGAAGTCTGTGTTACTTGTGGTGGCCCCATGCTTACTACAATTGTATGGCCACCGACGGTAACCCTTTTGAAGCAAATCTTTGTGGCGGGTTTTCTAATCAAGGAGGCAACCAATATCGTGCTCCTATAGACCGAACCACGAGTCTAACCACTACCACGGACCTCGGTTTCAACCAAAACGTAATCAAAATCAGAATAGACCAAACCAAGGTTTTCAAAACCAAGGTAATTTGATCCAAACAACGGTTTTCAAAATCAAAATCAAAACTTCCAACACCAAGGAAATTTCAATAGAAACAGTCGAGGAAATTTCAACCAAGGGTATTTTCATGGCAATAATCAAGGAAATTTTCAAAATCAAGGCCCCAATCCAAACAATAGAGGCGAGAATTTTCCTGCAAAATCAAGCCATTGTTCCAAGCTGGACCATCATCGATGAGTTGTTGAAACAATTCATGAAATCCCAAGAGGAAATGATCGGTTGTTGGTTAGCAGATGTTGTTGACATTAAAGTCTTTAAATGATCGACCCTGGGCTCGGTACTTTACCTAGCAACACGATCTCTAATCCGGGATGCAAAAGCGTCACAACCCGAAATGGCTTCTTATGATGGGCCGCTATTCCTACTACCTCTTCTTCTTCTCTCCCGAAGGTAGTGGAAAGTGAACTTGAGGCGACAAAGGACAAGGAACTTCCTACTAATAACGGAAGTACCAGCAATGTCATCCTCGGGTTGTCCCCAAACCCAATACCACAGAGTTGTTTTTGAACCTCCGGTTGGTAACCCCAATCAAAACTTCTATTCCTTACCCTCACGTTTTACATGAGCAAAAGCTCGCGAGCTAGTCATCAAATGGAAAAATTCTTTCAAATTTTCCAAGAACTTCATTTTGACATAAGCTTTGCGGATGCCATCATGTTGATGCCCAAGTTTGCATCTACTCTTAAGCACATGTTGAGCAACAAGGAAAATTTGTTTGAAATGGCTAAGACTCCTTTGAATGAAAATTGCTCAGCGGTCTTGTTAAAAGCTTCTGAGAATTTGCGGGAGATCGAAAAATTTCTTCTTCCTTGTGTTTTCACCGGGATGATTGAATGCTTTGCCCTTGCGATCTTGGTGCAAGCATCAATCGATGCCTTATTCATATGGAAGCTTTCTCTTAGGAACTCATTCCTGCATGACTCTTGAGCTTGCAGATCGTTCTATATCGCGTCCTCTTGGCATCGTCGAGGATGTATTTGTGAAAGCAGGAAAGTTCCATTTTCCGTGATTTGTGGTTGTTGATTTCGATGCGATCACCGGGTTCCTCTCATTGTTGGACGAGGATTCCTAAGAACGGGCCGTGCTCTTATTGATGTATTTGAGCAAGAAATCACTTTACGTGTGGGTAATGAAGCTGTTACCTTTAACCTCGATCAAACTTCGAGATACTCCTCAAATTATGATCTGAATCGCTTAATCGAGTCGATTTATTGATATTGCTTGAAGAGAGTACTCTCAAGAGTTTCTTGGTTATCTCATAATAATTGTAAGGTGGGGATTCTACCACATCTTCTCAACCTATCATTGCCGACTCTTCCCTCTCACCAGTTTGAGGGATGTGACTTCCTACGGAAGAGATCGATGAATTTCTACTCTTGATGAATCGATTCCGCTTGGAATTGATGGTGTGTTTGATTAGGAGGGGATATTCTTTTATCTTGAGCAATTGCTTAATGAAGATCCATTACCTTCACTCCCTCGAAAGAGATCACAGTGAAATCAAATCAGTACAAACTTCTCTTGATGAATTTCGAGTTGAACTTAAGGACCTACCTCCTCATCTCGAATATGCATTCTTGGAGGGTGATGATAAATTACCCGTCATAATTGCTAAAGACTTGACTAGGAGGAGAAAGCTGCTCTCATAAAGGTCTTGAAGTCACATAAGCAAGCAATTGCTTGGAAACTCTCTGACATTAAGGGTATCAACCACAGTTTTGTACCCACAAAATCTTAATGGAGGATGACTTCAAACCAGGCAGTCCAACATCGAGAGAGAGGGTGAATCCTAAAGATTCATGAGGTTATCAAACAGAGGTTCTCAAACTTCTTGATGCGGTTTAATTTACCGATCTCTGATAGTCCTTGGGTTAGCAATTCATTGCGTTCCAAAAAGGGTGGCATTATTCTTGTTGTCAAAGAGAAACGAGTTGATTCCAACTCGATTGGTTCGCAGGATGGCGTGTGTGTATTGACTATCGCAGATTAAACGAAGCCACCCGTAAAGACCATTTTCTTCTACCCTTCATGGACCAAATGCTTGAGAGATTAGCGAGGGGACGAGTACTATTGTTTCCTGATGGTTTCTCGGGTTACTTCAGATCCCCATTGATCCGGCCGGATCAAGAAAAGACCACATTCACCGCCCATACGGGACATTTGCCTCTGAGGCGTATGCCTTTTGGCTTATGTAATGCTATAACGCATTCCAAAGATGTATGATGGCAATTTTCCACGACATGATCGGGGAAACTATGGAGGTGTTTATGGATGACTTCTCGGTCATTGGGGACTCATTTCAAACATGTCTCTCCCTTTTAGACAAAATGCTAAAGCGGTTGTGAAGACACCAATCTATGTCTAAATTGGGAGAAGAGCCACTTTATGGTCAAAGAAGGCATAGTCCTTGGCCATAAGATTTCCAAGAATGGGATTGAGGTAGATAGAGCCAAAGTTGATGTTATTGCTAAACTACCTCATCCTACTACCGTCAAAGGTATTAGGAGTTTTTTAGGTCATGCCGGGTTTTATCGAAGATTCATTCAAGATTTCTCTAAAATCGCTCGGCCTATGACCCATCTTCTCGAAAAAGATTCTCCTTTTATCTTCTCTACAGTGCATCGAAGCTTTTGAAACATTGAAGAAAAAGCTTACGGGAAGCATTCTAGTTGCCCCGACGGGATTTACCCTTCGAGCTCATGTGCGTGCAAGTGATTTTGCTATAGTGCAGTCTTGGGACAACGCAAAACCAAGCATTTTCGGCCGATCCACTACGCAAGCAAAACTATGATCGAGCTCAAACCCATTACACCACTCTGAGAAAAAGAATTATTAGTTGTGGTGTATGCGTTTGAAAAGTTTCGGCCATACCTTATCTTGACCAAATGCGTGGTGTATACGGATCACTCGGCTCTCAAATATCTCTTTGCAAAACAAGATGCAAAGGCGAGATTGCTCCGTTGGGTTCTCCTCCTACAAGAATTTGATATCATTATTCGGTGATAAAAGGAGCTGAGAACGGGCTGCGATCATCTGTGATTAGAAAGAACCCTCACCAGGATGTGTTTGAAAAAGGAAATTAACAACGTTTCCTCTGAAACACTCAATGTGGTTTCGGTGAGACTCTTCTACCCCATGGTTTGCTGACTTTGCAAATTACCATGCGTGTAACTTTGTGGTGAAAGGATGTCGTGCCAACGAGAAAAATAAATTCTTTAAAGATGTGAAACATTATTTACGGGGCGACCCCTACTTGTTCAAAGGCTGAATGCGGATCAAGTCATCCGGCGATGTGTGTATGGTCGGAAGGCTGACATTCTCAAAGCTTGCCATTCAGACCCTCTGGGGGACATCATAGCCCCAACTACACTGCCAAGAAGGTGTTTGATTCCGGATTCTATTGGCCCACGATTTACAAAGATGCCATGAATTTGTCAAAACACTGTGGCGGCTTGTCGGCGATCGCGGAAATATCTCACAAAGGAATGAAATGCCGTAAGCGCCATTCAAGTGTGTGAGATTTTTGACATCTGGGGCGTTGACTTTATGGGGCCATTTCCTTCTTCCGTGGTACAAATACATACTGAATTAGGCTGTTGACTACTTGTCAAAATGGGTTGAAGCTAAAAGCTTTGCCCACCAGCGGCCTTGGGATTGTTGTGAAATTCTTGAAATCTCTATTTGCTAGGTTTGGAACTCACCGAGCCATAATGAGGTGATAAATTGAGTACCGCATTTTACTGCAATGACGGGTTTGATAGGGTCATGCAAAGTATGGTT
>OU343220.1:228103898-228205622 GCA_910596185.1 Chrysanthemum makinoi
AACTTAACATAAAATAACTACTTACTATGAGCTTTCTAACGAATATATATACTTGAGGTGACCGACTCTTTAATACTTGGAATTTCTAATTCCTAACAATATTGTTATTTAATTTATTGTAAAGTGCAATATTATAAGCACTATTGTTATGAGCTTACTAAAGATTTAGTATCGAGGAGGCCACCTTGGTCACATTTGAAGAATGAAGTTGGAATTATGCCTATCATGATGTCCTCTAATGGCACATCTTCCTGGTAATATCTTGATCCGGTTTCTTAACTTCGAAAATTTAACTTTGGGCGAACGGCAAGTGGTGATGAATTGGTTATAGATTTAGACTATCTGCTTGATTTTATTTTACACCAATTTTATCCCATGTCTTATCCTACCCTTAGTCATGAAGTGTGCCTAGGTGATGCAGCGAGAAATCTTTGGTGTCTTGGCCGTGGATTTGGTCATGTATCATTGACTTTGTTCACTTCGCCCTGACATGTTAGTAATGACAAATCACCCTTAACCTTTGTCATGTCTACCCATATTGCCTTCAAGAATTGTTTAGTCCTTAACTCTAGTGGTGGAGATTTGTGTAACCACCAAGCTTATGGTAGAATACATGCTATGACTCTGTAATGAGTGATCACCCTGAAATTGACACTTAGAATAGTTGACAGATTTGAGTGTTTTGTTCCCATTTCGTGAGGTTTTCGGCTTTGTTTTATTCTAGCATAAGGGATTTGTAAACTTATATTTTCCAGTTAATGAGAGATATCTTTTTAGGAATCTATCTAATAAGGTCTACTTGAGGGCAAGTAGAGTTCAAGTGGGGGATATTTGATAACATCAAATAGTCCTCAAGATTAAGTGTCATTTCCATAATGCTTGTATTTTATATCATTTATATGACACTCTTGTTTTCCTCTATATTTCACTGGGTAAATCACGAGCATTGGAGCTAAAGAGACGCGGATTTGGAGAATTTATTGAATATATATGATAGTATGCTCATTTTGAAGATATTACGCGTAACTCCCTCCTCACATTACGCCGAATGAAGCGTGGCTCAGAAAAACAACTTAGCGAGGATTACTGGTATTAACTCCCTCAAGATTACGGCAGTAACTAGCTAGGTCAAATGAGGTTCCAGCGGCTGCTGAGTTACTGCCATAACTATTATCTTAACTTCGGCATAACAAGGTTTTGAGAGATACGGATTAACTCCTTTAGATGTTACTGGCTGTAACCGGTATTTTAGTGCAAATTACGAGATAATGGTGTTATTGACGCCAACTCTCATTAAGTTCTGTAAACTAGATCCGCCTATACATACCACTCGATTTCCAGCATTTCTAATCATCCCATTTCATACACAACATCAGTGAACGTGAGTAGAAGGTTGAAGGCTTCCATATAATTATTTCTAGTGTATGCTTGCATAGATTGTTGGTAGCTACCGTTGTTTCGGTAGTTTTGAATGGCGGTAGTGGCTGGTTACTTAGGAGATATGGCCAACTGACCCTAAGCAGGTAGACTGAGTGGGAAAGGTAAGATATGACCAACTGAGGACCCTTCTTTGCTTGTACGATTTGACCAACTGATCACCTACCATTTGGATGAACTTAAGAAGTCGAGGATGAGTGTTTAAGATGCTAGCTTCGGGGCACTCATTGTTACCAATCTTGCATGTAGAGGTACTTAATGACTTGGCTTAGGGGACTAAGAACAACTGGACTTTCGACGGGTCACCTGACATCTTTAGTGGAACCCTTTGTTGATAGGTTAGTACAAACTGACCAAATGTTGTCCTAGAAACTTTGACACAACTTGAAGTAATTGGAAGTAATTAAATATGAACTTAGCTTGATAGGATGAATAACTAGGTTAGCACACTTCTCCCTTATCGATCACAACCCTCACCCCTATTTTCTTTCTTTATTTTCTTGTCTTAGTAGTTAATTAATCATTTCCACCTTAAAATCTATTAAAATCTATGACACCTAGACTTAGTTTAAATCCGCACACATAGCTCTTGGGACGACCTCGGTTTTACCGAATACTACACTACACACGACCGGGTACACTTCCCGTTAGTGCATTAGGGTAGACCATAGGTATAACGAGACAATATAAATATTAAAACCTGGTAAGTAAAACCTGCATCAAATGGGTTCAGTAACGAAGAAGTATATGTTGCACAACCTCCCGGATTCACCGACTTTGAAAAACCACACCATGTTTTCAAACTTAAAAAGGAATTATATGGACTTAAGAGAGCACCAAAATCTTGGTACGATCGACTTAAGACTTTCCTAGTTGAACACAAATACACCATGGGATTAGTAGATAATACTCTCTTTGATAATACAAATAAACCGTAAAAAAGTTTATTAATATTTTGCGATCTCTTTGTGTTTTGTTGATAACAAATATAATGTTATCTTAAGTACAATTATAAGGATACATGTTATTTTCGTAAAGCATTTACATATAGCCATTTAAATACAAAAATATTGTAATTAATCATTTGTTGTAATAGTTTATTAGAATGGGTAAAAACCACAACCCATGGATCATATCCATAACCCATTGACCCATACCCATTTGACTAGATATAATGTATTTATTAGATACATTGAATCTAAAGGAATACCCATGGACCAACCCATAACCCATGACCCATAACCAAAAACCCATGGGCAAAGAGCGGCCCCACGGATCCCTAGGATTACACTAGGCGGATCCCAAGTGGGAGGGATCCGGGAACAAGGCGAAATTGCCTATAAATAAAGTGCCATTTCTTCATTCTAACTCACCCCTCTTCTTACTAATTCTCTCATATACTCTCATTCTCTTCTAACAAAAGATCACTTGATCTAGAGAGTACTTCCTTCTTTCTTTCTTTAGTGATTCTCATATAGGTCCTTCTCTAAGGCAGAATCACGAGCATTCTACAAGTCATCCAAGCAAGGGGTCCTTGATTGATTTGTCTCCTCACAAGAAGATTTCGTAGCAAAGATCTTGTGCTTGATATTTCACATATTTGTTGTGTAATAGTCGTGTTGGTTTGGTCCACCGTGTTACGGACTCGGTATTTAGCTTTGTACCGAAAAAGGTGTAAGCAACGTTGTGAAGGCTTCTCCGCCAAGTGAAGGAGTTTGTTGACATAGTGCTTGAACTCGAGTAGGTGACTCGGGGAGTGGAGTAGGGCAAGGAAGGTGTCCTTGTAGCCGAACCACTATAAATCGGTTGTGTCATTTCTATCCCTTGCTTAACTTTATTTACTTGCTTTATCATTAGATCTATACTTTCTCTACATCCATAAGATCTCACATATTAATGAATCTAAAGTTTTTGAAACTAACTTAAAATCGGCAAAACTATTCAACCCCCTTCTAGTTTTCCACAATTGGCATCAAGAGCTAAGTTTATAAAAGTTTTAAAGTAAAATTGTATTTTAAAAACTTTTCATCACTATGGGTTCACGAAAATTATAAGGACGGGCAATCTATGCAACGACCACCACTACTTGAAACTAATGGTTTTATATATTGGAAAAATAGATTTGAAACATATGTGAAGTCTAAAGATATTGATCTTTGGTACATTATTGTTGAAGGCGATTTTGAGGCTACTTCAAAAGATGATAAAGGAAATTTAGTTAACATACCTCATGATAAACTAAATGATGAAATGAAGAAAAAGCTTTCTAAAAATAGTGAAGCTAAAATGGTTTTATATAATGCTTTACCGAAAAACGAATTCGAAAGAATTTCTATGCTTAAAACCTCTAAAGAAATTTGGAATTCTTTAGTTGTAACTCATCAAGGTAACCAACAAATTAAAAATAATAAAATTGATTTATTTGTTCAACAATATGAACAATTTTCAATATCGGATGAGGAAACTATAGATCATTCATTTGCTAATTTCAATACTATTATTACATCTTTACAAGCACTTGATGAATCTTTTTCTAGCCGTAACCATGTTAGGAGATATCTAAGGGCATTTTCATCTAAGTGGAGATCCAAGGTGACGGCGATCGAAGAGTCAAAAGATTTGACAATCCTCACTCTTGATGAACTCATAGGCAACTTAAAAGTCTACGAGCTTGTCCTTGCTAAAGACTCTGAAGCCTCAAAGGTGAAAGAGAAACACAAATCTCTTGCCCTTAAAGCCAAAAAGGCTTCAAGCGATGAAGAGAACTCCTCTTCGAGTAGTGATGACGAGGAGTACGCTATGGCGGTAAGGGACTTTAAAAGTTCTTTAGAAGAAAGGGAAGATATGTCAAACAACCGTATGACGATAAGAAAGGCTTTCGGAAAAGCAAAGAGACGAGAAGCAAAAGATGATCATTACTTGCTTTAAATGTGATAACCCAAACCACTTTATTAGTAAGTGTCCCAAACGGGATGATCAAAAGGCGTTCATGAGCGGCACGTGGGGAATGAGCGACGAGGAGGACGAAGAAATTTGTCTCATGGCAAATGACGAGGTATGTCACTAATACTATAGTAGCTCATCACTTGATGACGACTCATTGCATAATGAATATGACAAACTATGCAATATTAGCTTAAAACTAATTAACAAAACAAGCTTTTAAAAAGTCAAAACCAACGTTTAGATAAAGAAGTCATAGAATTAAAAGCAAAAAAAGCGCTTAGAAAAGGGTAAAACAGCAAGTGGTGAATGTGAACTTTGCGTTCAACTTCAAACACTAGTTGATCAACTAGATTCTAAAATTGCTAGAATGAGTACTAATACTTTAGATATGATATTAGATAGTGTTAAAACCGGCAACAACCAAAAAGGTTTAGGTATTCAACAACTTGATCCATCAACTAGTGAAAACAAAGAAACACAATTTGTTAAGGCACTAGAAAAACCAAAGATACCTGTTGTGGCGGATCCCACGGATCCCATCAAAAGGGAACCGGCTAGTGTTAAGCCAGGATCCGTGGAGTCTCATTGTAGCAAACAAAGGGTAATAATGTAGCTTCTTCATCTAGAACTGAGTTTGTTACAGTTAATAGGAAGAAACCAACTCATGTCACCACTAGACAACCACCTCCAAAATATAATCCTACTTTTACAAGAAACAAAGCTCCATCTTTTTCAAAACCTAATCCATCTAGGAGACATAATAATGTTTACCCGATAAGTAACCATCAAATGGGATGGAACCCAAATATGCAAAATGGTTTTCCTTTTCAAAACTTTGCTCCATGGAATGCATACTCATCTTATCCATACATGTCTAACATGAATGGAATGTTTAACACTAATGGACCCATGAACAAATGGGGACCAAACTTTTGAGTTAATTATTTTCTTAGGTGTGCTTAAAGGTCGACCTAGACCCGGATGAATGGGTCAAGGATAGCGGGTGCACGAGGCACATGACCGACAATAAGGATCTATTCTCCACATATGAATCCTTCAATGGAGGTAATGTGGTGTTTGGAAATAGAAAAAGTAAAATCATCGGTAAAGGTACGATTTCTAACAAATCTCTAACCATTAACGATGTGTGTCAAGAAAACCTAAACTTTCACCTCTTAAGTATAGGACAAATATGTGATAAAAAGTGCAATGTACTTTTACCAAAACCGGTAGTAAGATATTAAAAAATGGCATAACCATAGGAAGTGGAATTAGGAAACATGGAGTCTATGTCATTAAAATCGGTAATGAACCTAAAGACAAACTATGTCTTACCTCTATGGATGATACTTTGACCTTATGGCATCGAAGATTGGGTCACGCCAACATGCGACTTCTTCAATCGCTATCATCCAAAGATCTAGTAAGAGATCTACCTAAGTTAAAATATGAACATCACTTTTGTGATGCTTGTAATGTAGGAAAACAAGTTCATTCTAGTCATAAAGCTAAAAACATGGTGTCTACAACTAAGTGTCTAGAATTACTACATATGGATTTATTTGGTCCATCCGCTATCCAAAGTTATGGAGGCAACTACTACACTTTGGTCATAGTGGATGATTACTCTAGGTATACATGGACAAAATTTTTAAAGAACAAAACGGAAACCTTTAATTATTTTGAAATATTAAGCAAGAAAATCCAAAGACAACTAGGAAGTCCTATAGTGTCTATTAGGAAGGATCATGGTAGGGAATTCGATAATGAAGTGCAATTTGGAGCTTTTGTGACGCTAATGGTATTACTCACAACTTCTAGACTCACAGACTCCACAATCGAATTGGGTAGTTGAAAGAAAGAATAGAACCCTACAAGAAATGAGTCGAACCATGCTTAATGAGCAATCCATACCTCAAAAGTTTTGGTGCAATGTCATTGATACTTCAACGTACATACTCAATCGAGTCTTAATTAGACCAATCTTAGGTAAAACTCCATATGCGAGTTACTCGAGAAATGATGGCCCTACGTTAAATCACTTGAGTCTTTGGTAGCAAATGTTTTATTCTTAACACTAAAGATTACCTTACAAAATTTGATCCTAAATCAACCGAAGGTATCTTTCTAGGTTACTCTCCAAATAGCAAAGCTTACGTCATATTAAACAAAGAAACAATGAAGGTAGAAGAGTCATTAAATATAAAATTTGATGAAAGTCCACCCAAAGCCTCTCCACCTCTTGTCGATGACGAGATTGTAGAAAGTGAAGCTATAATAATAAAGAAAAAGATAAATGAAGAAGAAGAACCTTTAAATGATGAAGTCATAAACATTAAAGAGTCCAAAGATCACCCCGTAGATAAGGTCATAGGAAAGCTAAACGAAAGAACATTAAGGTCTCAAGTTCAAAACCAAAGTAGCTTGTTTTTTTCGTTTCAACCATAGAACCTAAGAATACACAAGAAGCCATAAAAGATGAGAGTTGGGTAATGGCTATGCAAGAAGAATTAAATCAATTTGTTTCTAATGATGTTTGGACACTTGTCCCTCCACCTAGTAATCAAACCATAATAGGAACCAAATGGGTTTATAAAACAAATTAGATGCAAACGGAGTAGTGTCTAGGAACAAGGCTAGACTCGTTGCCTAAGGGTATAACCAACAAGAAGGAATAGACTTTGATGAGACCTATGCCCCATGGCTAGATTAGAGTCTATAAGAATACTTCTTGCTTATGCTTGTGCTAATGATCTAAAGCTTTATCAAATGGATGTCAAAAGCACTTTTCTAAATGGTTTCATTAATGAAGAAGTATATGTAGCTCAACCTCCGGCTTCATCGATTTTGAAAAACCTAAACATGTGTATAAATTAAAGAAAGCCCTTTATGGTCTTAAACAAGCTCCAAAAGCTTGGTATGATAGACTCAAGTCATTTTTAATTAAACACAACTATACCATGGGGTTAGTTGACAACACACTTTTTACTAAGAAAAGAGAGTCACATATAATCATGGTGCAAATATATGTAGATGATATTATATTCGGATCCACTTGTCAAGACATGTGTGATGATTTCTCTAAAATCATGCATGACGAGTTCGAGATGAGTATGATGGGAGAACTTAGTTTCTTTCTTGGTCTACAAATCAAACAAGTAGAAGATGGTATCTTCTTTAATCAATCTAAATACATAAAGGAGATGTTAAAGAAATTTGGTCTAGAAGAGTCAAAACCAATTAGGACACCAATGTCATCCGACACCAAACTCAAAAAAGATGAAGACGGCGAATCCGTAGATAATACTAAATATCGTGGCATGATAGGTAGTCTTCTATACCTCACGGCAAGTAGGCCGGATATCATGTTTAGTGTTTGCTTATGTGCTAGGTTTCAAGAAGACCCTAAAACATCACACCTAGAAGCCGTAAAAGGATATTTAGATACATTAAGGGTACAACACAATTAGGATTATGGTATCCTAAGGGCACGGAAGTAGAAACAATTGTATATGCAGATTCTGACCATGCGTGGATTGATTCGTTGATAGAAAAAGTTCAAGTGGGGTATGTACTTTCATGGGATGTTGTTTAACATCTTGGTTTTCTAAGAAACAAACGGCACTAGCAATATCAACAACCGAAGCCGAATACGTCTCCGCCGGCAAAGCATGCCAACAAGCACTATGGATGAAACAAGCGTTAGTCGACTACGACATTCATCTAAGCAGCATAGCCATCCTATGTGACAACATAGGTGCCATCGATTTAAGCAAGAATCCGGTTTTGCATTCTCGCACAAAGCATATAGAGATTCGTGATCACTTCTTAAGAGATAATGTTCAAAAGGGGAACATATCTATTGAGAAGGTAGCATCCGAAGACAACATAGCCGACGTCCTCACCAAACCGTTGAAGCGGGAACAATTCAACCTACTTCGTCTTGGTCTTGGTCTCATGGAACAAACGTCGTAATTTACTTTTTGACTCTACAAGGTATGTAAACACTAGCATTCTTCTTTCTCAGTCTAGGATCTCTATTTCACGCACAAATCACAAACAATATGGGAATTTTCAAAACCCAAGATAAGTTTTTCAGTTATAATTTTCTTATTTTCTTACAAAATCACTACGAGTTACATACACATCCTTCTTTCAAAAGGATAAAATGTTTGTATTTCAAAATGATTTCTAAAAAGATACTTCTTCCCGTATCAATCTCACAAAAGCAATTTCTCGCTAGGACAAATCGCTTCTTCATTATTAATACAAAGTAAAAACCCGCTTTCATTGCATCTCATGTCTTTTGAATGCTAAAGGGGACACATAACTAATATGTGTTTTCGAATACATTCATTTAAGCCACGATGAATTAGGAGCATTGGTAACACTAAATTACGTACTCAAGTACTAAATATGTGTTTTCAGGTTATCTCACATAATAGTATGCTTTTTCACTTCTAGTTTATTTTTCTTTTCTTCTTAGGAGTCGAGATAACCGCAACTCCAAATAGTTTGCATATAGGCACACACTAGGCAAAAATGTTTCCAAAAGGAAAATTTTGTGCACGCCTGATCACCGCATCCCACGGATCCCAAATTTATGCTGGACGGATCCTCAAGGAAGGATCCGTGGGATCCGTGAGACGTAAGTTTTTTACCTTCTATTTTTCTCACTTTAGATGAAAATCCACATTTGTTTTATTTTTTGGAGTATGTTCTTTAATGCTTGTGTTCTCATGATCACATGCCTTAAATTCATATCTAATCATTAGATTTTAATCCACATTTTGGGTCAAGCATTCATTACAATGCTTTGTTTTTCTATATATAGAACTCCTAAAATGCTTGCATATTCATCTCATCTTCACAAACAAACAACACCATGTCATTCACAAACTCTTTAGATGAATCACCTAGTACAAACAATCATCTTCATGAAACCCAAACCTTTGTACTTCCACCTTCAAAAATACCACAATCAAACTCTAGGATATCCGCACGGATTAACATCCGATCTTGTTGCTTAAGAAAACCATCATCATATGGCTCATCACCATCAACTAACTCACCACAAGATGCTTCCATTATAGCACCTCCTTCATCACCAATGAGTACACCAACTTCATCACCAAATCACTCACCACCTAAAATCACTCTTTTGGAACTCCTTGCGACTCCAACAAGATCTCAACAATCAAAGCAAATAGAATTAGCCTTTTTGACACCTCCAACTTCTCCAAACACAATATTCAATGATCTTGAAACATCACCACCCTTAGTTCCCATTAAACTACAAGAACATCTAGGTTATTTTCCACCACCACTTCCAATCATTCCGGACTTTGATCCGTATTTTCCTATTTTTCCACCACAACTTCCGCAACTCACAAATCAAAATAACCCAGAAGATTTCCGTACTCATTACCTACATCACTTACATTGTGAACATAGCTAATCCACTAGGGAAATTGCAATAGAAGTTAGGGTAGAAATGCGATTCATACTCAACCTCATCCTTGATCACATCAATACCATTACTCATCCAAACCTCCATCCATAACCTTATGCAAGCATGGAAGGAATCATTATTACTATCTTCTATTCTTAGTATTTTTTCTTTTGAAGTCATTTTCAAGAACAAGTCTTGTTCTTATTTTTACTTGCTTTTAGGTGGCATAAATACCACTACACTTTGTTGTTTTATTACAAGGCCTTGTTTACATACCTTGGCTCCCAATCTTGATTCTCGTCGATCACACGATTATTTAAGCATGCTACTAACCTTTCTCTTTGTAGGATTTTTTTTATTTTTCTTCACTTGACGCCCCAAACTAGGGGGAGCTACCGTCAAGGGGAGTAAGCGATACGTGGACTAATTTTTCCACACTTTTATTTCTTCGAAGGGTTAACTTTTGTTTCACAAAAGGGGAGAAGAAGTAAAACTTAGGGCTTTCAAAACATACATCTATTCTTAAGTTTTACTCATCATAACATTATGTTTTGTCATCAACAAAAGGGGGAGATTGTTAATACAAATAAACCGTAAAAACGCTTATTAATATTTTGCGATCTTTTTATGTTTTGTTGATAACAAATATAATGTTATCTTAAGTACAATTATAAGGATACATGTTATTTTTGTAAAGCATTTACATAT
Source organism: Chrysanthemum makinoi (assembly GCA_910596185.1). Taxonomy (NCBI): domain Eukaryota; kingdom Viridiplantae; phylum Streptophyta; class Magnoliopsida; order Asterales; family Asteraceae; genus Chrysanthemum; species Chrysanthemum makinoi. The sequence goes on from OU343220.1 coordinate 228,114,442, forward strand.
AGCCATTTAAATACAAAAATGTTGTAATTAATCATTTGTTGTAATAGTTTATTATGATGGGTAAAAACCACAACCCATGGATCATATCCATAACCCATTGACCCATACTCATTTGACTAGATACAATGTACTCATTAGATACATTGAATCTAAAGGAAAACCCACGGACCAACCCATAACCCATGACCCATAACCAAAAACCCCTTCGGCAAAGAGGAGCGTCCCACGGATCCCTAGGATTACACTAGACGGATCCTTAGTGGGAGGGATCCGGTGAATAGTGGCAGAAATTGCCTATAAATAGAGAGCCATTTCTTCAATCTAACTCACCCCTCTTCTTACTAATTCTCTAATATACTCTCATTCTCTTCTAACAAAAGATCACTTGATCTAGAGAGTACTTCCTTCTTTCTTTCTTTAGTGATTCTCATATAGGTCCTTCTCTAAGGCGAGATCACGAGCATTCTACAAGTCATCCAAGCAAGGGATCCTTGATTGATTTGTTCCTCTGCAAGATTTCTGTAGCAAAGATCTTGTATTTGATATTTCACATATTTGTTGTGTAATAGTCGTGTTGGTTTGGTCCACCGTGTTACGGACTCGGTATTTAGCTTCGTACCGGAAAAAGGTGTAAGCAACATTGTGAAGGCTTCTCCGCCAAGTGAAGGAGTTTGTTGACATAGTGCTTGAACTCTCGAGTAGGTGACTCGAGGAGTGGAGTAGGGCAAGGAAGGTGTCCTTGTAGCCGAACCACTATAAATCGGTTGTGTCATTTCTATCCCTTTGCTTTACTTTATTTACTTGCTTTATCATTAGATCTATACTTTCTCTACATCCATAAGATCTCACATATTAAAAAATCTAAAGTTTTTGAAACTAACTTAAAATCGGCAAAACTATTCAACCCCCCCTTCTAGTTTTCCACACTCTTTACCAAGAAAAAGGAATCACACATTATCATAGTTCAAATATACGTTGATGAAATCATATTTGGATCAACTTGTCAAGAGCTATGTGATGATTTCTCTAAAATCATGTACGACGAGTTTGAGATGAGTATGATGGGTGAATTAAACTTCTTCTTAGGACTTCAAATTAAACAACTAGAAGATGGCATATTCTTAAACCAATCTAAATACATAAAGGATATGCTTAAGAAATTTGGTCTTGAAAACTCAAAACCAACTAAAACACCCATGTCCTCAGAAACAAAACTCACCAAGGATGAGGTAGGTGAATCTGTAGATAACACTAAATATAGAGGAATGATCAGTAGCCTACTTTATCTCACGGCTAGTAGACCCGCCATTATGTTTAGTGTTTGTCTATGTGCTCGCTTTCAAGAAAATCCAAAAGCGTCACACCTAGAAGCCTTAAAACGAATATTTAGATACATTAAAGGCACTACATGTTTAGGATTATGGTATCCCAAAGGAACGGGTGTAGAAACGTATGCCGACTCGGACCATGCCGGTGACTATGTCGATGGAAAGAGTACAAGTGATATTTGTACTTTTGTTGGACATTGTCTCACCTCATGGTTCGCAAAGAAACAAACAGCTCTTGCTATCTTAACTACCGAAGCCGAGTACGTCTCAGCCGGAAAGGCATGTCAACAAGCTCTTTGGATGAAGCAAGCTCTCGTGGACTACGGTATTTATCTCAACGACATCTCCATACTTTGTGAGAACAAAGGAGCCATTGATCTCAGCAAAAATCCCATCCAACATGCTCGAATGAAACATATTGAAATTCGCCATCACTTTCTTCGTGACAATATTCAAAAAGGAAACATCTAAATCGAGAAAGTCTCCACCGAAGATAACATTGCCGACATCCTAACTAAACCTCTTAAACGAGAACCAATTAATATTCTTAGACTTGGTTTAGGATTAATGGAACCAAACATATAATCAAAAACATAGCTTAAACCTTAGAATAACCAAAACAAAACAGTTTAGCAAATTTTGCTGCAGAACCCACGACACCAAAAGACAACAAAGACGGAACCATATTTTTGGGTCCGTCTGGTCCGTGGAGTTCACAGTAGCAAAATGTTTTAAATACAAAACACCTTCTTCCTCACAACCTACATAACCAAATGACCTACCAACATACCTAACTCGTAATTAAGGTTTCTTCTTCAACTAATCACAGCCAAAATCATCATTTTAAGTATCCTAACTACATTACTTCTCTTGATTCTGAGTCTAGGGTTCTAATTTATGCACAAAACCAAAACATGGGGATTATACGTAGTCTTGCACAAAACATGAACTACATTGATAAATTGCATACCTAATTACACAAATCATGAACTACATTGTCAAATTACATAACTAATCATGTTTCTCACTAGTTAGGAGTTACATATCATAAGGCATTATCTTAATTAAACTAGAAACCCCGTGTCAAAATTTTGAAAAATTTCTCACTTGTAGGAAAACAATTTCTCATTTTTCATACAAATAAAAACGTTATTTTCATCACTTGCAAAATGTCTCTTGAATACTAAAGGTAATGCATAACTAATATGCATTCCCGGGTATATTCAAACGAAGCAACATTGAATTAGGAGCGTTTGGGTTATCTCTTGCATTTTGCCAAACACTACTAATAAAAACTATTTTATGCATAAAATGAGTCGAGATAACCGCAACTCCACATTGTTTACATGTAGGCACACACTAGAACAAAAATGCTAATTTAGTTTTCATTTTTACTAAAACATATAATTTCTTGCTCCTAGGAACAAACATGGTAGCCGCAAAATTTTACGATCACAAAGACACCCTTGGATACATCCCTCAACACCACAAAACTAAGGGTCTTACCAAAGACCAAGTTGAGATTTTTAAGAGTCTAGAGAAAAGGCACTTTCATGAGGGTAGGATAATTCATCCATCCTTTGTGGATAGAACAAACCTCCGTCAAGAACTAGCCACTATCCACTTTGATTGTCTCCTTGACATTGATGAGCCAATTTTCCCTAGGTTTGTCCTAGAGTTCTATGCTAGTGTTATTTCCGTGACAGATGATGATGGTCTCATGGCTCTCAAATTTAGAATCAACCAAAATGACTACATCATTTCCCTCAACCAATTCGCTCAAGTGTTAGGAATTCCTTGTGTTGGTACTTGTCTATACTCGGATAAGTGGTCACTCACCATCCTTGATGCAATTCATGACCGTTCTCCTTCTTACCAAACTCCTTTCGTTGACAAGGACGTAATTCGTGAGCACCTCTTCTTTTATAGGGTAGCACCAACCCGTGTCACTCGAATGGGAAAGGAAGTCAACCGAGATCCATACGAAATGGAATTCAATGAGCTTAAGCCTCACTTTAAAAAGTGGGAGGAACTCCTTAGAGCCAATGTCATAAGCACCATAGGAAACCGAGACCACATCAATGCTTGCCTATGCTACATGCTCTATAGCTTGTCTACTCATCAACTTGGCATACTACATTGCTAAGAGAATGGTAGACATTCCTACTCAAGGCTCCGTTGCTCTTCCATATGGGATGCTCCTTACCCGTCTTTTTAAAGCTTATGCACCCATTCTGACAAGTCCTAGAGGGTTGAAACTCGACTATCCCCTCATCCCTCACATATTTGTACCCTTGAGTGATGAAAGAGTATCCAAGACTAAGACCAAAGGAAAAAGGCCACAACCTCCAACTCCTTCATCCTCATCAAATAGCTCCAAAGACGGTCTCCCCAACTCGAGGCTTCAACCTCATGAGTACCATGCCTCACTTCCAGAGATTGAGAACCAAACGGAGGAGTTCAAGCAAACCAAGGGGATGTTCAAATGCCTTGGTAGGATGATGACCAAGATTTACAAGAAGTTGGATAAGTGAGATGAGGTTTTAAACAAGGACAAAAACAATGTTGTATGATATTATTTGTGTGTTCTCGCTTTCTAGGACGATAAACAAACTTAAAACATTGATGTGAACTAACTTTTTCATGCAGGGGGATAACATTCGGATGTTATCAAATTTTACCCGTTTTCACTTTTTAGTGAAAATCAATAGCCCTTGTTGGAAATACATGATCCCTTCTATTTATATGTGTGTTCTTGCTTGTTCCTAACTAGAAATAATTATCTCCATATGTTTTAAGAAAAATTTGTGTTTTGGAAAAGTCCCCGGGGGTTAAAAAATGCCACTGCCAAATTTTCTACACAACACGGATCTCACGGACCCAATTTTTTTGGTTACGTCAGTGTTAATTTTTGGTGCCGCTATTTTGTACTGGCGGAGCGGACAGACCCAAAAATTGGGTTCCGTTTGCGTAAAATTTTGGTTTCGTGGATTGCCCAGGTAAGTTGCTGAATTTTGCTCATTCCCTTATTCTAATTAACCAAAATTTGTTTCTAGGATAGTTCTTACTGCTTTTTATTCATATTAGAACTAGTTTAACTTATTTAGACATACAGGATATCCATTTCCCACCAAAATTCAAAAATTCTCAAAATTCACCCAAGGAACCCTTTTCTATAAAGGAAGGAACCAAAATTTTGGTTCCTTGAAATCCGTAGATGATCTGAACTTCAAGATTTTGCAATCATTGAAACCCATTTATTGCATATCTTGGTCCTCTTACTCAACACTACTTGTATGGATTGACTTAGGGAGATTTGACATGCATTTAAACTCTTCCAAATCATTAGGAACCACTTCACTTGTATGGCTTAACATCAAATCAAACACAATTCTCCATAATCTCATGATCCTATAAATTAAGACCTCAAGGATGATCATCTTCACACCTCGACAATTTCTTTCTTCTTCTCTTAGAACAAGCTTAATCAAAAATGACAAAGTCATCTACATCATCCCCATCAACTAAACCACTAAAGAAAACTTCAAGGATAAGTGTTAGACCTTGTTGCTTCGTAAACCTTAGCTCCTCCTCCGAATCATCACCACTAAACATTTCATCACCAATAAGAGATGAAAACTTCTTTACTCTTAGTACTCCAACTCCACCGCCGAAATCACCCATTATCATCACCACTCCACCACTTACTAAAACACCAATTATCACCTCTCCACCACCGGCTCCAATACAATCATCAAAATCATCATCACCTCTAAAATATCCAAATCTTGTACCTATAGAACTCTTTTCAACTCCACCAACATCTCCAAACCCATTCTTAGAAGACTTAGAAGATCTACCCCCTAGGCCCGTAAATCCACCACCACTTTCATCATTCGAAACTATTGAGCGCATCGCTCATGAACCACCTTGTAAAACCCTAAAATCTAAAACTTGTGAAATGACTATTTTACCCCTCTAATTAAATATCTATAAAACATGTATAATATTCCAAGCTCATTAAATATGCTTCTAACCTAAATTATAAATAATTATCAAACCTAAATCGACATTGTCGTCAAAGAAATAATGTTTGAGCTTATTTTAAGCTTTGAAACTTAATGAAACTAAAATCTATAAACGTCGAATCTATAACTTGTAACATATATTAAAATTCGACACACATGCCTCTATGATATCTTATATCACACGTTTAAAAGGTTCCTAAATGGACCAAACAATATTAAAACTTGTACCTAATTTACTTATACACAATTGAGTCTATATATATTGTGATTTGAAAATTAAATCTGGTTTTGACCCTCCCTTTTACTCGGCAACCACTTCCCATATATCTCCATTTTCATCTCATTTGATTAACCTACATTTTACACATTCAACACACACATTAAACCCTAATAACATTCTCCAAATCGACTTCCTACCTTTTTCTTTCTTGGTTCAAAGATGTGAAGAAGAGTGGTACGAAGGAGGTTGGTGAAAGGGTATCTCTGGTCGTGGGCTTTTGGTTCGAAGGGGTTGCTGTGGAACGTGGTATACTAGGTCGAAGGGTGTGGGGTGTTTTGGTTTCGGTTTGTCTTGGTCTGTTTGGTTTCTTGTTCTTCTCTTGATCACGCTACAAGGGTAAAGTATCACAATCTTGTTTCAATTTCCTCCATTGTTGTTTCTTTTGATCGTATGTGATGTCCCCCTAATCGAATGCATGGCTGATCAATGTTAAACCTCACATAAAATCATAACGTGGTCACATAAAATAACGAATGAGAGAGGCGTATATATCGACCTATATAACCTACTGCTTTGAATCTAATTCGACATACGTTCATATGACTTAAAACATGTCTTATCTATATTGTATCTAGCTGAAATAGAGTAATAAGAAACGTGTATATCTCGGCTTATTTTGTTTGTATCACTAATGACCCATGTTGAAGTCTTGAATTGTTTTTGTGTGTGCCGTAAGATTTAATTTGGATTGAGACATGTCACGACTAATGTAACACTAGACGGTACGTCGTAAACTTTGGTTTGGGTTGCGAGCTTAGATTGGTTTCGGCTTGCTTAAGAATGGAAATGGATATCGAGCTAGGTTAGGGTTTCAAAGGTTTCGGTTTTAAATAAAAAGAAAATGGATTAATTTTGTTAATAGTAAAACATGAAGGGTTGGTGCGTTAAAATGGTAAAATAATGGATTAATTCGTAAACTAAGTAAAACTTGTGATATTTACACTTTTAACCCTAGACTTTGTGATAATGAAATTTTAGACCCTAAACTATTATAACTTGTCATAAATGAACCCTAAACTATAATAATAATTATGTTCGTCATTTTAAACTAATTTAACATTAATTATATCATAAATGACTAAACCTGCTAATTATAGAAACTGCTATATTCGGAAACTTACTTATTAAGGAAACTTACAAATTCAGGAAACCTGCCTAAAATAGAAAGTTACTTAAAATGGTTACGTTACTTAAAGTGGAAACTTACTAAATACGGAAAGTTACTATATTTGGGAACTTACTAAAAATGGAAGTATTCTTCTAAACCTTAAAAGACTTAATCTAGAGTAATACACTTTAACTACATCTAATAAATGTATATTCTTTCACTTCTGTAGATCCCTCGAGGAAGGAGTGATCTTCTGTGTCTTGTGATTCATCTGCTTGTGTTTGTCTTTGCTGTTGAATAAGGTACATATATTCTGACCATATCTCTTAAGGTTTCTCATGATTCGTACACATCTATTTGATATTAGCTTTGACTATAATACTTTTGCTCTAAGCTTTACTATTATGGCTTTCTTATATGATCTTTGTCTTATGCCCTGTTTGAACCTTTGATATTGAACCTTTGCTATGCACCCTATAAATTTGTGAACCTTTGATATTAGACCTTTGCTATGCACCCCTAAATTGTGAACCTTTGATATTGAACCTAGTTTTGAACCTTTGATATGAACATTTATATTATGACTTTCATTTGACCTTTCAGTTTAATACCCGAGCCATTTTCCCAGCCATGAAGGTAACATGGCCGTGTCATTGATGCACCAATGACATGACTCTAGGGCGGTGGAGTGATGTTCCGTCCCGTCCATTTTTGTGATATTATGCGCGCTTTATATTTTGCTATGGCCACTATGATTTGTACAGGGGCGCATAGATGCATCCTAGATTTGTTATGATATTATATGATACGATATGACTTATATGGTGACTGATGTTGTGTGCAATATACGTCTTTCACATTTTGGGGGCTGATCACTCCCTTGGTTACTTATGCTATATGATATGATATGATATGTTTGGGCTCGTGGTAGATTACCGATCTTTCTTTACACTTCGTTATCCTTTCTGCACCACATGTTATATTATTTCGTTCCTTATCTTTCGATTATTCGTTTTGTTATATATCTGTTCACTGGGCTTTTTAAGCTCAGCCGTATTTCCTTTTTCTGCGGCAGGTATCTAAGCTAGGAGCTGGGGATTGCTTTGGGTTGAGAGTTGAGCTTGTGTGGAGACTTTGCCCTAGTCATCTTAGATTCCATTTCTTATGTTATGACTTTATTTAGGCTTGGATTTCTTTGTTCCTTTCAGTTGAGTACTTTTTCCTTTCTTGAACTTATGTATTGGTTTAAGTCGTGTGGACTTAACTTCTTTGATTATTTATGCTTAAGACTTCCGCTGTTCTTTATGTTCATTATGTATGCTTTGATATGTCACCATAATGTGATGCTTCTACCCTTGTCGGGTTGGGGTGTTACACACCTCGACCATCATTTGAACCAAATGCCCCTTTGGAACCTAGACCTAGACTCTTCCACCCAATCCATAATGACATTCATGGACCATTGTATGGAGACCATGCTCTACCACCCACATCCTTTTCTCCTCATATAGATGACATTGATGAGTCAATGTGGGAAGATCACCTACAATCTCAAGTGGAGATACAAGCTCAACTAGAAAACCTCCAAACCTTCTCTAGTATGGTGGATTCTCACCTAAATGAGGCTTTGCAAATGCAAAATACTTTGCTCTCCTCCTTTATCACTCCATCAAACACAAACAACACTTCCACCAATGTTCCACCACTTAATAATGATCCTACTCTCCTACCTAGACACAGTTGCTCCTATTGTGAGCACACAACCCATCTTAACGAAAGGACTCGAATCATGGTCCACGAGCCACAAGATGAGATGAGGTTCATCCTCAATCACATCCTAGAGCGTATAAACGGTCTTTCTCATCCATCTCCTCAATAGGATGGTTTTTGTTTTATCTTTAGGACCTTTTAATTTCTAAGTTATTTTTTTTTTATTTTTCTAGGATTTTTTTTTTATTTTTCTAATTTTTAGGATTTCTTTTATGTATCAACATCTCCATTGTGTTCCATTTTATGACTTCTAAGTCATAAAATTTTTAACAAATGAATGATGTTTATTATATGGTTGTTGGTTATTACTTGTTGGTTGGAATTACAAATATACTTATGATGATGATTGTTACTAACATTTCTTTTATAACTTTTCGCAATCCATGTATCTTTATCTTGGCACCCAATTAAGGGGGAGCATTGGCCAAGGGGGAGAATTTGGCTCGGGCTCATTGCATTTTTCGCCTCGCCTCTTCTTTTTGTTTTGACAAAAAGGGGGAGAATATTATTGAACTTGACCATTGACTTTCAAAAAGTCAACATCATGCTTTGACTTTCAAAAAGTCAAAATTGTTAAAAACCAAATAATTGGATAAACTAGTCATAAGATAAAATAAGCTTCTTATTGTCAACTTGATCTAACTAACTAGTTCTTCCAAGTTCAAATTAATCTCATATTTTTATAACTCTTGTACATTTTTACATCTTTAATAAAAATAAAATTTATGTTGTCCTCAACAAAAAGGGGGAGATTGTTAATACAAACATCGTACTAAAACGTTATTTATATTTTATGATCTTTACCTTATTTTTTTAATGAGAAAAGTAAATTTCATTTTTGTAAAGTATAAAGCTTGTCAAGATTAATAGACATTAAAACAAGCTTTCCTTAAATAACCTCTTCATCACTTAAGCATTTACATCTTATCACATGTTGATTAGGTATGTATCAATTTATATTGATAACCTTCTAAACTATAATGTGCATCAACATTTTTAGAACAAGTATGTTTAGTTTCTTAAACATAACATTACATATGTATTTACTTATAACATATTAATTCTAAAAATAGAAAACAACATATTACATCATGGCTTGCATCACATTGAAAATATTTGGAAGATTTCATGGAATATTTTGGTTAGATATTCACTCATCATATCTTACATGATTTTGGAGAGATTTGGGTGATCTTGGAAATATTTTTTGTAGTCTTTACTTGTCGTAACCGGCGGAACAAAAAATTAATAAGCGCGGAACCTTTTTTTTGGTTTTGTCTGGTCCGTGGCTCTGCTGATCATTTGGCCTATAAATAGCAAGCCAACCCAAGTTGTTTTATCATCCCTTCTTAGCATAAAACACATACATTCTCTCATTCTATTACATCTAACTCAGTTTCATTTCATTCTAGTGATCATCTTTTGAAGCAAAGAAGATCAAGGCATGATCAAGGCATAATCAAGCTTCAACAATTAGTTGGAAGGCTTGTTTGTTTTGTTGTTGTGTGATCTAGTATTTTTCATACATCATTGTTGTACCAAACCATCTTAAACCTCTGAGTGTGAGTGGTTAGTATTTTAGTCCTCAAAATACATAGTGTGTTGGGAGTGGTTGTACCCTTGTAAAGGAACTCGACATCTAGCTTTGTGTCAGAAATATTGTGTAAGCGATGTGTAAAGGTTTTCTCTGCTGGTTAAAGGAGCTTGTTGATTAGTGAAGATAACTCTCGAGTTGGAGAATCCGGGAGTGGAATAGGGCAAGGAAAAAGAGTCCTTGTAGACCAAACCACTATAAACATCTTTGTCGTGGTTTGATTGTTTCTTTCCTTATTTACTTATTATATATTGCTTGCATATTATTTATTCTTCACTAACACATCCTAGATCAATATCAATTGATCTTACAATAAAGTTTCAAAACAAAGATTTTAAACGGTAAACTATTCAACCCCCCTTCTAGTTTTCCACAGAATACTATTCCCTATGACGAGTTAACATGGAAAGTAGTGAAGAGAGACTTTATAGAGACTTGCGACTTTGAAGTTAAAGACCTAATTCATGTGTTCATATAGTTTTATATGACTATATTTATATGTACGGTTTTTATCATGAAAGAAAGATACATATCATCATTTTTTTCACATAAGAATACTATATGTATAGATCAACTAGTTGTGGGTAAGGGAACATACCTTTGTCCTAAACTCTTTTTATGGTTTTTAGAAACCATAGACCCGAAATACTTCAAGACCTTTTAAAGTAATCCATTTTACTTAGTAGACGTAGGTTGTGATTACTTTTGGGTTCTTCCTTTGGTGTTGGCTTCATTTTTCTTTGGATATAAATGAAGTCCTTGGAAGAGTCCTAGCAAGAAGATTTCTTAAAGAGAAATTGTTAGAATAATCTATAACTATCCAATATTTTGTTAAAAATTTTTGTTTTAAGAGATTTCCTTCTTTGTAGTTTTTAACCAAACATGGATCGTATCAAGTTTTTAAAGTACAATATACTCTAAGAAACTTGGTAACGAAGCTCAGGTACCAATTGTGGAAAACTAGAAGGGGGGTTGAATAGTTTTACCGATTAAAACTTGGTTTTAAACTATTTAGATCGACTTATGTCAATCTATTTGTTATGCGTTTTGGATAATGATAGATAAGCATATAAGTAAGTAATGCAAAGATAAAGAGTAAGGAAACACAAAACCACGACACGAGTATTTATAGTGGTTCGGCTACAAGGACACCTTCCTTGCCCTACTCCACTCCCCGAGTGCTCCACTCGAGAGTGTCGCCTACTCTTTATTCGGTACTAGGCTAGACACCGAGTTCTTCCACGAGGTAGAACCACACCTATCACAACGTTGCCTACACTTTATCCGGTAGAAGGCTAGATACCGAGTTCCATTACAAAGGAGGAACTACTACCCAACACTTCACCACAACACGAATACCCCAAAGGAGACACACTCCTTATTACAACACTAGAAGTATATCAATATCCTTTAACCCAAACTATATATCTTGTACATCGATGCACCATATCGAATGTACACCCTTGGCACCTTTCACTAATGTCTTCGACACGACCCTTCGGAACCTTTCACTAATGCCTTCAACACAACACTTCTATAAAGGGAGAAAAGAACTATCAACAAGATACACTTCAGTGGTCTTGATGATGACGAAGCTTAGTAACTCATGACCTTGATGTTGCACGTCTTCAAGAGTTGGTGATCTCGCCTTTAAGAGGAACCTAGAGAATCACACAAACATAAAACTACATAGAATGATCCTTTCAATCAGAGGTTAGAGATGTTACAATACTAAGAGAGAGTATGTGTAAAGTGGTAGTGAGCATGAGAGAAATGGATCACTATTTATAGACAAAATTGTCTACTGTCCCATGGTTCCCACGGATCCCTCCCCAGAGGGATCTGGCTAGTGCAATCCTTGGGATCCGGATGCTGGGTCAGCTTAAGTCCGAATTTCAGGTTGCAAACTGGGTTATGGGTTATGGGTTATGAACCATGGGTTATGGGTAATGGATTATGGATACCCAACAAGATGCAATGTATCTAGACATTGGGTTATGGATCTTGGGTCATGGGTCATGGACTTTGGGTCATGGATCATGGATAATACCAAACATGACTTAATGCATGATATCATGCAATGGGTCATGGGTTATGGATCATGCTCCATGGGTATGGGTTATGGACTTTGGTTTTTACCCAACAACATTCATTGTACCTAGTCAATGGATCATGGGTTATGGGTCATGGACTTTGGTTTTTACCCATTACATTACCCATTACAATATATGTAAAGTATATATGTACATTTCCATATTATGTAAACACTAATTGTTATACATATGCAATTCTATAAGATGTAAACAATATTACTTGTTTAGTGTTTATATGAAAATGTCTTTGGTTTAATATAACTTATTTGTCAAACATGTTTTGATATGGTTTAATATGTTTAGTATAAGTGTGTTAGTAAACTATTGGCTCAAACCTTTTACGTATTTTATTTGTTTCGTTAAAATGATTTTACGTTTGTTATCGACAAAACATTAGAAGATCTTAAAATGTAATAAACGTTTTTATGGTTTATTTGTATTAACAAAACCAATAATGAAAAAATCGAAAAGGAATAGGACCATAATCAACATGAGACTCGCACATTAAGATGGACCGATGATCATATAAATAACTGTCCAAAGTAATTGATGATATATTAGGGCACAAACATCAAACCTTTAGAAATAAGAAAACGATCCAGCTTGCTCATCTTTTTAGCCAATTTATGACACCTTGTAAACGAACAACCACATAAAGGAACCTCTTTCAAACCCGCAGCCGAAATGAACGAGTTGAAAGCATCAACACCTTGCGCATTAAATATAAAGCCATATCTCTCAGCTTTCTTACGAACTTCATTAAAGTCACCCATGATTACCACTTCGTCATTCCAATTATTAATCTCAAAAGTAAAGTAATCCCATAACATCTTCTTTTCAGTTAACTCTTGTGGAGCATAAACTGAGATAATAAGAAGATTTTTACAATTGGGAACCCATTCTCCTCTAATCATAACGAAATAATCAGAAACCATAGAACTAATTTTATGAAACATTCTCGGATCCCACACGCAAAGAATACCACCAGAATAACCAACTAAGGAACTATACACATAATCAAAATCAAATTTACCCCAACACATCTTAATATTGAAAAGCTTAATAATATCTATTTTTGTTTCTTGCAAAGACATAAAGTTCACCTTGTTGTTAACACATAACTCCTTGACCCAATCTTTTTTAGCCTTTTGGGTGAGGCCTTGGATATTGAATGACATAAAATTCATCTATGATTCTCATTCACTCCTTGACAATCAATAATCTCTTCAATATTTTTCAAACATCCCTCCATATTATATCTCATGGTTTGCCCCACCTTCATCAAATCTTCCAATAGTTGTAACATTGAGCCTTCTGAACGTGGTAATTCAGGTTTTTTAAAAATGACCTGAACATATGGATTCCTCCTTTACTTCCTTCGGATTACTCAAAGGACATGTCTTCTTCCCTTCAAAATCTATTTTTCATCATGAATATTTTGTAAACATTCGTCACCTTCCATTTCCGCCTCATTAAAAGCATTAGATTGAACTTCAGTAGCAACTGTGGGAGTGAATCCTGGAGGGTACTTCATATTATCATCTGAGCTAGCACCTCCAATAATGTTGTCTTATTTCTTGTTAAGGAGATCATAAATATTGAATGGGTCCTCTGACTGAATATCATTTTGTCCAATGTTAAGATCGTCCTTCTTGTGGGCTTGAGATTGTTCATTCTCAAAAATAGTTTCAGAGACCTCTTCAACATCAGTTTCTCCTTCCATAGTTGCATATTTATGCTTATCTACATTTTCTCCGTGTAATCCTTCATCTCTTATTTCATCATTAGAAACACTTTCTTCTTCGTCGTCTTCCACAAAGTTAGGAATCCAACTAGAGACTTCTTTAGCACGAATCCAAAATACTTTACCTTGAGTTATAATTTTAAACGACTCAAAAATATTCTCTACTAACTTTGTTTTGATACAGAATCTTTTACTGTGAAAGCAACCTTCATCCTGATCTTCGACATGTAGTAAGTCACCCCATTTAGAGGCGATTTGATTAAAAGTACTTTTAGTCCATACTTTTAAAGGTATGCCCTCAATATCCACCCATGTAACTCTCTCATCTATGTGAAATAAATTTGAAGATTGCTGTAAGAAAACCATGAACCTATGCCCACATTAGCCTTGAACTTCTCTTTTGAAGCCTCTGTCTGGAATTCAATTATAACCCAGTACCCGCCCATATACTTTAGCTTAATGTTATCAAAACCCTCATTAGCTAAAACCACCTTCAGATTTGTTAATGAGCCGAATTCCTTGACTTTGCTCATCAAAGATGTGGAATAATCTTGTTGATTTACGCGCGTTTCATCAAGCACTATTGCCGGTTTGTTCTCCTCCTCCACATTTTGAGACTGAGTCCCTATTTTAACAATGTGAGCATAAGAATTAGAGTACCCATATACCCCACTGTCATTATGCTTGAAAAGACTTTTTCTCCACTTTATTTGTAAATTGAGTATTACTATTTTTCAATGGCGGTCTCTGGAACCTAGCGATTTTTGCATGGAGCTTGAAAAGTTCGACCCAAATCGTGCATAGGTTATTAACCAAATGATCTACATCAAAGATCTTAATAAAGCGAAGAAAGCCAAACCTTTTACCTGATTTGGATCTCCTATTCGGAATGAAAGCATCAACGACGTTTCCATATTGATTACAAACCTTCCATAAGTCCTTAGCAGAAACCGATCTACGAAATTCGTTGCAAAAATTGAAGTAGAGATCTTTTGCACCTCCTCTTCATTTGAACGACGATGTCCCATAGTAAAAACCCCAGGGCAACAATGAACAACAACAACAACAAAAAAGGAAAAAAACGAAACCCTAAAATCAAAAACTAATCCCTATGGTTCATAAGCAAGACTAACTTGTAAGAAACTTCATTATGGAGATCGAATCGTAGCGTGATGATGCTCACAATAATAAGGCTTTAGCAGGTACGATGCAAAAAGAAGGTCATAGATCAACAAAAATTATAGGGTTCAAAGTGATGTAGTCGTCGCCGATCGCCATTTTAGTATCCACAAGCATATTTTACCTTTAGAACTGGAATATATGAATGATGGCTTAGCTTCTTTTTTTTTGCCATTTTTACGCGATTGGTTGAGATTCTAACTATAGATTAACCATACACAACCACGTATCTTTGATTTCCAAGTAAATGATGTTATCCTTCTCCATTCTCATACACAAATTCTTTAACAAATCTAAAGAATGACAAGCTTTTATCTAAATGCATAAACTAACCTTTTCTCTTCATCATTTTGAAAGAAATGACATGAATTTTACCTCCAAAAGGTGAATATTGGTGGGATCACCCTGGAGTAAAACATATGCTGCATCCTGGATGCTAACCGGACCATCCCCAAGGACCGGGCCCTGCAATGAGAAGAACTGTCCCAAACAGGTCTTATCAAGAGGTGGAACTTTGAACCATTCTGCCATTTTCTTGATAGGCTTCCTGAGGCCAATGAAGCATTTCATACACAAACTCTTTAACAAATCTAAAGTGGTGAGGGATGGTGACCAATGATCTTTAGTGCCATGCCCGGAGGCGCTTCATTGACCCAAGCCCAAAGCTCTTACCAATGGACTAAAGCATCATTGGTGACATGAATTTTACCTAAGTGTATACACAATACTTTTCTCTATAGCCTTATGATGATATGTGTTATAATAGTTATATGTGACTTCTACGTCTTTCCATAAAATTTGAGAATGATTGATTTCACTTGATCATAACCAAATCGTGAAAATATTGTTTAACGTATACTATCGGCTTAGTTGTTAACTAGTTATTATTCAAATAAATTGATTTCATAAAATGCATATATTATAGTTTAGTGCATTTGATATCATACCCTTCTGCACTATCTCATTTTTATAAAATGCCAATCTAAATGTATTACTTTAGCTTTATTATATAATATTTGTATCGACAGGTTAGATCTTTTCATGTCATCCTACAATCTTTAGTTGAGGTCTCAATTATTTTTATACCTGCATATCGTTAAAATATGGAATATTTACATTGTTGAACTCAATAAAGTTTGAAATATAAGCTAATTAGTATATAAAAAACAGACGGAGAATTCAACGTCTATAATGGATTTAGCATTATCTAATTATGTTCGTCTTTTAAACTTTGTTTTGTACCCTCGCTAGACATGTATCCCCATTAACTAACGTCAGTTGTGCAAGCTATTTTATCCACTTTCTTTTATATTAGTTTTTTCAATTAACAAAGCATGTAGAATTTTACGAATCTATGGATATTGCACTTTTAACTTACCATACAGACACGTTTACGTGTTCTTATAAGAAAATATTAAATTAGCTCAACGTTGTTTATTCTTTTTCAGTGTGATTATAAGTGGCATGACCAAACAGAAAGCACTTTTAACCTAAAAGGTTTAATAGAGTCCATTAAAACAACTAAGCTGGGCGCGGCCTCTGTCGACGGAGATTTTTCTTATGTCTCGTCTGTAATTGGCATAAGTTTTTTCATCTCTTTTGTTTGTCTTAGCAGTTAAAGTCTTGGTTTGCCCTAGAGTTTGTGTTTCTCTTTTGGTGTCTCTCTAAGGTGTATCTGTTGTTACGATTATTTTCGTTGATGTTGCTTTCTTGTAATTGTACTTTTTTTTGCATCTAGCATCTTGCTAGCTGCTTCATTTTATATATTTTCTGTTTACGCTATTCAAAAAAAAAAAAAAAAAATGATTTTTTTTTCCCGAGTTATCCAAAGAGTGCGAGCTTTTTAAGATAGATGTATGTGGTTTCATCATGTTAATTTGAGTCCCGTTTTCAAACCTTCCTTAACCTCTTTCAAATATACACAATGAGTTTTGAACCCTTAACTTTTTATAAGGAAATCACATACTTTATCACTATGCTATTTAGTAAGGGAAGTAATTTGCACTCTTACAATTGATTGGCACACTCAAATTATGAGTGTGTTGACATTTATATTCTTACAGGGTAAAAATAAGTAAAAATGATATGATGGTATAAATGTCAAGATACTCATAATTTAAGTGTGTCAATCAATTGTGAGAGTGTGCAAATCATTTCCCATTTAGTAAACTCTAAAATATATCTTTGTAGTTTACCCATTTTCACACAATATATCCCTCACCGATAAGTTGAGACATATATATCCTTCCGTTAATGAGTGTTAACCACCACACATCCCTCCGTTAGAATGAGGACTAACGGTGCAAATTATTTCTCTGTTATCTCCTAACGCGAGAGAAGATATTTGCATCGTTAAGCCTCACAAAAAAGGGCAGTTGGGCTCGAACTGGGTCTGGTAAAAACGTACAAAAATGAATAAAACGTATAAAAACGGATAAAAACATAAAAAACGGATAAAAACGTAGAAAACAGATAAAATGTACTAAAAACATATAAGAACGTACAAAAACGTAAAAAAAACTTACAAAAACGGATAGAAACGCATGAAAACATAAGAAAATGTATAAAAACGAATAAAAAAGTACAAGAACGGATAAAACGTACAAAAATGTATAAATTCGAGAAAAAGGGTTAAAAGAAATATATTTTGGTATACTTTCACCACTGGACGCATAGTCCAATGGTTGGGGCGTTGTTTTGTGAGGTACCAGACCCAAGTTCGAGCCTAGCTACCCCTTTTTGTGAGTACCGATGCAAATATTTTCTCTGGCGTGAGGAGATAACGAAGAAATAATTTGCACCGTTAGTCCTCATACTAACGGAGGGATATATGGTGGTTAACGTTCTTTAACGGAGGGATGTATATGTCTCAACTTATCGGCGACAGATGTATGGTGCGAAAGTGGGTAAAACACAAGGATGTCTCAACTTATCTGCGAGGGATGATATGTACGTCTAACAAGTGATCCTAACAATACGCCTTACAAGTTCTAACTATCCATTAATCTCCCACCGGACCACCTCCCACCATACACCATCTCAACTGCCATCCTCCCACCACTCACCATCTCAACCGACACCTCCCACCATCCACCATCTCAACTGCCATATTCCCACCACTCACCATCTCAATCGCCACCTCCCACCATCCACCACCTCAACTGACACCTCCATCACTCAGACGCATCCACTCACATCTCAGTTGGTACCGGACACCCTTCTCAGCCACCGGAAAAAGGACTGGAGTCAATGGGTAAGTACTCATCTAACGTTACAGATTCCAAAGGTTGGACATGGATTTTTCACAAAAATAAAAAACAGCATGAAAAATGAATCCCTAATCCATATTCTAGGGAATTAGGGAAAATCACAACATCTTTTTATGTCACGAACTTCCCAAATAATCTTGATGCAAAAGGCTTATGGAAGATCTGTGAATCTTATTGTCATATTATGGACGCATATATCGTGAATAAGCGATCTAAATTGGGGAAACGTTTCTTGTTTCTAAGATTTGGAGGCGTTTCAAATATTGATGATTTCGTGAAGTTGTTAGCTAATATATGGATAGGAAATCATCATGTGTATTTGGTTGTAGCAAGATTTCACAGGAACCAAACTTGTGATTCAAAAACATCGACTCAGAATGTGAACGGAAATAGGAATGCAAAAATTTTAGAAAATAAGCCTATTAGCAACATGAATTTTGGAACAATCAATCCACAACAGAAGCCATCTTATGCATCGATTGCACATGGGAAAGTGACATCAATACCGGTGTCTTCTTCGGCTGATAAGGTAATGATGTATTCTATCGTTGTAGGTATAGATTATGTGTATTCAAGTTTTAAATTTATATTTAGCCAACTTAATCTATAACAAACCCTAACGAGCCGTATACCCGATCAATGTAGCCTAATTGGTAAGTAGAGTGTCAATCACTAAGAGTTGAACGTTAACACTTAAATATCTATCATTACTTTTATCCTAATGTTAGTATAATTAAACCTAATCTAACGCAAGGGGGTTTTCAGCCTGTGAGACTAGCACGATGTTTAGATTAAGTAAAACTGATTAAGTGAAGACAACGAGACACACACGTATACAGATAGAAAACAGATAGCAATAAGAGGTCAAGCCGATAGTAAGTGTTGGGTCTATTATAGATTTGATGATACAAAACAAGAAGAATGAAACATGAAGGACTAAAAGTGACAAGAAGGGAAACTACAAAAATATGGAGGATTTGGAAGATTCTAGAAGATATGCTTAAAAGAATAATTAGTTTCCTAATTATATTATGATTCCTCTTGTAAACCCTAGATGTCTCTAGTATATAAAGAGACATAGGGTCATTAGTTTTAGCACGTACGTACAAGATGTAGACGTCTAAAGGTGTGTGTGTGTGGGAACCTAGGCGTAGAGATTTGGGAAAACGCCTAGGGTTTAGTGGTTTAGTGGTTTAGTTAGTTAGTATTAGATCAAGTCTTTGATCTTTATTATATTTCGTTAGTTAGTTTTTGATAATGAAAAACCTTGTTCATAATAATGTTGATTCTATGTTTGAATATTCCGCTTTCATTATTATGTGTTCCTAGATATAATATTAGACCTCGTCTAGGAGCTTACAACGATCTTCACATGTGGTATCAGAGCCAGGTGAGATCCCTGGTCTCAATTTCTCTACTTCGTCTAGGGAAGTTCGTTTAAAAACCTGGCTCTGATACCAATTGATAAGATCGTTTATAAGCTCAGCTAGGGATCAATAACAAAGATAATAAGCAGCGGAATAATCAAAACAATACTTTGTTATTGACACAAGGTTTTTATTCACTAACACTAACTAATCTTAGACGTTTATAGGAACACGTCTACTAACTAAACTAATAACCTAGGCGTTTACAAGACTATACGCCTAGGACACACACACACCTTTACTAGACGTCTACATTATGGAAGACATATATTAAACCTACATCTATGTCCTCTTTATATACTAGAGGATAAGGACTAATAAAAAAAACTTCTTTTGCAAGCAAGTCCTTCCATCTTTTTGTAGGTTTCCTTCTTGTCATATTAAGTCCCTCTTGTTTCATTCTTTTTGTCTTATCAACTCAAACGTATAATTCCCAACAGTAAGGAATATATGCTCGCTAATCGTTTAGTTATATATGATGAGTACTAAATAGGAACTTTCTCTATGGTTGCTTATTGTGTAGTGTACTAAATTCCCTTGATTTCTTGTAAAAGCCCTGTCCCGACTAATTAGAAATCCATGTTAATCTTTCCTTAATGATACTTAGTTTAAATTA
Source organism: Chrysanthemum makinoi (assembly GCA_910596185.1). Classification (NCBI taxonomy): domain Eukaryota; kingdom Viridiplantae; phylum Streptophyta; class Magnoliopsida; order Asterales; family Asteraceae; genus Chrysanthemum; species Chrysanthemum makinoi. The sequence goes on from OU343220.1 coordinate 228,134,878, forward strand.
TTAATCCATTTTGGGCTTACATTAACTATGCGAACCATGTTAATGAAGTAATTGTGGGAGGCGGATGACGCAAACAAGCCACGATAAACAAGAGATATCAATGCTTACATACAAACATTAAAACCAATAAAACATCATATACTCTTTAATGCAGGTAGTATGTTTAATGCGAATCTAATGAAAGAAAAGGCATGTTAACCAAACGATTAAAGAGTACTAGTACGATTAAGCGAATCTCCCTATGTAATTACGCACTTGCAAGGCCTTCTGATGCTTCCGAATTTGACCTTCTAGTTGTGTCTTGTAGTGCTCGGTCTTCTGTTCACGTGTGGCATGTTGTATGATGTGTTGAACGAAAACAGTCGACCTCTATTTATAGTTTCTGGAAACGGCATCTATACGGTGTATCCGTTTACTCGATATGCCTTATCAAGGTAACTTTGCGTGGGGTCCAAGATTATTATATTCTGGAATATTCATACACCATCATAGGATACAACAGATCTTAAATGTACATACGGCGATCTCTTCTTCGTAATCTTGGAATGTCTTGGTGAAGTCTTCAAGTTGATACGCTGCATCTCTTGGATGTCAAGCGGCGTATCTGGAGTAGAATAAGTCAGATCTTCTATGTAAACCAAGGTTTGATATACGACGTATAGGAGAAACCCATACGGCGTATTCTTCAAAGTCAGGAAATAGTCTTCATATTCGTCTAAGTCTTGTACGGCGTATCTGTCTAGAATGATACGGCGTACCTACCTCCAGTTCAGTAGACTTTTCCAACTTGATCCATTCAGCTCCAATTTGCGTCCAAAATAGTTAACTTTCACCAAATGCTTGTTTATAACTGTGATTTACAAAAGTAAGAGATTAAGTATCAATTCTCATATAAAATAATACAAAACTAGGAATATACATAGGATAAATGATGCTAATAATCTGTTGTTGTTTGATATCATCAAATATCCCCCCACTTAAACTTTACTTGTCCTCAAGTAAACCTTTAGATTAAACTTATGAAAATGTATCCGAAACAATGTCTAGGAATTTTTATAGTTAAGCATTCTTTACTTTAGTCTCAATTGCACAACCAAAAACCTCACGAAATAGGAAAATGAAAACACTCAAATCACTCAACTAATCTATGTGGTAACATTTTAGTAATCGCTTGATTGGTCGGTCGTGACGAGTATTCTATCTTAAGCTTAGCAAGGATACACATCTCCCCGACTAAAGCTAAGGAGTAACAAGTCTAAAGCGGTAAGTTGGGTTAGTTGTGATAAGGTTGTGCATATCTTTTGTTCAAAAATCTCTCACACAAACTCAATAGATCGTTGCCGTCAATCCTTGATTCCTTGAAAAATGGATGGTCACTAGTGTGTATCTTGGATAGATAGTGCGTTATTTGCCGGCGTGTCATTCAATTCCTCAAAAACTCAGATGGTCACTACCTTATTCATGCGTTTGACATTCTCACTAAGCTATTGTAACACCCCCAAAAATGGTTTGCAGCGGAAGAAAAGGTTTTTGGGATGCTACTAAATTGGATCATAACACAAAGTGAAAAATAAAGATTTTTCTTAAAAGATTTCATTTATTGAAGTAAATTAGAGTTTACAAAGTTTGAATTGTTGCGGAAAATGTCCCATTAATAAAATATGGTCCCCATAAGTAAATCGTAGTTTGAGGTTTGGTATTAAAGTAACAATTTGGTAAGGTGATTTTTTTTATAAAAAAACAGCTTATAAAGTAATAGAAAACGATTTATAATTTATAGAATAGTAGTGAAATCGCAGTTAACTTTGTGATATTTTTGGTAGGACAACAATTCAGGTCGTAAAATAACTCGTGAAATAATTTGTAAAATAGCTTATAAGAAAACAATTTATCGTTTGTCAAATAGTAGAAGGTTTCATAGTTCAATTAATATCAAGGTGGTTCATAGGGTGGTAATAAAATAGTTAGTAAAGTAAGGGCGAATAGTTTGTGAGGTAAGAGTAACACGGTTTTATGGTTTTTAGATCAGACAGTGGCTAAAGCAACTCACTAAAAGGGTAAAATAGTTTATAAGACCGTAATATAACTTGCAGGAAAAATTTCTAATATAGTTTATAACTTGCTATTGCAATTATTTGTTGTTTTATAAAATAGTAGTAAATTAATTGGTTTATCATACCATGAGAAAATAGTTTGCAAAGTATCAGTAAGGTCATTTTTTATAAAGTATTAGTAAAATCGTAAATTTTTTGTTTATTGCCACAGTAGTAAGACTTTTTGGGAAAATGACCGTGAAGCAATCGGAAAAATAGTTGAAAGTAGTTTGCGACAAAGTTTACTATTTGATAAGAGGGTAGTAGGACAGACAGTTGGTGTTTAAAAGGGATGAGTGGAAGGTTAGGGATTCGTCTAAGAAAGTGGCTCGAGTTGCATCTACCCTTGGTATGTTTTTATGTCGTTTTAGTCGTTTGTGTATTATTTATGTTTAGCGAGGGGATTCCTTTTGTAGATGTCGAGGCGTGTCATTCCTACAACGGCTAGATATGTAATTCGGTTCATCGATTAGGTACGAGTTTTGAGGTAGAGGTAACACTGTTACAGTATCGGATGACGAGACAACTTCGATCTCAACGTATGCGAGAATGATAATAGGATGGGACGATGGATACATGGGTTGCAACGACTCCGTAATAGAGGTTTAATGATTCCGTGATGAAGACGATAAGTCGAATAGAAGACATGGTATTGTAGCACCCAAAATATAATCTAAACATAGAGTAATGTTGTGCGGTAAATAAAATTTTAGTTAGTCGCGCATAATCCACTAAGAAAATCTAAATGGTAAATATAATCGTTAACTCGCATCATGCAACATTTCACTGGTTATGTATTATCTGCTCAGCAAATCTCATACATAACGTAGGTACGGAGGGCGCAAAGTGGTGGTGTAAAGTGGTCCATTTCAACATGGATCACTGTGGTGTCCTTGTGAGAAGTGGTAGTGTGCATCATATGCCAAGAAAATCTCCATGCACGTTGCTAGTAAGATGTAGACGAGGCGTAAAGGTAGTGGTGTAAAATGGTCAGTTTAGAGAGTGTAGTAATGAGAAAGGCTCCACTTAGGAGAAGAAGTATCGAGTGAGGAAATGTTCTGACCAGTGTGTGTGATGTAAAGTAAACCCTTATAACTCTTATGATGAACACACATAAAGATTTTACCATTTTTAGAAGTCAATCAGGAGGTCGATTGGACATACCACTATTTAAACTACTTTCAGTATTGCAACATTCACCTCTGAGTCGGAAATAGGTGATCAGGCTATGTCCCACTGTCCCTGGTTGAATATAGCTGATCAGGCTATATTCACCCGAGGTTCAATGAATCTTGCAATGCTTCACTTAGTTATACTAGTAACATGTCCTAATGCTTTTAAAGTTTGTTATGAAAGATTAATCAATTGTTTCACTTATATGGGGGAGAAGGTGTAGCGCAGTGGTACGTAAACATACATATGGGTAAAGTAATCATAGCTACTAGTGAGGTTAAGTTGCCAGTAATAAAACACATATCTTATCAAAGATGACTTCAACGAGTCATAAGTGAGGCATTCAGCTTGGCAGGCAGGATGTGTCGGTCATAGGGTTAAGTTTTTGTAAAAGTGGTTATAGTCTAGGTTTGAAAATACCTAGTTCTCTATAACCTAGCTCTTATGCCAACCGTAACACCCCCAAAAATGATTTGCAGCGGAAGAAAAGGTTTTTGGGATGCTACTAAATTGGATCATAACACAAAGTGAAAAATAAAGATTTTTCTTAAAAGATTTCATTTATTGAAGTAAATTAGAGTTTACAAAGTTTGAATTGTTGCGGAAAATGGCCCATTAATAAAATATGGTCCCCATAAGTAAATCAGAGTCATTTATGACCATGCCATGCCAATGCCCAAGCCCAGGAGTTAGCTATCGCCTTTTAATACAGAGATAAACATGCTTAAAAAGATCAACACAAAGGTTGAGTAATATTCATATGTTTAGTAAATAGTTGAACACAAGTAAGAGATGATAATTGCTTCGAAGACAATTACCATAGAAAACAAAGATTATTATTATGCACTAAGCTCATGACACCAATACTAACTGCATACACCTAATTACGGGTGTAAGTAATAAAATTGCCCCTCGATGTAATAGCCAATTACATAGAGATAATCAATATGGTGCACCCGGTTATTTCGATAACCGAAGTCGGGTCGTCAATTCCCATAGTACTATCCATAATATTTGCGTTCACTCGCAAGTGATTAATGGTTCATGATGAAGGGGACTTTTGGCTGGCAACTTAGGCTATAATAATAATAATCAGGCAAGCATACCTTTTAAGAAAAGACTTGTGTTCTAGTTTTTAGCATGTATCTCCCCCAAAGAGTTTATAAAACAGTTAAAAGAGTAAAAGTGGGGCTATGAACTCACCTCAATGAAGAAATCTGAAATAGCGTAAATTCAAATAGTATGAGTGCGCAGTACCGGCATGCGACCTAGATTAGTATAGCAAGTCTTAGTTTATAGTTCTAGGCTTATGACTCGATGAATTTTAAGAAAAGTTTTCAAGTGTTTGTGTTACGTAGCTTATGTGGACGTTCCATAAGTTAATTTTGATTATCGGCATACATAAAAATGTATTTGTGAAAATATTTCCTAAGTATTGGCTCTTGGAATAATGGAGGAATGATGTATACGAAACTTTCGTATAAGAGTTGACTCGAATATTGGCTCAAGTGTTTTCGATGGGTAAATAAAATATAAGTCGGATTGAATTTATTTGATTTGCTAGATTCCGAGGGGTGAAAATATATACGCAACATATATTATCGATGCCATGGGTAAAGAATGTGTATTTGGGAAAACTATAATATTTATAGATTTCGCGGATATGGTCGTCAAATAAAACATATTTATCGAACGAAAGAGTGAGAAAAATATATATGTTTATAAACTTATAAAAGTTTTGTATAAGAATTGTCAAATGTTAAATTTGAAGGTTTATGAGTAAACCATTATATAAATCTTTTTTTTAGCTTAAAAAAGCTCTTAAAAGAGAGTGACAAGTTTGTCAAGTATAGGAGATGAAGTTGAAAATTTATATAAGTGTGTAAAGCTCGTAAAAGTCCTTAATAAAGGTGCAAAGTGGTTGTAGTTTGGAGGGATAAAACTGTCAAGAGTTGAAAGTAGAAAAAATAAGAAAAAGAGTAAAACTGTCATTACCCAAGTTCGAACTCGCGACCATCCGTATAAACACAAATGTCCCACCCAACTGAGCCAAGGTGATACTTTGTTTAGTTATGCAATCTAGCTATATTTAAAGTCAAATTTCATTGTTAAATTCTGTATCAAAGTTTCATTCAATGAAAACTATGTACATGCATTTTAGTATAGGTAACTTTTATGTTTTTCTTCTTCACTTCCAACTGCTCTTCCATGGTTCAGTTTGTACACGGTTTCTTGGGATCAAAATAAACATTTATTTAAGCTGAGTTTATCATAGGAGTTTGCGACTCAAAAATTTAACGAGACCATGTTTTAAAACCTGATTCTTTGTAAGGTTTAAAAGGTTTATACGAGTGTTAAATGTATGTCGGGTTCAAACAAGCCAAAGGTTCGAGTATGTATACGAGTACAGCGAGGGTTCAAAGTTGTTGGAATCACTCCTAAACCTTATACAAGTGTTAGTTACTCATATGTAATAGTTAGCTTATTATGGCCTTTATGTTTGTTATTAGCCTTAGGCTTATGTAGAAGGCCCATAAGCCTAGGCCTAGCCCAATAAGGAAAGGAAGGGAACTAGGAGTGTTGCCCTAGCTTCCCTCCTATAAATACCCCTTGTAAACCTGCATTTGAAGGTTGGTTATTCAAGTTATTTCTTTCACTACATACTCTACGCATAACCGGTCTATTATCTCGTGTGTGTGTGTGTGATACTTGTTCAATCGCCTCTCTATCTCTTATATAAGCTTGTGTGGTAAAATTAGTGACCTAACAGTGGTATCAAACCCCAAATAGTTGGGTGTACTCGTTTGTTTTTGAAGTTTTTTGGTTTTGGGTCTTACGCGTAAAGATAACGCATTCTTTAGCTCTCTTAAAAACTTGTTTTTTACACTTTTTAATCCAAGATTCTTGTACTTTCAACGTTTTAAGGTGTTAAAATACTTGTTTTTGGCAAAAAGTTTCAAACTTTATGCGTGCATCATTGTTTTTGAACTAGTTTTTATTCGTGGATGTCATTCTACGCATAACTGTTTTGAGTGCTTTGGATCATCAAGTTTCACACTTTTGTGTTATTTTGGTGTTATTGAAGCTATTTCATCACACAAAAACTGGTTTAGAAACATCTTTGGGCAAAATCAAAATTACGAGTAATCCTACGCGTATTGAAACCCTAAAATTACGCGTAAGATTATCCTTGGTTTGATCTTCATTTTCGTGGTTTATTCCGTGTTTTCTTACTTGGATAAGTCTGAAAATACGTCGACTTTGGATATCTTTTGCACTGTGATAGTGTAAAAGATCATTTGGGCAAAACCCTAAAATTACGCATAAGCATAAGCTTACGCGTAAAAATCCTACGCCTAAGATCTTTCTTACGCCTAAGCCTTGTCTTACGCATAAGAAAATCCTACGCCTAACTTTCTACGCTTAACTTTTGTCTACGCCTAACTTTAGTGTCTTTCCCTACTTACGCGTAAGCTAAACCTACGCTAACTCCTCGTGTTACGCGTAACTTTGGTGTTTTTACGCATAAGTGCTTCTTGGTTCTTGTCTTTTCTACGCCTAAGGATACTTCATCAACAAAGGTTCATTCGACTACAAAGATCCATTTTTACCAACACAAGTTTATCAACATGTCACAACCACCATACTCTAACTATTTCCCTTACACTTATCCTCATCCTCAACGTCAACAACTACTAACTCCACGACATCAACAATGGAATCAACAACAAGCAATTTATCAACAACAATTTAACCAACAGCATACTCCACAACTTGCTGCAAATCCACAACCTCAAATGGTTCAACCACCACAAAGTCTTCAAGCTCAACCATACACAAATGACTTTAATCAACATCCATCAAGGATCACTATGAGGGAACCCACTTGGTTTGCAAAGATGTTTGGAACTTTAAGCAGCCAACAATCAATTCATGAGGCTGGTTCACTTGATAGACCTCCAATGCTCACTCCAGGAAACTACGATCAATGGGTGATAAGGTTCTTTAGATTTTGTGATCTAAAGAAGCCACATGGAAAGTTCTTAAAGAAGGTTATCTTGGAAGGTCCTTTGAGATGCCTACTGTCATTGTACCCGGAGATCCAAATGCCATTCCACCAAGAGATGAACAAACGAACATTGCTACTGTTGCAGACTTGAATCCTCAAGAACTTCTACACTATGAAGCAGATGAGCTTGCAATGGAATATATCCTCCTAGGATTACCAAACCTAATTCTTCGTAGTGTTGATGCTCAAAAGACTGCAAAGAAAATGTGGGATCATATTCGTCTTCTTATGGAAGGATCAGTACTCAATCAGGAAGATTTGGAATCCAAAATTTACTTGGCTTATGAACACTTCATGATTGAAACCGGAGAGACACTCGAGTCCTATCATCACCGATTTTCAGACATCATCAATGATTTGGATAAACACAACATCCACATGCCAAGAATTGCAGTGAATACTAAGTTCCTAAGTAGTCTTGGTCCTGAATGGGAGAAGTATGTCATTTTTCTCCGTCAAGCTAAAAACATGCATCAGTCTACCTACGGATTGTTGTACGATTACTGAAGCCTCATGAAAAGGAAGTTGATAGGGAAAGGATTCTCCGTGCTCAAATTGCTCCACCCACACATCCGGAAAATCAACAACTTGCCTTATATGCTCAACAAAATTATTCTCCTCAACCAGCAACTCAACCAACTGCTTCAAACCCACCAAACGATCAACCACATCAACCTCAACAAAATCAGTTGGTTCCTTACAATGATCAAGAACTTCCTAATGAGGAATCCGATCCGTTCGAAGCATTGCAACAAGGATTTGCTATGATTGCTAATGCCTTTAGCCGTTATACCAACAAATCCAACAACCGTATTCGTTCCTCATCTAATACAAGGAATCAAGCTGTTGTAAACAATGGACGAGTTGAAGTTCAGAATCGTGGTTATGGTCGCCAGATGGGCGGTGGTCAAGGGTTTAATGCTGTGAGTAGGAATAACAACAGAGCTCAAGTGGTGGAACAGGGAAATGCTTAGCATGGGTTGAATGGTCTTCGATGCTACAACTGCAATGAGAAGGGACACTGGCTAATGCATGCCCAAAGCCAAGGACTAAGGGCAGTGCTTATTTCAAAGAGGCTCTTCTTTTGGCTCTTAAGGATGAAGCTGGTGGAACTCTCACGATTGCAAAGAACAGAGCTTTATGGCGAATGCTGACTCAGATGATGATATGGAGGACTTGCATGCCAATGCAGCTGTTATGTTGATGGCTAATATGCAGGAGTTACACATGCGTGACACAGGCCCAATGTATGACACTGATGGCTTGTCTCAGGTACCCGAACAAACCATATTTATCTTTGATCTCATATCTCCGCCAACATCTGCATCCGGCAAGGCTCAGAATGTTCAAAATGAGTCATCCACATCTCATTCCGACGATTTTCAACTAGACCCCGTAGTTATATTTGACGATCAAGATGACCAACCGGTTTCCCTTGATAATCAAATTGACTCCGTGGTTATACTTGAGGATCTCAGTAATGATCATGTTGAGACTCACGTTGAACACGCCGAACTTTTGCCTCATCCAGATTTTGCTCGTTTCATACAAGACCAACAGACCATAGTGGAAAAATGTCATGCCATTAATCAGGACTTGAAATGCAAAAATGCACTGTTAACCAAGGATTTTGAATGTTTACAAAAGCAACTCAACTTTTTCAAAACTCAAGAAAAACGTGAAAACGGTTTTGAAGCAGCCTTTGCCAAATCTTATCAAAATGAAAAATATTTAGAAAGACAGATGCGTGATCTAGCCGCTTCGAAGAATGCTTTGTTGTCTGAATAGAACAACTGAAACATGAACATAAAAAGCAAATTAACGCTCTCACCTTGGAAAATCAAAAAGCTAAGGCTGAGTTGTTAACTTGTCAAAAACAGTTCTCTGCATACAAAAAGCATACAACGAAACGAATAGATGATCATCTTGAAGAAATCATCGGCTTGCAAAACAAACTTAAAGAGTTTAAAACTGTTGTTTACAAACATGGCGAGTCGGTCACAGCCATTGAAAAATTTACTTTAAAACCCAACCCAAATGGATATGGACCGAATCTTGCTGATTACAAACCTAAGCTTTCAACAAAAGCATTCAAACCAAATCCTGAAGTTTCGAGTGCAGAATATAAAGTTGATAATTCTGTTATGAATGTTGTTGAATATCATCGTCAAGAGGAATTAGATGCAGAAGACGAGAGTCGATCAAAATTAGAAAAAGTTGTTTACAACAAACCTTTTAACTATTCAAAAGCGGTCACTTTCGTCACACCAACGGATTCTTCTAACACACCAAAAGTTATCATCAAAACACCTGAGTCTTCTAATGTTAATCCCCAACCAGATTATGCACAAATTTATGGTCCTTTACCTTCCATCAGTGAAGTAAATTCAAAACCTGAAAATCGAAAAATTCTTAGATATTTTGACATCTTCATGGCTGACCTCAAAATTTTACAACATGAGATAGAATATCGTTCTGAAATCAAAATTGATCATTTTCAATCGCCTCTGGCGCGAGAACAAAGAGACATTTTTCAGAAAAATCTTTTACCTAATGTTAAAAATTTGAAAAATTGTGCATTAGCCTGGGAAAAGGATTTTCATAAGGAACTTGGAGTGATGAAGGTTGTTTTCGAGAAAACAGAAACATCTATTTCTAATACTAAACGTAAAAAGAAACTGTTGAGAAAAGATGTTGATCGACTCTTGGAAGATGTCATCTGTGCTGATGTCCATAATGTTGTGCTAAAGAATTCTTTGTCATATGCATTTGATCATACCTCTGCTGATACTGTTGAATCTGTGATACATGTTGAGAACACTGATAATGTGCTTCAGATCGAGTCCTTAAAAGTTGAAAACAAACGATTGTCAAACGAACTTTCAAATGCAATTCGTCGTCTTAATTGGTGTCAAAAAGATATTCACGATCAACAAATTGCTTTTCAACATAAAATCGCGCCAGTGGCGTAAAAATCTTCTGATCCAAAAATTGAGCAACTGGATGATCAAAACGTGTCTTTTAAGTGTCAAATCTCAAAATATGAACAAGAACTTTTAAAAGTCAAAAAGGAATATGGTGTCATATTTGATTTACTCAAAAAGACTCGTGATGAAGCATCAAATGAACTTGATCATTATCTTGCACACACTAAAGAAGTTATGCATGTTGCTGGAAATGTTCGGTCTGAAAATCAAGATCTGATTCACACTATCATCAAGTTAAGAGAAATGTTAGGAAAGTATGAACAACTTCCGCCAACCATCATTAAGAGATTAGCCCCAGAAACACTTAGTACTCATGAACCTAGAATTTCTACTCCCAAATCACAAGTAGCTAACGTGCTTCCTTCTACTGAAACAGAAATAGTTGAGCCTTTTCCAAACGCCCGCACTTCACAGCCTAGGAGCACTCAATCGAAGAATAAGAAGTTGCGACCTAAGAAAAGATCAATCAAGAATGCTAAAGTAGAAGAACACCCTAGGACTATGAATAAGACTCACGTTGCCTCCACTATAGATATTGCGTTGAAAATATAATAGAAATAGTGATGTAACGAATGCTAAACCGTTAAGTACTTTTGATATTCACTCTGATGCACCTTGTGATATTTGTCGTAAAAGTATGAATTCTGATTGTCATGATAAATGTGTGCTAAAGCTATCATCTCTCGTTTAAGGAATCCTAAGAACCGAATACCTCTAGGCCCACTAATCTTTCTAAGTCTGTGCTTGGTAGACCGCCATCTTTAGATTCTAAGAAACGCATTGCTGTCCCTGTAGCTCCATTTTCACCTCCTAAGAATGTAGTACCACCTAGTGCATTCACTAAGACTAAAGCAAAGAGTAGTTATAGATGGCAGAAATGGATATATAACACACTAGGATTTAAGTGGATACCTAAAGCTATTGATGTGTGTATATCTACTATACTGCTACGGAACCCTCAAAACATTTCGGGTTCCAAATCTACTTATGTTCCATCTGTGTCGTCTGCGTGTGTAATGCACAGGTGATGATCATTCTCTGGATTATTGATAGCGGATGTTCCCGACACATGACAGGCAATCTTAAACTGTTATCAAAATTTATTGCAAAGTTCATTGGCACTGTCAGGTTCGGGAATGATCACTTCGCAGCTATCATGGGCTACGGAGACTATGTCAATGGGAACATCGAAATTAGCAGGGTTTACTATGTGGAAGGCCTCGGTCATAATCTGTTTTCAGTAGGTCAGTTTTGTGATGGAGATTTGGAGGTTGCTTTCTGGGAGAAAACTTGTTTCATTCGTGATCTACAAGGAAATGATCTTATGTCTGGATCGCGTAATTCTAGTCTCTACACTATCTCTATGAAAGACATGGTTGCTTCATCTCCCATATGTTTACTTTGAAAGGCAACATCAACAAAATTCTGGCTATGGCACCGTCGTCTCTCACATCTAAACTTTCAAACCATCACCAACCTTGCTCGACACAAACTAGTTGAAGGACTTCCACGGTTTCGGTATTCTAAAGATCATCTTTGCTCAGCTTGTGAACAAGGAAAAAGCACTCGTGCTCATTTTCCTTCAAAGGTGGAACACAGCTCTCAGCATGTGCTTCATCTTCTTCACATGGATTTGTGTGGCCCGATGCGCGTGCAAACGATCAATGGCAAACGCTACATCTTAGTAATTGTTGATGACTATTCACGCTGGACTTGGGTCTACTTTCTTCGAAGCAAAGATCAAGCTCTACAAATGATCATCACCTTTCTCACAAAAATACAAGTTCAGCTACGAAACACCGTTCGACTAATCAGAACAGATAAAGGCACTGAATTTGTTAATCAAACTCTTCGTGAATTCTATGAGAAAGTGGGAATTCAGCATCAGAAATCTATTGCACGTACACCAGAACAAAACAGAGTTGTCGAAAGACGAAACCGAACGTTAGTGGAAGCTGCAAGAACAATGTTAATCAATGCTAAACTTACAGATTACTTATGGGCAGAAGCTGTATCTACTGCATGCTATACTCAAAACCGTTCTATGATTACAAAACGCCACAACAAAACACCTTTCGAGCTCGTCCATAACAGAAAAACCGAATCTAAAACACTTTCATGTATTTGGATCTCTTTGCTATCCGAATAATGATCGTGATGACTTTGGAAAGCTCAAAGCCAAAGCGGACATTGGAGTCTTTATCGGATACTGTGATAATTCCAAAGGTTTCCGAATCTGAATCGCGTACAAAACAGGTGATGGAACGATTCATGCTCATTTCGATGAACTTACCGGAAATGGCTTCTGAGTATAACAGCTTGAACCCGTCACAACCGCTTAAACTTTCCCCAAACCCCATCATCAGCTGATCAAAGCCCCCAGCTTACTCGTCAACAAATGGAAAGGTTATTTGCTCACGCTGTTGACGATCTTGATGAACGTGCTCCAGGTGTATCCGCTATTCCCGCTCAACCTGATAATACTCTAATACCTGATACACCTGCTACAACAACTACTGTTGCATATGCACCTACACCAGTTGACTCCACCACAACAGTTGAACAAACCGCTTCCAACAATGATGAAGTGGCTGATGATATTCTGAATGTAGTCCCCCCACCTGCAGATTTTGATCCAAATGCGTTCTTCAACCCGTTTGCTAATGAGACTGTTGCACCAGATGTCGCGGAATCTTCAACAAACCATTTAAATCCTCAGAATCTGCACAATGTATACCAACATCAACCCTCCACACATAGATGGACGAAAGACCATCCTCTGGAAAACATTATTGGCAACCCGAATCAACCAGTCGTTACGAGACAACGTCTTCACACAGACGGTGAACATTGCATTTATGCACTCACTGTCTGCCAATCTGAACCTAAAAACATCAAAGACGCAATGACAAAAGACAACTGATTGAATCCATGCAAGAAGAACTCAACCAATTCAAACGTCTTGAAGTATGGGAACTGGTTGAAAGACCAACAGGGGTCTACGTCATTGGTCTCAAATGGATTTGGAAAAACAAATTGGATGCTGAAGGAAATGTTATCAGAAATAAGTCACGCCTGGTGGCTAAGGGTTATCGCCGTGAAGAGGGTATTGACTTTGAAGAATCTTTGCTCCGTTGCTCGCTTGAGGTCAGTCGGATATTTCTAGCGTCGCGCTCATATAAATATGATGGTCTATCGATGGATGTCAAAACTGCGTTTCTCAATGGACAACTTAAAGAAACAGTTTATGTCAGCCAACCCGATGGATTCGTTGATCCTGAGTTTCCGAATCACGCCTACAAACTAACAAAGCTCAGTATGGTCTCAAACAAACTCCTCGAGCATGGTACGATAAGCTATCATCCTTCCTCATTGCTAATAATTTCACCAAAGGTTCGGTTGACCCAACTCTTTTTATACAATATCACGAGGCACATATCTTAATTGTTCAAATTTACGTGGATGACATCATTTTTGGGTCTACACATAAAAAGTTTTCAATCGCTTTTGCAAAACTAATGAAGAAAAATTTTAAAATGTCCATGATGGGTGAACTTACATTCTTTCTCGGACTGCAAGTTCATCAATCACCCCGTGGTATTTTCTTGAGTCAGTCCAAATATGCCCTTGAATTGTTAAACAAATTTGGAATGAAAACCTGTGACACCTATGCCACACCAATGGCTCATACCAAGAAGCTAGACGCTGATTTACATGGGAAATTGGTGGACCCTACAAAATACCGTAGTATTATTGGGTCTCTCATGTATCTAACAGCTAGCAGACTGATATTGTCTTTGCCATTTATCTATGCTCCCTATCGTCGCGACCAACTGACCCACCTCTCTCGAGGCTAAAAGAATCCTTCGATACATTAAGGGAACCATTAACTTGGGGATCTGGTATCTGAAGGATTCTGGTTTTGAACTAATCGCTTTTTTAGACGCTGACCACGCAGGATGCTTAGACTCACGGAAAAGTACTTCAGGAGCTTTACAATTTCTTGGTGATAAACTGGTGTCATGGCAATCAAGAAGCAGGATTGTACATCGCTGTCCTCAACCGAAGCAGAATATTTAGCCATGTCCGCATGTTGTGCTCAAGTCATCTGGATGAGAACACAACTCAAAGACTATGGTTACGATTTGACAGAATCCGATGTACTGACAATCGGAGTGCCATTGCGACATCTCGTGCAACTCAGTTCAGCAGCTCAAATCAAAGCACATCTATCTTCGATATCATTTCATCAAGGATCACGTGGAACAGGGTACTGTTGAATTATATTTTGTGGGTACAGAATACCAATTGGCAGATCTTCTCACCAAAGCCTTGCCTCCCGCTAGGTTTAATGAGTTGGTCCACCGGATTGGTATGAGGTGTTTGACTCAAGAGGAATTAGATGACCTCCTAAAACAGTCTTAAAAACCTGTCAAACACCAAAATCTCTTTTGTAAATAATTTTTCAAAAACAAAATACAAAAATATAAAATCTATAAAACAACAAAAATATTCTTCTATCTATTTTCTTTCAACATTGCAAGTATGTTTCTTCCGTCAACACTATAATCTTTCAAAATTCAGTATTTTTCGATCAAGTGTTGAGGGGGAGAAATCAAAACTTTAACTTTTTCAAACATCCGTGTACTTGCATGTTATCATATCTCTCGGTTGTTTTTTTAACAAATGGTGGTAAATTTTTTCTGTACAATGACACTCCTCGGACTAAATTTATAACCTTTCATTATTTTCTCAAGTCAAGGGGGAGTGTCGTCAAGTTTCTTTCCTAAAATCTTTGTTTGATAACCAAAATGGAAGTTAAATGGCTTTGTTTGAAAAAGGAAAAGGTGGAGGGACCAAAAACTGTCAAAATATTAAAGTTATTTTAATAAAACACCTCCCACCTAACACTTTCACCACATTTAATTCTAAAACCTAAACACATCTACGCCTAAGAATCATTCGAGCAATCCGTTGTTTTGATCATCACTTTGTAAGTTATTTTGTGATTAAAACATGTTTTTTAAGATAAGGTTTTTAATTTCATGTAAATCGAACGGCTAAAAAGTGTTTTTCAAGTAATTTTGTGTTCTATGCTTAAGCATATGAACACAAAATCAGTGTGTGTATGTTATTGGTTATATGGATAGTGTCAAAACGTTGTTTATACATCAAGGATACCACTTTAACCAACCAAACCCACCCAGAAACACGTATCAACGATTTTTGAAAATTTGGGTTTTTCCAAATGTGAAGTGTCATGGTATAAAAGATTGTTGGGATATCGTCTTAAGTTGTTGAATTAATGATTTCCATTGCTATTAACAACCCAGAAACACGAATTGGAGAACAATTTGTAATTAGGGTTTAAAGTTCATAATATTTGGTAACTTTTGATTCACAACGAGTTAGGTGTTATAACTTGGTACAAAGACTCCCTCAACACTCTTAAACTACCAGAAAAAGTCTTGTGCAAATCCCATTGTTAAATTTCATACGCGTAAATCATAACCCTTAGGGTTTTGACCTATGCGTATGACTTTCTACGCATAACAATTCCATAATTGTTCTTGCCATAACTTGTTGTTAAACTGAAGTATTGTGTTAATGTTGATGAGTTGATGAATTTATTCCAGGCTTTGCTATGCTTAAATATTCAGAATCAAGGTCATTTGCAACTCTACGCATAAGGATTACCCTACGCGTAGTCAAGTTATGCGTAACAATCCTACGCATAACTATTACGCGTAGGGTTCTACAATGGGACTACGCGTATCCTGTGAAGGATATGCGTAAACAGTGCCTCTACGCATAAGGTCTACTCTTACGAGTAAGCCTTACGCGTAAGGTATATATATACGCCTACGCGTAAGCCTACGATAAGGTCCCCTTTCCTACGCGTAACATTCTTACGCGTAAGTTAGATCCTACGCGAAGCTTTCGTCTACGCGTATATCATAACTGCTTACGCTTAACTTTGCCAAAACTACGCTTAAGCCTGATTGACCTCATAATGAATTGTTACATGTACAAACTTGTAAATAAACTAATCATAACGTCACGAATCCAATAATGTCACTAATAAACTTAATCGGTTGATATGTTGTGAACAATAAGTGATAACATAAACTTTAAAACTTAAAGTTAACTAACTCACGAAAACATTTCATGACGCCATGGACTATTGAACAAACAAGTGACTTAGCACTTGAACAATCATTGACAACCTGCACATTCAATAACTAGACAATAAGACCTTCGTGACTAACACTATGTCTTTCCGATGTTGGTTCTTTGGCTAATGTTATTTCACGACATGGCTGAACAAATGAATGTGGATGCACCTGAGATTCTCACCATTGCGATATCTTCCAAACGGTTATCCGTGAAAGATTGGAAAGAACAACCTTAGGGTTGACTTTGATACCCTCACTTGCTCAGAATCTTCCTGCTTGATGGCTGTGGATATTCTCAGGAATCATCCCTACCAGAACATGCTCTCACACTCTGCCACAGTCCAAAGGTCTACATTCAACAATTCGGGATTCTATGCAGAGGATCACCGGTCAAAGTGCACTGTGAATGTGACACTAATCACAAACAAGTCACTATCACTCCTGCTGACTTACGGCGCTGTTCATCATTCCGACATCGCCCAACCGACTTCTTTACTACCCCTACTGAAGAGACAGTCCTGAAATTCTTGATAGATATTGGTTATGATGATGCTTCAGGAATCATTACAAAGCACTCTCACGTGGAGCTGAAGTATATTCCTCAACCATGGAGAACACTCTACATGATCATCACCAAATCGGTCTAGTAGTGTGAAGTGGCTATGAGCATCCCAAGCTCATGGAACTACAAATTTCCTGGTCGTTGATCAACAAGAAGGACATTGAAATCGAAGCACTGATATGGGAAGACATGATGGTATTTCACAAGAAGCTTGGCTCCAAGATTCCCTATGTTAGATACACCAAACTGTTGATCCAGAGAGCACTTGGACTTCATCCAGACATCCCCATGAGGCTCAATGACCCAGATAATCACGACATATTGACCGAACCCATATTATCTGTCAGAATCAAAGAATCGTCAACAAAGAAACAGGGTACGGTATTACCTGATCACCTTCTGACTTCCGAAATCAAAAAGCTTGAAACATACAAAAGGTATCGGTTAGCCGTAAAAGAAGGCAAAGTTGGTCATCTTGATGAAAATCTTCCGTACACCTACTCTGAGAGACCAGAAAGGCAAGTGCTGGAAGTGTTTCAAGTACAGATCTTTATAAGAAGCTTCCCAAAAGGAATCCTCCTCGTAAAAGGATTGTTCCCGTAAAGGAAGCTGAACCTATTCCCACATCTGAACCGCAAAGAAAGCTTGTGGACGAAAGCTCTGAAGGTACTGACACAGATGAAGAGATTACCTACTCAGAATCAGCAACCGTAACACCTCCTTCAGCCAGCCTAAACCTCCAAGTCCACCAGCTGATAAAGGAAAAGGAAAGACTCCTGTACTTGTACCGTATGATGAAAGCTCAGATCAAGAAGAAGAGCAACGGATATATATCATCAGGAAGAAGTTTAATAGCGTTAGACACCTTCACAAAGCTGAAGAATTTGCTAAAGACCAAATGGGTGGTCCGGAGGATCAAGTGGTGCTGCCCCACTCTGAACCATCTCTGACGCGTTAATCAACCCGATATGGGAGCTGGTGCCACCACTCTTATGCAACAACAAAAGCTTGTGGAGGATACTATCGAATATGAGTTCGAGGAACCGGAAACTGAGAAGTCCGAAAAAGATCAAGATGTGGATTATGATACGTTTCTTCTAGATAGTCCTGCGCGATCAAAGGAAGAAACCCCTGAACCTCCAAAGGATCCAGAGTCTCCTCATATCTCTTCATCATCAGATTCGTCTTCTCATTCCTCGCCACCACCATCAATAAAGTCAACCAATCATCATCCAAATGGGTGAAGAAACCATCTAAATCTTGGATTTCTCATGCTCATGAACGGATTACCAAAGCTGTCAAACAAGTCAGAAAGAAAAAAACGTGCTCACAAAAGCTGAAATTTCTTTGCGATCACATACAGCATCTGTCTGACGAGCATGAAAAGATGAAAGGAGAAAGGAAGTTTGTTCAGGAATTCATGAAAATCACCGTCAAGAGGAACTGAACGAAATGATCGAAGGCTACACGAAAAAGTACCTTCGGGAGTACGTTCCTAAAGTCACAAAGGAGTTGTTCACCAAACAACTTTATCCAAATCTCATGCAGATCGCCAAGCAAACTATTCGATCAACACCCTTAACCGTCACAATCAATCCAACCGATCCGGTTGTTTTCTCGGATAATGAATTGGTGGCCAAGCTTGTCACACAAATGTCTGCACGATATGGGACATTTACTTCTGATGAAGGAAAGCTGTTTCAAGCATTGCTGGACTACCAACTTCAAGAAGCTTGTAGATTTGAAGCTGAAAAGTCTAAACGTCCTAGAGACGATGAAGACAAGGATAAGGATAAAGACTCTGCACCTAAACGTCAGAAGCAGTCTGGTGAATCTTCTTGGATGCAACCTCCTCCACAACGGCTCCTGTCAACAAAAATCTCCTCCTCGTTCTTCAACTGAAAAACCTCAGGACGATTCCGAGTTACCACCCCCGACTCAGAAAACCGATGATCACTTTGAGTTATACGGTGTGGTGACGATGAAGAGGTCCTTGAGCCCCCCCTACAACAACCCACCTCTCCCAAACAAGTTCAGAAACCAGAATCATCATCTAGGCCTTCGAAAAAGAAAGAAGAAGAAGACGCTCCAACTGACGTCGTATCACGGCTAGATGACGATAAAACAGAGGAATTTGAATGGTTTTCTAATCTTGTTAACAACACTCCTTACCCTGAAGAAGGTCAGAATTTGGTAGACGGTTCTACATTGGAGCATGCAAAAATTCTGCAAGAAAAGTTCCATGTGAAGAAAATGACGAAATCTGAGCTGAAGCGAATCAAAAATGAAGCATTTCAACTTCTAAAAGACAGCTCTGAAAGTGCCCTCGAGGTCGAATATCACCTTGAAAACATTGCTCGAGCTATGTCTAACAACATGGATTGGCTCAACCCGGAAGCAAACATTGACTTCACACAAAGGCACAACCCTCCATACTACACCGATTGGACCAAACCTCTACCAACACTTGGACAAAAAGCTGAACCAAGGATTCCTTTCAGATACTTCTTCAACAAAGACCTGGATTTTCTTCTACACGGTGACGATGATTCAAGAAAATATGCTACGTCGTTGACACTTCCATTCCCAGCAGCTGTCTACTCAAACTGCATAGCCATTGAGGAACGTGCCAATCACTTATTTTCCAACACAGGGAGGCATACGCCGAGATGCATTGTACGGGATTCATCACTGGCCTGAACGCCGATGAATCTACTATAGAAGCTGTCAGGTTCAGAAGTCTCAACATGCCGTGCATAGTTCTAAAGATATCGTTGCCATCATACACGTTGAACTTTCGTCTAAGTGGGACTACACATTCCTAAAGAAGATCGTAGTCAAACGACAAGATGAACGGAACTATGCTTTCTCTGAGGCTGACTTTGAGAATTTGTCTCTCAATGACATCGAAGACATGTACCTTCCAAAGTACAGGGTCGCATGAGACAATTCTCAACTGCAGTACAATGTGAATTTATCAAGTCACTTCTCATCTTCATAAGACGGATTGTCATCAAGGAACGTGTAGAAGATCTCCACCGGCCGTGTTGAATCCTATCAAACGCGTGTCAACTTCACTCCTCCAAAGCTTGATCTTCCCGATATCAACCAGCTATCTCAATATACACTCATCAGCGAACCTTTCGGCGTTGTTTACCGTAGTGAACTTCAAAGAAACTGCTTAATGGCGTGTAGTGAAATCCACAAGTTCGGGGATCATACTTTGAAGCTGGTTAGGGATGGATTGGCATACAGGTTGAAGGATATACGCCAGAAATTTGGGTCTCCTAAGCGCTGGAATTCTCAGGAAAGGAGGGATGTGAGACGGATCATCACAATGATTGATGAACGGTTGTTTCGAAGGAATCAGTTCAGACGATTGGAGAGTTATGTCGGTGGTCGAC
Organism: Chrysanthemum makinoi; assembly: GCA_910596185.1. NCBI lineage: Eukaryota > Viridiplantae > Streptophyta > Magnoliopsida > Asterales > Asteraceae > Chrysanthemum > Chrysanthemum makinoi. The sequence continues at coordinate 228,155,342 of OU343220.1, forward strand.
CCAGGAGAAACATAACCGGATTTCAACGCCTTGTGCACACTCCTGGGAACATCACTTACTTTCCTGGTACCTTGAATTGTTTTCTTCATATCATTTTGGATGTTTGATTGATTATGTACATGGCTTGTGCACACATTACAGTGTACAACCCGTACTTGTAAATAAAGGACCCTGTGGTACGCTTCAGTGCCACAATCCTTATAAAAGGAGCGAAAGCTTCTTACTTTGAGTAAAACCTATCAAACCTTTCACTTTTCAAGGTTTTGCTCAAAAGAACAAGTACTTTCCCTTATGATTTTCAAAACCTCAACCGTTTATATCACTCGTTGAGGGGGAGTACTTGAATCAAAACTTTGTTCAAAAATTGTTCTCAGTAGTCATTCTTCCCGCAACACTCGAAATGGTCATATTTATTCTCAAACGCTTCAAAAATAACACTTTAATATGCCATTTTTGAGGGGGAGAAAATATGTGATAAGAAATATGTTGTGTAAAATGCAAATGAATCTGTGTGATTCAGACTTAACCAACGAATTGACGATGCTTAACTGTTAGTAACTCGAAAAGACTTGTCCTGGACGGGTAATAATTTCAAGCTAGTTCGCTAGTGATGTAAACGTGTCTCGCAAAGGACTTGTCTGAGTAGAATGTACCATTCGAGAAACTCTTGATAAACATGAACTCTGACGGGTTTGACGACCTTTCGAGGATTGTCTACACCTTCAAGGTAGTTATTAGAGCTAGTTGTCACCTAAAAGCTGACAATGCAACTCTTTAACTATGCCATGTAAACGTGTCTCGCGGGGGATTGTCTATCTTGAGTGAATCAATTCAAAAGTGCGCGCTCTTTCCTCACTGTGCATTTTAACCGTTAAACTCTTAAGCACATGTGGAGGGGGAGTATTTATGCAAAATCGTATCTCAACAGTGGTACTAAAATGTTTTTCATTCACAAACACTTTGAGAGATTTTTCACAATAGTGGTTTTATGGCAACATAGGTTAGTCATGGAGTTAAGGTGACTAAGGTTAGGAATAACCGTCCTATGATCCGCCAGAGCCGGAGGGATCTACCCCAGGACACCACAAATAGTTAGTATTTAGAAGTCCTTAGGTATGATTGTAAAAAGGAGAAAATGAGAATCGGAGAAAGAAGGAGTTGAAGAATTAAAAAGAAATGCAAAGAAAAAGGGTGAAAAGAAATAGCCCTCCAGATTATTCAACTTAGGGCAGACACCGGGTTCAATTCATATGCTACTGGTTGTCACTTAGTGACGCCGGTATTGAAGATTAAAAGTCGTCATGGACCCAGTGACGCATGCACTAAACCTTCTTATCCACTCAAGTTTTTCTTAACAGAAGCTTGTTTCATTCTCACAGGGAACCCTACGTAAACTATCGGCTTTCTCTTAGAGATTGCTGGTATTGAAGAAGGAGACCCTCTCCCTAGTCTCCGCTCCAGAAAACCAAAACGCACTATTGAGTCTAGAGCCACGAGATTCATCAAAAGATCTCTTAGGTACACTTGACATTTAATCACTTGATGATCTATAATAAGGTTATCAGTGGTTCATATCGAGTCCTTCACAGATCTTAGCAATCTGTCGAGAACATTTATGAGAGGTTCACATTTGTGATCCTCAGTGAACGAATGGAAACTCCTGCCAGGGTCAACATTAAACAGCCCTGACAGCAGGTCGCTTCGGCAACTCCCTGTGGATTGCGCTTAGTGGTCTCAAATGGTCTACAGTCGTGAGGTGATGCTTCGGTGTACCTCAGCGACTCATCTGAATCGTAGGTGTACTTCGTACATCGTGTTATCTCACTTGTGGGACTCCGATTCAGGAACGGCCTTTGTAAGAATTAGAGTTCTGTTTTCACACTATGCTGTTAACACTCTCGAAGTTCAAACTTGTAAGTGCCGGAATCCGCTTATTACTAACCGTTTAAATGTTTTCTTCTTATGGAAGCTCTGGAGCGTAATGATCGTGCAGATTCTTCTCATGCTCACGCCAACATCATCACTAATGGAAGTTCTATCCTAAAGCAACACAACAGTCAGAATGATTCTTCGTCAATACAGAGAATCTACAAAGTTAAAGACTTAAAGAACTCCATCAGTACTGAATTCCAACGTCAAAGAGCGTGTGAGCATGTTGAAGAACGACGTGGAGACACTGTAGCAGCGAAGCAGACCTGAGGCAGACTTGATGCAGAAAACAACATACTATCACTTTCACCACAAAGAACAATGATCAAAGAACAAGGTTAATGATGACGTCAAAGCATAACCGTTCAAAGTAAACTATCTCTCTACACTGGGGAGATTGTTCAAATCAAGGAAATTCTTCTCACAAGAAAGAAGAATTTCAGAAGACGTCAAAGCTACTATTACATCAACGCCTTCACCGTTTTCATCACCAACACTTGAGTGTTTGTTACTCATATGTAATAACACTTGAGGGGGAGATTGTTGGAATCACTCCTAAACCTTATTCAAGTGTTAGTTACTCATATGTAATAGTTAGCTTATTATGGCCTTTATGTTTGTTATTAGCCTTAGGCTTATGTAGAAGGCCCATAAGCCTAGGCCTAGCCCAATAAGGAAAGGAAGGGAACTAGGAGTGTTGCCCTAGCTTCCCTCCTATAAATACCCCTTGTAAACCTTCATTTGAAGGTTGGTTGTTCAAGTTATTTCTTTCACTACATACTCTACGCATAACCGGTCTATTATCTCGTGTGTGTGTGTGTGATACTTGTTCAATCGCCTCTCTATCTCTTATATAAGCTTGTGTGGTAAAACTAGTGACCTAACAAAAGTATACGACTAAAATATGGATGAGCCAATAAACCGAAGTGAGCATTAATCCAAGATTGAGCCAAGACTTAGCATTTACTTCTCTTTAGTTTTATACATGTTCAAAGTGAGCGAAAATGTTTTACGATCAAAGTTACCACATAATCCTTAAACACAACCAAGGTTATTTTTCTTCTATGAAAGTTGAATATAAAAGTGCACATGCTCGACACTGTGGACACACATGCAACACAATTATTTTTTTGTTTAACCTATACAAGTATAAAAAAGAGAAGGTGAGATTTAAAGGAAAACAAGATTGTAACAGGTTAGAGGTGTGGGTCGGTTGCTTACAGTGAGGTTATGAGATAGTGAGCCGAGTGAAATGTGAACCAAGAAACTACAACCGAGTATAACCCAGGCTTCCAAGACTCTAAACCCGTAATCGAATTAACCCAAAACACTTCGCTAGTTTCCTTTCTTGCTTGACAGCAACACAAAGGGGGTCGAATGCCTTACAAAGATGAGAGGTGAACGAGAGGCACACGACTAGAAGTTAAAGACGTTTATTTGTGTAGGTTTGAGAGTGTACGAGGATGGTGAGGCAAAGGTGGTCAAGTGTAAGCTTTTCTTCTAGCCAATGAAAGCATGGTGTATTAGAGTGAGCGTGAAATTGGTGGAGATGGATGCGTGTATCCCTCCTGTGGATCGACCAGGATATAAAGGAGGAACAAAACATGCACCTCTTGACTTGGCTTTCCATGGTGGGAGTCTTGTGAAGACATATATTAAGCAAAGGTCCTTTTCTTTGATGGCATCCTAGGGGATCTTGTGGTCCTTGCGTGGGAAGAGATGAAAGTGATATCTCACTTTGAGTTTGTTGGGGATTTGGCGAAGTAGAAGGAGAGCAGAAAGAGAAGCACATGGGAGGGATGAAGCGAAAAAGAAGAGCAGAAGAAAGAGTGATGGTGATGGGTCTGATTTTTGTTGGCAGGAGGGGTACAAGAGAAAGGAGATGGGGAGGACGAAAACAGACGTGTGAAAAGGGTAGGGTAGGAATAGAATTAGGTTTAATTTATTTAATTTCTATTAGTATTAGTGTATTATTTGTACCCCGTGTTCAGTCGAATTTCCGTGAAATTGTACCTTCCCAGTACACGTAAAATGTAAGAATTTTAGTTTTGGAAACGTTTTAACGAGCGTAATAACATAGTATCTTTATTACCTAAGATTTAGTTTATAATCGTTTTTCCATTGATCAGTCGGTGTCGGCATGTTATGAGTTTTTATGTTTTACCGGAAAAGCTACCGTTTTCGATTCAAATAAACTTGGAAAAATCCAGGAGTGAAACTTAGGGATATAATTACTATAGTTTATTGTTAAAATTTGTTTGAAGTTTTACGGGTTGTTATAGTACCTACCCCTTATGGGAACCTCGTCCTCGAGGTTAAGTTTGTGTTAGTCGCTTATGTGCCAAAGGGAATTTTTTGAAATTTTCTAGTTTTGTTCGCAAACGTGATGTGAATAAATTTATTTGAATAAAAAGAATATTTCAAGAGGCACAATTTATTTGGGATGAAAAAAATTTGGGTAAGAGGCTTGCATCTTCGAAAGGATCCTATAAGAATCGGTGACGCAAATAAAACAATTTCGCAAAGATTGATGTTTGATATTTCTTAGCATAAGAAGTTTTGATAGGGTTTGACCAAAAATTTTTTTTGACTCTTAGAATAAATCTTTCTTTAAAATGACACCACGAGTTTTATTGTTGGCATAATTGTTATTTAAAGAAAAGTCCCCGAAGTTTGAAAACGTCATAGAAGAAGATGCGGTATATATGTTTCCATAGGTTTTAAATGTTTATGGGCAAAATTCAGTTGTTAAGGTTATGCCTTTCGAATGTGAATGGTATATATGAAAATATAAAGTCCTTAAAATTTTAAGGGAGAACTTGATGTATGTAAGGAAGGTTGCTAAGTTTAAGTTTTTGAAATGAAAACTCGTTAAATAAGGTTTTAGGCGACAACATGGAATCGGTATCAAGTTGGAGGTTTTCACGTGAATTTAAAAGTTGTTTCTCAAAATAATTTCAAATACCTTAGCTTTTGTAGATGATCAATCAGTTTTGTTTCTTAGCATTTCTCATTATTGTTTTCAAAACAAAGCGCTTTTTTTTTTTTTTTTTTACTCTGAAAATTTGATTTATTTTCAAAAGAAAATATCGGTTATCCTTTAAAGTTTTTCAAGGGAGTCAATAGTTTATAAGGAAATTGCAGTAAATTTTATGGAAAGGTTTGTAAAACCACTTTATTGAGTAAGAAGAAAATATTTTTATCATGATAAATCGTAGTTTGAGGTTTGGTATTAAAGTAACAATTTGGTAAGGTGATTTTTTTTTTAAAACAGCTTATAAAGTAATAGAAAACGATTTATAATTTATAGAATAGTAGTGAAATCGCAGTTAACTTTGTGATATTTTTGGTAGGACAACAATTCAGGTCGTAAAATAACTCGTGAAATAATTTGTAAAATAGCTTATAAGAAAACAATTTATCGTTTGTCAAATAGTAGAAGGTTTCATAGTTCAATTAATATCAAGGTGGTTCATAGGGTGGTAATAAAATAGTTAGTAAAGTAAGGGCGAACAGTTTTTGAGGTAAGAGTAACGCGGTTTTATGGTTTTTAGATCAGACAGTGGCTAAAGCAACTCACTAAAAGGGTAAAATAGTTTATAAAACCGTAATATAACTTGCAGGAAAAATTTCTAATATATTTTATAACTTGCTATTGCAATTATTTGTTGTTTTATAAAATATTAGTAAATTAATTGGTTTATCATACCATGAGAAAATAGTTTGCAAAGTATCAGTAAGGTCATTGTTTATAAAGTATTAGTAAAATCGTAAATTTTTGGTTTAACGCCACAGTAGTAAGACTTTTTGGGAAAATGACCGTGAAGCAATCGGAAAAATAGTTGAAAGTAGTTTGCGACAAAGTTTACTATTTGATAAGAGGGTAGTAGGACAGACAGTTGGTGTTTAAAAGGGATGAGTGGAAGGTTAGGGATTCGTTCTAAGAAAAGTGGCTCGAGTTGCAACCTAACCCTTGGTATGTTTTTATGTCATTTTAGTCGTTTGTGTATTATTTATGTTTAGCGAGGGGATTCCTTTTGTAGATGTCGAGGTGTGTCATTCCTAGAACGGCTAGATATGTAATTCGGTTCATCGATTAGGTACGAGTTTTGAGGTAGAGGTAACACTGTTACAGTATCGGATGACGAGACAACTTCGATCTCAACGTATGCGAGAATGATAATAGGATGGGACGATGGATACATGGGTTGCAACGACTCCGTAATAGAGGTTTAATGATTCCGTGATGAAGAAGATACGTCGAATAGAAGACATGGTATTGTAGCGACCCAAAAATATAATCTAAACATAGAGTAATGTTGTGCGGTAAATAAAATTTTAGTTAGTCGCGCATAATCCACTAAGAAAATCTAAATGGTAAATATAATCGTTAACTCGCATCATGCAACATTTCACTAGTTATGTATTATCTGCTCAGCAAATCTCATACATAACGTAGGTACGGAGGGCGCAAAGTGGTGGTGTAAAGTGGTCCATTTCAACATGGATCACTGTGGTGTCCTTGTGAGAAGTGGTAGTGTGCATCATATGCCAAGAAAATCTCCATGCACGTTGCTAGTAAGATGTAGACGCAGAGGCGTAAGGTAGTGGTGTAAAATGGTCAGTTTAGAGAGTGTAGTAATGAGAAAGGCGTTCCACTTAGGAGAAGAAGTATCGTAGTGAGGAAATGTTCCGACGGCAGTGCGTGATGTGTAAAGTAAACCCTTATAACTCTTATGATGAACACACATAAAGATTTTACCATTTTTAGAAGTCAATCAGGAGGTCGATTGGACATACCACTATTTAAACTACTTTCAGTATTGCAACATTCACCTCTGAGTCGGACATAGGTGATCAGGCTATGTCCCACTGTCCCTGGTTGAATATAGGTGATCAGGCTATATTCACCCGAGGTTCAATGAATCTTGCAATGCTTCACTTAGTTATACTAGTAACATGTCCTAATTCTTTTAAAGTTTGTTATGAAAGATTAATCAATTGTTTCACTTATATGGGGGAGAAGGCGTAGCGCAGTGGTACGTAAACATACATATGGGTAAAGTAATCATAGCTACTAGTGAGGTTAAGTTGTCAGTAATAAAACACATATCTTATCAAAGATGACTTCAACGAGTCATAAGTGAGGCATTCAGCTTGGCAGGCAGGCATGTGTCGGTCATAGGGTTAAGTTTTTGTAAAAGTGGTTATAGTCTAGGTTTGAAAAATACCTAGTTCTCTATAACCCTAGCTCTTATGCCAACTGTAACACCCCCAAAAATGATTTGCAGCGGAAGAAAAGGTTTTTGGGATGCTACTAAATTGGATCATAACACAAAGTGAAAAATAAAGATTTTTCTTAAAAGATTTCATTTATTGAAGTAAATTAGAGTTTACAAAGTTTGAATTGTTCTTGAAAATGGCCCATTAATAAATATGGTCCCCGTAAATGCATCGAGAGTCATTTATGACCATGCCATATTGATACTTGGCGCCTCGAGAGTTAGCTATAGCCTTTTTAATACACGAGATAAACATGCTTAAAAAGATCAACACAAAGGTTGAGTAATATTCATATGTTTAGTAAATAGTTGAACACAAGTAAGAGATGATAATTGCTTCGAAGACAATTACCATAAGCAATTATTATTATGCACTAAGATCATGACACCAATACTAGCTGCATACACCTAATTCTGGGTGTAAGTAATAAAATGCCCCGGATGTAATGGCCAATTACATAGAGATAATCAAATATGGTGGCTTGGGTTATTTCAGATAGCGAATTAGGTCGATCAATTCCCATAGTACTATCCATAATATTTGGTTCATAGTGATTAATGGTTCATGATGAAGGGGACTTTTGGTGGCAACAGGCTATAATAATAATAATCAGTCAAGCATACCTTTTAAGAAAAGACTTGTGTTCTAGTTTTTAGCATGTATCTCCCCGAGAGTTTATAAAAAAACGGTTAAAAGAGTAAAAGTGGGGCTATGAACTCACCTCTGATGAAGAAATAAAAAGAATAGCGTAAATTCAAATAGTATGAGTCACTTGCTTGATACGGCATGGACCTAGATTAGTATAGCAAGTCTTGGTTTATAGTTCTAGGCTTTATGACTCGATGAATTTTAGAAAAAGTTTTCAAGTGTTTGTGTTCGTTAACATGTGGGCGTTCCATAAGTTAATTTTGATTATCGGCATACATAAAAATGTATTTGTGAAAATATTTCCTAAGTATTGGCTCTTGGAATAATGGAGGAATGATGTATCGAAACTTTTAGTATAAGAGTTGACTCGAATATTGGCTCAAGTGTTTTAGATGGGTAAATAAAATATAAAGTAGGATTGAATTTATTTGATTTGCTGGATTTAGAGGGGTGAAAATATGGAAATAACTTATATATTATTGTCGATGCATGGGTAAGAATGTGTATTTGGGAAAACTATAATATTTATAGATTTAGCGGATATGTATTCAAATAAAACACCTTTATCGAGCGAAAGAGTGAGAAAAATATATATGTTTATAAACTTATAAAAGTTTTGTATAAGAATTGTCAAATGTTAAATTTGAAGGTTTAGAGTAAACCATTATAAATCTTTTAGCTTAAAAAGCTCTTAAAGAGAGTGACAAGTTTGTCAAGTATAGGAGATGAAGTTGAAAATTTATATAAGTGTGTAAAGCTCGTAAAAGTCCTTAATAAAGGTGCAAAGTGGTTTGTAGTTTGGAGGGCTTCATGTCAAGAGTTGAAAATGAAAAATAAGAAAAAGAATAGCTGTCATTACGGTTGGGACTGCGACCATCCGTATAAACACAAATGTCCCACTTGAGCCCGAGGTGATACTTTTGTTTAGTTATGCAATCTAGCTATATTTAAAGTCAAATTTCATTGTTAAATTATGTATCAAAGTTTCATTCAATGAAAACTATGTACATGCATTTTAGTATAGGTAACTTTATTTTTCTTCTTCACTTCCAACTGCTCTTCATGGTTCGGTTTGTACACGGTTTCTTGGGATCCAAAATAAACATTTATTTAAAATTTGAGTTTATCATAGGAGTTTGTGACTCAAAAATTTAACGAGACCATGTTTTAAAACACGATTCTTTGTAAGGTTTAAAAGGTTTATCAGGTTAAATGTATGTGGGTTCAAACAAGCCAAGGTTGAGTATGTATCTGATCTGGTGAGGAGTTCAAAGGAAGTATCACGACTAAAATATGGATGAGCAATAAGCAGAAGTGAGCATTAATCAAAGATGAGCCAAGACTTAGCATTTACTTCTCTTTAGTTTTATACATGTTCAAAGTGAGCGAAAATGTTTTGATCAAATTTACCACATAATCCTTAAACACAACCAAGGTTATTTTCTTCTATGAAAGTTGAATATAAAAGGTATTACATTTTATGCTCATTGTGGACACACATACAACTAATTTATTTTTTTGTTGCCTATACAAGTATAAAAAGAGAATTTTGAGATTTAAAGGAAAACAAGATTATGAGGTTAGAGGTGTGGAGTGAGTTGCTTACTACAGTGAGGTTATGAGATAGTAATTGAAGTGAAATGTGAACGAAACTACAGAGTATAACCCAGGCTTCCAGACTCTAAACCCGTGTCAGAATTAACCCAAAACACTAGTTTCCTTTCTTGCTAATGACAACACAAAGGGGTGAATGCCTTACAAAGATGAGAGGTGAGCGAGAGGCACAGAGTAGAAGTTAAAGACGTTTATTTGTGTAGGTTTGAGAGTGTACGGGGATGGTGAGGCAAGGTGGTCAAGTGTAAGCTTTTCTTCTAGCCAATGAAAGCATGGTGTGTATTAGAGGCATTGAAGTGGTGGAGATGGATCGTGTATCCCTCACGTGGATCGACCCGGATATAAAGGAGGAACAAAACATGCACCTCTTGACTTGGCTTTCCATGGTGGGAGTCTTGTGAAGACATATATTAAGCAAAGGTCATTTTCTTTGATGGCATCCCTAGGGATCTTGTGGTCCTTGTTGGGAAGAGATGAAAGTGATATCTCATTTGAGTTTGTTAGGAATTTGGTGAAGTAGAAGGAGAAGCTTGAGAAGCACATGGGAGGGATGAGCGAAAAGAAGCGAGAAGAAAGAGTGATGGTGATGGATCGCTTTTTGTTGTGGGGAGGGGTACAAGAGAAAGGAGATGGGAGGACGAAAGCAGAGGCGTGTGAAAAGGGTAGGGTAGGAATAGAATTAGGTTTAATTTATTTAATTTCTATTAGTATTAGTGTATTATTTGTACCGTGTTGATTCGAATTTCATTGAAATTGTACCTTCGATTACACGTAAAATGTAAGAATTTTAGTTTTGGAAACGTTTTAACGAGCGTAATAACATAGTATCTTTATTACCTAAGATTTAGTTTATAATCGTTTTTTCATTGATCAGTCGGTGTCGGCATGTGATGAGTTTTTATGTTTTACCGGAAAAGCTACCGTTTTCGATTCAAATAAACTTGGAAAAATCCAGGAGTGAAACTTAGGGATATAATTACTATAGTTTATTGTTAAAATTTGTTTGAAATTTTACGGGTTGTTATAGCTATAGGGTATGGATAAGGTAAATGTTGTTAAAGTAAAATCACAAAACAAATAAATTAAGTCCAAAAATGAAACAATGTGGTTAATTATTTCCCGACCTTCCCTTGAAAAACACACAAATCATAGACTAACTCACGCTTTAATATGTAGACTTATGCTTTAATAAGTAGACACGAATTAGACTCAATGATAACTCAATCAAAGAATAAACCTTAGTTGGCGTTCCCATAATGACCAACTCCCTTGCAATCGATAAATATAGTACAACAAATAGTGGTGGCTCTGAGGGTTTTTCTAGTGGTATCTTACTCTAAAAATGAGAGTAACAAAAAGGGTTTATACGGGGGTTAACTAACCAGTGTAGTTAGTTATAAAACATTACATATAAAAGCTTTTCGGGTGTAATCCTAGAAATTTACAAAGTTAGACAAGTTACTCCAATTATATCAATAATACTCATTATGGTGGTCTCGAATAGTATACAAGTCAAGTTCTAAAGTTTACTACAAGTTAGACAAGTCACTCCAATTATATCAATAATACACATTATGGTGGTCTCGAATAGTATACAAGTCAAGTTCTAAAGTTTACTACAAGTCACCAGCACACTCATATTTTGTGGAATTTGGGTAAAATATTGAAAATGGATAAGGTGCAATTCTTACAGTATAGAAATAAGGCTTATGTGCACGGTTATGCAACTTTGATTTAACAGAAACATGCTAGAAAAAAATTTAATTTGGTATATATTAAGCACATATTACGCATATTTTTGAAAAATAAGGACAAGTAACGTTCTAATTCTCTATCCCCCCCCCACTTAATATAAACAACGTCCTCGTTGTGTAAAATAAAATTCAAAGCAAGAAATAGAAAGAATTAGAATGGAAAACTACCCTGAGATATGCTCGGTATGATCCTCCATGATGCGTTTGTGAGCAGATTTTTATTTTCTTTTGTGTGAAGGGCGTCTGAATACACGCGTAACTACAACACACAGAAAATACGAGGTGTATGTATAATACCATTTCCTTTGCATTCATACCACTCAACCTATGTAATTAAGCATGAAAATCACTGCTAGTGCGTCTTTGATTAATCAATGGTTTTCTAAAATAAAAATTAAAACTAAAAATAAAACTGGAAATCATCAGGTCAGTTGATACACCACATCCATAGGAAGGGATGCGCCGTATCGAGCCTGGAATAAAAACTAAAATAAAGTACGAGTCAAATGTGATACGTCGCATCGCAAAACCAGGATGTGTCATATCAAAAACCATCTGACAGAAATTTTTAAGTGCATATATAAATTAAATTGCATAATAATAAAAGGATAAATATGACCAGTACAGTTGTTAGGTCACCATGATATTGTAACACAAGCATAACAATGATAGAAATGAGATGAGAGAATGGTTGTTTGGTCGATTACTTCACAAGAGAGAATAACAAAGGTTTAATTTCATATATGAAATAACCAACAATAATAATAGAGTTTACATGTAGTATTTATAGGAGAGGATGATAAGGCAACACTCCTAGCTCTTTCCTTGATGCGTTTGGGCTTTCACATAGGCCCATAGGCTTACTTCATAAGCCTAGTGATACTATCTAATATATAAACCTAATAACTTAGCAACCTATTACATAATTAATGACCGAAACTTGATAGTAGTTACACGTATTCATAAAAATCTCCCCTTAAGGGTTGGTCATCAAAGGTTACTTGGCGTATTTACAACAATCTTCCCCAGTAGAGTAGATGTGCTTTGCTTTCTTTGACTTCATCAGCTTGACGTCTCATGTGTCTTTGTTCTTGTGATCATATGTTGTTTTCTGCCTTTTGTCAACGTCTTAGGTAATGGTGTCTTTACGTCTTTCTCCAATATGCTTATACTTCTTTTGACATTGAATCTCCATACTTGCGTAGTTCTTGAGTCTTTAAACTTTGTAGATTCTTTAATATTACGTAGAATCAATATGAACTTTGTGTTGCTTTGATATTTGGTGAGAACTTCCTTATGATATGTTGTTGGTATGAGCATGTGGAGATGGAATGCTATTGATGATAGTGGTGGTAGTAATGGTCTCTCCTGGAACTCCGGGATCTGCAACCTGCATGTAAACAATTAGCAATAAAGTTTCCGACATAAGATTTTAGATATTTCGTACAGGTACATCCCAGATCGCTGGCGCGTTCTTTTGACGAATCTCAGACCGATGGGCATGTCCCCGTACTCAATATCTTTACTTTGTCATTGTGAGCCGTTGTATTTCACCTAGGTATCACTCCACGACTGTAGACCATTTGAAAACACCACAAACACTAAGCGTAACCCACAAGGGATTACCGAAGTGACCTGCTTTCAGGGCTGTTTGATGTTGGCCCTGGCAGGAGTTTCCATTCAATCACTGAGGATCATAATTGTAAATCCTCTCATAAATGTTCTGGCATATTTCTAGAATCTGCGTAGGACTCTAGAATATATCATTTGTGTTCTTATTGTTTGAACATCAAGTGTTGAAATATTTAGTGTTCCTAAAATATCTTTTGATGAATCTCGTGGCTCTAGACTCGATTTGTGCGTTTTGGTTTTAGTATTCGGAGACTGGAGTAGTGTCTCCTGTTTCAATATCAACACATCTCGTAGTGAGAGGTCGATAGATTATGCAAGGTTCCCCGTGAGAATGAAACAAGTCCTTTTGAGAGAACTTGAGTGGCTAGAAGTTTAAGTGCAGTGTGTCATTGGGTCAATGACGACTTTGTCTTTAATACCGATGTCTTCTTAGTGACAACCAGTAGCATATGAATTGAACCCGGTTTCTGCCCTAAGTTGAACATATGGAGGGCTATTTCTTTTCACCCCTTTCTTTTTAATTCTTTATCTCCTTCTTTCTTCATTTCTCATATTCTCCCTTGTTTAAAATCATACCTAAGGACTTCTAATACTAAGTATGGGTGTTGTCCTTGGATAGATCCCCCCGGCTCTGGCGGATCATAGGATGTATTTTCCTATCTTTACTCACCTTATAACTCCACGACTATTCCTATGTTGCCCTAAAACCTTTTTCTTGAAAATCTCTCAAAGTGTTTTTGATTATAAAACCTATTTTGTTAACACTCTGAGATTTTCATATTTTGAAAAATACTGCCCCTCCACATGTGCTTGTATTGTTCTAATTTAAATCTGTACATTGAGGGTAGAGTTTGCAATTTTGAAATGATCGACTTTCAATGAACAAGACCGATTCGAGACACGCTTACATCACTAGCGAACTAGCTTGAAATTATTACCCGACCTGGTCAAGTCCAAAGAAAGTTTCTTGGATTGGTACATTCTACTCAGACAAGTCCTTTGCGAGACACGTTTACATCACTGGCTAGGACAGCTTGAAGTTATTACCTGTCCTGGACAAGTCTTTTGGATTACTGGCATCTTAAAGTTCGTTAATCCATGGGTTAAATCTGAGTCGAGCTTATTTGAGATTCCACATACTAACTCAAACATATTTTTAATAACATTTAGTTTTTCTCCCTCTCCAAATGGCATATCGATGTTGTTCTTAAAGAAATGTTGATTAAAAGAAGTCCATTTTGAGTTTTATTGGAAGAATTCAACTAGAACTTTTCATTTTGAACAAATATGTTTCAAATACTCCCCCTCAACAAGTAAAATAAATTTTTGAGGTTTTAAGTACGAGAGGGAATACTTGTTCTTTTGAGCAGAATTATGAAAAACATTTAAAATTAGATTAATTCTACTCAAAATTAAGAAGCTTTCGCTCCTTATATTAGGATTGAGGCACTGAAGCGTACCTCAGGGTCCTTTCTTTACAAGGTACGGGTTGTACACTGATATGTGTGCACAAACCATAGTATAATTAACAAATAAAATATTTTCAAGAATATTAAACAAATCACATAACTAACCAATCACTCAGGACGTTGAAACGTCATGATCGGGAAGCTCGGTCTTCCCCCTACATAGCTTTCCAACCATCTGATTTGATCCTGATGCTTCAACCTCTCATCAATCCTTGCGATGAACCTACGAACATCCCTTGATTCTGATGCATTCCACCTTTTTCCTTTGTATAGTTGTTGATCCTTCAAGAAAATATGTAGGGAATTATATTTGTAAAACATATTTAATTCTTGTTTAAGTCTGTTTAGCATTAGTTCTGGTAGTATAAAGATTAAGTCTGGTAGGCTTAGAATTCGTTGTTATGTCTACCAGTACAAAGTTAAGTCTGGCAGACCTAAGTTAATATTGGTTAGTATTTGTAGTTAGTTTTGTTTATGATAAAACAAAATAGTTTGTTAGAGTTATATTAGGGAAGGATATGTACGCGTAGAGATATCTTAGGAAGAGATATCTTTATCCTTCTACACGTTTTGTAGTCAATTAGGGTTTCCTTGGTGTATAAAAGGATCCCTAATGTATTAGGTTAAGGTACGAGTTGTAAGCTGGTATATGTGAAAACATATACCTTTTCTTTATCAAAACCGACCCAAATAAACCAGAAATCAGCCGTTAATGCCTAACATTTGTGTATTTCTTGAGTTTATGCATGTGCAGGTACGAATATCATAAAACAAACAAAATAAAGACAAAACAGAAGAAAACCGAGCATGAGAAAGAAAAGAGAGCAAAAGCCGAGCCGGAAATAAGTTTTATGGGTTCTGAATGCTCAAAGTTCTATTTACAGAGTATTGGATCATGATTTGGAGAATTTATACAACAACCCCTCAACTTTACCAAAATTACCAAAAACACCCTAAATTACAAAAATCACCCTTCATTTATCAAATTTGCCATTTCACCCCTCATTTACCCATAATTACCAAATATACCCTAACACCTCTCATTTAACCAAATTACACATTACATCCTTACCTTTTCATAAATTACACCATTTGTCCTTGGTATTTGAAATTTTACATGAATGGTCCTTGTGTTCATATCCGGATTACAAGACAAATCCAAAAGTCCAAATCCAAAAACATTACCAAACCTAGCCCATCTAATCTGAAAGCCCAACAAAGAAATAATACTTATACCCGGTCAACTATCCCACATAAACCGGTCAACCCACCAAATTACCCAAGTCAACCATTTTGCAAACCGGTCAAACAATAACTTTACCCTTTCCCTTGGTCAAATAAAGTCTTCCCCACCAAAATGTTACCCAGTTACTATTCAATGTCACTCTCACCCTTTTACCCTGCTCCAATCAATATTACCCTGACTTAAAACGTTTCTAGAAGGTCTTGACAAGTCAGATTACACGCTGGCAATCCCAGGACAATTGACTGGCTGAGGAGACGTGGCTCATGATCCAATGGATGAGAATGATTGATGTAATTATACAAGTAATATATGGCTGTCAATTGAGGATCCAGAAGCTTCAGATGCTTCCTCAAAAACCCTAAGAGTTAAAGGCTTCCCTATAATAAGACCCTCTCCTCACTTGAAGAAGCTGTCCAATTTTTCATAGCTTTTAGAAAAGTTTTTACCATATTACTTTCTGTCAATTACTGTTTTTTAGTTGTAATTTTAATTTCAAAATTGTAATTTCAGAATTATTATTGAAAGTTTAATTTTCGTTTATTTTCTTGTTCAAATTTAATTTCAGTTTTATATTATTGTTCAAGTGTTTGTTTTAGCTTAATCACTATCTTATAAGCTCTTATTCATTTCCATTTAAGCTTATCAAAGCTTATTCACCTTTACTTTTAGTTTATAAAAGCACAAAAAAAAAAAAACAAAAAAAAAATAAGAAAAACTTTTGAAAAATCCAAAAATATGTCCAAATCATTTTCAAAAGCTTCAATAAGCTTTCACTTAGTTTGTTAGGATTTTGAAAATCCAGTAGTTAAAGTGTCGGTCACCTCAAGTATATGTAATCGTTAGAAAGCTCGTAGTCGTAGTTATTTGATGTTAAGTAGTATTTAGTTATGTAACACCGTGAAGGACGGATGGGTATTTACCCACTGTATACCTGATCCATAGCCCGTAAGGTGGCGTTTTATGTAATGACTATAAATACTCTCTACCTCCCAAGGTAGAGAGTTGGAGCTCATAATAAGATTTTTCTTTCTTTCACTAAAGTTCCCAAACCTCTAACTTTCTCTCTCTAAAACTCATCTAATACGCCTCTTGTGTTAGTGATATGATGTGTTTGTGAAATCCAATATGTTACAAATGGAATCAAGATCGATGGTTAGATCATCTCTTATATATCCTTGGATTTCTAGTGGTTTTTAGATGGTTTTTGAGTTTGAAAAAGTGTAGTGGTTTTTGCATCATTTGGTTCATTTCTAGTGTTAAAGTTTGAATTTTGAGTGTACTTTTGTGTTTAGGATCATTGTATGTGCTTGGGTTTTGATTTGGTAAGCTTGAATCATCGTGGTTGAGCTTGTTTTGGATTGAAAAGTGTGTTTTTAAAGTTTTTCTTGGTAGCGACTTGGCTCTCGGGGTGAATTTCTTGGTAGCGACTTGCTTCAGTAAAAGGTAGCGAGTTGTAGTATGTTTTGGTAGCGACTTGGTCATAGCGACTTGCCTTTTGAGACAAGCCGACAAACAGCACACTTAGTGGATTCTCCACTACGGGTAGCGACTTGTAAAGTAGTGACTTGCTTTCAATTTTGATAGCGACTTGGTCTTTAAGTTTCTTAGCGACTTGGTGTTAGCGATTTGGACCTTAGCGGTTGCTATTTGAACTGCGTCTTAGCGATTAGGTGCATAGCGACTTTGCTCAAAATTCATAGCGATTTGGTATAGCGACTTGTCTTCTAATTACTTAACTTGGTGCTTAGCGTTTAGTTCAAGGATTCTTAACGACTTGGTTGACTCTTGTGTGTAATACGGTTTTCTCTTGATTTAGTAAAATCCAGTGAAAGAATCTATTTCGGTTTAATCATAGTTATAATCTATGTAATCTTTAAACATGTCTACCAACGTACCTACAATCATCTCCACTTGTTAGAGGATGTTCAAGCGGTAGGTTCGTACGAATCCACCCATGCTTGAGTGACTACGACTCTTGATGGGACCTTGCTCAGTTGAGACTACAAGAGACCTTAAAGGAAAATGGTCAACATTCTCAATTCTATTGATGAAGGACCTTATCAGATTGAGACTACAAGAGACTTAATTGATACAATTGCAGATGGAACAATGATCTATGGAATAGATAGACCAAAGACGTATGATGAGCTCAATGATAAGGAGAGAAAAGAGATTCGATCTTGATATCGGGCTTCTAACATCATACTTCAAGGTGTTCCAAAAGATATCTACAAGCTTATCAATCACAACACGAAGCCAAGGCGTGTGGGATAATGTCAAGATGCTTCTTTTGGTTGAATTAACTATGGAAAACAGAGAATCACAACTCTATGATGAATTTGAGCACTTCAAGATGAAACCGGATGAGAGTGTCTATGAGTATTATGTGAGATTCCACAAGCTTGTTAATGACATGAGGAACATCAGAATGACTATGCCAAACATTCAGTTGAACTCAAATTTTGTGAACAACATGAATCCCGAATGGCACAAGTTTGTCACCTCTGTGAAGCTAACAAAAGGATTGAAGAATACAAACTATGAGCAACTCTATGCCTTCCTTCTTCAGAATGAGAGACATGCTATGTTTGAAAAAATTATTCTTGATCAGTTCAAAACCGACTAGGGAGAGACAAGCTCATCAAATGATTCAACTGCCTTCTTCTCAAACATTGGAATTACCACCAAAGCATCTCAAGTTATACCCATGGGTAATGGTAATCACAAACTCATTCCGGATCCAATGTTCAAACAAGTGATGCGATGCGCCATGGAAACATTAATCAATGGCCTCTCATGATTAGTCAAAACATGACTCTCTCCCACACACCAACAACAACCCGGAACAGCATCAATCCACACAATCAAGCCCGAGATGGGAAGGTTATGGTGCAACCAGTTCAAGAAGGCGATGCGAACAAGGAAGAGGTGGAGTGGTAGAGGATATGTGGCAAATCGAATAGGGAAGGAATGGAAATCGGGACAAGCAAAGCGATCAAAGTGTTACAACTGTGGTGGTGAGGGACATATTGCAGGCGCACGCCACCGCGCCCTCCGAATGCAGTACTTCAGGATAAGATGTTGCTTGTGCAAGCTCAGGATAATGGTGCAGCTTTGGATGAAGAGGAGTTGTTGTTTCTTCTTAGAGGAAATGCCAAGACATATGATGCGAGATGTGGATGAGCGCACCAATTAGGGAGATAGGCCACAATCATCAGAATGCCTTTCAAGTCGTTGATTGTGATGCATATGACTCTGACGTTGATGATGAACCTATTGCACAAACAATTTTCATGGCTAGCATTTCTCCAATGGTCCCTCCTAAAGTCTCTTCATCACCACAAGCTGGTCCATCCAAAGACAAAATCATTTCGAGGTATTAAAACTATACGATGATCTTGATGTGCAAAAGATGCATGACAAAGTACAATCAACTGAAACTATTGAGTCAAATATTGAAAATATGGGTAATATCAATGTTGTCCCATATGATCAATATGTGAAACAAAGTGAAAGTGAGGTTGTACCAAGTGATGCATCTTCTGCGATCAATGATGACTATGTTTTTGATGAATACACTGCATGTGCCCTGATGATTCTGTTATCTCTGAACTTAATGCCTATAAAGAACGAGTTGCTATTTATGAACAACGTGCTAAGTTTGAGTTAACTACTCGTGGCGAGTTGGATAACCAAATGCATACAATTATTAGAAAAAGTAATTTCATAGAAGAAGTGTTAAAACAAGAGTTAAACTCCTTACAAGAAAAGCTTTCTGCTAAGCAAAAACAAGAACTTCAAGAAAATGTTAAAGTGCTTAAGCAAAAATTTCATGCTAAGGAATCAAAACTTTTGAATGATTTTTCCAATCTAAAACTTTGAAGAACAAGCTTGAAAATAAGTTGTGCGTACAAGGAATACCATTCAGGACTTTCATGATCACTAAGCATAGAGTTTTAAGCGATAAGCATAGCATTCCCCATGCCCGAACACTGAGTCACGGTAAGATGGCAAAATGCTCAAAATGTAATCTATGATGGCAATGAGATTCTTAAACCTAGGCAGAAACCTAGTTGCATTGAGTGCAAGGGAAGATAGAAATTAGATGATGCATCTAGGGAAAATGAATAAGAAGCTTAATGATCCACGAGTGCAAAGAATAACATAATTGTCAAACCCCATGATTACAAAAAGGAAAATTGGATTTCCTTAAACAAATTTAAGCCTCAAACTTTGTTAACACCGAACAAGTTTTCGGAAAAAGGACTTAGATAAGCAAAAAGCTGGAAATCTTGTTGAAACAAACCCTCCCCTTAGGAAAATGCCTACGTATGTATCCTCCAAATGCACCAATGCATTTAGTTCCTAGAACTATTGCCACTAAAAGCAAGACCTTAATCATCAATATGTTATTTTCAACTATTTGTTGATTTTGAGAAAACTTGTAAGAAAAGGATCACACCAGGGATAACGAAGGGAAAGGGGTTTTGTGCAAACAAAAGAATGCTATCTAACTGAGGTCATGCCTTTCTTTAAACAACTAAAAGATCATTTTGAGAGTCTTAAAAAGGGGATGGATTAAGATATTAAAGGAATGGAAAAGGAATTTGATGCAATGATAGTTGAGGTTAGTGACTATGGGCGAGCATTAAAATATAATGAGATTGAGAGGAAGAACTTGCATACCTTGAATGAGAATCTTATTTTGAATGTATTGCTCAAGATGTGTTTTACATACAAATATTCCATTAATGCTTCTCAATTTCATGAATTATCTTTGCTCGAAAGTCTCCCATGATCGTGTCATTGAGCTTGAAAAGATTAACTTAAAACTTAATGAGAAAATTGATCAGGATGATCACGATAATTTGGTAAAACATCTTTCTAAACTAGAAGTTGAACATTTTGATTTACAACTAAAATATCAACATCTTAAAGAAAATGTCAAAACCTCAAATATCAAGACATCCTCGGATGTTCGAGAGTTTGATGCGCTTTTGAAATAAACAAACGTGATGAACATATTCAAGCTCATTGTAACACGATCAGAAAGTTGAAAGCCCAAATCTCTCAATTAAAGGGTGAAAAGAACAATGTATCTGGATCCCAAATGCCTCCTCCTTTAGATTCTCAGTACTCTCAAACTTTTCATCTTCAAAACTTAGTTAATGCCTTACAAAAGGAAAACGAGAGTTTTCTAGAAGAAAATGAAAAGTTAAACGACACTTTAAAGAGTTATATGATTCAATGAAAGTCACTCGTGACCAAAACAACGAAAAAATAACGTCTTTACAAAAGGAAATTGAGAATCGAGAAGTCGGGAAAATGGAAACTACCACTTGTTTTAATAAGAATGTTGCATCAAAGTCATCCTCGGTACCAAATACACGTATTGGTTAAATACATTCCTCCTCGTCTTAGGAATAATGAATCTGCATTTCATGACTATTGTGCTCACCTTAAGGATAGTCTAGAATGTCTCAGTGAGATTGTTGAAGAGGATTTCATTAATAAACCTCTTGATAGAGAAATTAGGTTTGCTTGCATTTAGGCCAAACGATCTCAAGAACTGCTAGAATGTGTAATTGCAACATGTCCTAAATCCTTAGGTGCAAAAGCCAAAGCTGTGATGCCTTGTTCTATGCCTAGTGCCAAGCATACAAACCATTCTATGCCCGGTTTCAAGAAAGTGAACACCAATGTGCCTTCTAGTAGTCTGAGACCCTTGCATCTAGTTGAGAATGCAAAAGTAGATCAACCAACTAATGTTCCCATAATTCCCTCTACAGGAGTAATCGGTGACATTAAAGCAAGCGGGTCAAAGCCTCCAGGCAATACCAAGCAAGATAGGACCTCTCAAGCTAAGAATGTGCATTGGAAGAGAGTAGAAGACCAACCTAGGAACTTTAAGTTTGAGTTGAATAAAAGAATCGTGTTGATTCTAGTATTAGCCATAGGCGTACTATAATTAATTGAATTGATACTATTTTCAAACCATGTAATGATATGCATTTGAATTCTTTGCTAATCATGAATGTGGTGTGAATGCTTTGTCTAATGCATCAAATGCCCATTAAAATTGTTAATGCTAAAAATCAAGCAAAGAAGGCTAAAAGGCAAAAGCGAAAGAAAGTTAGAAAGCGGTGAAACCACGGGAAGAACATTTAGTAAGATAGGTTATCGATGGATACCTTTTGGCCATAAGGATAATCAGTTTTGCCCTCAATTTGCTAAGACAATGCCCACTAGAAAATGGATGCCTACTAGTAGAACTATTCCTTTAAGTGAACATACTTTGAATAGGTCAAATCTGAACACTACTGCGCATCTATCCTAATGATTCCATTGCTTCTATTTACGATATGGATGTTTCTATTTCCGATGTGGGTGTTCCAATCTCTGTTACTAACCAAGTGGAACCCATTCTTGCATGGGGATCCCAATTATCGATTATCCATTCTTGTCGTGTTCAAGCACTGATCGTTCAAATCGTTCGTGGTACTTGGACTCAGTTTGTTCCAAGCATATGGTGGCGGCTCATGAACCGTGAGTAAATTCATCGGGACTGTTTGATTCGGGAACGACCATTTTGGAGCAATTATGGGTTATGGTGATTATGTAGTTGGCAAAGTGTAATCTCCAGGGTATATTATGTGGAAGGTCTTGGTCATAATTTTTCTCTGTTGGTCAATTCTGTGATTCTGATCTAGAGGTAGCCTTTAGAAAACATACTTGCTTCGTTAGAGAACTTGATGGTGTGGAATTATTAAGAGGTACTCGTGGTTCAAACCTATACACCATCTCTATCGAAGACATGATGAAGTCTTCTCCAATCGCTTGCGTCAAAGGCTTCTAAAACAAAGTCATGGTTATGGCATCGTCGTCTCAATCACTTGAACCTCGGCACCATTAATAACCTTTCGAAAGGATCTTGTCGAGGCTTACCTGACTAAAATATGAAAAGATCATCTTTGTTCAGCTTGCCAATTGGGTAAAAGCACGAAATATGCCCACAAACCAAAACCACAAATTCAGTAATGGAAGTTCTTCATACCCCATATGGATTAATGTGGACCAATGAGAGTGCAAACGATAAATGGGAAGAAATACATTCTAGTAGTTGATGACTACTCTCGATTTACTTGGGTAAAGTTTTTGAGGACAAATGGATGAAACTCTAGATGTCATCATCAAACTAATCAAACAGACTTGAGTTCGACTCAACAATACGGTCGAAATTGTTGAATAGACAATGGCCGAGTTTGTTAACAAAGACTTAATTGAGTTTTATGAAAGTGTTGGAATCAGTCATCAAAGAAGTGTTCCACGAACTCCTCAATAGAGCGGTGTAGTTGAAAGACGAAATCGAACTCTTGTGGAAGCCACAAGGACAATGCTAATTTATTTAAAGGTTCCAATGTTTCTATGGGTCGAAGCCATTGCCCTTGCTTGCTACACCCAAAAACGTTCCCTTATACACACCTCTCATGGAAAAACTCCATATGAACTTGTTCATAAGCGAAAACCTGATCTCTCCTACCTTCGTGTGTTTGGTGCTTTGTGCTATCCAACGAATGACGGTCAAGACTTAGGTAAATTAAGAGCAAAGGCAGATATTGGAGTTTTGTTGGTTATGCACCAAACAAAAGGGTTGAATCTACAACAAGAGAACCCAAATATCATGGAAACAATTCACGTTACGTTGATGAGTCGACCGGTCAAATGGCTCCGGACAATCCGATTCGGACCCGACAATTCATCAGCAGTCCCATTGGTTCACTCTTGTTTCTAATCCCTCTCAGCAACTCCATATGTACCTCCATCAGAAGATGATTTAAAAAATTGTTTGATCCAATGTTTGATGAACACTATGAACCAAATTACGATGAAATGTCAATTCCATCAACGGACGCTCTATCCCATGAATGAAGTCAACCCCGGTCTCAATATCATTAGTCAAGAAAGCGCTGCTGCTGATCACTCTGTCTCATCAACAAATCATCATCAATGTACATCATGGAATGTTTCGGCATCAATGATGAAGTTAATCCCTTTGCTACTCCTGAAGATGCTCCATTTGAAAATATATTTGCTCATGAATCATCATCTGAACCATCTTCATCAGGGAGACATCGACTCGCTACCGAGTTCCACAACAACAAACACATGAACACCTTAGAAAATGGACACATGATCACCCATTGGACAACATCATTGGAAACCTCTCGTCCGGTATCCACATGGAAACAACTTGCAACGATGCCTTATGGTGCTTCTTCAACTCCGTACTCTAAGGTCGAACCAAAATTAAAACGCCATGAATGAAAAAAACTGGTTCAATGCCATGCAAGAAGAAATTCATGAGTTTGATCGACTTGATGTATGGGAATTAGTACTGCTCAGTTGTGCTATGATCATTACACTAAAATGGATCTTCAAAGTGAAACTTGATGAGCATGGTGATGTCTTAAAGAACAAGGCTCGATTGGTTGCAAAGGATACCGTCAAGAGGAGGGTATTGACTTTGAAGAATCATTTGCTCCTTGCTCATATAGAAAATATCGAGAATCTTCTTGGCTAATCTTTGCTAGTAAGAACATGGTAGTATATCGGATGGATGTGAAAACGCCTTTCTTAATGGAGATTTGAAAGAAGTGGTTTACGTCGACCACCGAGAGGTTTGTGAATCGAGAGCATCCTACTCATGTCTATCGCTTGAAAAAGGCTCTACGGTTTGAAGCAAGCTCCAGAGCATGGTATGATCGCTATCAAAGTTTCTTCTATCTCTGGATTGACAAGGGAGCGATTGATCCGACATTGTTCACGAAGAGTCGGGCAAACATTTAATTCCGCGTTCAAATTTATGTTGATGATATTATCTTGCCTCGACGACCCAATGAATGTGATCGTTTCTCAAATGAAATGGGTTCCAAATTTCAAATGTCAATGATGGGACAAATGTCATTTTTCTTGGGATTACAAATTTCACAAAGTCCCGGAGGCATTTTTATAAATCAATCTAAATATGCAAATGAGATTTTAAAGAAATTTGGATTTGTTTCATGTGACACCGTTGACACTCCCATGATTGAGCATACTAACTAGGATGAGGACCACTCGAGGATCATGGTAGATCAAACGAAATATCGTAGTATGATTGGATCTGATGTACCTCACAGACTAGCAGACCGGACATCTTGTTATTTGTATGCATGTGTGCTAGATATCGAGCTAAGCCTACTAAAAGCACCTTGGCGGTTAAGCGGGTCTTCGGTATCTCAAGGAACCATCAATATGGGACTATGGTACGAAGGAACGGTATGTCACTAACGCCTATCAGGATGTTGATCATGAGGATGTCAAGATACCGTCGAAGTACGTGAGGAGGTGCTCGGTTTCTGGGTGATAAGCTTGTAAGCTGGTCTTCAAAGAAGCAAATGAGTACTTCTATTTCCTCTAGAGAGGCTGAATACATAGCCATGTCATCTTGTTGTGCTCAAATCCTTTGGATGAGATCCCAATTATCGGACTATGGCTTTGAATTCAACAAAATCCCTCTGTATTGTGATAATAAAAGTGCTATTGCTCTCTCATGCAACAACGTTCAACACTCAAAGCAAAGCACATCAACATTCGACATCATTTCATCAGGGAGCAAGTGGAAAATGGTGTGGTGGAACTCTATTTTGTGAGTCGAGAATACCGGTTAGCAGACATCTTCACCAAAGCTCTTGAGAAGCGTTTTGAGTTTATTCTTCCACGACTTGGCTTGAAAAGCCTTCAACAAAACACTCAAGCGTCTTGGGGAGGAAGCGAGGTAAAGGTCTTTCTTCATCTATCTTTTTGTATATATTTATTCAAAAGCAAATACAAAAATATAAAACTTCAAAAATCCATAAAAAATTTGAAAAAACCGAAAAATTTCAAAAAATATTGTCTTTTTGTCATATTTTTCCGATTCGATAATATATCTACGGTCTTTGTCTTGTCATTCAAAAATGACACGGGACTTTAGATGTTGTTGAATGTTTAAAAAATAATAAAAAAAATCAAAAATATTTTTTGGGAGAAAGTAAAACAATGGTTTATTGTCATTTCATTAACCCGCTTTCAAAGAAACGAGCCATGCTTTATCTCATGTTTCAAACCTAATGCTCTGATTCTAAAACAAATGTTTGTCATTAACAAGACAAATGTTTAATTTCAAATATTTTTCCTTCTAAAGATTCCTCTGAAAAATATTTGCAATCTTATGAAAACTCAATTGTTTTGAAAACACTTCGGACTCTATTTTTGAAAAATCAAAAGAACTTATCAAGTGTCAATATCTCATCCAAATCAAACTTTCGTCATTGATTGGGGGATAATGATTTTCAATTAATTCAAAAGTGTTCTTTTCAAACAATTAGCACTTAAATGAGCAGGTCGATTCTAAATGTTTTACAATATTTTACACAATTGGTTCAAGACCTTGGTTATTATTATGTTTTCAAAAGATAATCATGCATGTTTAATCAATGGAGTTTAAAGTCTCAAAATCCAATCCTTATCGGTTAAAACGTTTTCATAATCAAGTCACAATTCTCCTTAAAAGCTTTCAAAATCAATTTAAATCTCTAAGAGATCACAAATCTCAAATGATTTGATAATTGTGATCGGGGAAGAATTTGTGATTTAAATTGGATTTAAACTGATAATTGATAAATGGTTTCATAAGTGTTTAGCATGTTTTCCTCCCGCATGTGACAAACGATTTCAAATTTTCCATGCACATGTTGAGGGGGAGCATCTATTTAAACCTCAAATTATTGAAACGTGACTGAATTGTCTCTAAGTCGAGGTTCCTCTAATATGTGCAAAACTCTTTCAAACTTGAGGCACATATTGAGGGGAAGCATGAAAACCTCATCCTTCCTCAAAATGTTTTATCTACTCAAATTGATTGGGAAGTGATGATCATTTTAGAAAATGTTAATCAAAGATGGACCTTTCATTCTTAATCTTACGATTTCAAAGATCTCTTGCCTCCATGTGCTAAACAAATTCTGAATTTTTATGCATATGTTGAGGGGAGCATTTCTAAAATATCAAAACAATTAAGATACAAAATGCTTTGATTCTATATCACAAGTATCTTGATTGATTTTCAAATGGTTTTCAATTGGTTTCAATGGCAGATGAACAATACCAAAAGACCAACCAACTTTTATTTATGCATGGTGATATAAGGATGATAAGGTTAGGTTGAGGTCCCATGATCCTTGAAGCGGAGGGATCTACCAATGGACAATCCACTAGATAGTGTAGAAGTCCTTAGGTATGATGAAAAAGGAGAAAAGTGAGATATGGGAAGAGTGCGGTGAGGCTGAGCTAGTACTGGAATAAACCCAACAAGGTTCTAGTTATGAAGTCTCGGTAAGTACCGAAGGGGTTGAAGAATGAAAAAGAATTGAATGTGAAAAGGGTGAAAAGAAATAGCCCTCCAATAATTCAACCTTAGGGAAAAAACCGGGTTCAATTCATATACTATTGGTGGTTACCAAGGTAACATCGGTATTGAAGACAAGACGTCATGGACCCAGTGACGCTCTGCACTTCAACTTTCCAAACCACTCAAGTTCCTCTTAAAAGGACTTGTTTCATTCTCACGAGGCGACATAATCTATCGACACTCTCTTAGAGATTGTTGATATTGAAGAAGGAGACCCTCTCCCTAGTCTCGGCATAGGAACCAAATATGCACAATTGAGTCTAGAGCCACGAGATCATCAATAAATCTCATTAGGACACTTTCAATGAAGACTCTCTATTTCACACAATGTGGAAAGAGATTATATCTTATGAGTCCTACGCATTATCCTTGTGGTATTGCGGAACATCGAGTGATATGCATATATATTCACAATGAAGATGGAAAGCCTTCTGGAGCCAACATCAAACAAGCTCTGGTAGGTGGCATGTGAGATCTATCCAATAGATCAACCATGTGACAACTGAACAGAAACAATGGAGCGATTCAATCTTTTGAATCAATCCTGGTTCAGGTTATGGATTGGCGGATACCTTTGAAAAACCGGTCGTTGTGCTTAAAAACTCTTTTCTTTAGCACATCGATTTGTACTATTTCTCAAAATAATAGGTATTTATGATTGATAATTGATTTTCATTAAAACCTTCGTTGTATTGCAAAAACAATTTCTATTGAAAATACGATTGTTTTCAAATCTCTTTTCATCAATCGGTGAATCTCATTTACGTGGTTCACTCACTCCGTGTTGTCTTCTTTGAGGCGTTCGGTTTGAAACGGCTAAAGCACTTGAAACCCTGTCAAGGAAATTCTTGAATTATACCGATCCGCAGGCGTACTTTATTGATCAAGGGGAAGTGGGCGTGTACCTCAATTCAACAAAGTGATCAAAGACACTTTGTGCGCTTTATTGCTAACTGTTTTATGCGGGTAACACGGCGTTTGGTTGATCGAATGGAAGCGGTCAATCCATAGCCGCATGCTCACACAACACATTCATATCCAAAGAAATCATGATTAGTGCATCAATGACTCTGATATTTTCACTCCATGCTTCGGCTACACTGCTGCCAATATCATAAATCAACGAAAGCTTCCGCTACTCTGATAAGAATATATCATGATCGAGAATGTGAGCATGTCGGTCCAAAAGTCACAACATCACATAATACCAACACCACAATGGATGAGGAGAGATTTAATATGGTGATGATCTCAAAGTCGACTCAAAACTTCATTATCACGTGGATAAATTAAAGACCTCCACTCAGATTATCCAAACATGCAAAAATGAAGAATCAAAGACTACGAGCTCTGAACAAATAACATGAACAAGAATCCAAGAACAATCTCAATGTAATATCTGTTTGTATTCTATGTAATTTAATGTGTGTTTGAGGTGACCTCCCTTAGGGGAGATTGTTAGGATTTGGAAAATCCAGTAGTTAAAGTGTCGGTCACCTCAAGTATATGTAATCGTTAAGCTCGTAGTCGTAGTTATTTGATGTTAAGTAGTATTTAGTTATGTAACACCGTGGAGGACCGGAGTCTTTACTTGTATGCACGATCCACGGCCCGTAGGTGGCGTTTTATGTAAGACTATAAATACTCTCTACCTCCCAAGGTAGAGAGTTGGAGCTCATAATAAGATTTTTCTTTCTCTCACTAAAGTTCCCAAACCTCTAACTTTCTCTCTCTAAAACTCATCTTATACGCCTCTTGTGTTAGTGATATGATGTGTTTGTGAAATCGAATATGTTACATAGTTTAAACAAGTTTATATAAGCTCTCTATAGCTTTTTGTAAGCTTGTTAAGGTCCAAATCTGTTTCAAACTAAAAAACTCAAAAACAGTCAACAAAAGTCAAAATCATATTTACCTTTACATTTGTGGAAAGCTAAGGAAGTTACCTGCAATGGAGGGGCAAGAAGGACTTTTACCTAGCTTATTTATAATTTATGAGATTGTAGCTGCCCTTTTGGTTGCCCTTGTTTAGCTAGGGTCCCTAGTAAGTCCTAATTTCTATTTTATTGCTTTTAAATTGCATTTTATTATTCAATTAGCTTAGATCTGTTATTGTTAGTTTATTATTGTTCATCTAGCTTATTTTAATACTATTTTAGCTTATCATAGTTAATTTCATCATCATATAGCTTATTCATCATTTCTGCATACTAATTGTGCAACCTGTCATGTTTTGCATTTGTTATTTCTTGTTGTTCAATTTAGTTAAATTCTACCTTAAATAGCTTTATATAGTCAGCTATGTCATTTTTAGATTTTGATGGCCTAATCACTTGTTTGTAACAAAATCTCAACGACCACAAAAAAGGGTGTTTGGACAGGTAGCTATTAAAAGCTCAAGTTTGTTTAGGAAGGTAAAATTGGTTCAAATAGCTTCATATAGGATAGAGTAACTGATAAGGTTTTAAAAGGTACCTTTTGAGGTGGATTTAAGCCTTATATGATCACTTTGTATCGTTATTGCTTAATATCGTTCCTTTTCACTTTTAGGTCTCTTGAAGGCAAAATCTTTGGAATGGCACTTATTTGGACGAAAAGCTGATTATCTGAAAAATGGCCAAAGTCATAATAAAGACACTCAAAGGCTCTTTGAAAACATAAGGTGCAGTTGTCGAGTGTTAGGAATGCGGCGCGTCGGAGGATCTTTATTGACGGGGCGAAGCCAAGACTCCAATTTCAAGTGGCGGCGTCAAGTTATAAAAAGAGTAGGCGTCGCCTTTCGAGGCGGCCAGATGTAATCCAGGGCGGCGTCGGAAGGCTGAAGAGGGCGGCGTCACAAGAATAAGGTGGCGAAGTAAATCTAACGTGGCTAAAGACGAAACCCTAATGGCGGCCGGCGTCCTGAAACATAAAGCGCGCCGGTAAATTATGTAATATTATATATAGAATCCGAATTTTTTGATTATTGGTGTGTAGTCTTTTGGAGTAAAACCTAAATAGAACAAAGAATTTGTCTTATACGGTATTTTAGGGTTCAAACCGATCTTACACCAAGATAGGTGTTTTACTTCATTAATACAATTATGTCTTTGATTATTTGTGTGTATGCTTGCATATTTTCCATGTAATAGCTAATTTATTTGTCTGTTTGCTTAGGGAATATGAAACTTAATTATTGAATATTGATTGGTTGTTTCTTATCTTAGTTGATTAATGATCTAGTAATGCGATAGGTCATTCATTGTGTACTTAATGCTTGATTAAATCTTTGTGAACCTTAGAATATGACTCTTTGAGTAGTTGTAAGCTAAACCATCCAAAGAGTGCCTTAGAGTAGGAGTTTATTATCCTAGTGGGCAGGTTTTGTAGGCGAGAACCTTTTGGTAAGTTCAAGGTTGGGAACATCATACCCTACAACCTTAGACCTAGCATAGCTAGGAATAAGGCGTGACAATTCAACCACCAATAGGAGATAATTAAGGGTAGTAAAACCTAAAATAAACACATCTTTAAACTATCAATGTGAGCACACATTAGTTAACATAGACTACATATACCCTAGATTAGATAATTAGATAAGTAGAGTAATCGGTAGCAATACCAACCCCCTAAATTTAAACCCAGAGACCATTACCTTTCTTTCCTTAAAATATAAAAAGATAAAAAATAATCTTCCTCAACCACAACCTTAACGTAGTAACTTCTCACTAGCATTCCTATTCCCCAGAAGAGCGATATCATACAGTGGCTTACCTAATTACTACTACAATGATTAGTTCCTTTGCAGGGTGTTATAAAACTGCTTTCGAAGAAAAGGAAGTTTCCTTGACCTCAGGCGGCGGCGTGTGGCGTTATCAAGTTTTGGCGCCGTGCTTGGAATAGAATAGCTGATTAGTAGTCCCTGCGTTTAGGTTTCTTTATGATTCTATCAAGTAAACTTTTCCTCATTTTTTAGCTTCCTCTTAGTCCTATCCCCTTCTTAGTGACCTTTGTTAGTAACCCATCACTTTTCATCATGGAAGGTGATAACCATTACCATTCATCAACCCACCACCATTGACGCCAAAAGAGCCCGTACTCTTGGTGAATACTCAAGACCAAGCCACTTTCAGGCTAGGAACACCATGAGCTTCCCGCCAAGCCCAAACTACATTACTGCGTCCGACACCATCCGGTTGGTGCAAAGCGGATGTGCATTCCATGAACTTCGTTAGAAGATCCTAATCAAACATCTGAGGATTTACTCAAAATTATCGATTCCATCGACCTTGATGCTACTACTTTCGGGGAGACAGCGTGCTGCGTCTCTTCCATTCTCTCTCTTGGGACCAAGCTAGTAATTGGCAGGCATTTCCCGCTGACTCCATCCACTACTACAAAAAGCCCATAAACACCCTAATAAAAGATCGGTTATAAAAAAACCATTATCTATAGTGTAAAATAAGCGAGGATGGGTAGCGAAATCTTGGTTTTTCAAAGAAAACACTGTCTCTATAATAGAAAGCAGCCTAACAAACATTTGTCTATGCATTAAGACGGTCTCTTTGTTTAGTAAAAGACACTAGTTTTTTCGGAGAGGACCGTTCTCTCTGTTTCGTATCAAAGACACCGACTATTTCATTCAAGAGCTAGTCTAAATACTCGTGTTTTTAACTATCGTTTACACCCTTTTTATTTTTCTGCATATTTGAAATTCAAAAATACCATCATATTGAATTAAAAAAAGGGAAGATGAACCTTTTTAAGCTCAATTTATTTTTGGAAAAACTAGCAGTGGGTTAAACAAAAAATTCTTAAGCTTCTTGCCAAAAGTTAAATTCTAAATGTTACACTCCTAAAAGTTCATTGCCAAACATAAGCTATGTTTTTGTTCTTAATTTATAGATGTTTTGAAAATACTAAAATTTCCAAACTTAAATATTTTGATAAACTCAAAAGTTTCTAATATTTAGCCACACGCCTTATTTCGCTCCCAATTGAAACCCTACCCCTTATTTTCCCCCAAATTGAAATTTCACTTTTTTTTTAACATCCCTCCCAATCTCCCACTAGCCTACAAATGAAATCGTGCGCTAACCGTTTTACATCACCTTAATTTCACCAAATCAAAACCTCTAGCAAATGATTACAATCTCTGCATTATGTGTGATGGTGATTCTGAGGTTTAAGGCTTGATTATTAGCTGATGATGATTATGAGGAGTTATATGTTAAAATATAGATTATTTATATGACTTCTGGAATTGGTTTGAAGATCGTACCTGGTATGTGGAGGTTTTTGTTTTCTTTTTATGATTGAGTATGTCAGTTGATGAATTAAATTTGACACTCTATATTAGCTTTTGTTTTCTCATTCGTACTCTTGCATACAGTTGACATTGATTGCGAACTATTTGGAAGTCGTGTTACAAAATAGTTTATGTTTATTAACCCGATGCTTGATATTAGTTTATTCTTAGTAAATATTGTAATTGTTTTTTCTTTGAGGGTTCTTCAATCCCTGAACATGCCATTTTCTCTGGAAACCATGTGTGTATTTATTGCTCTTGTATTCTTTGCTGACTGCTGACATTGAATTTTGTTGTTGGTTTTAATGCGGTCATGACATCTGAAATTTTTGCATCATTCTTGGTGAGTTCCCCTGGTTTCATATGTGAAAAACCAATTGTGGAGAATTGGCCGTTTATGGACTTGCCAAAGGAACTTAATGTAGTATGTTTGTTTGAAGAAGTGATATATATATTTATATTGGAGGCTTTGACACTCTTGTTTGTGTTAATGTAAGTGAATACGAGGCTCTTCGACCTGAAAAGATTGTTGCTGATGGAGGTGAGAAGAACCTCAAAGTTAGTTGCGTCAATACATGTTCTAGTTTATACGATTAGTAGTAATGTGATAAGTGTATCTTTGGCCATATTCTCAAAGCCCATCAAATAGCTGTTGTCATTGGAAACAGAGGTAGATGACGCATCACTGATATCAATATATAGCAAGGGAGAAGATGTTCGTCTCCATCAAGGTAGCTAAACTTGAATTATAGATCACTTAATATGTAGATGATGTTAATTTTATGCATGCACTTTTGCTACGCTCTCTTGTTACCCGCGATTTCAATTCTGATTCTGAGATGACTTTTTAATCTTTGTTTCTTTTTGTTATGCTACAATGCTTTTAGGAAATAAGAACGATGCTGGCGATGTGAAGAGAAGTGAGCAACGGTAGCTTTGTTCCGGAGAAACCCGTGTGTGGCAGTGCAATGAAATCTGAGAATATATACATTATGAGGTACTTTTATTAATTACGGTTTACTTTTCACATGCGTTATCCAAGCTAACAAGATTTTGTTGGGTCTTCAGATTCTTTTGCAAGCGTGATGATATCTGCGGCATGGATTAAAAGGCGAACTTTTGGACAATTACAAAACTTTTTAGGTACTACACTTCATGGATCATTATTACCAGATTTGTTAATGTTATGCAATAGTGTCAGAATCTATAAGTACTTGATTTTTAGGACGGGTTGCTTGTTTCTTATAGTGAAAAGGATCTGTATCCAACAAAATTGTTGAGCAGTTTTAGCTTTTTGAATGTTGTAACAACTACTCTTAACTAGTGCAATCATACGCCGAAGTTAGCGAGAAACAAAATAAGCGCTATAAGACATGCCAATTTCATTTTTCTATCAGCTTTTCAAAATTGACATTCAATACTTTTGGATGTGGCTTGGTGGAATATAGTTGAAGCATATCATCTGAACGTATATTCCAATCATAAGTTTATGAAAGTGGCGGAGATACTTGGGATTTTAACCGTCATCGCTGGTCAACAAAGAGATCTAACCTATGTACTTATGAATGGTATTGTCACTCGTCAACATACATTGAAATAAATCTCTTAACAAAAATTGTGTTCTTTGAAAAACAACACTCACAAAGCTTATACAAAGATGGTTTTTTTTCCAATGAGTAGCCATAATAGTGTGCTTGTATGCACCCCACTGCTTTATTTAATTAACCTGCATTTAATTCTGTTGCTTTTTATTTTAGTTGGAAATGTAAAAATGTCGGTCCTGTTGCTGAAGATTGTTTAGTGGTGATGTCGAATCCTCAATCTTTCTCTTAAATTCATCTTCTTTGAAAATTATTGTTATACAATCTGAGATCTAAGCTGTTTCTTTATGTAGGCATCATCATCTGTAACTGGATCAAGTCTTATAACCAAGGATCTTCTTGAACTATACAAAAGGTTTGTTACATATTCCATCTTTACTAGTTAACTCATGTTTTGTTGCCTTAAAATATTTAGTTAAAGTGGTAAAGGGTCTAGTTAATTTGTGACAATCACTCGCTTCCACTTTTTTGATGTAAAGTTGCTTGCTACATGTAGCAATCATAATTTTACTCTTTTAACCTTCTCATTGCAAGATTTTTACTTGTGGGTGATTTAGACACTTTTGAAATAAGGACAAAGCAAATTATGTGGCCATGGAGATAATTAGTTATAAGTAATATAAATAAGCGTAATCTAATAACATTATTGTCATTGAAGCGTTACCTGACCTACAAAGTTAAATATGGTATGAGTGTATGACCATATAAGTGCTGTGGAATTTGTTGACATTTTTCTTCATGCTTGTGAGATGTCACCAAATTGGTAAGAAGTCAGTGCTGACCAAGTCTTGATACTTGCATAGATTGTCTACTTTGGCCATGTTGCTTGATTGTAAAGTTTCATTTTGTGATAGGTAAGAAACTCTCGCTTTTAGAGCATGCCATAACATAATTGGTTTGTGGTTTTTCATTGCCTTATATGGTTTTGGTATAATTTTACATCTTTGAAGCCAAATCTCAGTTACGTCACAAAGATGCCAATTAAAATGGCTGACTAAGAATGGTATCCATGTAAAGCTGAAGTTATTTACAACTGGGACATCGTGTAGGACTTTATCCGTTGACCATGTTGCTTACATTAGTTAACAATAGTATTTGTTTTGTACATTACTTCTTCCTTTTGAAAAAAAATTGCAAAGTACCCTTAGAAAAATAGATAAATTTTGCGGTCGTAATCAACATTTACAAGCAGGGGAATAAGTAATATGTTTTGTAACTTCCTTTGAAAACGATTGCTTATATTTTGAGACATCTAGAAAATAATTAGTTAAATATGTTATTGGATGGAGGGTGTATGATTTTTATCAAGACCAATCTTGCCATCTTGAAATCCTTTTTCGATTAGATGCGATATGGATATATTTTAAGAAAAAACAAGGCTTTAGGGTTGTAATTCTTATTATGTTGAATGATGAATAGTATGGATTAGCTAAGCGGTATCCACTCGAGAGCTTATTGACCTCTACTCATTTGATTAAACCTCATTATCTGTTATTCTTGTTTTATTCTTTTTATCACTAGATCGAGAATAATAGATTAGACTTTAGTTTCTAACTTTTATGAATTTCGGTGAAGAAGATACTTGAGTGGCATATCTGAGACTACCTCTATACAATTACTACTCCTTTAAAAATTTGAACCGATCTTGTGAGTATTTTTTGCGTTGTTTTAAATACATATTTTGATTCTTGTGTCATCTTTATAAAAACTACTGCACTTTTCAGAGAAATTCTTGAAACTTGACACATCGGTCGTATATTTATTATTCACCGGCTTTCCTGTAGTATATTTTGTTCTTTGTGACAATTATGAAATGAATTATATAGGTTAGTTGAAGATGAAAAGGGATGTTTGAACATGGCCTTATGTTGTGAGTCATTTGCCATTGTTAAATAACTATGATTTAATTCTTGCCTTGAAAGCCATCTTAGTTGTTATATAACCATTTATTTCATTAATTTATATGCAGGTACCTTGGAGTGATGAGCGTCCATTAGAGAACAAAGAGTTGAACTCCATCATTGGTGCATGGTTTACATTGTGGCGTGATTAATCCCAAATAATGATGTTCAATTATGTTGAATTATAGTGTTTTTTTGTATAGTCTGTAGAATACTAGTGTTTTAATCTGGATTTTGTATAGGATTTATGTTTAGTTGAATTTATGTATTATCTTAATTTACATTGTTGATTTCGACATTTGTAGTGTATTTTAGTCACCTTATTAATATTTCTGCATTTATATATATTTCTTTATTTCAAAAATTCATTTTTAAAATTTTTCAATTTCTAAAAAATTGAAGAATTTTAGAAATGATTTTTTTTAATAAAATAGATTTACCAAAAAGCAGGTTTGAGATAAAACATATCTTTTCTTGTACATAATATCGATTGGTCTTCATAAAAAGACATGTTTGGAGACCGGTGTCAACTCTATAAAAAGTATGTTTGTTACTATATAATGGGACGATTTTAAGGAAAAACAGGTGTCGATGCTTAATAGAGCAGTTTTAAACCGGTTTCTATATGTTTCCATCATGGAGATACCCCCCTTCAGAGAGTGGTTCTAAAACCACTCTTCATGAGCCATTTTGACCGGTTTCTGTGAGATTTTTTGTTGTAGTGATCTCAAGTTGGGATGATCTTACCTCTCGCTTCCTTGCTCAATTTTTCCCATCGGGGAGAACCACCAAGCTTAGGAATGACATCTTGATATTCCAACAACGTCAAGGTGAATCTCTCTACGAAGCATGGAATCGATTCAAGGACTTACTTCATAAAGTCCCTCATCACCGGCATGATCTTTGGCTCCAGTCCAAATTTTCTGATCATGTCAACTTCCCCACCAAGCGATCCATTGACCAAGCGGCGGTGGAAAACTTATGATCTCAGCGGAAGAATCATGGGGTATGATAGAGGACCTCGCCTCTTGACAGCGAAAGTTGGATGACGTGGTGCTAAAACCGTTAAGGCAATCTCCTTGCCTCCTCCAGACCCAGTAGGATGATTGAACGAAGATCAAGTAAAATTCCTAATGAGTTCCTCTGAAAATCCTAAATCTTCACGCCATGTGAACAAAGTTTCTTCCTCGTGTGAGCCGTTTTGTGATCCTCATAACAGCGCACTAGCACTTTCGATCCCCAGAACATGCTTCCGTTGACTAGCATCTTAGTATTAATGGAACGGGAGGAAGATTCCATACAATATACGGACCTAGGAATTTCAATGAAACCAGAGAGGCATGGAAAGGCAAGCCCAACTTCCTGCAGGGACAAACCAAGAATTCACTTCCAATGATTTTCATGGCCCCATCGCGGTCCTAACCAACAAAACATTGAAGGGATGTTGCAAAACCTTGTTGCATCCCAAGAATCCCAAATAGCTAAGCTCTCGGACCGCTTTAACAAACAACAAGTCGAAATGGTTAGGAAGATAGACAACCTTTTGAAAGCCATAACTAATAGTGATAGGAAGGTTAATGCTATCTCAACTCCGAGCCTTAGGTGTAGAGATTAAGGACCCAGTAAGCTAGCTAAGCGCGTTCAATTAAATTGATACCATCGCCTTAGTTAAACCTAATGGAACAAATGACGAAAAGGATCATACACTTGAGAATAATGAAACAACCGATGAAGTAGATGAAGTAGACAATGACTATTTCAATAAGTTTCCTACGGAAGAAGAACTATATCGCCACCCTCTTAGTCGTGACCTCCGTCACACGTATGTTAGGAAAAGCCCTAGAATCAAGTTTGGGAACCCTTGGAATCTTAACATACCATGTTGCATAGGACACCTTTTGTGGCAAAGGCCTACATTGATCGCAAGTCCCCAATCAACATAATGACTAGCACCTACTACAATTGGATATTGAAGAAGCCTATTCAAACTAGGCAAGTCCACAATGATCCTAATGTTAGTTGCAATTTTCTCGGAAGAATTAAGGGATTGCCGTTATGTAGGTAGTTTCACGTTTCCCACGGACTTCATAATTGTGGATGATATTAGTACGGCCATAGACCCTAGCTTGTCCCATGTTATTCTAGGAAAACCTTTCATAGAAAGCACCGGGATGACCTATAATCCGTCGTTAGAGGTAGTCGATTCAAGGATGAGATCGATGACATAGCTTACCAAATGCCGTTTAAGATTGAGAAGTTTTCATCACTCTCTAATGATGAAAAGGAACTTAAAAGCTGTCGGTCATTATAGAATGATGAGGATAGGGAGAAAGGGTGTAGATTATGTTATGGCTAAGATTTTTGGATTCTATAAGGATTGCTTAAGCCTAGGACCAGAATATAGGACCGATTGGGGAGAGGATGAACTCTTAGAGAAGTGCATTATAGGGCACTTCTACAACATGAATCCCGTTAGAGACCGAGTCAAGGTGGCGGTAATGAGTAACGTGGGAGCACCACTCACGAGGTCTAGCTACAAGACTCTTAAATAAATAAAAGCCCGTGGGAACACCCATGCAATTGTTTGCTTGTTAGTGTCATATATCTTTTATTGATTGTTTATCCTCATGTTTAAATTTGTAAAAATGCTTTATTTTGTTTTAACCTCGTCTTAATTGCATATAAAGGTATTTTACATAAAGGATAAGTGTAGGGAGGATTACACCGTTTTCAAGGAAACGTAAACATGAGAATAACAATTCATTAAAGGATATATTTGTGTGTTTGTTCGAGTCAAATGCTTGTCGAGAGTCATAATGGATGTTTTGAGAAATTTTCTTTTCAATTCTAAAGATGTAATTTTTCAGAATTTTTCAGAAAATGCATGACCCGATTTTGTCGGGATAACGGACAGTCGGGATCGCAACTTTGCGGCGTCAGGGGAAGGATAAAACAACAGTTACTTTTTCTTGTTTTCGACTCTTAAAATTTTTGGAATTTTCCGGTCTTAATTTTCGAAGTGCAGCAACATCCATTCCACAAGCTATATCCTAGTTTAAATGAGTCTTATATATATTATTACGCCCGATTTTACATTGAAGGTTTGGTTGTTCTCTTCAAATTAATGCGGTTTAGTTTATCAAGAAGAAGTTACAAAAGATGGGAAGGAGCTTTCATTTACATTCTTCTTGAAAGGATTTAACCACTACTTACACTACGGATCCTAGAAAGCTAATCGGGGGAGTATTAGTTTCTTTCGTTTTTCATTACCTTCCATTATCATAACTTTGATACTTTAGGGGCACATTGGGGACAATGTTCAGTTTAAGTGTAGGGAGGGAAAATAAAGCGGGAACTTTGAAACTATGCTTATCCTGATTATTCTTTGTCCAATTGTATTTATTATGTAATAAACCATGAGAAAATGTCGGTTAGGGTAATTTGGCACCAAATTTTTAATTTTTCATGACATATAGGAGTGGGCCATTAGTCTTAACAAAAGCGTCTCACGGATAGGAAGTTGCATGACTAGTACAAAACCCTTTACCACCTAAATTCCACCCAAAATGTGAGGATCGCCCTTAGATTAGTAGGAATTAAAGCATTCATCTTTAATGCTTAGAGTGTGACAGGTAGTATATTATATTCTAGAACTTGTTTTGTGATGCATCTCGAGATCGCTAGTAAGACTACACTTGTGTAGTTAGGAATAACTAAATGATAAGAGCAATTAGGATAACCCTTTTTTGATACAGTAATATAATTACTTCTTCCACATTGGTTGAGTAATTCCCCCACACAACTGCGTTGTACTCATCTTTAGTACGATACCCCTAATTAACTTCGAGGTATCCTTGCGGTTCTCGTGATGTTTGAGTTTTCGGAATAATATCAATGAAGAGCATTGTTTACACCACCTGAATATACACCCCAATAAGCCTTAGCCTACCCTTTATGCACTCACTTTTAGTGCATTATTGTTTGTTAGGAATTAGAAATTCCAGGTATTAAAGAGTCGGTCACCTCAAGTATATGTAATCGTTAGAAAGCTCGTAGTCATAGTTATTTTATGTTAAGTAGTATTTTGTTAAGTAACAAGTGGAGACGGGGCCGGTCTTTACCCTTGTATGCACGATCCACAGCCCGTAAGGTGGCGTTTTATGTAAGACTATAAATACTCTCTACCTCCCAAGGTAGAGAGTTGGAGCTCATAATAATATTTTCTTTTCTCTCACTATAGTTCCCAACTCTCTTCCTTTCTCTCACTAGAACTCTCTCTCTCTAACATTCTTATCCGCCTACTTTGATCATGGTTTAGAGTGTTTGTGAAATCAATATCCTACATTGGTATCAAGAGCAATGGTTTGATCACTCATCTTTCATGCTCTTTGTTTTGGTGGATTTCATAAGGTTTTGGAGTATTAAGGGTTTAGGAGAGTTTGATTCATTTGGACAAATTCTTGTGTTAAAGTTTGAATTTTGCTTGTACTTTTGTGTTTAGGATCATCATAGGTGTTTATGTTTTGAATTGGAAGCCTTAAATCATTGTGGTTTGGTTGTTTTGGATTGATAAAGTGGTTATTTTTGAAAAAGGACTAGCGGTTGTGTCTCGGACTTATGTTTCTTCAAAGCGAGTTGCTTTGTTATTTAAAGCGAGTTGGTACATGCGACTTAGCTATTTAGCGAGTTGATATTTATGCTACTTGGGTTCTAAGCGAGTTGTTTCTTTAAGCGACTTGAGATCGCGACTTTGCTACTTAGCGAGTTTAGCGTTAGCGAAGTTAACTTAGCGACTTAGTGTTCAAGCGAGTTGATTGTGTAGCGGTTGAGACTAAGCGAGTTGGCTATTTAGCGACTTGATTAATTGCGCGATTGAGTGTGTTGCGAGTTATTTGCTTATGCGAGTTGTGTGTTTAGCGACTTGTTCATTTAGACCTTTTCTTCTTCGTGTTTACGTTCTTACGGTTGTTCTTTTGGTTTAGTAAAATCCGTGAAAGAATCAATTTCCGTTTAATCAAGAATTGCAAAATCCGTAGAGCTTGAAACATGTCTACAAGCGTTCCTACTATCATCTCCAGCATTTGAGGATGTTCAAGCATTTGGTTGAGATACTCGTCCACCCATGCTTGACAGAACTGACTACGATTCTTGGGCTCAACGAATCAGATTGTACTACCTTGGAAAGGAAAATGGTGTCAACATTCTCAAATCCATTGATGAAGGACGTGTCGAGTTGAGGCGACTAGAGATGTACTTGATCTTTGCGAAGATGGAACTCGATTTACGGAATGGACAAGCCAAAGATGTATGATGAGCTTGACGATAAGGAGAAAAAGAGATTCGATGCGATATCAGGGGCTTCAACATTGTTCTTCAAGGTCTTCCTAAAGACATCTACAAGTGATCAATCACAACCCGAAGCAAAGGCGGTATGGATAATGTCAAGATGCTTCTCTCAGTTCAAATTAACTATGGAAGACAGAGAATCACAACTCTATGACGAATTTGAACACTTCAAGATGAAACCGGATGAGAGTGTCTATGAGTACTATGTGAGATTTCATAAGTTGGTGAATGACATGAGGAACATCAGAATGACAATATGCCTAATTAATTTGAACTCAAAATTTGTGAACAACATGAATCCCGAATGGCACAAGTTTGTCACCTCGGTGAAGCTCACTAAAGGATTGAAGAATACAAACTATGAGCAACTCTATGCCTTCCTCCTTGAGAATGAGAGACATGCTATGTTTGAAAAATTGGTTCTTAATCAGTTCAAAACCAACCGGGGAGAGACAAGCTCGTCTAATGACTCAAGCGCCTTCTACTCAAACATCTGAATCACAACCAAAGCCTCACAAGTCATACCCATGGGAAATGGTAATCACAAACTAATTCCGGATCCTATGTTCAAACAAGGCGATCTTTGATGTACGTGGGTAATTTCATTAATCAACTAGCTCTTACGATTAGTCAAAACATGAATTCTCTCCTACAAACCAATAACAACCTCAGAACAACATCTAACCCACAATCAAGCTCTTTATTAAAGATGGGAGGATCGTGGTGCAACCACCGGGAAAACAGTATGATCGGGGAAGAGGTGGGTGGTAGAGGTTATGTTGGTATCGAGAATCGAGGAAGGAATGGTAATCAAGGTCAAGCTAAGCAGATCAAATGTTATAATTGTGGTGGTGAGGGACACATTGCAAGGGCGCACATCTCCAAAGCGTCCAAGAATCTTGATTACTTGAGAGATAAGATCTTTGCTGTCAAGCTCAGGATAATGGTGCTACGCTTTGGATGAAGAGGAATTGTTGTTTCTACAGAGGCAATGCCAAGACCTATGATCAGATGTGGATGAGAAGCCTATTCGGAGATAGGTCACATCGGAATGCCTTTCAAGTCATTTGATTGTGATGCATACGACTCGATGTGGATGATGGACCCACACAATCTTTATGGCTAGCATTTCTCCAATGGTTTCTCCCAAGGTCTCCTCTTCACCACAAGTTGGCCCATCCAAAACACACTCATCTCAGCGGTACTAAAACTATACGATGATGCTGATGTGCAAAAGATGCATGACAAAGTACTATCAACTGAAACTTTTGTATCAAATATTGAAAATATGGGTAATATCAATGTTGTCCCATATGATCAATATGTGAAACAAAGTGAAAGTGAAGTTGTACCAAGTGATGCATCTCCCGCAGTCAACAATGACTATATTTTTGATGAATACTTTTATTTTGATGAGTCGTAATATCGAATTAAATGCCTATAAAGAACAAGTTGCTATTTATGAACAACGTGCTAAGTTTGAGTTGACCACTCGTGGCAGGGAAATGGATGACCAAGTGCGTACAATTATTAGAAAAGTAATTTTTAGAAGAAGTATTAAAACAAGAGTTAAATTCCTTGCAAGAAAAGCTTTCTAAAGCGCTAAGCAAAACAAGAACTTCAAGAAAATGTGAAAATGCTTAAGCAAGAATTTAATGCAAAGGAATCAAAACTCTTGAAAGATTTTTCTAATCTAAAAACTTTGAAAAACAAACTTGAAAACAAGTTGTACATACAAGGAACACCATTGAATTTGCTCACATGATCACTAAGCATAGGGTCCTAAGCGATAAGCATAGCATTCCCTTGTTAGAGAACCAAATCAGAGGTCATTAAAAGGGCTAGAAATGCTCATAAGGTTCTTTATGATGGCAATGAAATCCTTAAACCTAGACGAAACCTAGTTAGTTGAGTGCGAGGAAGATAAGAAATTAGATGAAGTCACTAGGGAAAAGATGAACAAGAAATTAGATGATCCTAAATGTAGAGAGAAGAAAATAAAGATCACACCCCATGATTACAAGAAGGAAAACTGGATTTCCTTGAACATGTTTAAACCTCGGACATTGTTGACTCCCGAACAAGTTTTACGGAAAATGGATTTAGATAAGCGAGAAAATTTGAAAATATTGTTGAAACAAACCCTCCTCTTTGGAAAATGCCTAGAGCGAATGTGTATCCTCCTAATACACCAATGCATCTTGTTCCTAGAACAATTGCCACTAAAAGCAAGACCTTAATTAGCCAATATGTTATACTTCAACTATTTGTTGATTTTGAGAAAACTTGCAAGAAAAGGATCACACCATTGGTATTGGGAAGGAGAAAGGGGTATTGAGCAAATGAAAGAATGTTATTTAACTGAGGTCATGCCTTTCTTTAAACTTCTAAAAGATCACTTTGAGAGTCTTAAAAAGGGATAAACGATATTAAGGAATGGAAAAGGAATTTGATGCAATGATAGTTGAAGTTAGTGACTATGAGCGAGCACTAAAATATAATGAGATTGAGAGGAAGAACTTGCATACACTAAATGAGAACGATTTGAATGTATTACTCGGATGTGTTTTTCAACTGCTACAAATTGTTCCATTAATGCTTCCAAATTTCATGAATTATCGGTTTACGAAAGTCTCCCATGATCGTGTCATTGAGCTTGAAAAACTAATTCTAAACTAAACGAGAAAATTGAACTGGATGATCACGACAATTTGGTTAAACATCTTTCTAAACTGGAAGTTGAGCATTTTAATTTACAACTAAAATATCAACATCTTAAAGAAAATCTCAAAACTTCAAATATCAAGACATCCTGGATGCTCCGAGTTTGATGCGATTTTCAAATTAACAAACGTGATGAACAGATTCAAGCTCATTGCAACACGATAAGAAAGTTGAAAGCCCAAATCTCTCAATTAAAGGGTCAAACGAACAATATGACAGGCTCCCAAATGCCTCCTCCTTTAGATTCTCGAAATTCTCAAACTTTTCATCTTCAAAACTTAGTTGATGCCTTACAAAAGGAAAACGAGAGTTTTCTAGAAAAAAATGAAAAAGTTAAACGACATTTTAAAGAGTTATATGATTCAATAAAAGTCACGCGTGACCAAAACAACGAAAAAATAACGTCTTTACAAAAAGGAAATTGAGAATGAGAAGTCGGAAATGGGAAGCCACTTGTTTTCAATAAGAATGTTGTCTCAAAGTCACCCTTAGATTGCAAATACCTTTGTAATGATTAAATATATTCCTCCTCATCTTAGGAATAATGAACATGCTTTTCATGAATCATGCTCACCTTAAGGATAGTCTAGAATGTCTCGTGAGATTGTCGAAG
Organism: Chrysanthemum makinoi; assembly: GCA_910596185.1. Taxonomy (NCBI): domain Eukaryota; kingdom Viridiplantae; phylum Streptophyta; class Magnoliopsida; order Asterales; family Asteraceae; genus Chrysanthemum; species Chrysanthemum makinoi. The sequence continues at coordinate 228,199,880 of OU343220.1, forward strand.
AGGATTTCATTAACAAACCTCTTGATAGTGAAATTAGGTTTGCTTGCCTCCGGGCCAAACGATCTCAAGAGTTGCTAGAATGTGTAATTGCAACATGTCCCAAATCCTTAACCTTAGGTGCAAAAGGCAAAGGTGTGATGCCTTGTTCTATGCCTAGTATTGAGCCTTCAAACCATTCTAGGCCCAGTTTTAAGAAAGTATACATCAATGTGTCGTCTAGTATCTGAGATCCTTGCGTCTAGTTTAGGAATGCAAAAAGTAGATCAACCAACTAATGTTCCCATAATTCCCTCTCAGGGAGTAATCAATGACTTTAAGGCGAGCAGGTCAAAGTCTCAAGACAATACAAGGAATGATAGGACCTGGCAAGCTAAGAATGTGCATTGGAAGAAAGTAGAAGACCAACCTAGGATCTTTAAGCTTGTTGAATAAAATGAATCGTGTTGATTCTAGTATTAGCCTTAGGCATCTTGTAATTAATGAATACGATACTATTTGCAAACCTTGTAATGATGTGCTTGAATTACATTTGCTAATCATGAATGTGGTGTGAATGCTTTGTCTAATCTTTGTCAAATGCCCGATTAAAATTGTTAATGCTAATAATCGTGCAAATAAGGCAATAAGGCAAAAACGAAAGATTGTTAGAAAACAAGTGGAAACCCAGGAAGAACTTTTATAAAGATAGGTTATTATTGGATACCTTTTGGTCATAAGAATAATCGGTTTTGTTCTCACACTGCTAAGATTATGCCCACTAGAAAATGGATGCCTCCTGGTAGAACTATTCCCTTAAGAAGTGAACATACTTTGAATAGGTCAAATCGAGACACCAACATTGCATCTATTCCCAATGATTCCATTGCTTCTACTTATGATATGGATGTTTCTATTTCTGATGTGGGTGTTCCAATCTTATTACTAACCAAGTGGAACCCATTCTTGCATGGGGATCCCAATTATCCATTATCCATTCTTGTCGTGTTCAAGCTGAATCGTTCAAATTGTTGGTGCACGGACTCAACATTCCAAGCATATGACGGGGCCGTCGCGGCTCATGAACCGTGAGCAAATTCATCGGAGCAGTAGATTCGGTAATGATAATTTCGGTGCAATTATGGGTTATGGTGATTATGTTGTTGGTGATAGTGTTATCTCTAGAGTATACTATGTGGAAGGTCTTGGTCATAATCTGTTCTCTGTCGGTCAATTACGTGACTGATCTAGAAGTAGCCTTTAGAAAACATACTTGTTTTGTTAGAGAACTTGATGGTAAGGAACTTTTAAGAGGAACTCGTGGTTCAAATCTTTACACCATCTCTATAGAAGATATGATGAAGTCTTCTCCAATTTGCTTCTTGTCAAAGGCTTCAAAAACAAAGTCATGGTTATGGCATCGACGTCAATCACTTGAACGGCACCATCAATCTCTCCGAAAAAGGACTTAGTTGTAGGTTTACCTAGACTAAAGTATGAAAAGGATCATCTTTGTTCACATGTCAATTGGGAAAAGCAAAAGTATGCCCATAAACCCAAACCTACTAACTCATCACCGAAGTTCTTCATACAATTCATATGGATTTATGTGGACCAATGAGAGTGTAGAATATCTTTGGGAAGAAATATGTGTTAGTTGTAGTTGATGATTACTCTAGATTCACATGGGTCAAGTTCTTAAGGACAAAGGATGAAACTCCCGATATCATCATCAAACTCATCAAGCAATGCGAGTTCGACTTAACAAAACCGTCAGAATTATCCGGACGGACAATGGAACTGAGTTTGTTAACAAACAACTTAGTGAATTTTATGAAAGCATTGGAATCAACCATCAAAGAAGTGTTCCACGAACTCCTCAACAGAACGGTGTAGTTGAAATCAGAACTCTTGTAGAAGCGCTAGAACAATCTTGATTTACTCAAAAGATCCAATGTTTCTCTGGGCTGAAGCTATTGCCACTGCATGCTACACACAAAATCGTTCCCTGATTCACACTTTTCATGGAAAGACACCATATGAACTTGTCCACAACAGAAAACCTAATCTCTCTTTCCTTCGTGTGGTTGGAGCATTGTGCTATCCAACTAATGAGGGTCAAGACTTAGGCAAACTTAGAGCTAAAGCGGACATTGGAGTATTTGTAGGGTATGCACCAAACAAAAAGGGATACCGAATCTACAACAAAAGAACCATAACATCATGGAAACAATTCATTACGTTTGATGAGTGACCGGTCAAACGGCTCTGAACAATTGATTCTGGACGCACTTCAAAACAGTCCAATTGGTTCATCCCTTTTCCAAACTCTTCTCAAGAAACTCCATATGTACCTCCATCCGAAGATGATTTAAAGAAATTGTTTGATCCTATGTTTGATGAACTTTATGATCCGAGTACTAATGAGGTGTTGATCCACAACAGAGGTCCATATTCCAGTGAATGAAGTCAATCCCTCGGTCAATATCTTTAAGTCAAGCACCGATCTTGATCCTTCCGTCTCATCAACAAATCATCATTCTTCAAATGTACATCATGGAACTGTTTCGGCTTCAATGATGAAGTTAATCCCTTTGCTACTCCTAAAGATGCTCCGTTTGAAAACATATTTGCTCACGATCTTCATCAGAACCATCTTCTCGGGAGACATCAACTCGCTACCGGTCCTCAACAACTACCACATGAACACCTCGGAAAATGGACTCACGATCATCCATTAGACAACATCATTGGAAATCCCTCTCATCCAGTATCCACACGGAAACAACTTGCAAGCGATGCCTTATGGTGCTTCTTCAACTCCGTACTCTCTAAGATCGAACCAAAAGATGTTAAAACGGCCATGAATGAAGATAGCTGGTTCAATGCTATGCAAGATGAAATTCATGAGTTCGTTCGACTAGATGTATGGGAGTTAGTACCGCCTCAGTGTGCTATGATTATTACTCTTAAATGGATCTTCAAAGTGAAACTTGATGAGCATGGTGATGTGTTGAAGAACAAGGCTCGATTAGTTGCTAAAGGATACCGTCAAAGGAGGTATTGACTTTGAAGAATCTTTGCTGCTTGCTGAATCGAGGCAATCAGAATCTTTCGGCTAATCTTTGCTAGTAAGAACATGGTAGTCTATCAGATGGATGTGAAGACGGCATTTCGAACGGAGACCTTAAAGAGTCGTCTACGTCGGCCAACCTGAAGGATTTGATGCATCAAAGCATCAAGTTTTCTCACGCAAAGGCCCACGGCTTAAGAAGCCCAGCTGGCATGAAACTTAAACGGCTCAAGCACGAATGCAATGAAGATCAGGGTATAGGGTCTCCCAGGCGTTATGTCGGCCGAGCTATGCAATGGATTATCAAACGTAAGTGATCGAGAAATTTGAACGAAAAGGGATTTGAATAGGATTATAACTCTGAGAAAAAGCCAACAAATAATAGGGGCTTAAATGCAAATTAAAGGAAAATCAAAAAGATAAAAAATATTAAATAAACGCTATCACTATTTGCAAAATGATGTTTTGTTTTTATGTTTTTATAAAACTGAAATTAAAAACTACTACGACGTCAAATAAAAATGTGAAACTAAAGCAATATTAACCCTAAAAATGTGAAAAGATATTTTACAAACCTAATGATGACAGAAAATATATAGAAAAAGAAAATTAATTTTACAACTATTTAATTAATTATTATTAATTAAAAACTAATTTTAACTATTTAATAATAGCCTAAAATACAAGAATTTAGTAAATAAAGCTAGAAAAATAAAATTAAGACTTAGAAAAATCTAAAATATCAAAATAGAATTTTCAAAACTATTTTTGTATTTTTCAATATTTTCTATTTTCTAGGAATTAAAAACTATTAAAAATTAATTAAATAGCTTAAAAATACAAATTTAACTAAGAAAAATCTAGAAAAATATTTTTTGTCTTTTTATATTTATCTAAACTTAAGAAAAATGAAAAATTATTTTTTGAGACTTTTCTGAATTATTTGTATTAAAAGCTAATTAAAATGTGCTAAAAATAGATTTAAATGCAGAAAAATAGCAAACAAACTTAGAAAAATCTGAAAAATTCAAGATAAGCTTAAAATAATGTACTGAATCTAGGAAAAATGGAAAAACAAGTACTTATGTGGAGAATTATGCAACTGCTATGATAAGTGCTTATAAATAAGCACTTGAATAAGCCAAAAGAAGATCAACAAGCACAAACTGTTTACAGAAGCTAAAATAGGCTACAAGTACTTAAATGCAACTGATCTTAACTGCTTTTAACCTCTAAATCTCCATTTACACAGATTTGATGTATTTGAGTTTCAAGTGCAACAACAGTTTTGGGTAGCTACTTGCAGTCACAAAATAAGCACTCAAATAAGCTAGAAATCTAAAACAAAAACTTGGAACCTACACTAGACCTGGGTGACTATGTTTAAACCAAAAACCAAGCTTGGATAAGCTCTAATGAACTCGTGCAACCTGGGACAAAAGAGAAAACTCAGCTTAAAGCGAGTTTATGGAGAGGGCAACTAGAGAGCTTAAAACTGTTTGAAGCTTTTAAAAATACTGTAAAATTCTACAGAAATGACTATAAGAAATGAGACCAGCTTAAGTTTTTAAAACAACAATTCTCACTGAATTTGGTCCAAGGATGAGCCCATGAAAATTCCTTCCATATAGGCTTTCAAACTGATTTTTTGCCAATTTGACTTTTTGGCAGTTGAGTGTAGTTGACTTTTATGAGTTTGATCTTAATTTCAACTCAAAATGATGTTAAGTGATTAAATGAAGATACTGCAAGCTTTGTTTATGACTTTTAAACACAAAACAAGTGATTTGCTTTTCAAAAATCCAACAGTGAACTCATTAAAGGCAAATGATATGGATTTTGACTTTGGTGGATTACGAGTACACAAGTAAGACCAGATATGAAGTATTTAGAGCTAAGTAAACTTAAAACAACAAGAGCTAAACCTGAACAAGCCCGAACACGATTTAAGCAGCGATCCAAACACACCCTTTATTTAACTGTTTTGCAATTTAAGTGAGACAACTAATGAGCATACTTGAATTAATGATCAAGCTACATCTATATATCCTAAATACATCTTTTAATGAAGGCCGGGCCAGTTTAACTACAAATTAAGATAATGCAAAGAAATTTACTTACAAAGGATCCTAGCCACTATGGCTTGAAACAATGAACCAAAGTACCACTAACCTATCCAAAACCAACCCAATGAGTGCTAAATCACCCCAAATCTACCTCTGCATCACCCATTTCCATTTCCATTGCCATTTTGCCCGTTTTGACTTTTATTGGCCCATATCCACGTACTTAAAACTTGAGTACAAAACTTAACAAAAGCTACCATAAGCTAATATAAACATGTTTAAGCTTAAAAATAAGCTAATGAGAGCTTGTATACAAGATTTTGAGATGGAAGTTTTCAACAGTTAACACAAAATATGAATTTGAGATAAAACTTTTGAAGCTGAAGCTTAAAGTAGATTATATAGATAGTTTAACTTGAGTTTGATACAAAACAACAAAACATTAAAGATATTAAACTTAACTAAATCTTTTAAGCAAAAGCGACATTAGTGAAAAATTAAAAACTAGTAGTCTCCTTTTGCTTCTTCTCTTGCTTCCCTTTTTATATCAGCTCTTTCTCTCCATCTGCGATGAATTCCCTTGAAATGATAGCCATTGGATGGCTAAAAGTGATCTGGCCTTTGAATG
>OU343220.1:228205722-228239115 GCA_910596185.1 Chrysanthemum makinoi
GTACAACAAGACTTTCACATCGCAGCCGCGATATTGATCATAAGGGACAACATTATTACCCATATTTTCAATATCCTGACCAATCGACTGCTTGATTGTACTTCGCTGGGGAATCTTTGGCGCATCAACCACATCATAGTTTTTAGTACCTCTCGATATGATAGAATCCTTGGAGGGACCGGTTTGTTGAGGTGATGAGACCATTGGAGAAATATTAGCCATAAAGATGGTATGTGTCGTTGGTTCATCATCAACATCAGAGTCAAAAGCATCACAATCAAACTTGAAGACATTGGGATTGTTCTATGCCGCATCATGCACCTGTTGTTCATCACACATCTCGCATCATATGTTTTGGCATTCCCATCGAAGAAACAAAGAACTCTTCCTCATCCAACACCGCCTAATTATCTTGAGCTTGCATCGCCAAAGATCTTATCCCCTAAGTACCTCATTCCATGGACGCTTTTGGCCGAAAATTTCTAGCACCTTCTCTCTGGCCAGCTTGTAGCACTTAATCAGCTTCCCTTGATCCTTCCTGTCAACACCCATAACCACTTAACTCCAACATTCTATAAATCCGCCTTACCCTACATTCCCTCGTATTATACCGATTCACATTCTCCTTCCTTGCATCGCTCTGAACCACAACCCTTCCATCTTCAATAGTAGCATGATTATGTAGATTAGATGAGGTTCTAAGATGGTTGTTGGTGTGGGGAAGTAAGTTTCTGTTTTGTTGAACCATTAGGGCCAGTTAGTTTGCAAGGTTTTCAATAAACATGTTAGATGGGGTATATCCTGAGTCTGGAATGGTAATATGTTTCTTATTCCTCGAGAGGATGGTATGACTTGTGATGTTTCTTGAGTACTTATCTTCACATTGGAAAAGAAATGCTTGAGTCATTTTGAAGATTTTACAAAGAAATAAAGATAGAGTGGAATTTGTCCATGATCAATCGCCAAATGTAAGCATGCTTCTCATGTTCAAGTAAGTAAGCATGTCACTGTTCATAGTTGGTGTTACTCAATCCTTTGTTCAATTTAAATGTAGTAACAAATTTGTGCCATTCAGGGTTCATGTTGTTTACTTAACTTGGAATTGAGTTGATATTTGGCATTGTCATTTTGATGTTCCTCATAATATCATTCCAAGTTTGTGAAACCTCACATGATACCGACACTTTCCTCGGTTCATTTAAAGTTCTCAAAGTCATCATATAAAGCTATGACTCTTTATCTTCCTTAGTCGGGCTCAACCGTAGAATTATCTTGACATTATCCCTGACCGCCTTGGCCCCGTGATAGATTGATCGCCTTTGTAAATGTCCTTTGGTAGACCTTTAGTACCATGTTTGAGGCTCTCTAATGTCCAAGATCATATCTTTTCTTCTCCTTCTCATCAAAATCATCATACCTCCTTGGTCTATCCAAACCCAAAACCATCGTTCCATCACTTCCAGCTTTAGATGATCTCTGGGTTGTTCCATTTGGAATGGTCCTTCAACAATTGACTGATGATGTTACTTAATTTATTCTCTTGCCCAAGCAAGATAGCCTTCATTCTCTCATGTCTAAGGGTCATAATCAGTTCTATCCAAAGATAGGAGGATCTAGTATCGACCGCAGCTTGAACGCCATCGAATCCGAAGAGATGATAGTAGACATGATTCCTAAGTACACGGATTTACAAATCTTTGATTAAACCGGAAAATAGATTCTTTATGATTTCACTAAAACAAGAGGAAAACCGTAGAGAACTTAACATAAAATGTCAAATCTCAAGTGACAAAAGTCGCAGCTTCCTTGACAAATCGCGACTAGCTCAAAACCGCAAAGGAATCAGCAAGTATGACAAGTTAGAAATACAAACCGCTAGAAGTGACAAACCGCAAAGGACAAACGCCAGAAGTAACAAACTGCAGAGACAAACCGCAGAAAGTGACAAACCGCAGCGACAAATCGCAGAAAGTGACAAATCGCAAGGACAAACCGCAGAAAGTGATTTTAAAATCTGCAGTTTAAAAGTGATTATTGAATGCGGTTTGACGCAATTTCTTTGATGGAGTTTGAGATTAAGATTTTCCAAATTCTATGTATCTGGTGAGATTTGGTCTATGCAGTTTGATCCTTTTGCGGTTTTTCAAAACATATTGCGGTTTGAATTATATGCGGTTTGAACATTCGGTTTGACGTTGACGCGTTTTGACAAAAGGCTAAGCGGTTTGACTAATCGAGACTGCGCTTTGATACTAAAATGGTTCTGCGTTTTGACTCCAAAACTATGGGGTTTGACCTTATATAACCGTGGTTTGACTCGATAAAGTGACAAATCACAGCGACAAACCACAACCTTTATCAAACCGCAGAGACAAACCGCAGCTTTGACAATCATTAAAGGGATAAGTCACTATCATTGCACCCACTACTGGTCCTTTGTCCTTTTGCCTCCTCACTTCAAACCGTAGAATAATATATCAAATCGCAACGGCACGTAAATAAGTCGCATACACAAAAACACTCAAACCGCAGTGAGTAAAGGTCAAAATGCATAAAAATAAGGTCAAGTCGCACCCAACACTGGTCAAATCGCAGTCAAGAAATAGAATCCGAGAACCAAACCGCACCCAAGAATAACTTCAAAAACCAAACTTTTCCAATCAAAAAAACAAATGCTAAATCAAGATGAATCTAGTCAAGGAATCACTCCTAAAATGATATCAAGGTTAGTCATCATTTACATGTAATAGGTTGCTTTATTATGGCTTTTATGTATGTATTAAGTGCTATGCTTATGTAGAAAACCCATAGGCCTATGCAAGGGCCCAAAAGGCCAAAGCAAGGGATGCCCTAATCTCTTAGCTTATAAATACTATGTAACCTCTCTTTGGAGAGGTGTTGTTCACTTTCATATATTACGCATAACCTTTCTTATTCATACGTGTTAGGAATTAGAAATTCCAGGTATTAAAGAGTCGGTCACCTCAAGTATATGTAATCGTTAGAAAGCTCGTAGTCGTAGTTATTTTAAGTTAAGTAGTATTTAGTTAAGTAACACCGTGGAGGACGGACGGTCTTTACCCATCAGATGCCCGATCCACGTACCATGTGTGTATGCTTTATGTAAGACTATAAATACTCTCTACCTCCCAAGGTAGAGAGTTGGAGCTCATAATAATATCTTTCACTTTCTCTCACTAAGTTCCCTAAACCTCTAACTTTCTCTCTAGAATTCCATCTATATTCTACCTTGTGTTAATGTTATGATGTGTATGTGAAAAGTTATATCTTACAATTGGTATCAAGAGCCATGGTTAGATCATATCTTACACATCTTTGGATTTCTAGTGGTTTTTAGGTGGTTTTAAGTTTGAAAAAGTTTAGTGGTTTTAGCATCATTTGATTGATTTCTAGTGTTAAAGTTTCGATTTTGGTTGTACTTTTATGTTTAGAATCATCAAAAGTGTTTAGGTTTTCATTTGGTAAGCTTGAATCATCTTGGTTGGGTTGTTTTTGGATTGAAAAGTGAGGTTTATATAGTTTTTTCAAGCTAGCTTAATTTAGCTCACTAATAGTTTCTTGGTAGCTTACTTGCTTCACATTTTTGTAGCGACTTACGTTGTTGGAACTAGCGAAGTTAGATCTAGCGAAGTTAAAGTACAAGTAGTGGATTCTCCACTACGGTAGCTTAACTTGTGGTAGCTTAACTTGGTCAAGAGCTTAGTTGCTCTTTAGCTTAATTTGTGTCTCTAGCTTAACTTGTGTAGCTTAATTGTCGCCAAAATTTGGTTAGCTTAATTTGGTCTCAGAAGCGAAGTTACTACTTAGCTTAATTTGTTTTTCTCATAGCTTACTTGGGACTCTAGCTTAATTTAGGGTGTAGCTTAATTAAGGGTTAGCTTAATTTAGTGCATTAATTTCTAGCGACTTAGTGCACTAATTTCTAGCTTAATTTAGTGCATTATCTTCTAGCTTATTTAGTATTTTATCATCTAGAGTCTTGAGTGATTGTTTACGTTTTCTTGATTCAAGAAAACTCCGTGAAAGAATCCATTTCCGGTTTAATCATAGAGCTATAAAATCCCGTATAATCTGTTAACATGTCTACCAACGCTCCCACCGCTATTCCATCGCTGTCAAGATGTTCAAGCAAATGGTTCGATACTCGCCCACCCATGCTTGACGTGAACCGACTACGACTCTTGGGCTCAACGAATTAGACAGTATTGCCTTGGAAAGGAAAATGGTGTCAACATTCTCAAATCCATTGATGAAGGACCATATCGAGTTGAGACGACTAGAGACATACTTGATACTAATGCAGATGGTACTCCTGCTTACGGAATTGACAGACCTAAGATGTATGATGAGCTTGATGATAAGGATGAAAAGAGATTTGATGCGATATCGTGGCTTCAAACATTGTTCTTCAAGGTCTTCCTAAAGACATCTACAAGCCGATCAATCATAACACGATGCTAAGGCGCTTTGGGACAATGTTAAGATGCTTCTCTCGTGTTCTCAATTAACTATGGAAGACAGAGAATCCCAACTCTATGACGAATTTGAGCATTTCAAGATGAAACCCGATGAGAGTGTCTATGAGTACTATGTGAGATTTCATAAGTTAGTTAATGACATGAGGAACATCCGAATGACTATGCCTAACATTCAGTTGAACTCAAAATTTGTGAACAACATGAATCCCTAATGGCACAAGTTTGTTACCTGTGAAGCTCACTAAAGGATTGAAGAATACAAACTATGAGCAACTCTATGCCTTCCTCCTTCGGAATGAGAGACATGCTATGTTTGAAAAATTGATTCTCAATCAGCTCAAAACCAACCGTGGAGAGACAAGCTCGCCTAATGACTCTACAATTTCTACTCAAACATCGAATCACAACCAAAGCATCACAAGTCATACCCTTGGGTAATGGTAATCACAAACTCATTCCCGATCCTATGTTCAAACAAGCCGATGCCGATACTCACGCTGGTAGCTTCATTAATCAACTAGCTCTTCTCATCACTCAAAACATGAATACTCTCCCACAAACCAACAACAACCTCGAATCGCAGATCTAACCCACACAATCAAGCCACTATTAAAGATGGAAGGATCGTGGTGCAACCAGACAGAAAGACAAGATGATCGTGGACGAGGTGGAGCCGAGAGGTTATGTTGGAAACCATAATCGAGGAAGGAATGGTAACCAAGGTCAAACTAAGCTCATCAAATGTTATAACCGTGGTGGAGAGGGACACATTGCAAGGAACCTGACATCTCCAAAGCGCCTACGCACGCCGATTACTTCAGAGAGAAGATGCCGCTCAAGCTCGTGACAATGGTGCTACTCAATGAAGAGGAATTGCTATTTCTTGCCGAGGGCAATGCCAAGACCTATGATGCGATGTGGATGAGCCTATTCAGAGATAGGTCACAATCATCGAATGCCTTTCAAGTCAGCCGACCGTGATGCATACGACTGATGTGGATGATGGACCTACAAGACACACAATTTTTATGGCTAGCATTTCTCCAATGGTTTCTCCCAAGGTCTCCTCTTCATCACTAGTTGGGCCATCCCATGACAAGCTCATCTCCGAGGTATTAAAACTATACGATGATGCTGATGTGCACCAGATGCATGACAAAGTACAATCAACTCAAACTATTGAATCAAATATTGAAAATATGGGTAATATCAATATTGTCCCATATGATCAATATGTGAAACAAAGTGAAAGTGAAGTTGTACCAAGTGATGCATCTTCCGCAGTCAACAATGACTATGTTTTTGATGAATACACTGCATGTGCCCCTGATGATTCCATTATTTCTCAACTAAATGCCTATAAAGAACGTGTTGCTATTTATGAACAACGTGCTAAGTTTGAGTTGACCACTCGTGAGCATGAAATGGATAACCAAGTAAGTACAGGAATTAGAAAAAGTAAGTTTAGAGAAGAAATATTGAAACAAGAATTAAATTCCTTGCAAGAAAAACTCTCTAAAACATCTAAACAAAAACAAGAACTTCAAGAAAATGTGAAAATGCTTAAGCAAGAATTTAATGCAAAGGAATCAAAACTCTTGAGAGATTTTTCTAATCTGAAAACTTTGAAAACAAACTTGAGAACAAGTTGTACATACAAGGAAACACCATTCAGATCGCCACATGGTCACTAAACATCGAGTCTTAAGCTATAAGCATAGCATTCCCCTTGTTGAGGAACCTAATCCAGAGGTAATTAAAAAGGCTAGAAATGCTCATAAGGTGCTTTATGATGGTAATGAAATTCTTAAGCCTATGCAGAAACCTAGTTGCGCTTGAGTGCACCGAGGAAGATAAGAAATCGATGAAGTCACTAGGAAAGGATGAACAAAAACTAGATGACCAAATGCAAAGAGAAAAAGATTATTATCACTCCCCATGACTACAAGAAGGAAAACTGTATTTCCTTGAACATGTTTAAGCCTCAAACATTGCCGACCCCTCAACAAGTGTTCGAAAAAGGATATGGACTTGCAAAAGTCAAAATCTTGTTGAAAAGAATCCCCTTGTAGGAAATTCCCTAAAGCTTAATCGAGTATCCTCCAAATACACCAATGCATTTAGTTCCTAGAACTATTGCCACTAAGAGCAAGACCTTAATCACTCAATATGTTATTCTTCAACTATTTACCGATTTTGAGAAAACTTGTAAGAAAAGGATCACACCCATCGATAATCAAGGGGAAAGGGGTTTTGAGCAAATGAAAGAATGTTATTTAACCGAGGTCATGCCTTTCTTTAAACAACTAAAAGATCATTTTGAGAGTCTTAAAACGGGACAAAATCGATATTAAAGAAATGGAAAAGGAATTTGATGCAATGGTAGTTGAAGTTAGTGATTATGAGCCTGCACTAAAATATAATGAGATTGAGAGGAAGAACTTGCATACCTTAAATGAGACTCTTATTATTGAATGTGTTGCTCAAGATATCTTTTTCACCGCTTCAAATTGCTCTATTAATGCTTCCAAATTTCATGAACTATCTGTGGCCCTCAAAGTCTCCCATGATCGTGTCATTGAGCTTGAAAAACTAATTCTGAACTAAACGAGAAAATTGAACTAGATGATCACAACAATTTGGTTAAACATTTTTCTAAACTCGAAGTTGAGCATTTTAATTTACAACTAAAATATCAACATCTTAAAGAAAATGTTAAAACTTCAAATGTCAAGACATCGCCAGATGCTCCAGAGTTTGATGCGCTTTTCAAATTAACAAACGGATGAACAGATTCAAGCTCAAGTAACGCGATCGTAAAGTTGAAAGCCCAAATCTCTCAATTAAAGGGTCAAACGAACAATAAGACAGGCTCCCAAATCCCTCCTTCTTTAGATTCTCCGAATTCTCAAACTTTTCATCTTCAAAACTTAGTTGATGCCTTACAAAAGGAAAACGAGAGTTTTCTAGAAGAAAATGAAAAGTTAAACGACATTTTAAAGAGTTATATGATTCAATGAAAGTCACCCGTGACCAAAACAACTAAAAAATAACGTCTTTACAAAAGGAAATTGAGAATCTAAGAAGTCGTGGAAATGGGAAACCGCCACTTGTTTTCAATAAGAATGTTGTCTCAAAGTCACCCTTAGATCAAGCAAATACACCGTGATGCTTAAATATATTCCTCCTCATCTTAGGAATAATGAACATGCTTTTCATGAATACCGTGCTCACCTTAAGGATAGTCTAGAATGTCTCCGTGAGATTGTCGAAGAGGATTTCATTAATAAACCTCTTGATAGTGAAATTAGGTTTGCTTGCCTCCATGCCAAACGATCTCAAGAGTTGCTAGAATGTGTAATTGCCACATGCCCAAAATCCTTAACCTTAGGTGAAAAAGGCAAAGCCGTGATGCCCTGTTCTATGCCTAGTGCCAAGCAGAAATCCGCTCTATGCCCAGCCTTAAAAAGGAAACACTAATGTGCCTTCAAGTAGTTCGATTCCGTGATATGTTAGTGCTAAGAAAGTGAACTTTAGTGTGCCCGCAAAAGCTCAAATCACAGCCTTAAAGTATACACTAATGTGCCTTCTAGTACTTCAGATCCTTGCACATCAAGTTCAGGAATGCAAAATTAGATCAACCAACTAATGTTCCCATTCCTCTACAGAGTAATCAATGACTTTAAAGCGAAAGGTGTCAAAGTCTCAAGACAATACAAGGAATGATAGGACCTTGCAAGCTAAGAATGTGCACCGGAAGAGAGTAGAAGACCAATCTAGGAACGTTAGGCTTGAGTTGAATAAAACGAATCGTGTTGATTCCAGTATTAGCCTTAGGCGCATCGTAATTAATTCAATTCGATACTATCTCGCAAACCTTGTAATGCCGCATGCTTGAATTCTGTTGCTAATCATGAATGTGGTGTGAATGCTTTGTCTAATGCTGCCAAATGCCCAGCTAAAATTGTTAATGCTAATAATCGTGCAAATAAGGCAAAAAGGCAAAAACGAAAGATCGTTAGAAAACAAAGTGGAAACCCACAGAAGAACTTTTATAAAGATAGGTTATTATTGGATACCTTTTGGTCATAAGAATAATCAGCTTTGTTCTCACACTGCTAAGATTATGCCCACTAGAAAATGGATGCCTACCGGTAGAACTATTCCCTTAAGAAGTGAACATACTTTGAATAGGGCAAATACGCATACACCAAAGATTGCATCTATTCCCAATGATTCCATTGCTTCTACTTCGATATGGATGTTTCGACTCGATGTGGGTGTTCCAAACATCGTTACTAACCAAATGGAACCCATTCTTGCATGGGGATCCCAATTATCCAGCTTATCCATTTTGTTCTCAGGTTCAACCGCAGATCGCTCAAATCGCTCGTGGTACCCGGACTCAGCCGCTCCAAGCATATGACCGAGACCGGTCAGCGCTCATGAACTTCGTGAGCAAGTTCATCGATCGTAGATTTGGTAATGATCATTTCTGTGCTATTATGGGTTATGGAGATTATGTTGTTGGTGATAGTGTCATCTCGAGAGTCTACTATGTGGAAGGGTTGGGTCATAACTGCTCTCTCGCTGGTCAATTCGCGGACTCGATCTAGAAGTTGCCTTCGTAAAACATACCGCTTTGTTAGAGATCTTAATGGTAAGGAACTGCTAAAAGGAACTCGTGGGTCAAACCTTTACACCATCTCTATCGATGACATGATGAGGGCTTCTCCAATCCGCTTGTTATCAAAGGCTTCAAAAACAAAGTCATGGTTATGGCACCGCCGTCTCAATCACTTGAACTTCGGCACCATCAACGATCTTTCCATAAAGGACCTAGTTGTAGGTTTACCTAGACTAAAGTATGAAAAGGATCATCTTTGTTCAAAGATGTCAATTGGGAAAAAGCAAGAAATATGCCCATAAACCCAAACCTACTAACTCGCCACGTAAGTCCTTCATATGATTCATATGGACTTATGTGGACCAATGAGGGTACAAAATATCTTTGGGAAGAAATATGTGTTAGTTGTGGTTGATGATTACTCTAGATTCACCTTGGTCAAGTTCATAAGGACAAAGGATGAAACTCCTGATATCATCATCAAACTCATCAAACAAAACCGCAGTTCGACTTAACAAAACCGCCGTAATTGTCGAATCGCATAATGGAACCGAAGTTTGTCAACAAACAACTTAATGAATTCTATGAAAGCGCTTGGAATCACCATCAAAGAAGTATTTCACTAACTCCTCAACGTAACGGTGTAGTTGAAAGACTAAATCGACTCGTTGAAGCCGCTAGAACAATGTTGATTTACTCAAAGGTTCCAATGTTTCTCTGGGCCGAGGCAATCGCCATCGCATGCTATACACAAAATCGCTCCCTAATCCACACCGCATATGGAAAAACTCCATATGAACTTGTCCACAAATGTAAAACCTAATCTCTTTCCTTCGTGTGTTTGGTGCATTGTGCTATCCAACTAATGAGGGTCAAGACTTAGGGAAACTAAGGGCTAAAGCCGACATTGGAGTATTTGTAGGATACGCACCAAACAAAAAGGGATACCGAATCTATAACAAAAGAACCCGACATATCATGGAAACCATTCACGCTACGCTTGATGAGTCGACCGGTCAAATGGCTCCCGACAATCCACCAGACCCGCGACTTCAAGACAAATTCCCATTGGTTCATCTCTTGTTCCAAACTCTACTCAAGAAACTCCATATGTACCTCCATCTCAAGATGATGTAAAGAAATTGTTTGATCCTATGTTTGATGAACTGTATGATTCAAACACTCATGAGGTAATGATTCCCGCAATGAGGATGCTCATATTCCTGTGAATGAAGTCAATCCTTCATTCTCAATATCTTTAAGTCAAGAAGCACTGCCGCCGATCCTTCGCCTCATCAACAAATCATCATTCTTCAAATGTACATCATGGAAATGTTTCTCGCATCAATGATGAAGTTAATCCCTTTGCTACTCCTGAAGATGCTCCATTTGAAAACATATATGCTCCCGAATCATCATCGTAACCATCTTCTTCGTGAGACATCGACTCGCCTACCTCGCCTCAACAACCGCCACATGAACACCTTAGAAAATGGACTCACGATCATCCATTAGACAACATCATTGGAAATCCTCTCGCCCCAGATCAACCCGAAACAACTTGCAACCGATGCCTTATGGTGTTTCTTCAACTCCGGACTTTCTAAGATCGAACCAAAAGATGTTAAAACCGCCATGAATGAAGACATACCGTTCAATGCCATGCAAGATGAAATTCATGAGTTTGATCGACTTGATGTATGGGAGTTAGTACCGCCCGCAGATCGTGCTATGATTATAGCTCTCAAATGGATCTTCAAAGTAAAACTTGATGAGCATGGTGATGTGTTGAAGAACAAGGCTCGCTTAGTTGCTAAAGGATATCGTCAAGAGGAGGGTATAGACTTTGAAGAATCTTTTGCTCCTCGCTGTTCTAATCGAGGCAATCGAATCTTTTCGCTAACGCCGCTAGTAAGAACATGGTAGTGTATCGATGGATGTAAAGACGCATTTCGAACGGAGATCTTAAAGAAGTCGCCTACGCCACCAACCTCAAGGATTTGTGAATCAAGAGCATCCTACTCACGCTTATCGCCCAAGAAGGCTCTCTACGGTTTAAAGCAAGCACCGAGGGCATGGTATGATACACCGCCAAAGTTTCTTCTATCATCCGGATTCAAGAAAGGAGCAGCTTGATCCTACATTGTTCACCAGAAGTCGTGCAAACATTTAACTCATGTTCAAATTTATGTTGATGATATTATTTTTGCTTCGACCGACCCAATGGAATGTGATCATTTTTCTAATGAAATGAGTTCTAAGTTTCAAATGTCAATGATGGGACAAATGTCGTTTTTCTTGGGATTACAAATTTCACAAAGTCCCTGAGGCATTTTCATAAATCAATCTAAATATGCAAATGAGATTTTAAAGAAATTTGGATTTGATTCATGTGACCCTGTTGACACCCCCATGATTGATCGAACCAAACTAGATGAGGACCACTCGGGGATCATGATTGACCAAACGAAATATCGTAGTATGATTGGATCCCCGATGTACCTCACGCCTAGTAGACCGCATATCTTGTTCGCCGCTTGCATGTGTGCTAGATACCGTGCTAAGCCTACTAAAAGCACCTTGAAGCGCTTAAACGGGTCTTTCGGTATCTCCAAGGAACCATCAATATGGGACTATGGTACCCGAAGGACATTGGTATGTCACTAACGCCTATGCGATGCCGATCATGCAGTTGTCAAGATACACGCCAAGTACATCCGAGGTGCTCGCTTTTGGGTGATAAGCTTGTGAGTTGGTCTTCAAAGAAGCAAATGAGTACTTCTATTTCCTCTACAGAGGTTGAATACATAGCCATGTCATCTTGTTGTGCTCAAATCTTATGGATGAGATCTCAATTATCCGACTATGGCTTTGAATTCAACAAAATCCTCTCAGATCGGATAATAAAGTGCTATTGCTCTCTCATGCAACAACGCTCAACACTCAAGAGCAAAGCATATCGACATTCGACATCATTTCATCGGGGAACAAGTGGAAAAAGGTGTGGTGGAACTATATTTTGTGAGGTCTCAATATCGCTTAGCGGACATCTTCACCAAAGCTCTTCCAAGAGAACGCTTTGAGTTTATTCTTCCACGTCTTGGCTTGAAAAGCCTTCAACCAGATACTCTCAAACGCCTTCGTGAGGAAGACGAGGAGTAAAGGTCTATCTTCATCTATCTCATGTAAATACTTATTCAAAAAACAAAATACAAAATTATTATAAAACAAATAGAAAAATATAAAACTTCAAAATCCATAAAAATCAAAAATTCAAAAATCTTCAAAAATATTGTCTTTTTGTCATGTTTTTCTCGTTCGAAAATATCTACGTCTTTTGTGTCATTCAAAGAATGACACGGACTTTAGATGTTGTTCAATTTAAAAAAAAAAAAAAAATCAAAAAAAATATTTTTGGGAGAAAGAGAAACAATGGTTTATTGTCATTTTCATGCAATAACCCGGTTTTAAAAGAAAGAACAGAGCCATGTTTTACCATGTTTTCAAATTCCATGCTCTGATTCTATAAACATTTATCTGCCGAAAACTAAATGCTTTGAAAAATAACTCGGTCTCTATTTTTGATAATCATCACGACTTATCTGTCAAAATCTCTATCGCTCAATCAACAACCTATGTCATTGATTGAGGGGAGAATGATTTCAATTAAATTAAAAAGTTATTTGGCATTAAATTGTTTTCAAAAGATGTACATGCATGTTTAACCAATGGAGATTAAAATCTCAACATCGATCCTTATCGCTAAAACGCTTTCATAATCAAGTCACAATTCTCCTTAAAAGCTTTCAAAATCAATTTAAATCTACAGAGATCACAAATCTCAAATGTTTTAATAATTGTGATCGGGGGAGAAGTTGTGATTTAAATAGGATTTAAACCGATAATTCGATAAATGGTTTCTAAGTGATTAGCATGTTTGCCTCCCCGTAAGTGACAAACGATTTCAAATTTTCCATGCACACATTGAGGGGAAGCATCTATAATTTGAAACGTGATCATTTATCTCAATGTGCGTGTTCCTCTAGTATGTGTAAAACTCCTTTCAAACCTAGAAGCACATATTGAGGGGAGCAAAATCATGAAAATCTCATCCTTCCCCAAAATGCTTTATCTACTTGATTCGATTTGGGAAGTGATGTTGATATCTTTTAGAAAATGGTAATCAAAGAAGTTAATTTTTTCTCTTGCCTCCGTGTGCAAAACATTTTCAAATACTTGATGCACATGTTGAGGGGGAGTTCTCGTTCTAAAATATCAAAACAATTCGTGTACAAAATGCTTTGATAATATATCACAAGTATCTGGATTGATTTTCAAATGGTTTGCAATTGGTTCCAACGCGATGAACAATACCAAATAGACCGACCAACTTTACTTTATGTACGGTGATATAAGGATGATAAGGTTAGGTTTTTGTTCCCAAGATCCGCCAGAACCGGAGGGATCTACCCAAGAACTATCCACTAGTTAGTGTAGAGTTCTTAGGTATGATAATAAAAGGAGAAAATTGAGGAATGGGAAGAGTGCGACCGAGATCGAGCTAGTATCGAATAAACCCAACAAGGTTCTAGCTATGAAGTCTCGTAAGCAATCAAGGGGTTGAAGAATGAAAAAGAATTGAATGAGAAAAGGGTGAAAACAAATAGCCCTCCTATTATTCAACCTTAGGGCGTAAACCGGTTCAATTCATATGCTACCGATGGTAACATCGGTATTGAAGACAAGACGCCATGGACCCAAAGGACGACCGCACTTCAACTTCCCAAACCACTCAAGTTCCTCTTAAAAGGACTTGTTTCATTCTCACGGGAACCGACATTATCTATCGACTTTCTCTTAGAGATTGTTGATATTGAAGAAGGAGAGCCTCTCCCTAGTCTCCCACAGATCCAAATATGCACAAATTGAGTCTAGAGCCACGAGATCATCAATAAATCTCATTAGGACACTTTCAATGAAGACTCTCTGCTTCACACAATGTGGAAAGAGAGATTATATCTTGAGTCCCTACGATTATCCTTGTGGTATTGCCGTAACATCCGAAAGTGATGTGTTTACATATTCACTGTGAAGATGGAAAGCCTTCTCGAGCCAACATCTAACAAGCTCCTGGTAGGTGGCATGTGAGATCTATTATACAGATCAACCATGTGACAACTGAACGTAAACAATGGGGCGATTCAATCTTTTGAATCAATCCCGTTCAGTTATGGATTGACGGATACCTTTGAAAAACCGGTCTTTGTGCTTTAAAACTCTTTTCATTAGCATGTCGATCGTGTACTAATTTTTCAAATCAAAAGGTGTTTTATGATTGATAATTGATTTTCATTAAAACCTTCGCTGTATTGCAAAACAATTTCTATTGAGCAATACTCGATTGTTTTTCAAATATCTTTTCATCAATCGCTGGACTCAAATTCGCCGGTTCACTCAATTCGTTGTCTTCTTTGAGATGTTCCGTTTGAGAACGCCTAGAGTACCGCTAAACCCTCGCCAAGGAAATTCTTCGAATTATACCCGATCACAGTAAAGATTTGTATCGATCAACGGGAACCGTGGGCCGGTACTCAATTCAACGAAGTGATCAAAGACACTTTCGCGGCGATTTATTGCTAATCGTTGTATGCGTGTACGCCCGACGCTTGTACCGCTCGTAATGAAGCGGTCAATCCATAGCCGCATGCTCACTTAACACATTCATCTCAAAAGAAATCATGATTAGTGCATCAATGACTCTGATATTATCACTCCATGCTTCGCTACGCCGCCAATATCATGATTCAACAAATGCTTCCGCTACTCTGATGAGAAGATATCATGATCCATAATGTGAGCATGTCGGTCCTAAAGTCACAACATCACATAATACCAACACCACAAAGGATGTCACAGAGATTTTTTGATGGCTGATAATCTCAAATGATGGCTCAAAATTATTATCACGCGGATCAAGAAAAGACCTCCACTTGAAGTAACCAAACATGCAATGTGAAGAATCAATGACTACAAGCTTAGGAACAAAGGACTACATCAAGAATGCAAGAACAATTGTTAATGTCATATCTGCTTGTATTCAATGTAATTTTAGTGCATGATTGAGGTGACCTCCCTTAGGGGAGATTGTTAGGAATTAGAAATTCCAGGTATTAAAGAGTCGGTCACCTCAAGTATATGTAATCGCTAGAAAGCTCGTAGTCGTAGTTATTTTAAGTTAAGTAGTATTTAGTTAAGTAACACCGTGGAGGACGGACGGTCTTTACCCATCAGATGCCCGATCCACGTACCGATGTGTGGCGCTTTATGTAAGACTATAAATACTCTCTACCTCCCAAGGTAGAGAGTTGGAGCTCATAATAATATCTTTCACTTTCTCTCACTAAGTTCCCTAAACCTCTAACTTTCTCTCTCTAAAATTCCATCTATATTCTACCTTGTGTTAATGTTATGATGTGTATGTGAAATGTTATATCTTACAAGCTTTTAACAACTTTCAAAATACTCAATCATAAAGTGGTAAAATTGACTTGACTAATTTCAAAATACTCAATTATCGGTTCTAGGAAGAACTCCCAAAGCCTCAGATAATCATAACTCTACTCTAAAAATCCAACCTAACCCTAACCGCCAATTATCAGCCTCTCTGGGTTTGAGATAGGCCGACGGTTCGTGAGAGATCCTTCCAATCACTTCTTCTTGTAGATATCTTTCCTTTATATATCATTCTTCGCCATCGTTGTCTCTTTGATTCGTCGCTATGAAAGCTTGTTTGTCCGGATTGATTGCCTAGGGTCGGTGATTATGTGGTTCGTGATCGAGGTTGGTGATGATGAGATCCTGTGATGGTGTGGTAGTGGTGATGGTGAGGTCCTGTGATGGTGAGGTCGTGTTGATGGTGAGGTCCGGTGATTGTGAGATCGAGGTGGTGAGGTTATGTATACGGTGAGGTCGAGGTGGTGGTCGGGTGATGATGAGTTAGTGTTGTCGGTGAGGTTCGTGTTGCCGGTGATGATGATGGTCAGGGGAGATCGTGTTGTCGGTGAGTTCTTGTGATGGTGGAGAGGTTCGTTGGTGAGGTTCCCGAT
Organism: Chrysanthemum makinoi; assembly: GCA_910596185.1. NCBI lineage: Eukaryota > Viridiplantae > Streptophyta > Magnoliopsida > Asterales > Asteraceae > Chrysanthemum > Chrysanthemum makinoi. The sequence continues at coordinate 228,221,955 of OU343220.1, forward strand.
GGGGCGAGGCCGGTAAGAGGTTCGTGATAATGGGTGAGTCGTGGTGTAGGTGATGGTGAGCTAGTGGTGTTGGTGTTGTCGTGGTCGTTGTTTGCAATGGGTGAGTTGTGGTGCCGGGTGATGCCGTGTTGTTCATGAGGTCGTTGTTTCATGCGATGGAGGCTATGGCGGAGGTCGCGTTGGTTTGTGATGTCATGGTTTAGGTTCATGTTTCAGGTTGTGATGGAGGTTGGGATAGTAGTGATCGTGGTAATGGATCATAATGGATCGTGGTAATGTTTCATGGTTAGGATCGTGGTAATGGATCGTGGTAATGTTTCATGGGTAGGATCGTGGTAATGGATCGTGATAATGTTTCATGGGTAGGATCGTGGTAACGGTGATCGTGGTAATGGATCGTGGTAATGTTTCATGGGTAGGATCGTGGTAACGGACGAGTCGTTGTTTGTGGTTCAGGTAATGTTCTGGTGGTGGTCGTGACTTAAGGAGTGATGTTGGTCGTGTTTTGGGCTTCATGTTTGTGTACGGGTTATTGTAGTGTCGTTGTATTGATAGGGTCGTGTACTTTCTAGCTTCTTGCTAGTTGTTATTTACTTTAATACAATTATTGCCGTTAAAAAAAAAACTCCCAAAAGCCTTGTACTTCGTAGTTCATACCTGTTTTTTTCTTCATTTGTGGTCCTATGTTCTATTTTCGCTAATGTTGGCATCTTTCACTAATTGATTGTTTACTATATGGTTTGAGTTGAATAGTAATAGCATCTTCCTCTTGTTGATGAGAAGGTCATTATGTCACGAGGAAAGTTGGGAAGTGACAAGTTATTCACGCATCTTAGTAAGCTACTTAGACATATTTTCACATGTGACCAAGTTATTCACGCATCTTAGTAAGCTACTTCTAGACATATAGTTTCGCATCTAACCAAGTCACGAGACATATATTTTCATATATGACTAAGTTGTTCACGCTGCCTTTAAAATTTCACTTAGACATATATACAAGACTTATTTTCACATGTGAAAATATAATTTCAAGTTACATATTCTAATAAGCTATGAGATAAACATATATTTTCACATGTGACAAAGTTGTTCATGAATCTTATAAAGCTACTTAGATATATATATTCACATGTGATCAAGTTACTTGACAAATGTTTTCACAAGTGACAAACGGACCATGTTGTTCAAAGCTTCTTTAAAAACTACAAGACATATATTTTTCACATGTGACCAAGCTATGAGACATATATTTTCACATGTGACCAAGTTGTTCATGTATCTTAAAAGGCTACGAGACATATATTTTCATATGTGACCAAGTTACGAGACATATATTTTAACATGTGACTAAGTTTTCACACATCTTATAAAGCTACGAGACATATATTTTCACATGTGACCATGTTGTTCACACATTTTTAAAAGGAGGTGATTTGAGGACTCTCATAAATGATTGAGACACTCAAATTTTAAGTGTTTGAAACACTTAAAATTGGAGTGTCTCAATCATTTATGAGTGTGCAAATCACTTTAAAACACTTAAAATTTGAGTGTCTCAATCATTTATGAGAGTGCGCAAATCACCTACCATCTTTAAAGGCTATGAAACATATAGTTTCACAAGTGACTAAGTTATGTGATTTGCGCAAAACAGTCAAGCTAAATCACTCAAACCTGCCACTTGTGAATGGCAGCAACCGTGAATCGCCTTAAAACCGCTTCGCTAGCATCGAATGCAATTTAAGATCGTAGGAATATAGTGTATTCCCGGGTCGTTAAGTCCCACGGAGGATGAATTGGTGTTAAAACAACTTCAGATGATAGAATGATCACTAAGGATAGTGATCAATAAGGTTATTTATGGATAATTATACCTAAAGAAAAGATCTACAAATTACAAATGTAACTTTAAATGCAAATTAAAAGAAATAAAAGTTAAAATATATTAAATAAACGCTATCACTATTTTTACAGATCGATGAACGCTTATTTTATAAAACAAAATAACTTAAATAAACTATTTTAACTAAAACGTAAACTCAAATTATCTAAAAACGTTACTTAAAACTAAAACGAACAAGTATTTTATTTACGAAAATGGCGCTGGAGCGCAAGATAAAACGTAAATTTTATGAAATAAAAGGCCTATGAGTGTAAAACTAATTTTCTTACTTACTATTTGATAAAAGAAAATTTTAGAAAAAAGATTTATATTTTTTTGACTTTTATATTTTTATTATGAATTAATTACTATAAAACACTAATTAAATGTTTAAAAATACTAAAACTTATTGGAAAAATCTGAAACTTTTTGTAAAAATACTTTATACTAATATAAAGACAAGAAAATTGCAAAAGTTTAAAAAGGTATTATAAATAAGCTACAAATAAGCAAAAAGCTACGTTTAAGCTTATTGTGGAAAACGCGGGTTAAATACTAAGTAGTGTAAGATTTTAACTAAAAGACCCAAGGGCTTAATGGTATACAGTACCCACTATCACCCATATAAGGGAGAGGTCTCGTGTTCGACCTGCCTCCCTCCCCTTTTGTAAAACATTTTATTTTTTGGACTTTTTATTTAACAAACTTATTAAACACATGAAAATAAGCATATTTCAACCTGTGATTTTTATGAAAATGAGCCAATAAGTCGCTTGAGCTTGAAAAGCTTAACAGTTGGCTAGAAAATGAAATAAGCACAAGTTATTAACTAAAATGGGTATTAAGCTAGAAATAAGCAAAAGATAAAAAGAAATAAGCTTATACATGATTATTAGCTAATATGAACACTGAATGAGCACAATAACTTAAAAAATAAGTACTTAATAACTACAAATAAGCACTTAACAACCTGGTTTACACAGACACTATATTGTTTTACTAGGTACTTTTAGCTTAATTTTAAGTACTTATATGAGCTTGGAAATGAAAACAAAAGCTGGACTAAGCAAGTTGACTGTGAAGCTTTTCAAAAAGCTAAAAATCTAACTATGGCTTACACTAATAAGCTTGTGAGAGGCTTGAGAAAATCTTGAAAACACCATCAGTCAATAATACTCGAATGCCGAAGTTTTGGACAAAAATAGAAACCACTTGTGTCCCTATCTAAAAGCTAGAATTTGAAAACTAAAATTGAAACTTCAATATGGCTAGGTTAGCTACATAAAAGCCAAAAATCACAAGTCAATCTCAAACAAGAGCTTTTGACAAGCTTGTGAAGATGGGTATAAAACTGCGTACTGAGCGCTCTTCTTGACTTTTATAAAAATGGAACCAAGTTGACTTTAATGAGATTTAGATCAATCTTATGCACTGATTATGATGTAATAAGCTACTATAAGACTATATTAAGCTATGTTAACAAGTTTTACACTAATATGCATGATTATTTAATAAAAATCCTAACAAAGTGATTAACTAAGAGAGATTTAAAAAGACTTTTGACTTTTTAACTAACAAAGATTTGATTACAATGCTTATTTGAGTTACTAATGACTAATGAAACACAAGTAAAGCATAAAAAATAACACAAGAAGCCTATAACTCGCTATTACAATGTAAATCCAAACACTCTTTTTCAAGATTGTTTTGATGCTTTTCAAAGCAACACCAAGATTAAGACCATGTAATTAATTGCAAACCTAATATAATAACTTAATAAGACCAAAGAAACATTAAATAACACAAATAACAACATAATATCAAGAAACTACACTTATACTAATAAAACTGTTAAAATAAGATTTATATGAACTACTAATTCTAATGAACTAACAACTGGTTTTAAGGTTTAATTTAACTTAACTACAACTAATGAACATGATCAAACAGAAATTTGAGCTAATAACTGCCTTATACAGTAAATTGCCAAAATGAATAAAAAAGCTTACAAGTTTGATCCAAGCTTAAATGAGAACCGAGATGTATAAACACAACCTAATGCTTCCCCATAAGCTCTATACCAAGGCCATCCAGAATGTACCTTGCTCCAACTTTCTTGTGTCTCTAACCATGGATTTTTATTTTTATCTAATTTATTTGGTATTTTTGGTATTTTTCTGTTTTTATAACTAGAACTGATTTCAAGGTATCTAATAGCTTTTATAAGCTATATGGGAGCTTACATGAGCTTAAGAGTCCAAAACATTAACTTCTAACAACATTCGAATCATCATGAAATTTTTAAACTTGAAATTTTACATAAACCGAGAATTTGATTAAGACTAAAATTGATGCTTGCAAAAGTTTTACAAAGCATAATCGAAATTACTAAAAACAAGTACTTTAAAGCTTTAAATTACACTAGAATTGGAAAGTTAACTAAAAACGACCTAAACTAAACTAAATTACTCTACTACTTCTTCTCTTCTGCGCCTCTTTTCCTTTTTTATATTGATCTTTTCAACCTTTGTCGACACTCTCAATCTTTCCCAGATATTTGAACCATTGGATCATTAGAATTCATCACATTCGTGCACATGGCACTTTTGGCGGGAAAAGTCATAGAACAGGTTTTTGCATTAAATGAGGTAATGAGTTGGCTTGCAAGGTGGAGGGGGGTTAGTAGAGAGCCGGAAAGGTAGAAGATGTGTGGTGGTGAAAGTGGCGACCATGGAGTGGACACAGGTGGAGATGAGAAGGACGATGAACAGTAGACGCGGGTTCTTTGGTTGTTTGACTTATGTTGACCGGGTTATTAATAACGGGTGGTTGGTTTTGGGCTTGGGGAGATTGGGCCACGTACCGGTTTAGATTAGGTGTTTAGTATAGGATCCGTTTGGTTTGGTGATAAATAAGCCCAAGGACCATTTGTGTAATATGCTGAATTTTCAAGGACTGATCCTGCAAATATTTCAAAGCTAATACAAGGGCCTAACTTGCCATTCACTAATAGTACAAGGATCATTAGTGATAAAATCCCATTTTTTATAATTCCAAGGACCTTTTATGTCATTTTTGAAACTTAAGGGACCAAAGATGTAATTTTCCAAAAGTTTATCATAAGGACCAATTTTGTCATTTATAAATAGTACAAGGTTTATTTTTGATAAATTTCACTTTTTAAATTAACCAAGGACTATATTTGACATTTTTCAAACTTGAGGGACTAAAGTTGTCATTTTGTGATTTTGAACTTAAAAGGTTTGTTTTGACAACTTTTGAATCTCATGGACCTTAAATGACATTTTACAAGTTTTGAATTACCGTGGACAAGCTGTTTTGACAACTTTTGTAAATTTGGGGACTAAAACTGCCAATTATGCAAACTTAATACGCTTTTCACCGATTTTGGCATTTTGCATTTAAAACATATAAAACACTTGTTTGTGATATTTTTATCATTTTGAAGCATTTCGAGTGTTTTCGTGATGTTTTGGCATTCTAACAAGATAAAAATGATGAGTATTAAGACACTCATCAATCCCCCACACTAAGATATTGCTAGTCCCTAGCAATGATTTGAAGCTTTAATGGATTTTAAAGACTCTTTACCAAAAGCCATCACTTCTGGAGTAGCCAATTGTTTTAGTTCAAGTAAGAACCTTGGTACAATGATAACCAAATGATTTTAAGCAAATCATAAGCTGTGAACGGATTTGATTTGTCTTTACCGTAAGCCGTTTGCCTCGGACTAGCCAACTCTTAGATAAATTATCAATATTATCTTTGGTGAGCTGAAAACCAATTATGGATTTCCCACGCATTTCTTTACCACAAGCCATAATCTTGCGGGCTAGCCAACTCTTCACTTTTTTAGGATATGGTGAGTTGAGAACCATACAATTTTGGGCAAATTGCAAGCCATATAAACCGATTTGAGAAATCTTTACCAAGAGCCGTTTGCTCCTGGATTAGCCAATCCTTATGTGGGTTAGACATGGCGGACTGATTACCATTTGTTGTGTTTAGTACATAGTACTTCCACTACAAAAATTTTAAAATTTGGCCATTTTGGGGAAAAAGGGACTAAAAGGGTACATTTTATGATCAAATTCGCCGAATTTCCCCACATTTAGAAATGAATATTGTCCTCAATATTCAAAGTACCGGCTGTTATGCCGTAACTTAGAACGTAAAAAGATAACATTACTAGCCAAGTGTAGAAACACAAATAGCTTATTCTCTTTTTTTTAATATTCACAATTTTCATTCATCCATTTTTTTTTAACATGTGGGGCATCTCCCCCACACTTAGGTGGTACACACGGGTGAAAACCCATGTTGTGCTTGCTAATGTTTTTGATTCCCGAGTCACTAGCTTGACTCGACCTCGAATTAATTTGTTCATGGGGAAGTAAAGTGGAAGAAACAATCTCAATCGGACTTTCATTCAAGATGTTTGAATAAACATTGAAGTACGTGAAAGTTCCACCCCGATGAGATACAGAGACGACCACTACTCACAAGTGATACATGAAAATGCCGGGTGTAAAGATAATGTCTTCATTCCGAAGGAGTGAAGAATGTGAGAAGCCACGGATAAGTGAAAAAAGAGAAAGAAAGTCATGATAAAGATCATGATTAACTCATCATCACTCACGTGAGAATTCATGGTTTCATGAATCTTATCGTTGCTTTTAATTGGTCTAGACATATCCCTGGTGTGTCTAGATCAAAGTAGAAGTTATCATACTCCGGTGGAGATATGATATGAGTGAGTTCACTGGAGAACTCCTCAAAGGTGAATGATTCATATTCGTGGATTGATTTGATGAGTTCGGGGGAACTCTTCAAAAGTGAATGATTCATAATCGGGGAGAGAATTATGAGAATGAGAAGTGGTAATACCACTAATCTTCTCTCCCATATGATCAAAATGGAACGCTTTGCATCCGAATAGAATCATCGAACAAAAGTTCACTATCCTCAAAGGATAGATATGAAGTAGGCTTTTCATTAAAAGCCTCGATTCTAGAAATGAGAAGATTAACATTCGATAATGTAAGACGAAGAGCTTCGTCTTGGATTATTTCTTCATCATTCTTCTCCTGTCGACAAGCTCTTTAAGGTAATTCCCCACATAACTTATGTCTCCACAAGATAAAGAATGGTCCTCATCGTAATCGAGAACATCTCAATATAATCATTTTGGAAGACAAGAGGAGGAGGGATATCACACACATGATCAAGAATTCCCTGTGACTCTCTTGGGATTGGGACAAGGTTCTCAACACTATACTTTACGAATTCGTCCGATTCTTTCAAGAATGTGTCAAGAAGCTCATCCCCCATGTTAAGAGAGTGAGTGTGAACCTCGGGTGTGATAACAACAATGCATCGGGAGTTGAGAAGGACTAGCCGTTATGGATTCTACAAGTTCCATTATTTCTACTGCTAGTGATTCAGTCATATTCTTTTCTCCCTGCATTTCCACGGATAGAATCTCAATTGATGAATTTGATGAATAAAATTGTAGAATATCAAAGGTATCTTCATCATCATCGTCATCAGGAATGAAATGGAATTGAGAGCTAGATTTGAATGCTGTTTGTAGTTTAATTGATTCCCAAACTGTTTTTCAATGGCAACTGGGAATCTAATTTAGCAAATTGCCTCCGCTAACAATTCTTCCATGGATTCTCATGTGACGAGCCACTCCTCCTTAAGTTCTTTTAATAACTCAAGACTCTTCAAGAGAAGGTCTGTCAGTAGTTTCATGAGGAGTTGCTTGAATCATTTGGTATTGTGGAGGTTGGTCTTGAAACGAATAGTCATAATTGTTACAAGGAATGGATTCCCGCTTGACAATCCGAGCTAGAGTGAGGACCTTCACAATACCACAACAAGAAACGATGTGGTCTGTGAGTCATATGTATTGTAGTCATAATTGTTATCGTGAACCCGCCATAGACAAGCGTGTTTCCCATTGACAATCGAATCAGTGTGAACCATACAAGACTCTTAAATAAAGATAACCGCTGAAGTCTCATAGTGTGGTAGCCGATGGAATAAATCAGCTTGTGTTATGGTAGGAATAGGGATCCTGGTTATAGATGCAGACCCGCTTTCCTGATTCCACCATGCTACAACTGGGCAATTGCCACCATTATAAGGACCACCACACCATTGACAACCAAGAGGGTGAGGATAAGACATAGAAAGAATCAAATGGTTCTAGAGGGTAAGAAATGAAGAATCAAAAGGGTAAGAGGGTAAAGATGAATATTTTTTGATTTTTGAAAAACATGCCATAAAAACAAAGGATGAAAATATTTTTGGTGTTGTTAATACTTTAGGAAAAGTGTTAATGAACTTTTTGATTTTGAAAAATTTTACAAAAAACTGCTTACAAAAGGGTGGTATATGTGCAAGAATGGATCCGAAATGCTTAAAACACGCTTACAAGCCTCCCGCAAGTGGCCAAAATTTGATTTGCGAAAACAGCCAAGCTAAATCACTCAAACCTGCCACTTGTGAATGGCGACCGTGAATCACTTAAAACGCTTCAAGCACGAATGCAATTTAAGATCAGAGGAATATAGTGTATTCCCGGGTCGTTAAGTCCCACGGAGGATGAATTGGTGTTAAAACAACTTCAGATGATAGAATGATCACTAAGGATAGTGATCAATAAGGTTATTTATGGATAATTATACCTAAAGAAAAGATCTACAAATTACAGCGACTTAAATGCAAATTAAAAGAAATTAAAAAGTTAAAAAAATATTAAATAAACGCTATCACTATTTTTACAGATCGATGAACGTTTATTTTATAAAACAAAATAACTTAAATAAACTATTTTAACTAAAACGTAAACTCAAATTATCTAAAAACGTTACTTAAAACTAAAACGAGCGTTATTTACGAAAATGGCGCTGGAGCGCAAGATAAAACGTAAATTTTATGAAATAAAAGGCCTATGAGTGTAAAACTAATTTTCTTACTTACTATTTGATAAAAGAAAATTTTAGAAAAAAGATTTATATTTTTTTGACTTTTATATTTTTTATTATGAATTAATTACTATAAAACACTAATTAAATGTTTAAAAATACTAAAACTTATTGGAAAAATCTGAAACTTTTTGTAAAAATACTTTATACTAATATAAAGACAAGAAAATTTCAAAAGTTTAAAAAGGTATTATAAATAAGCTACAAATAAGCAAAAAGCTACGTTTAAGCTTATTGTGGAAAACGTGGTTAAATACTAAGTAGTGTAAGATTTTAACGAAAAAGACCCAAGGGCTTAATGGTATACAGTACCCACTATCACCCATATAAGGGAGAGGTCTCGTGTTCGACCCCTCTCCCTTTTGTAAAACATTTTATTTTTTGGACTTTTTATTTAACAAACTTATTAAACACATGAAAATAAGCATATTTCTCAACTGTGATTTTTTATGAAAATGAGCCAATAAGCTGTTTGAGCTTGAAAAGCTTAACAGTTGGCTAGAAAATGAAATAAGCACAAGTTATTAACTAAAATGGGTATTAAGCTAGAAATAAGCAAAAGATAAAAAGAAATAAGCTATATTACTGATTATTAGCTAATATGAACACTGAATGAGCACAATAACTTAAAAAATAAGTACTTAATAACTACAAATAAGCACTTAACAACTGGTTTACACAGGACACTATATTGTTTTACTAGGTACTTTTAGCTTAATTTTAAGTACTTATATGAGCTTGGAAATGAAAACAAAAGCTAGACTAAGCAAGTTGACCAAATTGAGCTTTTCAAAAGCTAAAAATCTAACTATGGCTTACACTAATAAGCTTGTGAGAGGCTTGAGAAAATCTTGAAAACACCATCGAGTCAATACTACGTGAATGAAGTTTTGGACAAAAATAGAAACCACTTGCAGCCCTATCTAAAAAGCTAGAATTTGAAAAACTAAAATTGAAACTTCAATATGGCTAGGTTAGCTACATAAAAAGCCAAAAATCACAAGCTGAATCTCAAACAAGAGCTTTTGACAAGCTTGTGAAGATGGGTATAAAACTGTGCATAGAGCAGTTCTTGACTTTTATAAAAATGGAACCAAGTTGACTTTAATGAGATTTAGATCAATCTTATGCACTGATTATGATGTAATAAGCTACTATAAGACTATATTAAGCTATGTTAACAAGTTTTACACTAATATGCATGATTATTTAATAAAAAATCCTAACAGTGATTAACTAAGAGAGATTTAAAAAGACTTTTGACTTTTTAACTAACAAAGATTTGATTACAATGCTTATTTGAGTTACTAATGACTAATGAAACACAAGTAAAGCATAAACAATAACACAAGAAGCCTATAACTCGCTATACAGTAAATCCAAACACTCTTTTTCAAGATTGTTTTGATGCTTTTCAAAGCAACACCAAGATTAAGACCATGTAATTAATTGCAAACCTAATATAATAACTTAATAAGACCAAAGAAACATTAAATAACACAAATAACAACATAATATCAAGAAACTACACTTATACTAATAAAACTGTTAAAATAAGATTTATATGAACTACTAATTCTAATGAACTAACAACTGGTTTTAAGGTTTAATTTAACTTAACTACAACTAATGAACATGATCAAACGTAAATTTGAGCTAATAACCGCCTTTATACAAAGAAATTGCCAAAATGAATAAAAAGCTTACAAGTTTGATCCAAGCTTAAACTCGAGAACCGAGATGTATAAACACAACCTAATGCTTCCCCATAAGCTCTATACCAAGGCCATCCAGAATGTACCTTGCTCCAGCTTTCTTGTGTCTCTAACCATGGATTTTTATTTTATCTAATTTATTTGGTATTTTGGTATTTTTTCTGCTTTTTATAACTAGAACTGATTTCAAGGTATCTAATAGCTTTTATAAGCTATATGGGAGCTTACATGAGCTTAAGAGTCCAAAACATTAACTTCTAACAACATTCGAATCATCATGAAATTTTTAAACTTGAAATTTTACATAAACTGAGAATTTGGATTAAGACTAAAATTGATGCTTGCAAAAGTTTTACAGTACACTGAAATTACTAAAAACAGTACTTTAAAGCTTTAAATTACACTAGAATTGGAAAGTTAACTAAAAACGACCTAAACTAAACTAAATTACTCTACTACTTCTTCTCTTCTGCTCCTTTTTCCTTTTATATTGATCTTTTCAACCTTTGTCGACACTCTGAATCTTTCCCAGCATATTTGAACCATTGGATCATTAGAATTCATCACATTCAGCACATGGCACTTTTGGCGGGAAAAGTCATAGAACAGGTTTTTGCATTAAATGAGGTAATGAGTTGGCTTGCAAGGTGGAGGGGGGTTAGTAGAGAGCTGGAAAGGTAGAAGACAGGTGGTGGTGAAAGGTGGCAGCCATGGAGTGGACACAGGTGGAGATGAGAAGGACGATGAACAGTAGGCGCGGGTTCTTTGGTTGTTTGACTTATGTTGACCGGGTTATTAATAACGGGTGGTTGGTTTTGGGCTTGGGGAGATTGGGCCACAGCTGGGTTTAGATTAGGTGTTTAGTATAGGATCCGTTTGGTTTGGTGATAAATAAGCCCAAGGACCATTTGTGTAATATGCTGAATTTTCAAGGACTGATCCTGCAAATATTTCAAAGCTAATACAAGGGCCTAACTTGCCATTCACTAATAGTACAAGGATCATTAGTGATAAAATCCCATTTTTTTATAATTCCAAGGACCTTTTATGTCATTTTTGAAACTTAAGGGACCAAAGATGTAATTTTCCAAAAGTTTATCATAAGGACCAATTTTGTCATTTATAAATAGTACAAGGTTTATTTTTGATAAATTTCACTTTTTAAATTAACCAAGGACTATATTTGACATTTTTCAAACTTGAGGGACTAAAGTTGTCATTTTGTGATTTTTGAACTTAAAAAGGTTTGTTTTGACAACTTTTGAATCTTATGGACCTTAAATGACATTTTACAAGTTTTTGAATTACCAGGGACTGTTTTTGACAACTTTTGTAACTTGGGGACTAAAACTGCCAATTATGCAAACTTAATACGTTTTTCACCAGATTTTGGCATTTTTGCATTTAAAACATATAAAACACTTGTTTGTGATATTTTTATCATTTTGAAGCATTTCTGAGTGTTTTCAGATGTTTTTGGCATTCTAACAGTATAAAAATGATGAGTATTAAGACACTCATCATTATGGGACATATTTTTTCACATGTGACTATGTTTTTTTTTATCAATATCTCCTATTTTTTTCACATGTGACTAAGTTATGAGGCTATTTTTTCACATGTAAAGATATAATCACAAAACTTAAATAATCGTCTATTAAACATCAATATCTCTTATTTTTGCACTTCTAGTATAAAAAATATGCTAGTAAGATCAAAGCTACAATTATTACTCATAATTTTCACATGTGAAGATATTTTTACAAAAATTAAATAATCGTCTAAAAACATCAATATATCCTATTTTTGCACTTCTAGTATAAAAAATATGCTAGTAAGACCAATGATTCAATCCTTGCTCATAATTTTCACATGTGAAGATATACTTACAAAACTTAAATAATCGTCTATTAAACATCAATATCTCCTATTTTTGCACTTATAGTATAAAAAATATGCTAGTAAGATCAAAGTTTCAATCCTTGCTCATAATTTTCACATGTGAAGATATTCTTACAAAACTTAAATAATCGTCTAAAAACATCAATATATCCTATTTTTGCAATACTAGTATAAAAAATATGCTAGTAAGACCAATGATTCAATCCTTGCTCATAATTTTCACATGTGAAGATATACTTACAAAACTTAAATAATCGTCTATTAAACATCAATATCTCCTATTTTTGCACTTCTAGTATAAAAAATATGCTAGTAAGATCAAAGCTTCAATCCTTGCTCATAATTTTCACATGTGAAGATATTTTTACAAAACTTAAATAATCGTCTAAAAAACATCAATATATCATATTTTTGCACTTCTAATATAAAAAATATGCTAGTAAGACCATTGATTCAATCCTTGCTCATAATTTTCACATGTGAAGATATAATTACAAAACTTAAATAATCGTTTATTAAACATCAATATCTCCTATTTTTGCACTTTTAATATAAAAAATATGCTAGTAAGATCAAAGCTTCAATCCTTGCTCATAATTTTCACATGTGAAGATATTTTTACAAAAATTAATAATCGTCTAAAAAACATCAATATATCCTATTTTTGCACTTCTAGTATAAAAAATATGCTAGTAAGACCATTGATTCAATCCTTGCTCATAATTTTTACATGTGAAGATATAATTACAAAACTTAAATAATCGTCTATTAAACATCAATATCTCCTATTTTTGCACTTCTAGTATAAAAAATATGCTAGTAAGATCAAAGCTTCAATCCTTGCTTATAATTTTCACATGTGAAGATATTTTTACAAAAATTAAATAATCGTCTAAAAAACATCAATATATCCTATTTTTTCACTTATAATATAAAAAATATGCTAGTAAGACCATTGATTCAATCATTGCTCATAATTTTCACATGTGAAGATATACTTACAAAACTAAAATAATCGTCTATTAATCGTCTGGTATAAAAAAAACATCACCATTTTGTCCGATACCAGCGATATGACAAACATAGTATAAAAATTTCATATGCATACAAGATATCCTATGAATGCTCATTAATACAACTATTATCATATCGGTACAATTGGAATAGAGTCACTGAAAAACACTATACAAGCAACTGAAGTTTCAAATGATATAGAAAAACATGATAATGTCACTAATGTCAAGAGTATAGCCTTTTATATTAAAGAACAGACATCTTAACATTTAAAATTGCCGAATCATGCACTATTTAATTGAGAATCTGAGACGCCTTATTTGTATCTGCTTATTGACACTGCAATTGTATTTATTGTCGAGCAAAGTTCCAGAATATAAAACTCTTCCCACCTACTGGTGTATCGACTTTAAAAACCAGAGTCTAATTCAATGGATATGATCGAACTAGAGCACATGATATAGGGGAACTAAACACTACGTATCTGGTTATATTCATGCACTAGCAAAGACGGTTAAAGAAATAAATCAACATGTTGACTATGTATGTGACATTTCCAACAACCTTTTTAGATGCTTGCCGAGCAACAAGCTGTTTCCGACTTTCGGCTAAGTTTGCTTGTCGGCCTCTAATGTCACCATAACGACTCTTTTTCAACTCCTCGAGTTCCACATCACTTAACCTTTGACCAATTTCTTTGACCTCAAAATGGAAAGTAGCCACAGTACCATCCAAAGAATAGGCAAACAGTGAATACCCATCCGGGTTCCGAAAATTAGAATTAGCACAATTATACATCACAAAATAAAAAATAATAATAAAAACTGAAGTTATTTAGGTGAGTTACAAATTTACCAAGATAAGTCGACAATGCTTTGAGCAAAGAAATGTTTAGCAACAAAAAGAGGGCGAGCACTTGCAGTAGTCCAGACAGTAATGGTTCGATTCTTTGGCTATTTATCGGCTCCTTCTAAACATAGAATGATTAAACATTACCACAATAGTAGGGACGTTGTGCCCTAAAAAGTCAAATGTCGCGGTCCATTCCCCTCATTCTAGAACAGGTGCTGAATTTCTTGGCTTTTGAAAACCGTGGGTTGTAGTTGTAAAATGGCCACAAGGAGACCACCCGAGCCGCGTAAAGAAAGTAGATCCAATCTGCAGGAAACAATTAGAAAGTCCAAATAAATGAGACTTAAGCATCATATAAGAAAAGAATTTTAAAAATACAGTAAATGAGTTGATTTAGATTATGTTCATCTTCAATGGGTCAACTTGGTCAACAAAATAATAGCTTAAAAATAAACGGGTCAATTCCAGAAGTGTATTTTTAATGCATGTAATCTTCTAAATCAATTTATTAAACAAAATCCAAAAGATCATTAAATTAATATAACTTTTCTAATCCTATATTGCCCGTTTTACCACCTCTAATGGATATTACATACCGATTTTGTCCAGTGTCCGTTTGTTCTATGTGCAAGACTCCAGTTTGATGTTCGCCAAAAAGTTACAGTTTTTCATCTCGATTGACCGCTATAAAGGAAAAATGGGATCCCAAGTTACCCCTTTAACAAGACTGTAGTGACCCCTTAAATCAGCTGTGCGGATGCCGCTGCTCACGTCCCATATATCAAGCTGTTATCTAAACTTCCACTAGCCAAAGTCAAATCATCAGGGGACCAATTAAGATCCACCTATTCAGATCTATCAAGCATCTAATGCGATATAATTAGGGTATATTTGGTAGGCTAGAATTTAATAATTAAGGAACGGAATAGACATTTTAATCAAGCTAAGAGGCTTTAAACAATGACCAACCTGAAATAAGTGGCACAAATCAGAGATACGGCCATGCACTTGATCTTGGTGAATGATCTGAATATTGTCAACAGAATGACAACAAAAGAAACACACTGTATGTCATAATCTGATGTAATCTATTGCAAATTACATTTAAACAAACAGGAAACACTTAGACACGAAGATTCCAATGTTAGAAAGTCACCTGATATCAAGCACATAACATATTATATATTAGGGAAAGGTGTGCAAATCATGTATATCTAAACTATGATCACATGCCACTCTCAGGATCTACCACTAGATTTGCTTCTCCGCTTATAGTAAGTCCAACGCAACAATTTTTATGATGCAATCATTTTGCCTTGTGAATACTCACCGCTACAAATCCACAGTTAAAACTCACACTACTTGTAGCAGGACATTATGCAGATTGAAGCCCTGGAATTAAAGCAACCTACTCATGTCCTATTGAATTGATTCATTGTGTCTCAAAATAATCGTTTTCTTTTACTCAAGTCTTGAAGTGAGGCTTGGCTCATTCACCAAAAGTTCTATATCAACTTTATCGAGCACACACAAAAACAATAAGATGCTTAAAGTAGTACAAGACATGTGCCTAATGAAAATAACACCTAAACCATAAACCTATGCCAAAGTGACTTTAGGTCAAAAATCAATTGGGTCAGTTACACCCTCCTACGTTTTTCAGATACTTAATACCAACCTAGTACTTCAGAAAACAAATTATTGCCCGATAACGCCATACCAAGTTCAATACTTTCCTTAAAGGTATTGTAAATAAGTACAAAACCAACTAGCCCTTTAATTCTTAAAAAGGAAAGATCGTAGTTTTACGCAATGTCTGTAAGGAACCGGGATTACATTTATGTTCTGACAAAGATATGAATGTCATAGTTTTTTTTGGGGATGGGTATGTTTACCATAAATAACCTCAAGCTTGAATGAGGATGAGTAAGACAATATAATGATGAACATTGAGAAAGTGGAAGTCATACATTTATGTGGAGAAAAGACTATACCTTTCCATCATCAAATTGAGCACCGTATACACGTCCAGTAGATCCATCCCCAACAAGGTTATCAGCACTAAAGCTGTCTGTAGCTATTTGAAGATCGGCTATTGAATATGATATGGCGTTTTTTGGAGCCACACTTATCTTCTTGGGAACTACATGTTTTGCTGAGAAATCATCATCGACAAATGATTTGTGACGCTGGATAGGTGGTGGTTTAAGATTCAATGCTGCTAGAGGAATTTCGAATGCTTTTGTGTTGGCCATATGGGTAGCTTGGACAGATTTTTGAGTTCTACAGCAGAATGTAAGAACATAAGGCTTTGCACAAATATAATTTATGGTTCACAATCTTATTTTAATTGGTTGGTTATATATTATAAATTGTGAGAAAGAAAGACTTAAGTTACTAATGGTAAGGTAAGCTGAATATCCAAAATGCACAGTATTGGTTAGTTGGTAAACTCCCCCAAAAAACAAATGATCATTTTCTAGACGAGCATGCCAGTGCAATGAAAATAATTAACCCACAAAAGAAACAAATAATTTGTACTCTGTGGCGGTGAAGCAGGTGGAGCAAACGTTTAGTTAATGGTCTTTTCAATATCATTAGGCGATTTTCTGGATCTCTTCTTGAACAAAAAGAATGCAACGATTGCCCCAACAACCAAAATAGATATCACAATTCCTGCTATAGCTCCACCACCAATCCCATATTTCTTACCACCATCGCTAGAATTGCCTGAAGATGGGCTCTTATGTCCATTTGGTTGCCTTCGACCAGCTGGA
>OU343220.1:228239215-228336816 GCA_910596185.1 Chrysanthemum makinoi
TGTTGGAATCACTCCTGATTATTTCAAGTATTTATATTTCATATGTAATAGGTAGCTTTATTATGGCCTTTATGTTTGTTTTAAGGTCAAGCTTATGTAGAAGGCCCATAAGCTTAGGCCCAAGCCCAATAAGGAATAGGGAAGGAGAGGGTGTGTTGCCCTAGCTCCTTGCCTATATAAACCATGTAATAACCCTCACTTGAGGGTTGGTTGTTCAAGTTTTCTCTTTCACTTACTCTTTGCCTAAACCGTATTATTTCACGTGTATGTGTGTGTGATTTGCTTGTTATCCAATCTCTCTTCTCTAACTTGTGTTTGTAAAACTAGTGACCTAACAGTGGTATCAATCGCCAAATAGTTGGGTGTACTGGTTTGTTTTGAAGTTTTTGTTTTGGGTCTTACGCGTAAGTTAGCATTCTTTGGTTACTTAAAACTTCTTTTTTTTTTTTAATCCAAGATACTTGTACTTTCAACGTTTTAAGGTGTTAAAATACTTGTTTTTGGCAAAAGTTTCAAACTTTATGCGTGGATCGTGTTTTTAACTTGTTTTTATTAGGTGGTTGTATATTTCTCACTTAAGCATTTTTGAGTGCTTTGGAACATCAAGTTTCACACTTTTGTGTTATTTTGGTGTTATTGAAGCTATTTCATCACACAAGCGGTTTAGAAACAACTTTGGGCAAAATCAAAATTACGAGTAATCTACGGCGTATCAAACCCTAAAATTACAGCGTAATTTTTCCTTGGTTTGATCTTCATTTTCTGGTTTATTAGTGTTTTCTTACTTGGATAAGTCACGAAAATCGTCGACTTTGGATATCTTTTGCCTTTGTGAAGTGTAAAAGATCATTTAGGTAAAACCCTAAAATTACATAAGCATAAAGCTTAGCGTAGAAATTCTAAAAGATTCACTTACGCCTAAACTTAGGTCTTATAAGGTAATCCTCGCCTAACTTTCTCGCCTAACTTTTTGTCCTCGCGTTGTATACTACCGCGTAAGCTAAAACCTACAGCGTAACTTTTGGTGTTTTTTACGCATAAGTGCTACTTGGTTCTTGTCTTTCTAGCCTAAGGACACTTCATCAACAAAGGTTCATTCGACTACAAAGATCCATTTTACCAACAAAAGTTTTCAACATGTCACAACCACCATACTCTAACTATTTCCCTTACACTTATCCTCAACGACAACAACAACTAAGTCCACAACATCAACAATGGAATCAACAACAAGCAATTTATCAACAACAATTTAATCAACAACATACTCCACAACTTCCTGCAAATCCACAACCTCAAATGGTTCAACCACCACCAAGTCTTCAAGTTCAACCGTACACAAATGAATTCAATCAACATCCATCAAGGAACACTATGAAGGAACCCACTTGGTTTGCAAAGATGTGTGAAGCTTTAAGCGGCCAACAATCAATTCATGAGGTTTGGATCACTTGATAGACCTCCAATGCTCACTCGAGGAAACTACGATCAATGGGTGATAAGGTTCTTTAGGTTTTGTGATCTAAAGAAGCCACATGGAAAGTTCTTAAAGAAGGTTATCTTGGAAGGTCCATTTGAGATGCCTACTATCATTGTACCGGAGATCCAAATGCCATTCCACCAAGAGATGAACAAACAAACATTGCACTCATTTGCGGACTTGAATCCTCAAGAACTTCTACACTATGAAGCTGATGAGCTTGCAATGGAATACATCCTCTTAGGATTACCAAACCCAATTCTTCGTAGTGTTGATGCTCAAAAAACTGCACAGAAAATGTGGGATCATATTCGTCTTCTTATGGAAGGATCTGTACTCAATCGGGAAGATTTGGAATCCAAAATTTACTTGGCTTATGAACACTTCATGATTGAACACGGAGAACACTAGAGTCCTATCATCACGATTTTGGACATCATCAATGATTTGGATAAACACAACATCATCATGCCAAAATTGAATGAATACTAAGTTCTGAAGTAGTCTTGGTCTGAATGGGAGAAGTATGTCATTTTTCTCCGTCAAGAACATGCATCATTCTACATACGGATTGTTGTATGATTACTTGAAACCTCATGAAAAGGAAGTTGATAGGGAAAGGATTCTCCGTGCTCAAATTGCTCCACACACTCATCCGGAAAATCAACAACTTGCCTTATATGCTCAAGCAGTTATTCTCCTCAACCGGCAACTCAACCAATGCTTCAAACACACCTTCACAGCAACAACCTCAACAAAATCAATTGGTTCCATACAACAACAATGCTCAAGCATATGTCGGTGAAGCGACTGAGGAATCCGATCCGTTCGAAGCATTGCAACAAGGATTTGCTATGATTGCTAATGCCTTTGGCCGTTATACCAACAAATCAACAATGCGTATTAGTTCCTCATCTAACACAAGGACTCAAGCTGTGAACAATGGGCGTGTTGAAGTTGAGAATCGTTGATTATGGTCGTCGGATGGGCGGTGGTCAAGGGTTTAATCTTGTGGGTAGGAATAACAACGAGAGCTCAAGTGGTGGAGCAGGGAAATGCTCAAAATGGGTTGAATGGTCTTCGATGCTACAAGCTGCAGAGAGGGACACGGCTAATGCATGCCCAAAGCCAAGGACTAAGGCGTGCTTATTTCAAAGAGGCTCTTGGCTCTTAAGGATGAAGGCGGTGGAACTCTCGGGACAAAACGAGCTTTATGGCAAATCGACTTCGGATGATGATATGGAGGACTTGCGGGCCAATGCAAATTTGTTATGTTGATGGCTAATATGCGGCGTTACACATGAGTGACACGAGGCCGGTGTATGACGATGAAACTTGTCTCAGTACAGAACAAACCTATTTATTCTACGCTCTCTATCTCCGCCACCATCTAATCGGCAAGGCTCAGAATGTTCAAAATGATCGTCCACATCTCATTCCGAGATTGCAACTAGACCCGTAGTTATATTTGACGATAAAGATGACCAACGGTTTCCCTTGATAATCAAATGACTCCGTGGTTATAATTGAGGGATCTCAAGTACAGGATCATGTTGTGACTCACATTGAACACGCCGAACTTTTTGCCCATCCAGATTTTGCCGCTTAATACAAGACCAACAAAAACATAGTGGAAGAATGTAGTGCAATTAATAAGGACTTGAAAAGTAAAATGCACTGTTAACAAGGATTTTGAATGTTTACAAGCACTCAACTTTTTCAAAACTCAAGAAAAAAGGAAAACGGTTTTGAAGCACTTTACAAATCTTATCAAAACGAAAATATTTAGAACGACAGTATGCGTGATCTAGCCGCTTCCGAAGAATGCTTTTGGTGCTGAAATAGAAACAACTGAAACATGAACAAAAAAAGCAAATTAACGCTCTCACCTTGGAAAATCAAAAAGCTAAGGCTGAGTTGTTAAATTGTCAAAAAACAGTTCTCTGCATACAAAAAGCATTCAACGAAACGAATAGATGATCATCTTGAAGAATCATCGGCTTGCAAAACAAACTTAAAGAGTTTAAAATGTTGTTACAAACATGGGAGAGTCGGTCAAGATTGAAAAGTTTACTTAAAAACCAAATCCAAATGGATATGGACCGAATCTTGCTGATTACAAACCTAAGCTTTCAACAAAGCATTCAAACCAAATCCTGAAGTTTCCAGTGCACAATATAAAATTGATAATTCTGTTATGAATGTTGTTGAATATCATCGTCAAGAGGAATTAGATGCAGAAGAAGAGAGTCGATCAAAATTAAAAACTGTTGTTTACAACAAACCTTTTAATTATTCAAAACCGGTCACTTTCGTCCCACCAACGGATTCTTCTAACACACCAAGGGTTATCATCAAAACACCTGAGTCTTCTATTGTTAATCCCAAAACAGACTTTGCACAAACTTATGGTCCTTTACCTTCCATTAGTGAAGTAAACTCACAACCTGAAAATCGAAAAATTCTTCGATATTTTGACATTTTCATGGCTGACCTCAAAATTTTACAACATGAGATAGAATATCGATCTGAAATCAAAGTTGAACATTTTCAATCGCCTCTGGCGCGAGAACAAAGAGACATTTTCAGAAAAATCTTTTACCTAATGTTAAAAACTTGAAAAGTTGTGCAATTGCCTGGGAAAAGGATTTTCATAAGGAACTTGGGGTCATGAAAAACGTTTCGAGAAAACAGAAACATCTATTTCTAATACTAAACGTAAAAAGAAACTCTTGAGAAAAGATGTTGATCGACTCTTGGAAGATGTTATCTGTGCTGATGTTCAAAATGCTGTGTTATTGAATTCTTTGTCATATGCATTTGATAATATCTCTGCTGATACTGTTGTTCGTGGTAAATGTTGAGAACACTGATAATGTGCTTCAGATCGAGTCCTTAAAAGTTGAAAACAAACGATTGTCAAACGAACTTTCAAATGCAATTCGTCGTCTTAATTGGTGTCAAAAAGATATTCACGATCAACAACTTGCTTTTCAACACAAAATCAACCATTGCGTGCAAAACTTACGATTCTAAAATTGAGTAACTGGATGATCAAAACGTGTCTTTCAAGTGTCAAATCTCAAAATATGAACAAGAACTTGTAAAAGTTAAAAGGAATATGGTGTCATATTTGATTTACTCAAAAGACTCGTGATGAAGCATCAAATGAACTTGATCATTATCTTGCACACACTAAAGAAGTTATGCATTTGCTGGAAATGTTAGGATCAAAATCAAGATCTGATACACACTATCATCAAGTTAAGAGGAATGTTAGGAAAGTATGAACAACTTCCGCCAACAATCATTAAGAGATTAGCCCCGTAACACTTAGTACTCATGCACCTAGAATCTCTACTGCCAAATCACAAGTAGCTAACGTGCTTCCTTCTACTGAAACAGGAATAGTTGAGCCTTTTCCAAACGTCCGCACTTCACGACCTAAGAAAAGATCAATCAAGAATGCTAAAGTAGAAGAACACCCTTGGACTATGAATAAGACTCACGTTGCCTCCACTATAGATATTGCGTCTGGCAAATGTAATAGAAATAGTGATGTAACGAATGCTAAACCGTTAAGTACTTTTGATATTCAGTCTGATGCACCTTGTGATATTTGTCGTAAAAGTATGAATTCTGATTGCCATGATAAATGTGTTGCTAAAGCTATCATCTCTCGTTTAAGGAATCCTAAGAACCGGAATACCTCTAGGCCCACTAATCTTTCTAAGTCTGTGCTTGGTAAACCGCCATCTTTAGATTCTAAGAAACGCATTGCTGTCCCTGTAGCTCCAGTTTCACCTCCTAGGAATGTAGTACCACCTAGTGATTTCACTAAGACTAAAGCAAATAGTAGTTATAGATGGAAGAAATGGATATATAACACACTAGGATTTAAGTGGATACCTAAAGCTATTGATGTGTGTATATCTACTATAACTGCTATGGAACCCTCTAACATTTCGGGTTCCATATCTACTTCTATTCCATCTGTGTCGTCTGTGTGTAATGCAGGTGATACAGATCATTCTCTGGATTGTTGATAGCGGATGTTCCCGACACATGACAGGCAATCTTAAACTGTTATCAAACTTTATTGCAAAGTTCATTGGCCCTGTCAGGTTCGGGAATGATCACTTCGCAGCTATCATGGGCTACGGAGATTATGTCAATGGGAACATCGAAATAAGCAGGGTTTACTATGTGGAAGGCCTCGGTCACAATCTGTTTTCAGTAGGTCAATTTTGTGATGGAGATTTGGAGGTTGCTTTCAGGGAGAAAACTTGTTTCATTCGTGATCTACAAGGAAATGACCTTATGTCGGGCTCGCGTAATTCTAGTCTCTACACTATCTCTATGCAAGACATGGTTGCTTCCTCTCCCATTTGCTTACTTTCTAAGGCAACATCAACAAAATCCTGGCTATGGCACCGTCGTCTCTCACATCTAAACTTTCAAACCATCACCAACCTTGCTCGACACAAACTAGTTGAAGGACTCCCACGATTTCGGTATTCAAAAGATCACCTTTGCTCAGCTTGTGAACAAGGGAAAAGCACTCGTGCTCATTTTCCTTCAAAGGTGGAACACAGCTCTCAGCATGTGCTTCATCTTCTTCACATGGATTTGTGTGGCCCGATGCGTGTGCAAACGATCAATGGCAAACGCTACATCTTAGTAATTGTTGATGACTACTCACGATGGACTTGGGTCTACTTTCTTCGTAGCAAAGACCAAGCTCCACAAATGATCATCACCTTTCTCACAAAAATACAGGTTCACTCCGAACACCGTCAGAATCATCATAACAGACAAAGGAACTGAATTTGTTAACAAAACCCTTCGTGAATTCTATGAGAAAGTGGGAATTCAACATCAAACATCTATTGCACGTACACCTGAACAAAACGGAGTTGTTGAAAGACGAAACCGAACGTTAGTGGAAGCTGCAAGAACAATGTTAATCAATGCTAAACTTCAGATTACTTATGGGCATAAGCTGTATCTACTGCATGCTATACTCAAAACCGTTCTATGATCACAAAACGCCACAACAAAACACCTTTCGAGCTTGTCCACAACTATAAACCGAATCTAAAACACTTTCATGTATTTGGATCTCTTTGCTATCCGAATAATGATCGTGATGATTTTGGAAAGCTCAAAGCCAAAGCTGATATTGGAGTCTTTATTGGATACTGTGATAATTCAAAAGGTTTCCGCATCTGGAATCGTCGAACTAAGGAGGGAATGGAAACGATTCATGCTCATTTCGATGAACTCACGGAAATGGCTTCAGAGTATAACAGCTTAGAACCCGGTCACAACCGTTTAAACTTCCCTCAACCCCATCATCAGGTGAAGAAAGCCCTCAGCTAACTCGTCAACAAATGGAAAGGTTATTTGCTCCTCTGTTCTGTGACGATATTGATGAACGTGCTCAAGGTGTATCCGCTGTTTCCGCTGCACAACCTGATAATATTCCTATACCTGATACACCTGCTACAACAACTACTGTTGAAGATGCACCTACACCAATTGACTCTAACACAACAGTTGAACACACCGCTTCCAACAATGATGAACCAGCTGATGATATTCTGAATGAAATACCCCCACCTGCAGATTTTGATCCAAATGCGTTCTTCAACCCGTTTGCTAATGAGACTGCTGCACCAGATGTCGCGGAATCTTCAACAAACCATTTGAATCCTCAGAATCTGCACAATGTATACCAACATCAACCCTCTACACATAGATGGACAAAAGACCATCCTCTGGCTAACATTATTGGCAACCCGAATCAACCAGTCGTTACGAGACAACGTCTTCACACAGACGGTGAACATTGCATTTATGCACTCACTGTCTGCCAATCTGAACCTAAAAACATCAAAGACGCAATGACAAAAGACAACTGGATTGAATCCATGCAAGAAGAACTCAACCAATTCAAACGTCTTGAAGTATGGGAACTGGTTGAAAGACCAACAAGGGTCTACGTCATTGGTCTAAAATGGATTTGGAAAAACAAATTGGATGCTGAAGGGAACGTCATCCGAAACAAGTCACGTCTAGTTGCTAAGGGTTATCGTCAGGAAGAGGGAATAGACTTTGAAGAATCTTTTGCTCCGGTTGCTCGTCTTGAGGCTGTTCGGATATTTCTCGCGTTCGCTGCTCATATGAATATGACGGTCTATCAGATGGATGTCAAAACTGCGTTTCTCAATGGACAACTTAAAGAAACGGTTTATGTCAGCCAACCAGATGGATTCGTTGATCCTGAGTTTCCGAACCATGTTTACAAACTGAACAAAGCTCTTTATGGTCTCAAACAAGCCCCTCGGGCATGGTACGATAAGCTATCATCTTTCCTCATTGCCAATAATTTCACCAAAGGCTCGGTTGACCCAACTCTTTTTATACAATATCATGGGGCACACATCTTAATTGTTCAAATTTACGTGGATGACATCATTTTTGGGTCTACACATAAAAAGTTTTCAATCGCTTTTGCAAAACTAATGAAGAAAAATTTTGAAATGTCCATGATGGGTGAACTTACGTTCTTTCTAGGACTACAAGTTCATCAATCACCCCGTGGTATTTTCTTGAGTCAGTCCAAATATGCCCTTGAATTGTTAAACAAATTTGGAATGAAAACCTGTGACACCTATGCCACACCAATGGCTCATACCAAGAAATTAGATGCTGATTTACATGGGAAATTGGTGGACCCTACCAAATACCGAAGTAGTATTGGGTCTCTCATGTATCTAACAGCTAGCAGACCTGATATTGTCTTTGCCGTTTATCTATGCTCCGGTTATCAGTCGCGACCAACTGAAACCCACCTCTCTGAGGCTAAAAGAATCCTCCGATACATCAAGGGAACCATTAACTTGGGGATCGGTATCCGAAGGATTCGGTTTTGAACTAATCGCTTTTCAGACCTGATACGCAGGATGCTTAGATTCACGGAAAAGTACTTCAGGAGCTTTACAATTTCTTGGTGATAAACTGGTGTCTTGGCAATCAAAGAAGCAGGATTGTACATCGCTGTCATCAACCGAAGCAGAATATGTAGCCATGTCCGCGTGTTGTGCTCAAGTCATCTGGATGAGAACACAACTCAAAGACTATGGTTACGTATTTGACAGAATCTCGATGTATTGCGACAATCGGAGTGCCATTGCCATCTCGTGCAACTCAGTTCAGCACTCGAAATCAAAGCACATCGATCTTCGATATCATTTCATCAAGGATCACGTGGAACAGGGTACTGTTGAACTATACTTTGTGGGTACTGAATACCAATTGGCAGATCTTCTCACCAAAGCCTTGCCTCCCGCTAGGTTTAATGAGTTGGTCCACCGGATTGGTATGAGGTGTTTGACTCAAGAGGAATTGGATGACCTCTTAAAACAGTCTTAAAAACCTGTCAAACACCAAAACATCTTTTGTAAATATCTTTTCAAAAACAAAATACAAAAATATAAATCTGATAAAACAACAAAAATATTCTTCTATCTATATTTCTTTCAACATTGCAAGTACATTTCTTCCGTCAACACTTTAATCTTTCAAAATTCAGTATTTTTCCGATCAAGTGTTGCGGGGGAGAAAATAATCTTTTAACTGCTTCAAAACATCTGTGTACTTGCATGTTATCTTATCTCGGTTGAATCTTTTACAAATGGTGGTACATTTTCTGGTTCAAAGACACTCCTCGGACTTAAATTAATAACCTTTCATTATTTTCTCAAGTCGAGGGGGAGTGTCGTCATGTTTCTTTCCAAAAATCTTTGATTGGTAACCAAAATGGAAGTTAAAAGGCTTTGTTTGAAAAAGGAAAAGGTGGAGGGACCAAAACTGTCTAAATGCTAAAGTTATTTTAATAAAACACCTCCCCACCTAACCTACTCTTCACATTTAATTCTAAACCTATACACATCCTACGCCTAAGATTCATTCAAGATTTTTGTGTTTTGGATCATCAATTTGTAAGTGGTTTTATGATCTTAACGTGTTTAAAAACATAGGTTTTGATTCTTATACAAAACCAACGGTCAGGTCAGATTTGATCTATGCTTGATTTAGTGTTCTACGCATAAGCGTATGAACACTCGATCAAGAATGGGTGTTTGTGGTTATAAACATTGTGTCAAAATGTTTCTTGTACATCAATATACACAATTTCATCACCAGAATCACAAATTAAAGTTTTTTTGAAAACTAGGGTTTATGTGTTGATTTGGGGATTTTCGAATGTGAAGTGTTTTGGTCAAAAAGATTGTTGTGTTATGCTTATGTGATGATGAATTGATGATATCCATGCCTTATAACCACCCAGAAACCTTAATTGATTCAGAATTAGGAATTAGGGTTTAATGTTCTAAAAATTAGGTATTTTTGATTCACTGCATAAAAAGTGTTAAAACTTGGTCTACATGCTCTCACAACATCTATGATATACCAGAAAAACTTTGGTGCATATTCCATGGCTAGATCTAATACGCGTAGATTTAGGGTTTAGACTACGCGTATGCAGTTCTACGCGTAACTGTTAAAATGTGCAAATGTGTTTTGATTTGTCATAAAACGAATGTTATGTGTTTAACTTTGTTGATATGATGCTTTATTTCAGGCTTGCAACACGTAAATTTCAGAATCAAGGTTGTTGTTAATCTACGCATAAGGATCACCTTACGCGTAGCTTGTTATGCGTAAGATTAGTCTTACGCGTAGCTTCTACGCATAAGGTTCTACATATGGGACTACGCGTATCCTGTGAAGGATATGCGTAAACAGTGACCTCTACGCATAAGGTCAACTCTTACGAGTAGCCTTACGCGTAAGGTTAATATATGCCTACGCATAAGCTCTACGCATAAGGTCCTCTTTTTCCTACGCGTAACACTTCTTACGCGTAAGTTAAGACCCTACGCGTAAGTTTACGCCTACGCATATATCATTCCTGTCTACGCATAACTTTACCAATCCTACGCATAAGCCGAGATCATACCTTCGTTATGAATTGTTACGTGTACAAACTTGTAAATAAACTAATCATATCATCACGAATCCTAAAATGTCACTAATAAACTGAAATCGTTTGATATGTTGTGAACAATAAGTGATAAAATAAACTTTAAAACTTAAAGTTAACTAACTCACGAAACATTTCACGACGTCATTGGACTATTGAATATACAAGTGACTTAGGACTCGTAACATTCATTGACAATGTACATTCAATAACTAGACAATAAGACCATCTGTTGACTAACATTATGTCTTTCGATATGTTGGTTCTTTTGGCTAATGTTATTTCAGATCACGACATGGTTGAACAAATGAATATGGATGCACCTGAAGTTCTCTCCATTGCTGATATCTATCCTCATGGCTATCCAATGAAGATAGGAAAGAATAATCTCCGTGTTGACTTTGACACCCTCACTTGCTCAGAATCTTCTTGTTTAATTGCTATTGACATTCTGAGGACTCATCCGTATCAGAACATGCTTTCACACTCTGCAACTGTTCCTGAGATCTACATCCAACAGTTCTGGAACACTATGGAAAGGGTCAAAGGACAAACTGCTGTGACGGTGACTCAGAATCACAAACAAGTCACCATTACACCTGCAGACTTAAGGGCTGTTCTCCTAATTCCTGATGTCGATCCAACCAAACTATATGCCACACCTGCTGAAGAGCTCACTCTCAAATTCTTAATCAATATCGGTTATGACGAGGCTACAGGAATAATCACCAAGCATTCTCACGTAGAGCTTAAGAGTATTCCTCAACCCTGGAGAACTCTCTACATGATCATCACCAAGTCTGTTTCGGTCGTGGACAGGGCTATGAGCACCCTATGGTCATGGAACTGCAAATATTCTGGGCATTGGTCAACAAGAAACACATCGCTATCGAAGCTCGGATTTGGGATGACATGATGTCATTTCTCAACAAACTTGGCTCAAAGATTCCCTACATCAGATATACTAAATTGTTGATCCAGAGAGCACTTGGACTTCATCCTGACATTCCCAAGAGGCTCAATGACCCGACAATCACGACATGTTGACGGAACCCATTCTATCTGTCAGAATCAAGGAAAAGTCTACAAAGAAACAAGGTGCAGTGCTGCCAGATTTCCTTCTAATGAAGATGTCGAAAGCTCGAATCGTAAAAAAGGTATCTGGAAGCAGTCAGACAAGGCAAAGTTGGTCATCTCGACGAAAAATCTTCTGGAACACCTGTAAGGAGAACCAAAAGAGGAAGTGCAGGAAGTACGGCAAGTACTGTGAGTCAAAGGAAGTTCCCCAAGAGGAACCCTACCTCAAAGAGGATTGTTCCATCTAAGGAAGCTGCTCCCATCCCAATTCCCAAACCCGAACCGCAAAGAAAGCTTGTGGACGAAAGCTCTGAAGGTACTGACACAGATGACGAGATTACCTTACTCTGAATCTGCAAACCGTAACACCTCCTCCAGAAGCTAAACCTACAAGTCCAATAGCTGAACATGGAAAAGGAAAGACTCCTATACTTGAGTCTTATGATGAAAGCTCTGAAGAAGAAGAAGAGCAACTGGATCAATCCTACAGGAAGAAGTTTAAATTAGTTAGACAAATTCAAAAAGCTGAAGAATTTGCAAAAGATCAAATGGGTGGCCCCGGAGGATCGAGTGGTGTTGTCCACTCTTCACCAGGTCCTGATGCGGTTAATCAACCCGATAAGGGATCTGGTGCCACCACTCTTGTGCAACAACAAACGCTTGTGAAGGAGACTACTGATCTTAACTTTGAGGAACCAGAAAAGAATAAGACTGAGAAAGAGAAAATCGATGAAGAAGCTAAGGTACAGACGGAAGAAAAGGCTAAATCTGGACATGATGACGAAGAAGATTATGATGACTTTCTTCTCACCAGTCCAACTCGTTCCAAGGAGGATACTTCTGCACCTCCAAAGGACCCCGAATCTCCTCATGTCCCCTCCTCATCAGATTCTTCATCTCACTCATCACCACCACCATCAAAAAGATCAACCAAATCATCATCCAAATCCGTGAAGAAACAACCTAAATCTTGGATTTCTCAGTCCCATAAAAAGATTGTGAAAGCTGTCCAATAAGTCAGAAAGAAGGACATACTTTACTGAAAAGCTGAATTGGTTTGTCTGACACATTAGCATATAAATGATGAGAAAGAAAAGATGGAGAAAGAAAGGGAATTTGTTCAGAAGTTCATGAAGAAACATCGTAAAAAGGAACTGAACGAAATGATCGAAGGTTACACTAACAAGTACCTTCAGGATATCGTTCCTAAAGTCCAAAAGGAACTGGAGAAGACAGCAAGAGATCATACTCACAAGTTTCTTCTCGATCTTGTCCCGGTGTGACTAGAGAAATATTTTCCAGACAACTCACCCTAACATCGTAGCATTGGTTAAAAATACAATGGCCAAAGAAGCTGATCTCTGAATCTGAGTTAATCGCTAAACTTGTGATACAAATGTCAAAGCGATCTGGAACGTTTACTTCGGATGAAGCTAAATTTTTCGAAAATCTACTTGATTTTCAACTCAGATCATCATGCAAGGAGTCAGCCGATCAACCCAAACGACCAAGAGATGACGATGATAAGGACAAGGACTCTACACCTAAACGTCAGAAGCAATCTGGTAAATCTACTTCTATGCCACCTCCTCCACCACGGACTTCTTCTCAACAAAAGTCTCCTCCACCTCGGTCTTCTACTGATAAACCTCGGGACGATTCCGAGTTACCACCCCTGACTCATAAAACAGGTGATTACTTTGAGTATACGGGTGGTGATGATGAAGAGGTCCTTGAGCCCCGACAACAACCCACCTCACCCAAACAAGTGCGAGAAACCAGATATCATCATCAAGGCCTTCCAAAAGAAGAAGAAGACGACTCGACTGCGAGTGATCATGGCTAGATGATGATAAAACCGTAGAGTTTGAATGGTTCTCCACACTTGTCAATCAAACTCCCTACCCGGATGAAGGTCAAGAATTGGTAGACGGTTCTACATTGGAGCACGCAAAACTTTTGCAAGAAAAGTTCCATGTGAAGAGAATGACGAAATCTGAGTTGAAGCGAATCAAGAATGAAGCATTCCAACTTCTAAAAGACAGCTCTGAAAGCGCCCTCGAGGTCGAATATCATCTTGAGAATATCGCTCGAGCTATGTCTAACAACATGGATTGGCTCAATCCGGAAGCAAACATTGACTTCACACAAAGGGACAACCCTCCATACTACAACGATTGGACCAAACCCCTACCGACCATTGGCCAAACAGACGAACCACGGATTCCCTTCCGATACTTCTTTAAAGAGACCTAGATTTTCTCTTACACGGTAGCGATGGTTCGCGAAAATACGCTACATCATTGACTCTTCCATTCCCAGCGGCTATTTACTCAAACTGCATAGCTATCGAGGAACGTGCAAATCACTTGTTTTCTGACAACGTGCAAGCATACGACCAAGATGCATTGTATGGGATTCATCATTGGCCTGAACGCCGAAGAATCTACTACAGAAGCTTCCTGGTTCAGAAGTCTCAACATGCAGTGTATAGTTCTAAGGACATCGTGGCCATCAAACACATTGATCTCAAGTCTAAGTGGGACTACACATTCTTAAAGAATATCATAGTCAAACGACAAGATGAAGAGGACTATGGATTCTCCGAGGCTGACTTTGAGAACTTGTCCCTCAACGACATCGAAGACATGTACCTTGCCAAAGTACAGGGTCGTATGAGACAATTCTCAACTGAAGTTCAACGTGAATTTATCAAGTCAGTTCTCATCTTCATTAGACGCATCGTGATCAAAGAACGCGTTGAAGATATCCAGATGGTGTTGAATCTTATCGACGCGTGTCAACCTCACTCCTCCAACGCTTACTCTTCCCGATCTCAACCGGCTCTCTCAATATACACTCATCAGCAAACCTTTCGGCGTTGTTTACTATAGTGAACTTCAAAGAAACTGCTTAATGGTGTGTAGTGAGCTCCACAAATTCGGGGATCATACTTTGAAGCTGGTTAGGGATGGATTGGCGTACAGGTTGAAGGATATACGCCTGAAAATTGGGTCTACTAAGCTGGAATTCTCGGAAAGGCGGGATGTGCGAAGGATCATCACCATGATTGATGAACGGTTGTTCAGAAGGGATCAGTTCAGACGATTGGAGAGCTATGTTGGTGGTCGACCAGGAGAAACATCACGGCTTTCAACGCATACTGTGCGCACT
Organism: Chrysanthemum makinoi; assembly: GCA_910596185.1. NCBI lineage: Eukaryota > Viridiplantae > Streptophyta > Magnoliopsida > Asterales > Asteraceae > Chrysanthemum > Chrysanthemum makinoi. The sequence goes on from OU343220.1 coordinate 228,253,999, forward strand.
CCTAGGAATATCACTGCACTTCCTGGTACCCCTTGAATTGTTTCCTTCATATAATTTTGGATGTGTGATTAAATATGTCAATGGCTTGTGCACACATAACAGTGTACAACCCGTAATTGTCAATAAAGGACCCTATGGTACGCCTCAGTGCCACAATCCTTATAAAAGGAGCGAAAGCTTCTTACTTTTGAGTAAAACCTATCAAACCTTTCACTTTTCAAGGTTTTGCTCAAAAGAACAAGTACTTTCCTTATGATTTTCAAAACCTCAACCGTTTATATCACTTGTTGAGGGGGAGTATGATTCAAAACTTTGTTCAAAATTGTTCTCAATGGTCATTCTTCCCGCAACACTCGAAATGGTCATATTTATTCTCAAACGTTTCAAAAATAACACTTTAATATGCCATTTTTGAGGGAGAGAAAATTGTGTGATAAGAAATATGTTGTACAAAATGCAAATGAATCTGTGTACCCCAGACTTAACCAACGAATTGACGGTACTAAACTGTTAGTAACTCGAAAAGACTTGTCCTGGGCGGGTAATAATTTCAAGCTAGTTCGCTAGTGATGTAAACGTGTCTCGCAAGGACTTGTCTGAGTAGAATGTACCATTCGAGAAACTTTTGATAGACATGAACTCTGACGGGTTTGACAACCTTCCAAGGTTTGTCTACACCTTCAAGGTAGTTATTAGAGCTAGTTGTCACCTAAAAGCTGACAATGTAACTCTTTAACTATGCAACGTAACCGTGTCTCGCGGGGGATTGTCTATCTTCAGTGGATCAATTCAAAAAGTGCGCGCTCTTTCCTCACTGTGCATTTAACCATTAAAACTATTAAGCACATATGGAGGGGGAGTATTTATGCAAAACATCATCTCTCACAATGGTTCAAACATGTTTTTTTTTTCATTAACAAACCCTTTGAGAGACATTTTTTCATACAGTGGTTTTAATGGCAAACATAGGTTAGTCATGGAGTTATAAGGTGACTAAGGTTAGGAATAACCGTCCTATGATCCTTGCCAGAGCCGAGGGATCTACCCAATGACACTACCATTAGTTAGTGTTAGAAGTCCTTAGGAATGATTATAAAAAAGGAGAAAATGAGAATCGGAGAAAGAAGGAGTTGAAGAATCAAAAAGAAATGTAAAGTAAAGGGTGAAAAGAAATAGCCCTCCAGATTATTCAACTTAGGGCAGACACCGGTTCAATTCATATGCTACTGGTTGTCACTTAGTGACGCCGGTATTGAAGATTAAAAGTCGTCATGGACCCAGTGACGCATGCACTAAACCTTCTTATCCACTCAAGTTTCTCTCAACAGAAGCTTGTTTCATTCTCACAGGGAACCCTACGTAAACTATCGGCTTTCTCCTAGAGATTGCTGGTATTGAAGAAGGAGACCCTCTCCCTAGTCTCCGCTCAGGAAAACCAAAATGCACTATTGAGTCTAGAGCCACGAGATTCATCAAAAGATCTCTTAGGAACACTTGACATTTAATCACTTGATGATCAACTAATAAGATCATCAGTGGTTCATATCGAGTCCTTCACAGATCTTAGCAATCTGTCGAGAACATTTATGAGAGGTTCACATCTGTGATCCTCAGTGATTGAATGGAAACTCTGCGGGTCAACATCAAACGACCCTGTCGGCAGTCACTTCGGTAACTCCCCATGGATTACGCGGAGTGTGTCTCAAACGGTCTACAGTTATGAGGTGATGCTTCGGTGTACCTCAGCGACTCATCTGAACTGTAGATGTACTTCGTACAGCGTTATCTCACTTGTGGGACTCCAGTTCAGGAGCGGCCTTTGTAAGAATTAGAGTTGTGTCCTCACACTATGCTGTTGACGCTCTCGAAGTTCAAACTTGTAAGTGCGGAAACGCTTATTACTAACCGTTTGAAATGTTTTCTTCTTATGGAAGCTCGGAGCGGGATGATCGTGCTGATTCTTCTCATGCTCACGCCAACATCATCACTAATGGAAGTTCTATCTCAATGCAACACAACAGTCGGAATGATTCTTCATCAATCAAAGAATCTACAAAGTCAAAGACTTACAAAACTTCATCAGTATTGATTTCCAACGTCAAAGAGCGTGTGAGCATGTTGAAGAATGGCGTGGAGACAACTGGAGCAGCGAAGCGGACCTGAGGTGCACTGATGCACGACAACAACATACTATCACTTTCACCACAAAGAACAATGATCAAAGAACAAAGTTAAAGATGGCGTCAAAGCATAACTGTTCAAAGATAACTATCTCCCTACACTGGGGAGATTGTTCGAATCAAGGCAATTCTTCTCACAAGAAGAAGAATGTCGAAGACGTCAACTGCTACTATTACATAAACGCCTTCACCGTTTACATTCATATATACTTGAGGGGGAGATTGTTGGAATCACTCCTAAACAGTATTTCAAGTATTTATATTTCATATGTAATAGGTAGCTTTATTATGGCCTTTATGTTTGTTTAAGGTCAAGCTTATGTAGAAGGCCCATAAGCTTAGGCCCAAGCCCAATAAGGAATAAGGAAGGAGAGGGAGTGTTGCCCTAGCTCCTTGCCTATATAAACCATGTAATAACCCTCACTTGAGGGTTGGTTGTTCAAGTTTTTCTCTCATTCATACTCTTTGCCTAAACCGTATTATTATTTACGTGTATGTGTGTGTGATTTACTTGTTCATCCGCCTTCATCTCTTTCTCTATAACTTGTGTTTGTAAAACTAGTGACCTAACACTTATCGTTATGGAGTGATTTCTCCCTTGGAGATGGCTCCGTATGCTCCTCAAGATCTTCCTTCAGTCCCCTACTCAAGTTCTCTGCTTTGTGTGTGGAGTGAATGATGTGAAATGCAGAATTTAGGGCTGGTATTTATAGGCCAGATCTAGTTACGGCGTAACTTAAGTTGAGAGTTACGCCGTAACCTATATAAATCTGTAATAACGCTCTAGATATAGCTTGTTACGGCGTAACACATGGAATGAGTTACGCCGTATCTTCAATATAGGTTACAAAATCATGATTACGTCTTAATTGTTGGAAAGAGTTACGGCGTAACTTGCAGCGGCGTGGAACATCATTTGACCTAATTGGTTACGGCGTAATCCTAAGATGGAGTTACGCCGTAATATGCTGTTGAGTTGGTCTTCTGAGTCACGCTTTTGTTACGGCGTAACGTGAGAGAGGAGTTACGCCGTAATTATTTCATAATGGGCATACTATCATATATCTTCAATAAACTCTCCAAATCCGCGTCTCTTTAGCTCCAATGCTCGTAAATTACCTGAAAGTGAAATATAGAGGAAAACAAGCTTAAATCCATATAAATGATATAAAATACGAGCATTATCGGGGGAAATTGACACTTAATATTCAGGACTATTTGATGTTATCAAATATCCCCCCACTTGAACTCTACTTGCCGTCAAGTAGACCTTATTAGATAAATTTCTAAAAAGACATCTCCCATTACCTGGAAAATATAAGTATAAAAATCCCTTATGCTAGAATAAAACAAAACCGAACACCTCACGAAATGGGAACAAAACACTCAAATCTCTCAACTATTCTAAGTTTCAATTTCGGGGTGATCACTAAATGCACAGTTATAGCATGTATTCTATCATAAGTTTGGCGGTTACACAAATCTCCACCACTAGAGTTAAGGACTAAACAATTCTCGAAGGCAATATGGGTAGACACGACAAAGGTTAAGGTTGAATTGACATTACTAACATGTCACGGCGAAGTGGACAAAATCAATGATACATGACCAAATCCATGGCCAAGACACCAAAGATTGCTAGCTTCATCACCTAGATTCATGACTAAAAGGTAGGATAAGACATGGGATATAAATGATGTAAAGTAAAAATAACAAGCAAATAGTCTAAATCTATAACCAAGTCATCACCGCTTACCGTTCATCCAAAGTTCAAGTTTCAAGGCCAAGAAACCGGATCATGATATACCAAGTAGATGTGCAATTAGAGGACGTTATGATGGACACATTACCTTTTTTTCAACTGTTGGCGCAATGATTGCCAACTTCATTCTTCAAATGTGACCGAGGTGGCCTCCTCGATACTAAATCTATGATGAGCTCTTAAACATAGTGCTTATAACATCGCACTTTACAATCAATAACTACAACTATATATATATATATATATATATATATATATATATATATATATATATATATATATATATATATATATATATATATATATATATATATATATATATATACTAGTTTTCGAAGCCCCAATGGAGCGAACATGACTTATAATTATTTGTTTGTTGTTTTTTGTTAACTAAAATACATTTTTTAGAATTGTCCAACAATATTATAAAATTTATATATAAACTGGAAATGACGTTATGAAAAATACATAAATCAACCTCCTTCCGGCTATGATTTAATGCTTGAAAAGGGTGTTTTGAAAAAATTAAGTTAATGAAAATAAGTTATAAAGATACCAACTTATTTATTATTGCATTAAGAATGAAAAGAAGTAAATGTTCTTCGAATATTAGAAAATAAAAGTTAAAAAGTTATCCGCAAAAGCAAAGTATATGGTTTAAATTAAATTCAAAGAGAATGGAGTGTGTATGGTGAAACATGGGATAAGTTTATAGAGCTTAGTAAGTATTCAAATATCAGGAAGCTGCATTTCATAAAGGATGGCGAGGACATTTTTTATGTGACCGCGTACGGTGCAGATGGAAGTGAAAGCGGCGGTTATGGTAAAATTGATACACGGGAGATATTTGTTAGGTGCATTGGTGTTGTTGGGAATGAGCGAAACATGTCTCCAGTAATAATCACCTCGCCATTGTAATAATCACCTCCATTGTAATAGTCACCTCGCCTAAGATGGTATCCACCACGTCTTTCAGGCTTCTCAGAGTCACCATTCTCCAAAGTTTGTATGTACCCTCCAGTAAATCAAATCCATTGCTGCTTCCATTGGTATTCTAATTATCAAAAAAACGTGATTGAAAGTACGCCCACCATGATCAGCTTTCCCTGTTGCACAAAAAAAGAGTCCAGATAGCAATATATTTTGTACTGGTAAATACACCAATGTGAGTGTTTCTTTAATGTAATTCAAGTTTCATAAAGGGATGTCTAAAGAAAAAAGTATTATGTCAGATAAAATTTGATTCACTCTCAGCCCATATATAAGAATTGCTAAGAAAATAAAAATAAAACAAATCCTTGGTTGTACCAAACAAACAATGTCTCTTTTTCATGGGGCGACCTAATCAAATGTCATCATTACTCGCCTTTTGTGTCTCCGTTGTACCCTTCCACTTTCATTTTATCTTGTCAATGTCGGCATTGATGATATGTTCTTCTAAATAAGTGTCACTAATGTTATGTAAGATCATAGCACTCTTTTCAGCCACTCGTAAAAAATAAACTATTGGATTTATTGTCAAAAGTGGAATTAATGATCTTGATTATAGACTTATTATACTGCATCCATTCCTAAACTGTAAGTGGTCAAGAGAATCCACTCTAACCTGTCTCTTTCTCTCGCTAAATCCTAAAGTTGTTCCAACACTTTATTCTTTCATGATCTCCCTTGATTTTATAGTGCAAGGAAACTTTGCAAAACAACATCAAGTGGGTTTATTAACATATGTATGGCCTTAAGAATACGATGGAAGAAGTGTGATTTGGTTACTCTCTTGTCAAGAAATTTTGCAAAGTTTTTTCTTTGCTTTTTAAAGATTATTTTCCTCCAAAATCATACCAAGAATGCTACTATTATTGATAATATTATTTTGGCTAATGGTTAAAAACTTGAAATACTAGAAGAAAAGTTATGCCTTTATTATTATAATATAACTTTCTACAATAGAAGAATTTAGTATGTGGTTTTAACTCGGATGCGAAACAAAAACATATGAATTTCCTTTAGAGGCAGGTAAGGAACTTTCACGATTATTAAATTTTAGCCATAAAAACTGCAAGTTGTGACCATCCCATCATTTACCACTTGTAAACGCCTTCCCAGCATCATGTCTTATGTGGGCGCGGTTGCCATTTCATGAAGATGAAGGCATTAGCAAGTTAAGTATAATATTTGTAATTAAATAGACAAAAAATCGTCAATATTACAACTAAAACTATAACTTTACCATTTGAAAGGGTTATGAGCTATTTTGTTGACTACTACTTGATATCCATTAAAATAGGTTATATACACATAGGAAACACAGACAATAGCCAGTTCTACTACCTTCGAGGTTGTATCTGTGTTAAAGCTCCTTTGCAACTTAGGATCAATAATATGTTCAACATGTCCTTCTGCAACAGTAGACTTGACCCAGTCAATTATGTTTATGTTTTCTGATATTGCCCGGCGGCTTGTAATCAACTCCATAAGTACTACACCAAAGCTATACACATCACTTTTCACTGTCAACCTGTTTGTTGAGCTCCAAAACAACATACATTTAATATTTTTTTCAAAACAACCTAGATGACAAATAATCTAAAAATAATTTGAAAGCAGAAAATACAATGGTCACTTTTTCTATTCTGCAAAGTACAAAATTATGGAGCAGACAAAAATTTGTGGAAAATTCTCATTCAAATTTGGACCATTTGAAATAAATGAAATTGAATATATATGTGCGTCAATTATAAAGTAGTTCCGATAGTTGGTGGTCTGAATGAAAATAGTAGAACTATAAGGTGGCCTCCATTTTCGATATCCATTTTTTAAAAAGCTATTTTCAACTTGAAAACCTTGGAAGAGAAAAACTTACTCGGGATCAATGTACCCGTAAGTGCCAGCAACTACTGTTGTTGACACATGGGTTGCATCCTCAGCTGTGAATGCTAGGAACAGGCCAAAACCTCCTAATTTTGCCTGGAAACCTTCATTTAACAATATGTTTGAAGACTTTACATCTCTGTGGACTATCGGTAGCCTGCAACCATGATGCATGTATGCTAGTCCTATAATATAGATGCATTCTTGTTAAAGAAGTAATCTACCAAGTGGGAATTTGGTGTGTGAGTGCGTTTAAAAAAACAATCTGAGCAAGTTATTCAAAGTTATTAGTAATTGAACTTTGTGTTTCATAAAATCCTGAAATAGTTAGGACATTGTAATAGAACTTCAACTCGGAATAATGAGAAGCAATAACTTTTTATATTAAATGGATAAATAGTTAGGACTTTGTACCCTTGAGCTGATGATTCAGAAAGAATCTTCACGGAAACTTGCTTATCACCAATAGATCTACGCAAGACCGTTCCGAATCCACCTTTACCAATATCAGTCTCGAAGTTGTTGGTAATCCTCTGCAACTCAGAATATGTTACATCTGCATCATCATAGGTTGGGACGTTAAACGGCTTAGACTAACTAAATTTATACTTATTGTTAGGTGTTTGGAAAACAAATTTAAAGTGTACCAATAAGGTATTTTTTATCTATAGGTTGGATACTCTCGAATTCCAAAAGCTGGAAGGGATGGCGCAAGAATCCGCCAACTTTGTTGCACACTTTGTGGACTGTTGAGGAACCATTAAGCTTGATGAAGTAATTGTTATCTCTGATTATACGATACTCGCCGCAAGCTTGGTAGTACCAACTATTCTTCGTGTGTATGCCAATGATCCCAGCCTTACAATGGAACGTAATAGCGTCCTAATATCGACCATGTCAAACACCCAACAGGTAATAGCACAAAACTATTAATACGGTAAATTATATTTAGAAATGCACTGTACATCTTTCCTCCTGTCACGGCCTAGAGCTAACAACTCCGCCAATGTCCCAACTTGTGATTTTGTAGATGTGATTGGAAAAGCAGGCTCAGAAGCATCTAGGCCACTAAAAGTAGTTTAACATGTTAATATCTAGTTATGGTTTAAAATGCTGATGTTGAGGAGCCAAAGATATATGCTATGTTGGAGTCCGCCCATAAGCTTCAGCAGTTATATATTATGTGTTAGAAGTTCTTTAATTATCTTGTACAAATATATTCACTGATGAAAACATATATGTTGAATGAGCCATTATATTCACCATTGGCAAATATATGTTAGCCATATGATGGTCCCTAAATAACAAAAGAAGCGTAATGTCACGATAACATAGACAAAAGAAGAAAGTTATGTTAAAAATGAAATTAGGTTTGTAATCTACAACATATACCATACCTTACTGATTTCATAAAATGTTCAAACATCTCCACTATAAGGTCATCACATTCAAGATCGAGCATTAAAACACATGACCTGACTTTAGCAATAGTTTCAATAATTGAAACCCTTTTGCGGTAAGATCTGCTAGATTCATCTGATAATCCTCTAATGAAGAAACAACTAACTGGAAAACATCCTATACATCTTCTTATCCTCTACAGACAGATCGACTGATCTAAACCCTCCGTTTTTTTCCGATCTTTTTAAATCCCTCACAAATCCCGATAAACATGTCTTATGGATATGTTGCATTTACTTAATCATGTACAAAAAGCTACCTGATACCATCGTGCAGCAATTTGAATGTCAGAAAGAATTATCTGCAATAGAATGGAATTACGTTCAGTTAACACCTGATGTAAAGCAAAAAGCAATTACCCTATTGGCATTGGCTACTGAGTATATTGATAGCAAATCAGATCAGGATAAAAAGACTCTTAATTTTGCCCAATTATTTGCTCTTAATCACATCAAATGTACAGCTTTACTAGAAGGCTCTGATCAATGCAAGAATGTATCAAAAAAATATATTCAGTTATTTTGATGTGGAGGCACATATTGTACCAAAGAGCAACGGAACTTGATGTGCCCGAAACACCAATCGTTGCCTAATATTTAAGCCCGAAGTGACCCAATTCAGAAGCTAAAATGAACCAACCTACTGAACCAACCCACTAAACCCGCCCACTGAACCCACCAACTGAACACATCCGCTGAACCAACCAACTGAACCAACCCTCTAAACCAACCAACACATTCTATATACGATTAATAAGTTTAACAACATATTTTTATAAAGGAATTGTTTTTGGAATAGTAAAATTCAGGTATGCTTAACACCCCAGAATTCAGCTTTTAAAAACAATCTTAATTTTCTTTGTTGATATATCATTTTATGTCAACGTCTAACTTCTTTCTGATTTGCCACTGCTTAAGTATTGTACATACTCTGATCAGGCTTTAGTTATTTCTAATTATCTGTCATTCTCTCTCAATTGGTACATCGATAGGAGTTGTATAAGGAATCGAAGGAGAGGTTTGATGAAGATGTTTATTTCAAAGAGAGGGTCCAGCAGTTGCAGTCACAAGTCAGTCTATGATTTAAAAGTTTAGCTACTTGGTCTTTTTTATTTTTCTTGTATATTTAAATTAATGACATGAAGTCCCATGTATTCATGTTACCTGTTATTCATGTCGGTTCACCTTGCTTCATACTTGAATTACTTTACACCCCAATAAATGAAAAAATAATGTATTCCATCTCTGCCACTTATTCCATCCACCTATCCGCAAAAAGTGGACTTATGAAAATATAAGACCAAAACCAAATAAGCCATAATCCTGCTATATAAGCCAAAAAAAACACCTAAATGTCATCTTTTCTGAATTTTTACAACTTAAAATAGAAAAATTACGTCCAAATACTATATCTAAAGTTCGCCTTATTACAGTTGATTATCCAGTTTTGATTATTCAAATAACATGCTCATATAATATAGCGCTATGAAGACGAAAAAGGTCAGTACCTTGATGCCAAATTCTAAATGACCAATTTGACGAATGGAAACATTAACATTGCAACGAAGTGACCCTTCTTGCATATTTCCATTACCAAGTCCTAAATATCTCACCACCCTTTGCAGCTCTGCAACATATTCTGCAGCCTTGATCCCCATTTGCATATAGGTTTAGAAACAATTTCAAGCAAAGGCACTCACATTAGCACATTTGATAACCATTAGACCAAGACCTTTTTTTGATTATATTTTGCAACACCAAATCAATAAAACTTTCAATCAATTATTTCTTCTACCACATATATCTAATTGAAATTCTCACCCACCACCTCTTTAATGCCAATCTTTGATAAAGCATAATAAATAATAAATATTTAGATCAGAACAGAAGTCAAATGTAGATACCAAACCTGATTCCATTAATATGTTTACTCTTTTGGTCATTTCCCCTTGAATCAGGTTCTTCCATCATTCGGACCAGTATCATGTGTAAATATGGATTTGAATTTATATAGCAGGTACTACCTCATGTTATGACACATTTTCAGGGACTTCATGTTAGTGTCACACACTTTCAAGAACTTGTAGTCTCTGCTTGTCCCCTAGAGTAGCGCGTTCTTTAAAGTGAGCACCTTTTTTTCTGATAATTTGACTCCAACATACTTTATAAAATCTTCTACATGCCAGCAATCAAAAGCTACCATTCTTTGACATCCATTAGACTACTCTTCGATCTTGTATCTTCTTGGTTTCTCTTTTAGCTAAAACATAACTTATGAATACCAATTCCAATATCGGCATCTACAAAAAAAGCCTCACTTTAACTCATAGGATATGAAAAAAAATGACAAGAACATATATAAACTGAGGACATTCACCTAACATTGGACCTTAATTCTCTTGCTCAATATAGTCTTCTTCAAAGTTGGTTGCTGGTACATATTATCAAAATATTACACTGACAATGCATCTGAAAAATAACATACATACATATAGATGGAGACTGAAAAAAATTACTTGCTGGTACCTATCATCAAAATGCAACATAAACTTGCAAGTACCAAACATAATTTAAGATGCTTTTGTCTAAGAATAACAACGGATCAAGAATTACCCATCTTGCAAGCTTTTCTGTTGCTACCATAGCCGACTGGAGATTTCACAACGACTTTTACTTTCAGTGTGAATCTATATATATATATATATATATATATATATACCAATCGTGAATCTCTATACATGCAGTAACACAAACACAACTTTTATTTAAGTATTAAAACTTACTTTCGACGTAACCAAACCGAATATTGTGAGTTCTAAAGAGACTTACTTGTAGTTTTAGGATAAAGGCTGCAAAGAGAACAATTTATACATACACGATATCTATAATTACAAATTTATCATTAGGGTTTTGATAAAAAAGGAGGCAAAAATACCTTCAGCAGCAGCAAACTCTTGTAAACCTGCACAAATGATGAGTGTGTAAATACTCATCATTTTTAGTCAAATCTGAACTGCAAAAACGGTTAAAAATGCTCAGAAATGCATCAAAACACTGAAAATATTCCAAAAGTGCATTTTATATGTTTCAGATGCAAAATGTTCAAAATCAGATGAAAAACGAGCAAAGTTTGCATAATTGGCAGTTTCAGTCCCCCGACTTTCAGAAAATGGCAAAATTAGTCCCTAGGCACTTATTTTATAAGAAAAGTCACCAAAGGTCCTTTTGGAATCATAAATTGTCATATTTAGTCCTTTGGTGGAAAATCCAAAAATATTTGAGAAATTACAGTTTAGTCCCTGAAAATCCAAAAATGGTCAAAATTAGTCCTTGGAAATTTCAAAAGTGTCAAAACTAGACCTTGGTCTATTAAAGTTTGGCAAGACCAACCCTTTGACTCAATCTTCATAATTTACATGTTTGGTCCCTGGGAATTAGAGCTTTACATTTTTGGTCCCTATGTTATTATTTACACAAACCAAACGGACCTATTATTACCCAAGCCCAAACAAACCCCCTTGGCCCAAATCCTTTTACCCGGTCCATTACCCTTGACCCGACCAACCCAATTACCCACGTTTAAACAAAACACAACCCGCCCCCCTAGTTACTGTCTTCCCGACATGTATGTCTGCTACCCCCTCCTCCAGCCACCCATATCCACCCTACTTCACATATTGTCTCCCCCCACCTCACCTAACATCCCACCACATTAAATGCACCTTCTTTCCTGTCCCTGATATCAAAACCGCAATTTAGCCAAAACCATCAAGCGGTCAAGATGGATTCCAAGTAATCCAAGGGCTCATATTGTTCTTGGGATCCACTCAGAAAGGTGAGAGAAAGACTTTTGAGCATATAAGAAGCCAAGAGGATGCAAGAGAGAAGTGAGTTTTATTTTGTTAAAATGTATGACGTTTCTTAGATTATTAAGTCTTAATTAGTTTTCAAGTGTATTTTCTAGTTAATTTGTATCAAACAAAGTTATTAAAGTGTATTGCAACTCATTTTAATTCTCAATTCCAGTTTATGGTTTTATTTCAAAGCTCATGTTAAGCGTTGAATTTTTCAATTCTAAACTCTGAATCCCAAGCTTCAATGAGCTTATTTATAAGTTGAAACAAGTTTATATTAGCTTATAATAGCTTTTTATAAGCTTGTGTTTAAGATTGAAACAATATTGCAACCTGGTCAATGAAAGTCAACATGGGCAGAATTGAAGCAGAAATGGCAATGGGGTTTAAGCAACATGGATTTTGGGTTGAATCAGAGTAGGTTAGGGGTTGGATTAGGCTAGTGTTCTTGGTTTCCTTGTTGGCAGGCCATTGTGGCTTTGGACATTTTGTAAGTGCTTTTCATTAGTCATAGCATTATCTGTTTAATCAGTCTCTAGTAGTTAAAACCTGTTGGAATAGTAGTATTTAAGTTATTTTAAGTTAGTTTGATCAATAGCATATGTAGGTTCAGTAGTTAGCTCATCTTAATCACAAATCAGTTGGCATAAGGTGTGTTTGGATCTGCTGATATATCTGTCTTCTAGGCTTGTTCATGTGTTAAAATCTGGTAGTTCATATTTGTTTAGTCCTTATATACTCACATCTGTCTTAGTTTGTGCATGCAAACCACCAAAAGTCAAAATTGACTCTTAATCTGTCTCACTGTCAAACTGTTGTGAATTTGGATATGCAAAACCTTGTTTTGTGTTAAGATTCAATAAACCTTGCTTGCATTGTGCTTATTACACCTTATTACATCAACATCAGTCCTAAAATTTGATTCAAAGTTCAATTTAGTCAAAGTACTTAACTGTTATCAAAAGTCAAAAAGTGAAAAACTGATTTATGGCCAAGCTGCAAGGATTTTTCATGGCTTCATTTTTGAGCCATATTCAGTAAAACTTGGCATTCTAAAAAGTTCAACTGGTCTTCTATCTTATTACCATTTTTACTGATTTTTGTCAAATTTGCATAAGCTTCAAATAAGCTCATCTTTTGGGACCTAGTTGCCCTGTTCACGGTCTAGGTTTTAAACTGAGTATTTCTGAGTTTTGTGCGAGGATGCACCAGGCTCATAAGAGCCTCCCAAGGTCTGGTCTTTAGGTTATAAATAGCTAGTTAGGTCTAGTTTAGGTCTTAACATTTGGATTCTGCTTTTTAGCTTATTTGGGTGTTTATTTTGAGACTGCAAGTAGGCACTTAAAAACTGTTTTAGCACTTTAATCAAAATCATCAAATCTGTGTTATTTTGCTATTCAGTGGTTGTAGCTTGTTGATTTCTGTTTCATTTGGTCACTTTTAGTATATCATAGTTTCTGTTTTCAGTTGGTAGCTTGTTTGGTTCATTTGGCTTATTTTAGTGCTTATTTATAAGCACTTGTGACATCAGTTTCATATTCTTCCAAGCAACCATATGTTTTTCCAATTTTCCTAGCTTCCTTATACTATTTTAGAGTTTTCCTGAAATTTTCAGATTTTTCCAAGCTTGTTTGCTATTTTTCTTAATTTTAAGTAGTTTTTAAGCACTTTTAATTAGCTTTTAATACAAAAAGTTCAGAAAAGGTTCAAAAAAAAATAATTTTTCATTTTCTTAGGTTTAGATAAATATAAAAAGTAAAAAAAGTAATTTTCCAGATTTTTCTTAGTTTATTTTGTAATTTTTAGCCATTTAATTAGTTTTTAATAGTTTTTAATTCCTAGAAAATAGAAAAATAATCAGAAAAATACAAAAATAGTTTTGAAAATTCTCTTTTGATATTTTAGATTTTTCTAAGTCTTAATTTTATTTTTCTAGCCTTATTTCACATTTTCTTGTATTTTAGGTAATTATTAAATAGTTAAAAATAGTTTTTAATTAATTAAATAGTTGTAAAAATAATTTTCTTTTTCTAAATATTTTCTTTTATCATTAGGTTTGTAAAAATATCATTTTCATATTTTTAGGGTTAATATTGCTTTAGTTTCACGTTTTTATTCCTACGTCGCGTAGTTTTTAATTTCAGTTTCGTAAAAACATAAAAACAAAAACATCAATTTAATTATAGTGATAGCGTTTATTTAATAGTTTTTAACTTTTTAATCTCCTTTTAATTTGCATTTTAGCCCTTGTAGTTTATGTCCTTCTCCTTAGTTATAATAATTCACAAATCCTTTTCCCGTTCAAATTCATCGATCACTATACGTTTGATAATCCATTGCATAGCTCGCTGGGACATAACGACCCGGGGAAACCCTATACTCCTCAGATCTTCATTGAGTTCGTTCCTGAGCCGTTTTAAGCTTGTTACGGTCTGTCATTCACAAGTGGCAGGCTCAGTGATAAAGCTTGACTGTTGGAGCGCATCAAATTTTTGGCGCCAGCAGTTCTGATTATCTTACGTTTAGCAGATTAGTGATTTGGATATTCACTCTTTGTTCATACCATCCATCTGTATATGTTTATATTTTCTTACCCAAAAATACAAAAATACTCTTCTCATTCCGCTTATCCGTATGATTCTATTTCTCTCACCCCCTCGTACCGTTTGATTCTACTCTTCTTTAACCTCAAAACCGTTTGATTCTATCTCTTTAACCCTCTATATGTTTAATTCTTATGTCGACTGATGAGTGTCTAAATACTCATCATTTTTGTACTGTATAGACTGCAAAATCATCTGAAAACACTCAGAAATGCTTTAAAATGATGAAAATATCACAAATCAGTGTTTTATGTGTTTTAAATGCAAAAATATCAAAATCAGATGAAAAATGTATAAAGTTTGCAAAATTGGCAGTTTTAATCCCCCAAGTTTTAAAAGTTGTCAAATCTAGTCCCTGGAATTCAAAAATGTGGAAATTTATCATTCAAGGTCCCTGAAGTATTTTAAGTTGTTAAAAATGATCCTTGAATGATTCTTTGGTCAATTGGCAAGAAAGGTCCCTAAACTTTGGAAAATTGCAAAATTAGTCCTTAGACCTTTAAAAATGGATTTTATGCAAAAAGGGTTCTTGTTTTATCAATGTTGGTCAAAATTGGTCCTTGTGAGAAGTTTGGAAATGATCACTTTCAGTCCTTGAAGTTTGGCAAAATTGCACTTTTAGTCCTTGTTGTTACTCCTTAAACCAAACGGATCCAAATATATCATAAATCCAATCCAAACCCAAAACAACCCAGCTGGCCCAATACTTAACCCACCCCTTTTGTTATTAAAACCCGGTCAACCCAAAGTCAAACCAGAGAAAAAACGCGCCCTTATACCAGGCACTGTAGCCCTTCTCTCACAAACACTGAAATTGCAAAAACCAGTCATGGTTTCCACTCTTTTTTCTCACCTATCCCATACTATGTTCCCTCCTCATCCTCTAAACAACAAAATCCTTTAATTGCTCAAACCAAACCCAATTAAAGCAAAAACCTGCTAAATGGAAAAATGGCGCCAAAATGCAAGGTGGACGGTTCTGATTAATTTGAGTGATCCAAGGGCTCAAGTGTGGTGGGATAGATTCAGAGGATATCATGGAATGCTAAAAGTCTATAAAGAGAGAGAGATATGTATTGTAAAAGAGATATCTAGTGTAATTTAAGTTTTATTGTCGTTTTTAAGCATTTTCAAGTTTAAGTGTATGATTTTATCTTCAAACTTTGTATTTCAAGTTATTATGTTATAATAAAGCTTTTGTGAATCATCAATTTCAGTTACAAGTTCTATTACAGTTTATGCAAAATCTCATGTTTATGCAAAATTTCATTAATGATCAAATGTTGTTTTCAGTTGTTTGTATGGACTAGAATAGGTCACTTAAGCTCCTAGAAAGCTTATTGAAGCTTTTAGTTATCTTAAAATTCAGTTGAGAGTCAAAAATAGAAAAATCACAAAAATACCAATTAAATATTTGAAAAATAAAAAAGGTTCCATGGAAGTGTTCACAGCTGGAGCAGGGTATATAGTGGATGGCCTTGGGTTAGTAGCTTATTGGTAAGCTTATAGGGGTGCTCATTGATCTTGGTTCTCAGTTTTAAGCATTGGAAGCATTTGTAAGCTTTTTGATAAATTTGGTATTTTACTATTGTAGTGGTTAATTATCTTATATTTCTGTTTCTTTGTGATATCTAGTCATAAGTTAGTGTGTTTAAGCTTTAAAATCAGTAGCTTGTTCTTCTCAATTTGTAGTTTACAAAAACTTGGTTTTAATAGTTGAAATGGCATAATCATCAATTCTGAGTTTGATGTTGTTTTGATTGTTGTTTTAGGCTTCATTAGTCATAATAAGTGATTATTAAAGGTCTGCAATCAAGCTTATGGTTTCTAATTGTGATTTGGTTTGAAAAACTTCATAACAGTTAACATATAGGGGTGTTTGGTTTTTTGTGTTCAAAGGTTCTTTGGTCCTTAGCTTTGTTGGAAATCTGTCTAAATAGGTCTAAGTAATTTAGCTCAGTCATAAAATCAAGTTCTTATTAGCAAAAAGTCAAAATTTCAGTTAATCACATCTTAGGAGCTACTGTTGGATTTTTTAAGATATAGGATCATTGATTTGTGTTTAAAAGTTGTTAACCTTGCTTAAGTTAGTCTTATCTTACCTTAATACATCATATTAAGTGCTTAAGATCAGTTTAAATCTCACTTTGGTCAACTTTTTGGTTTTTATAAAAAAAAGTCAAAATCTCATAAGGTGGTTTTTGAATAAAATTTGGAATTTCACTAAGGGTTTATTAAATAGATTCAGCTTATAATCTCTTGGGGAATTAAAGTTTGGTTGGTGAAGAAAAATAGAAAAATGATAGTTCTTGGTTTCTCAGTCTTTTAAGTGCTTATTCAATAGTTTTTTTTTGGGTACCTGTCTGCATATCTGTCCTGTGCACAGAAAGTGGTACCAAATTGATAAGCTTGCACTGAGCTTATTACTTGTCCAAATCTTGTAATTCTTGTTTCTTTGGAAAGCCAACCTGGTCCTCTTGGTGTATCAAGTCTTGTTTTTCACTTTTGAGCTTATTAGCTAGGGCTGCTACTAGCTTGTATCTTGTCCCATTTTCTGTTTTTCACTACATAAGTCAAGTGCTTATTTGCCTATTCTTAGCTTATCAGTGTGCTTCTTTTCATTCTTTAGCTTCATTTCAGTAGATTGTAACTTATTCCATCTTATTCTAGCTTCGTTTCGATTGTGTAAGCTTGTTTGAGCTAATTTCACCCAAACAAGCTATTAAGGCCACTGTTGGATCATAAGCTCATCAAAACTGCTTATTTGTGAGTTGTAAATTTTTAGTCTTTATTAAAGTTTCATATAATCAGTAGTAAAGTAGTTTTCAAAAAGAAAATCCAGAAAAAGTCTAAATAAAAATCAGTGATAGTGTTTATTTAAGGTTTTCTAGCTTTTTGATTTTTCTTTTCATCTTTTTAATAAGCTAATCTTGTTTTTCCATTTTTCTTAGGTTTCTGTCATCATATAGGATTTTTAGAAAAAGTTTCAGATTTTTCTCTATCTTTTTAGTATTTATTATAATTTAAATTAGTTAAAAATAGTAATTAATTAGTAATAAATAATTAAAAAGTCTAAAAAATATATTTTCTGTTTTAAAATTAGTTTTATCATATTTTAGATTTTTCAAAGTTAAAATTTTATTTTTCCAGTTTTATTTTCTATTTTCTAGTATTTAAGTGTATTTTAAATAATAATTAATTAGTAATAATTATATAAAAAGTGTAAAAAATATATTTTTAGTTTTAAAATTAGTTTTATAGTATTTTAGATTTTTCAGAATCATAAGTTTATTTTTCTAGCCTTATTTTGTATATTCTTCTATTTTAGAGTATTTATTAAATAGTTAAAATAGTTTTTAATTAATAATAATTAATTAAATAGTGTTAAAAATAATTTTCTTTTTCTAATAATTTTCTTTTATTTTTAGGATTCCAAAAATGTTATTTTCATATTTTTAGGCCTTTTATTTCTTAGTTTTCACTTTTTATTTTGTACGTATACGTAGTTTTTAAAACTTACGCTTACGTTTCTTTGATCTGGTTGTTGTGCTTTCCAATTCTGTGTCCAATTCTATTCCAAATCAATCAGTAGTGTACTTTCTAATCAAATCCTTTCCGATCACTATCCTTAGTGATCATTCTAGCGTCTGAGTTTGTGTTTTACACACCATTGAGTCTCCGTGGGACATAACGACCCGGGAATTCACTGTATTCTCCTGGACTTCATTGTATTTGTGTCTGAGCTGTTTTAAGTCTGTTTTGACTTGACGGTTCGGACCAGATCAAATTTTGGCGCCGCTGCCGGGGAGGCTTTAGCGTGTGTTTAGCCATTGTCAGATCCATTGTTGCACATACCCATCATTTGTAAAAAGTTTTTGTAAAGTTATAAAAAATCAAAAAAGTTCATTAGCACTTTTCCTAAAGTGTTAAAAACTCCAAAAAAAAATAAAATATAGATCAACAAAACAATCGGAACGTTTTCTATTTTGTATTCTCTTTTAAGGTGATTCTTGAAGAGATACGATTTGGTTAAACGGGACGATAACAAAAATATTGTCCAAAAGTTTTTGAACCCATCTGCACAAATCTTACCTACGTCTTTTCAGTGGTACTTAATTGAATACATAAAAATCAACCACCGCAAATCAAGGCAGTGCACTACCTAACTGGGGGTGCGACCATTAATAAGTTCCCGAACATCAGATTTAAAACTTGCCTTTGTGTCACTTGTGATTTGGTGTACCTTTTTCAAAGAAGCCATTTCATCTGTGATTATTGGTTAAGTTCACTTGTGTTTTGCCTCATTTGTTTTGAAAATTGGTTTTTATACATAGTGCATGCGCACTCGTTCTTCCAGTTCTACAAGTCCACTTTCTGAACTTGGAAAGATTCCTCGTAGACGTAGAGGACGTTCAGCTCCTTCAGCCGTGACTGAGGAACGTCTACCACCACCACCTCCTGTCGAAATGGCAGAAGACAAACCTATGAATGAGCTTCTCCAAGCACCCATCGAGGGTTACGGAGATGCCATTGTTGTTCCAGCCATCGTGGCTGACACTTTCGAGCTCAAAACCGGGTTGCTTAATCTAGTAACCCAAAGCCAATTCTATGGTTTTGAGCGGGATGATCCTCATGCACATATTCGATGGTTTAACAAGATAGCATCTACCATCAAATATAAGAATGTCCCACACGAAGCTATCAAGCTTCTTCTGTTCCCATTTTCTCTAGAGGGACAAGCCCGGAATTGGCTTGAGAAACAACCCCCTCGTTCTATAGAGACATGGGAAGATCTTGTCACCAAGTTCGTTAACGAGTTCTATCCTCCATCCCGAACAACAAGTCTTAAGAATGAGATAATGAAATTTTCTCAGAGATTTGATGAATCATTCGGGGAGGCATGGGATCGTTACAAAGAGTTGCTTCGCAAGTGTCCGCATCATGGTTTTACCGAGTTAATGCAAATGGATACTTTCTACAATGGTCTCAATCAGACCAATCAAGACTCTTTGAATGCCTCCGCGGGAGGTAATTTCTTGAGCAAGACCACCAAAGAGGCCTTGCAGATCATTGAGAACAAATCTCAGGTCCGTCCTTTCAGAGCAAAGACATATCAGTCTCATGCTGGACCTTCTTCTTCTTCATCCCCCGTGAGTACATCTAGCACCGATGCTAAGATTGATAAACTCACAGACATTGTTCAGGCTTTGGTTCTTGCTAACCAGAAGAAAGTCTCCTTCACTCAGACTCCTACACATGCTGAAGTGAAGAAAGTTGAAAGTTGTGTCACCTGTGGTGGTCCTCATGCCTACTACAATTGTACTGCCACCGATGGTAGTCCTTTTGAGGCCAATGCTCTAGTCGGTAGTTCACAGCAAGGAGGTACTCAATACCGCCCTCAAAATGAACCACACTACCGTGCTAACACTAATCAGGCACCACCCGGTTTTAACCAGAATCACAACATGCAAAACCGGAATCAGAACCAACCAAGAATGAACCAAGGTTATCAAAACCAAGGTAATTTCTATCCTGGACCCAATCAAGGTTTCCAACATCAAGGAAACCTTCATCAAAACCATTTCAATCGAGGGAATCAGTTTCAGGGGAATGTGAATCCTAATCAAGGGAATTTTGGCTATAATCAAAACATACGGCCTCAATTTATCCCTCCAGCTCCTCTCGTCATTGTTCCTCCAGGACCATCATCTGATGAGTTACTGAAGCAGTTCATGAAGTCCCAAGATGAAATGAACAGGTTGTTGGTCAGCCAAATTGCTGATCTCAAAAAGTCTTTAAATGATCGACCCTCGGGCTCAGGTACTTTACCGAGCAACACGATCGCTAACCCGAGGGGCGATGCCAAGGCGATCACAACCCGAAGTGGTGTTTCATACACTGGACCTGCTGTTCCTACTACCTCTTCTTCTTCGTCTCTTCCAAAGGTAGTGGACAGTGAACCTCCAAAACATAATGGACCTACGACTCCAATGCCCCCTCCTCCTGTGGCAATGAGTCAAGTTACCAAGGAAACAACGGACAAGGTGCATTATTCTAGCCCACAAAGTACCGCACACGTCCAACCTTCGGTAGTCCAACCTCAAGTGGTCCAGAAGCCCAAATCAAATCAAGGAGTTGTTTTTGAACCTCCTATAGCTCCTGTTGAGAATCAGAAATCCAAATCTTCTATTCCTTACCCATCATGCTTGAATGAGCAAAAGCTCCGCGAGAAAGCTAGTCATCAAATGGATAAATTTTTCCAAATTTTCCAAGAGTTACACTTTGACATAAGCTTTGCGGATGCTATCATGCTGATGCCCAAGTTTGCATCAACTCTCAAGCACATGTTAAGCAATAAGGAAAAGCTGTTTGAAATGGCTAAGACTCCTCTTAACGAGAACTGCTCTGCAGTCATCCTGAAGAAGCTTCCAGAAAAGCTTGGAGATCCTGGAAAATTTCTCTTACCTTGTGTATTTCCAGGAATGGTTGAATGCTTTGCCCTAGCAGATCTTGGTGCAAGCATAAACCTTATGCCTTATTCAGTGTGGAAGAAACTTTCTCTTCCGGAACTCACTCCTACATGCATGACTCTCGAGCTTGCAGATCGTTCCATATCCCGTCCTCTTGGCATTGCTGAGGACGTATTTGTGAAAGTAGGAAAGTTCCATTTCCCAGCTGACTTCGTGGTTGTTGATTTTGATGCCGATCATCGGGTTCCTCTCATTGTTGGTCGAGGATTCTGAGAACGGGCCGTGCTCTCATAGATGTATTTGAGCAAGAAATCACATTACGTGTTGGTAACGAAGCTGTCACCTTCAACCTTGACCAAACTTCGAGGTACTCCGCAAATTATGATTCTGAGTCGGTTAACCGAATAGATATCATTGATGTTGCCACTGAAGAGTACTCTCAAGAAGTTCTTGGTTATTCTCATAATTCTGTGAGTGGGGATTCCACCACATCTTCTCAACCTATCATAGCCAATTCTACTCCTTCTATCACTCCTTTTGAGGGAAATGACTCCATCTCAGAAGAGATTGAGGCATACTTGGCTAGTGATTCTGTGCCTTGGGAAATTGATCACGCTCCAATTGATATTGAGGGGGATATACTTCTTATTGAGAAGTTGCTTAATGGTGATCCATCATCAGCCCCTCATCCTAGTGATTCAATCCCAGTTGAGATTAATCAAAATGAGATTAATCTGGAGGGAGATATTCTTCTTGAGAAATTGTCAAATCTGGACACTTCTCTTCCTCTCCCTCCCATCAAACTTCATAACAAGGAAGTCAAATCAGTTGAGAAAACTGATGAATTTCCTGAGGTTGAGCTTAAGGACTTACCTCCTCATCTTGAGTATGCATTTCTAGAAGGTGATGATAAATTACCCGTCATTATTGCTCGAGATTTGAGTAAAGATGAAAAAGCTGCTCTCATAAAAATCTTGAAGTCTCACAAGCGAGCAATTGCTTGGAAACTCTCCGACATCAAAGGTATAAACCCTGAGTTTTGTACCCATAAAATCTTGATGGAGGATGACTTTAAACCAGCAGTTCAACATCAGAGACGAGTGAATCCAAAAATCCATGATGTTATTAAACAAGAGGTTATCAAACTTCTTGATGCCGGATTGATTTACCCGATCTCAGACAGTCCTTGGGTCAGCCCAATTCATTGTGTCCCGAAAAAGGGTGGCATTCTGTTGTTATCACAAATGAAGAAAAAGAGTTAATTCCAACTCGATTGGTTACGGGATGGCGTGTTTGCATCGACTATCGTAAGTTGAATGACGCCACCCGTAAAGACCATTTTCCTCTACCCTTCATGGACCAGATGCTTGAGAGATTAGCAGGGAATGAGTACTATTGTTTCCTTGATGGTTTCTCGGGTTACTTTCAGATCCCCATTGATCCAAATGATCAAGAGAAAACCACATTCACTTGCCCATACGGAACTTTTGCCTACAAACGTATGCCTTTTGGCTTATGTAATGCTCCTGGCACGTTCCAACGATGTATGATGGCCATTTTCCACGACATGATCGGGGAAACGATGGAGGTGTTTATGGATGACTTCTCGGTCATTGGGGATTCTTTTCAATCATGTCTCTCCCATTTAGATAAAATGCTTCAAAGGTGTGAAGACACCAATCTTTGTCTAAACTGGGAGAAGAGCCACTTTATGGTCAAAGAAGGCATTGTCCTTGGCCATAAAATTTCAAAGAACGGGATTGAGGTTGATAGAGCAAAAGTCGATGTTATTGCTAAATTACCTCATCCTACTACCGTCAAAGGTATTAGGAGCTTTTTAGGTCATGCCGGTTTCTATCGTAGATTCATTCAAGATTTTTCAAAATCGCCGGCCTATGACCCATCTTCTTGAAAAGATGCTCCTTTTATCTTCTCCCTAGTGCATAGAAGCTTTTGAAACATTGAAGAAAAAGCTTACTGAAGCACCTATTCTCGTTGCTCCCGACTGGGACTTGCCTTT
The DNA here is from genome assembly GCA_910596185.1 of Chrysanthemum makinoi. Classification (NCBI taxonomy): domain Eukaryota; kingdom Viridiplantae; phylum Streptophyta; class Magnoliopsida; order Asterales; family Asteraceae; genus Chrysanthemum; species Chrysanthemum makinoi. Next base: position 228,277,216 of record OU343220.1, read on the forward strand.
TGAGCTCATGTGCGATGCAAGTGATTTTGCTATCGGTGCAGTCCTAGGGCAACGAAGGAACAAACATTTTCAGCCTATTCACTACGCAAGCAAAACTATGACTGAGGCTCAAACTCATTACACCACCACAGAAAAAGAGCTACTAGCCGTGGTGTATGCTTTTGAGAAGTTTCGGCCGTATCTTATCTTGACCAAATGCGTAGTGTATACGGATCACTCGGCTCTTAAATATCTCTTTGCAAAACAAGATGCAAAGCCGAGATTGCTTCGTTGGATTCTCCTCCTCCAAGAATTTGATATCATTATACGTGATAAAAAGGAGTGAGAACCTAGTGGCGATCATCTGTCCAGATTAGAAAACCCTCACCAAGATGTTTTCGAGAAAAAAGAAATAAATGAAACATTTCCTCTCGAGACACTCAATGCGGTTTCTTTTCGTGGAAATTCTACCACCCCATGGTTTGCTGACTTTGCAAATTACCATGCGGGTAACTTCATTGTGAAAGGAATGTCGACCCAGCAGAAGAACAAATTCTTCAAAGATGTTAAACATTATTTCTGGGACGACCCTTTCCTATTCAAAATCTGTGCGGATCAAGTCATCCGACGGTGTGTTTATGGACAAGAAGCTCTTGACATTCTCAAAGCTTGCCATGCTGGACCCACCGGGGGCCATCATAGTCCAAACTACACCGCCAAAAAGGTGTTTGATTCCGGGTTCTATTGGCCCACAATCTATAAGGATGCCCACGATTATGTCAAAACCTGTGACGCTTGTCAGCGTCATGGTAATATATCTCAAAGGAATGAAATGCCACAAAATGCCATTCAAGTTTGTGAGATATTTGACATATGGGGTATTGATTTTATGGGGCCATTTCCATCTTCTCGTGGTAACAAGTACATACTGTGGTGTTGACTACCTGTCAAAATGGGTTGAAGCAAAAGCTTTACCCACCAATGATGCCCGAGTTGTTGTGAAGTTTTTGAAATCTCTGTTTGCCAGGTTTGGAACTCCGAGAGCGATAATCAGTGATCGTGGTACACATTTTTGCAATGACCAATTTGAAAGAGTCATGCAAAAGTATGGTGTTGCCCATCGTCTCTCTACTGCATACCACCCCCAAACAAGTGGGCAGGTGGAAGTTTCAAACCGTGGTCTTAAAAGAATTCTGGAGAGGACGGTTGGCGAAAACCGTGCATCCTGGTCGGATAAATTGGATGACGCACTCTGGGCTTTTCGTACAGCTTACAAAACACCCATCGGGTGTACTCCATACAAGCTAGTGTACGGAAAGGCATGTCATCTTCCGATTGAGTTAGAGCACAAGGCATACTGGGCCTTAAAGCATGCAAACTTCGATATACAGACAGCCGGTGATCACAGAAAAGTTCAAATGAATGAACTAAATGAACTTCGTGATCAAGCTTACGAGAACTCTTTGATCTACAAGCAAAAGACAAAGAAGATTCATGACTCCAAGATCAAGAACCGCGTTTTCAACGTTGGTGATCAAGTCCTTCTTTTCAATTCAAGATTGAAGATTTTCTCGGGAAAGCTTAAGTCCCGCTGGTCTGGTCCATTCACTATTGCTAAGGTTTATCCTTATGGTACCGTTGAGTTATCTCAACCCGATGGTCCTAATTTTAAAGTGAATGGTCATCGAGTTAAGCATTACTTTGGAGAGGACATTCCCCCTGTGGTTGTCCCGGATTTACAAACATTCCCCATGAACCAATGAATGCGGGGATCGAGTCAAGCTAGTGACTCGGTAATCAAAAACATTAGCACGCACCATATGGGTTTTCACCCATATTTCTGTCTTCTTTCTCTGTTCTACCACCCTAGTGTGGGGGGGAGTTGCCCCACATGTTGTGTATATAAGTCTTCTAAAAAAAAAAAAAAAAAAAAAATCTTTCAAATAATGGCCGTAGTATTTCCCTTTTACGTTCTTTGTTTCGGCATAGCCGCCGGTACTTTGAATATTGAGGGCAATATTCATTTCTAAGTGTGGGGGGGAATTCTCACGAATTTCATCATATAATTATACCAATTCCCCCGTTTTTGGCCAAAAATTTTTTTTTTGGAGTAAGTGTTTTACACTTACTCATTTGGTTATCAGTCCGCCATGTCTGAAAGACAAAAGGACTGGCTAATCCAGGAGCAAACGGCTCTTGGTAAAGATTTCTCAAATCCGTTTATATGGCTTGCAATTTGCCCAAAATTGTATGGTTCCTCAACTCCCCATCATCCTCAAAAGATAATGAGTTGGCTAGCCCGCAAGGTTATGGCTTGTGGTAAAGGCAGTGGAAAATCCATAATTGGTATTCAGCTCACCAAAGATAATGCTGATAATTTATCTAAGAGTTGGCTAGTCCAGAAGGGTACGGCTTCTGGTAAAGACACATCAAATCCGTTATATGGTTTATGATTTGCCAATAAATCATTTGGTTATCGTTGTACCAAGATTCTTACTTGAATCAAAACAATTGGCTACTCCAGAAGTGATGGCTTTTGGTAAAGAGAATAAATCCATCAAGTTTTCTCAAATTATTGCTAGGGACTAGCAATATCTCAGTGTGGGGGATTGATGAGTGTCTAAATACTCATCATTTTTGTACTGTATAGACTGCAAAATCATCTGAAAACACTCAGAAATGCTTTAAAATGATGAAAATATCACAAATCAGTGTTTTATGTGTTTTAAATGCAAAAATATCAAAATCAGATGAAAAATGTATAAAGTTTGCAAAATTGGCAGTTTTAATCCCCCAAGTTTTAAAAGTTGTCAAATCTAGTCCATGGAATTCAAAAATGTGGAAATTTATCATTCAAGGTCCCTGAAGTATTTTAAGTTGTTAAAAATGATCCTTGAATGATTCTTTGGTCAATTGGCAAGAAAGGTCCCTAAACTTTGGAAAATTGCAAAATTAGTCCTTAGACCTTTAAAAATGGATTTTATGCAAAAAGGGTTCTTGTTTTATCAATGTTGGTCAAAATTGGTCCTTGTGAGAAGTTTGGAAATGATCACTTTCAGTCCTTGAAGTTTGGCAAAATTGCACTTTTAGTCCTTGTTGTTACTCCTTAAACCAAACGGATCCAAATATATCATAAATCCAATCCAAACCCAAAACAACCCAGCTGGCCCAATACTTAACCCGCCCCTTTTGTTATTAAAACCCGGTCAACCCAAAGTCAAACCAGAGAAAAAACGCGCCCTTATACCAGGCACTGTAGCCCTTCTCTCACAAACACTGAAATTGCAAAAACCAGTCATGGTTTCCACTCTTTTTTCTCACCTATCCCATACTATGTTCCCTCCTCATCCTCTAAACAACAAAATCCTTTAATTGCTCAAACCAAACCCAATTAAAGCAAAAACCTGCTAAATGGAAAAATGGCGCCAAAATGCAAGGTGGACGGTTCTGATTAATTTGAGTGATCCAAGGGCTCAAGTGTGGTGGGATAGATTCAGAGGATATCATGGAATGCTAAAAGTCTATAAAGAGAGAGAGATATGTATTGTAAAAAAGATATCTAGTGTAATTTAAGTTTTATTGTCGTTTTTTAAGCATTTTCAAGTTTAAGTGTATGTTTTTATCTTCAAACTCTGTATTTTAAGTTTTCATGCTATAATAAAGCTTCTGTGAATCATCAATTTCAGTTACAAGTTCTATTACAGTTTATGCAAAATCTCATGTTTATGCAAAATTTCATTAATGATCAAATGTTGTTTTCAGTTGTTTGTATGGACTAGAATAGGTCACTTAAGCTCCTAGAAAGCTTATTGAAGCTTTTAGTTATCTTAAAATTCAGTTGAGAGTCAAAAATAGAAAAATCACAAAAATACCAATTAAATATTTGAAAAATAAAAAAGGTTCCATGGAAGTGTTCACAGCTGGAGCAGGGTATATAGTGGATGGCCTTGGGTTAGTAGCTTATTGGTAAGCTTATAGGGGTGCTCATTGATCTTGGTTCTCAGTTTTAAGCATTGGAAGCATTTGTAAGCTTTTTGATAAATTTGGTATTTTACTATTGTAGTGGTTAATTATCTTATATTTCTGTTTCTTTGTGATATCTAGTCATAAGTTAGTGTGTTTAAGCTTTAAAATCAGTAGCTTGTTCTTCTCAATTTGTAGTTTACAAAAACTTGGTTTTAACAGTTGAAATGGCATAATCATCAATTCTGAGTTTGATGTTGTTTTGATTGTTGTTTTAGGCTTCATTAGTCATAATAAGTGATTATTAAAGGTCTGCAATCAAGCTTATGGTTTCTAATTGTGATTTGGTTTGAAAAACTTCATAACAGTTAACATATAGGGGTGTTTGGTTTTTTGTGTTCAAAGGTTCTTTGGTCCTTAGCTTTGTTGGAAATCTGTCTAAATAGGTCTAAGTAATTTAGCTCAGTCATAAAATCAAGTTCTTATTAGCAAAAAGTCAAAATTTCAGTTAATCACATCTTAGGAGCTACTGTTGGATTTTTTAAGATATAGGATCATTGATTTGTGTTTAAAAGTTGTTAACCTTGCTTAAGTTAGTCTTATCTTACCTTAATACATCATATTAAGTGCTTAAGATCAGTTTAAATCTCACTTTGGTCAACTTTTAGTTTTATAAAAAAGTCAAAATCTCATAAGGTGGTTTTTGAATAAAATTTGGAATTTCACTAAGGGTTTATTAAATAGATTCAGCTTATAATCTCTTGGGGAATTAAATTTTGGTTGGTGAAGAAAAATAGAAAAATGATAGTTCTTGGTTTCTCAGTCTTTTAAGTGCTTATTCAATATTTTTTTTTTGGGTACCTGTCTGCATATCTGTCCTGTGCACAGAAAGTGGTACCAAATTGATAAGCTTGCACTGAGCTTATTACTTGTCCAAATCTTGTAATTCTTGTTTCTTTGGAAAGCCAACCTGGTCCTCTTGGTGTATCAAGTCTTGTGTTTCACTTTTGAGCTTATTAGCTAGGGCTGCTATTAGCTTGTATCTTGTCCCATTTTCTGTTTTTCACTACATAAGTCAAGTGCTTATTTGCCTATTCTTAGCTTATCAGTGTGCTTCTTTTCATTCTTTAGCTTCATTTCAGTAGATTGTAACTTATTCCATCTTATTCTAGCTTCTGTTTCAGTGTGTAAGCTTGTTTGAGCTTATTTCACCCAAACAAGCTATTAAGGCCACTGTTGGATCATAAGCTCATCAAAACTGCTTATTTGTGAGTTGTAAATTTTTAGTCTTTATTAAAGTTTCATATAATCAGTAGTAAAGTAGTTTTCAAAAAGAAAATCCAGAAAAAGTCTAAATAAAAATCAGTGATAGTGTTTATTTAAGGTTTTCTAGCTTTTTGATTTTTCTTTTCATCTTTTTAATAAGCTAATCTTGTTTTTCCATTTTTCTTAGGTTTCTGTCATCATATAGGATTTTTAGAAAAAAGTTTCAGATTTTTCTCTATCTTTTTAGTATTTATTATAATTTAAATTAGTTAAAAATAGTAATTAATTAGTAATAAATAATTAAAAAGTCTAAAAAATATATTTTCTGTTTTAAAATTAGTTTTATCATATTTTAGATTTTTCAAAGTTAAAATTTTATTTTTCCAGGTTTATTTTCTATTTCCTAGTATTTAAGTGTATTTTAAATAATAATTAATTAGTAATAATTATATAAAAAGTGTGAAAAATATATTTTTAGTTTTAAAATTAGTTTTATAGTATTTTAGATTTTTCAGATTCATAAGTTTATTTTTCTAGCCTTATTTTGTATATTCTTCTATTTTAGAGTATTTATTAAATAGTTAAAATAGTTTTTAATTAATAATAATTAATTAAATAGTGTTAAAAATAATTTTCTTTTTCTAATAATTTTCTTTTATTTTTAGGATTCCAAAAATGTTATTTTCATATTTTTAGGCCTTTTATTTCTCAGTTTTCACTTTTTATTTTGTACGTATACGTAGTTTTTAAAACTTACGCTTACGTTTCTTTGATCTGGTTGTTGTGCTTTCCAATTCTGTGTCCAATTCTATTCCAAATCAATCAGTAGTGTACTTTCTAATCAAATCCTTTCCGATCACTATCCTTAGTGATCATTCTAGCGTCTGAGTTTGTGTTTTACACACCATTGAGTCTCCGTGGGACATAACGACCCGGGAATTCACTGTATTCTCCTGGACTTCATTGTATTTGTGTTTAAGCTGTTTTAAGTCTGTTTGACTTGACGGTTCGGACCAGATCATCGACAATCGTCAACATCATCGTCACAAGTGTGTGTGAGCGGTGTGGAAGGCCTAGTTCAAGCGAATTTTGCAATTCGTGCGAATTATCCATCAAAATTTCTTTTCAAAGTTATTTCGACCACCCGCCACAACCTGAAATACATTCTAATCTTGACAAACCAGTTCAAACGTCGGAGCTACCCAAGCACCCACGGGATTACGAGGACACTTTCTTTGAAAATAGAGTCCGTAATCTAATCGAACAAATTCAAGCCGATGAAAAAAGGTCGAGAATTAGAATTGATTACGATGAACCCGTTCAAACATCGGTGACTAGCAAGAATGACTTGCCTAATCTTCACGTTTCTCAAGAACCAAAACCGGAGACCATAACGGAAGTGGTGGAAATTGCTAGCTCTCAGAGCACACCACTTGTCCCACCTCCTGATTTTTCTGAATGTTCTTCGAGACTTGATAGTCATCCGGATCACCATGTTGGTTTTGTTGATTCTTTGAATAAACTGATTCCTCTTCATAACTCTCAAATGCAATCGTTTATTCCTTGTGTCGGTTGTGGTGAGCCTCTTTTTTGGTTCACCCGTCGTTGGTGTACGTGCGAACAATGTGGTAATGATATTCATAACGGGAGTTGTTTGTTTTGTGGTTCGGGGAATTCATTTGATTATGATCCTAATCCGAACTCATTTAACGACTCCTCAAACTTTTCCAATTACCCACCAGTGACTTATCATCATATAATCAACATACCTACTGTGAATTTTGTGGAGGTCCTCACTAAGGATTTGAGTGTCAATCCGAAAACACGTTTGTCTATGAACAGTTTTCCGGTGATGCTCAGAACTTTGGTTATAACCAAAATCCATATGATTCACCAGTCCAGACTCAACATTTATGTTGTGAGTACTGTGGGGGTCCCCACTTCAGCTCTGATTGTCAAATAGGGAACCCAGTTCCTTGTTGCAATCATGACTCTTACATGTTTGACAATTTCCAACCTCCACAGCACTATACGGTTCAAACTCCACCTGAGCCGTTGTCTCAAGAAATCTCCCAAGATTTTGAAACCACAATGAAAAAACTTGATGATATAATTCAAAACCTTAAGAATCAAGTGAGTGGTGAGAAAACCATTGGAGAATTGCTAGCCGAAGAGCGAGAGGCCTGCCAATCAAGGGAAGAATTATTAGCCCTAGAGCATGCAGCTCTAAGGCATTCCCAATTTCTAAGGGCGACTCTATGATGATGGACGAGGAGGGTTTTATCCTTTTAGAAATAATATTTCTCAACCTTCTCAGTCAGTTGATATCCCAGCAGTTGAGATTGCATCTCAAACAACTGAAATCACACCCGAAGCTCCCATTGACTCTCTCATAATGGGGGACGAGCCTCGTAGCACTATTCCAGAAATGGAATCGTCTAGTGTTGAGAGCCTTGTTCCAATCCCAAGTGAGTCCGAGGTTATCTCCGGTAATATGTGTGATAAGCCTCTTGATGATGATTCTTACCCTCCTCTTGACATTCCAAATGATCATGTTGATATGTTCTCCGATTCTGACAACGATTGTACTTCGTTTGACGATTCTTTATCCTATGGAGACATCGATTATGTCGAGGAGCTACCTTCTGAGCTAGTTAGCTTAGAAGAAGTGAGAGATTACGATGATCTGAAATTGAGGACGAGATACTTTGTGAAAAATTGTTCAATATAAATCTCCTCGTTTCTAAGATCGAATCATTCTGTGCTAAGTCAGCTTCATCTCCTATCCCCGTTGTGGATAGTGACTCTACATTGACGAGCCCGAAACATCTCCTGAACTTGAGGCTTTTTCCAATTATTCTCTTCATGAAGAGTTCTCCGGTGAACTCTCTCATGACATATCTCCTCCGGAATATGATCATTTCTATTTTGATCTTGAGGATGATATTGGCTCGAAGGAAGGTGTACTCTATCATAAGAGTTTGCTTATTGATGATACTACCCTCATCCTTCCTCCCGATATGTCTACATTTGAGGATGACGAATGGATCCTAATTGTTATAAACATCTTCCTTCCATTCCTCACTTATGATGTGACTTCCTCTCTTCTTCACTCCTTCGGGAGTGAGGACACTATCTTTGACCCAGGCATTTTCATTTATCATCTGTGAGCCGGGTCTTTCTCTGTATATCTCGTCGGTGTGGAACTTTCGCGTGCTTCAAATGTTTGTCCAAACATCTTGAATGAAAGTCCGATGGAGATTGTTTCTTCCACTTTGCTTCCCCATGAACAAATTAATTCGGGGTCGAGTCAAGCTAGCGACTCGGTAATCAAAAGCAGTAGCACGCCATATGGGTTTTCACCCATATTTCTGACTTCTTTCTACTTTCTACCACCCTAGTGTGGGGGTTGCCCACATGTTGTGTATATATGCAAGTTTCAAAAAAAAATCTTTCAAATAATGGCCGTAGTATTTCCCTTTTACGTTCTTTGTTTCGGCATAACCGCCGGTTCTTTGAATATTGAGGGCAATATTCATTTCTAAGTGTGGGGGGGAATTCTCACGAATTTTATCATGTCATTATCCACCCAATTCCCCCGTTTTTGGCCAAAATTTTTTTGGAGTAAGTGTTCTACACTTACTCATTTGGTTATCAGTCCGCCTTGTCTAATAAACAAAAGGATTGGCTAATCCAGGAGCAAACGGCTCTTGGTAAAGATATCTCAAATCCGTTGACGGCTTGCAATTTGCCCAAAATTGTATGGTATTCAACTCACCATGTCCTAAAAAGTGAAGAGTTGGCTAGCCCGCAAGGTTATGGCTTGTGGTAAAGGCAGTGGAAAACCATAATTGGTATTCAGCTCACCAAAGATAATTCTGATAATTTATCTAAGAGTTGGCTAGTCCAGAGCAAACGGCTTCGGTAAAGAACACATCAAATCCGTTTTATGGTTTATGATTTGCCAATAAATCAGATGGTTATCGGTGTACCATGGTTCTTGCTTGAACTCAAACATTTGGCTACTCCAGAAGTAATGGCTTTTGGTAAAGAGATGCAAATCCATTATGTTTTCTCAAAAGATTGCTAGGGACTAGCAATAGTTTAGTGTGGGGATTGATGAGTGTGTAAATACTCATCATTTTTAGTCAAATCTGAACTGCAAAACGGTTAAAAATGCTCAGAAATGCATCAAAACACTGAAAATATTCCAAAAGTGCATTTTATATGTTTCAGATGCAAAATGTTCAAAATCAGATGAAAAACGAGCAAAGTTTGCATAATTGGCAGTTTCAGTCCCCCGACTTTCAGAAAATGGCAAAATTAGTCCCTAGGCACTTATTTTATAAGAAAAGTCACCAAAGGTCCTTTTGGAATCATAAATTGTCATATTTAGTCCTTTGGTGGAAAATCCAAAAATATTTGAGAAATTACAGTTTAGTCCCTGAAAATCCAAAAATGGTCAAAATTAGTCCTTGGAAATTTCAAAAGTGTCAAAACTAGACCTTGGTCTATTAAAGTTTGGCAAGACCAACCCTTTGACTCAATCTTCATAATTTACATGTTTGGTCCCTGGAATTTCAGACTTTACATTTTTGGTCCTTATGTTATTATTTACACAAACCAAACGGACCTATTATTACCCAAGCCCAAACAAACCCCCTTGGCCCAAATCCTTTTACCCGGTCCATTACCCTTGACCCGACCAACCCAATTACCCACGCTTAAAACAAAACACAACCCGCCCCCCTAGTTACTGTCTTCCCGACATGTATGTCGCTACCCCCTCCTCCAGCCACCCATATCCACCCTACTTCACATATTGTCTCCCCCCACCTCACCTAACATCCCACCACATTAAATGCACCTTCTTTCCTGTCCCCTCGATATCAAAACCGCAATTTGGCGCCAAAACCATCAAACGGTCAAGATGGATTCCAAGTAATCCAAGGGCTCATATTGTTGCTGGGATCCACTCAGAAAGGTGAGAGAAAGAGTATGGAGCTTATAAGAAGCCAAGAGAAAGCAAGAGAGGAGAGTTAGTTTTTATTTTTATAAAATGTATGTCGTTTCTTAGATTATTAAGTCTTAATTAGTTTTCAAGTGTATTTTCTAGTTAATTTGTATCAAACAAAGTTATTAAAGTGTATTGCAACTCATTTGAATTCTCAATTCCAGTTTATGGTTTTATTTCAAAGTTCATGATTACTGTTGAATTTTTCAATTCTAAACTCTGAATCCCAAGCTTCAATGAGCTTATTTATAAGTTGAAACAAGTTTATATTAGCTTATAATAGCTTTTTATAAGCTTGTGTTTAAGATTGAAACAATATTGCAACCTGGTCAATGAAAGTCAACATGGGCAGAATTGAAGCAGAAATGGCAATGGGGTTTAAGCAACATGGATTTTGGGTTGAATCGAGTAGGTTAGGGTTGGATTAGGCTAGTGTTCTTGGTTTCCTTGTTATGTGCCATTGTGGCTTTGGACATTTTGTAAGTGCTTTTCATTAGTCATAGCATTATCTGTTTAATCAGTCTCTAGTAGTTAAAACCTGTTGGAATAGTAGTATTTAAGTTATTTTAAGTTAGTTTGATCAATAGCATATGTAGGTTCAAGAGTTAGCTCATCTTAATCACAAATCAGTTGGCATAAGGTGTGTTTGGATCTGCTGATATATCTGTCTTCTAGGCTTGTTCATGTGTTAAAATCTGGTAGTTCATATTTGTTTAGTCCTTATATACTCACATTTGTCTTAGTTTGTGCATGCAAACCACCAAAAGTCAAAATTGACTCTTAATCTGTCTCACTGTCAAACTGTTGTGAATTTGGATATGCAAAACCTTGTTTTGTGTTAAGATTCAATAAACCTTGCTTGCATTGTGCTTATTACACCTTATTACATCAACATCAGTCCTAAAATTTGATTCAAAGTTCAATTTAGTCAAAGTACTTAATCGTTTATCAAAAGTCAAAAAGTGAAAAACCGATTTATGGCCAAGCAAGGATTTTTCATGGCTTCATTTTGAGCCATATTCAAGAAAACTTGGCATTCTAAAAAGTTCAACTGGTCTTCTATCTTATTACCATTTTTACTGATTTTTGTCAAATTTGCATAAGCTTCAAATAAGCTCATCTTTTGGGACCTAGTTGCCCTGTTCACAGGTCTAGGTTTAAACTGAGTATTTCGGTTTTGTGCAGGATTGCACCAGGCTCATAAGAGCCTCCCAAGGTCTGGTCTTTAGGTTATAAATAGCTAGTTAGGTCTAGTTTAGGTCTTAACATTTGGATTCTGCTTTTTAGCTTATTTGGGTGTTTATTTTGAGACTACAAGTAGGCACTTAAAAACTGTTTTAGCACTTTAATCAAAATCATCAAATCTGTGTTATTTTGCTATTCAGTGGTTGTAGCTTGTTGATTTCTGTTTCATTTGGTCACTTTTAGTATATCATAGTTTCTGTTTTCAGTTGGTAGCTTGTTTGGTTCATTTGGCTTATTTTAGTGCTTATTTATAAGCACTTGTGACATCAGTTTCATATTCTTCCAAGCAACCATATGTTTTTCCAATTTTCCTAGCTTCCTTATACTATTTTAGAGTTTTCCTGAAATTTTCAGATTTTTCCAAGCTTGTTTGCTATTTTTCTTAATTTTAAGTAGTTTTTAAGCACTTTTAATTAGCTTTTAATACAAAAAAATTCAGAAAAGGTTCAAAAAAAAAATAATTTTTCATTTTCTTAGGTTTAGATAAATATAAAAAGTAAAAAAAGTAATTTTCCAGATTTTTCTTAGTTTATTTTGTAATTTTTAGCCATTTAATTAGTTTTTAATAGTTTTTAATTCCTAGAAAATAGAAAAATAATCAGAAAAATACAAAAATAGTTTTGAAAATTCTCTTTTGATATTTTAGATTTTTCTAAGTCTTAATTTTATTTTTCTAGCCTTATTTCACATTTTCTTGTATTTTAGGTAATTATTAAATAGTTAAAAATAGTTTTTAATTAATTAAATAGTTGTAAAAATAATTTTCTTTTTCTAAATATTTTCTTTTATCATTAGGTTTGTAAAAATATCATTTTCATATTTTTAGGGTTAATATTGCTTTAGTTTCACGTTTTTATTCGTACGTCGCGTAGTTTTTAATTTCAGTTTCAGAAAACATAAAAACAAAAACATCAATTTAATTATAGTGATAGCGTTTATTTAATAGTTTTTAACTTTTTAATCTCCTTTTAATTTTCATTTTAGCCCTTGTAGTTTATGTCCTTCTCCTTAGTTATAATAATTCACAAATCCTTTTCCCGTTCAAATTCCTCGATCACTATACGTTTGATAATCCATTGCATAGCTCGCTGGGACATAACGACCCGGGGAAACCCTATACTCCTCAGATCTTCATTGAGTTCGTTCCTGAGCCGTTTTAAGCTTGTTACGGTCTGTCATTCACAAGTGGCAGGCTTGAGTGATAAAGCCTGACTGTTCTGGAGCGCATCAACAAATCACAGAACATACACAAAATCAGTAAAGTTTATAACATTATTATCCGTATAGATGAAGAATGGAGAATAAAGAGGATAGATATGAGAAAACGTGATATTAGGGTTTCAAGAAAAAGTGTAACATGAATGTGGAGATTTTTTTTAACGTGATATTAGCATTAATACTTATCTCATTAAATAAAAATAGTCAATAATAGGTTGTATTGGTTTATAAATTTAGATTTGCAAGATATAATCAAAAAAATAAGTTGCTCTAGTGGTTAGCATGTGTGTTAATGGTACAAACACCCCAAGTTTGAATCTCTCTACTGTCATTTTTTAACTAATTAATCTGAATTTAATACATGAATATTAAAAACGAAATTTAATAAAATTATTAATAGCTTAGGTGGACTAATGTGATGACATGGCACTAAAAACAATTACTGGGCATTGAGGTGGCATTAATGCCAAATGCCTCCTGTTATATATAATATAGAGATATATATATATATATATATATATATATATATATATATATATATATATATATATATTCGAATCATATTTTTTTTTACATAACAACTAAACATAGCATCCCCCCACTTGAGATGAACAATATGAGAATTTGGGGGGTCTTCAATGACCTTCAAAAATATGTCTTTGACGAAAGCGTGATTCCTGAACCTTTCCACTTGAACCTTGAACTTAGGCAAACAATGACTTCCCAATTACAAATAAAGACTACACGGTAGGCTAAGGTATATGGGTGTATCAAAACAATATGTTGGGTGAACAAAATGAAAGGAATGGCTCAGATGGGTGTATCTAGGGGTATCTTGCACTAAAGGTGAGTGCAACAAAAGGGTTTAACATGGGGGTCGAGAAGTCGAGGTGACTAATCGATAGACACACAAGGATAGGCTTTTTGGGTGATAATCCTACAATATTGCCTTCTTAAACTGAATAATCCAAACACATTAAGCTAACTCAAGATACCTCATTTATGGTCTCAAAATGATGCAAAGTCCAAGTTCTAAAGTTTACAAGCTACCGGCACACTCATAATTTGGTGGATTTGGGGTAAATATTTGGAAACGAATACGGCTAATCTCACCATATAATATCAAAGGATATAATTTGCTCGGCTAAGGTCTAATCTAGTTAGGTTAAGAAAAACATGTCAAAATTTTAAAAATGGCATAATTTTTCAAAATAAACTAGAAAAACGAGGGGAAAATAAAGTTCAAGAGATAATTCTACTCCCGTCCCCCCACTTGAAATGTAAAAAGTCCCTTTTGTACTAAACGTTAATTAAAGGTGAAGAGAAAGTTGAATTAAAGAGAGAACTTCCCTGAAATTTGCTCCGAAAAAGAAATAAGGCCCACGAAAAGAATCGTGCCTTCGCTTAAGCATCCACGAGCAAACTTCATTCCCTAAAATCACACTACCAACAAGCATAATTCTAAAAAAGAAAAAGAAAAATGAAAAACGAAAATAAACCTAACTCACTTTCGTAGGAATCACGGTTGCATTTAGCGTATGCAACAAGCCTTTTAAACCACTTGGTGTCCCAAGTGGACGAGTGTAGTCTCGTGAGGGCTTACAGGGAACATACCCACAAAGTCCATTTAAAAACTAATACAAGGTTATTGTGTTTAAAGATAAATAATTAATACAGAGGATAGTTACGTCGTAACTCTAAGAACGAGTTACGCCATAATTATGGCAAAACCTGGCAGATGCTACTGGAGTGTAGCTATGGCGTAACCATTGCATGGGATTACGTCGTAATTGGTAATGCTCTGGAGGATAGCTACTGGAGGTGTGTTACGGCGTAACCATTGGAATGAGTTACGCCATAATTGTGGACAGATCAGATCCCCGTTCAGGATGCTGTAGCAAACATCTCCAATTTCCTGCAAAAATGGTAAAAAACACAAAACCCAATAGAAATGGAAATAAAATAAATTAAAGGGATAATTTGGGTTGTCTCCCGAAAGAGCACTTTCTTTATTAACGAGTCTTTAAGTTAGACTCAAAGCCATGGGGCTTTACGCAGGGGCAAAGAATTCATCACCCAAAAGCTTACTAACATCCTTTCCATAATAAATTTTTGCTATATGCCCATTCACTTTGAAAAACTCCCCTGCATTATTATAAACTTCAATTGTCCCATAAGGGAACACCTTACTCACTGTGTAAGGACCAACTCAGCGAGATCTCATTTTTCCAGGGAAGATTTTGAGTCTTAAGTTAAAAACGAGCACCTCTTGCCCAACTTCAAAGTTTTTATCCTTTATCCGCGCGTCGTGCCATTTTTTGGTCCTATCTTTGTACGCTTTGACATGATTGTAGGCTTCGTCTCTTAATTTAGCAAGGCGATTGATTTGAGAATATCAGTGTTCCTTGACCACGTCAGTCTCAAAATTAGCATTTTTAAGTGCCCAGTATGCTTTATGTTCTAATTCTACCGGGAGATGACAAGCTTTTCCGTATACGATCTTAAAAGGTGTACTTCCAATTGGGGTTTTGTAGGCGGTTCTGAATGCCCATAAAGCTTCGTCCAATTTGTAGGACCAATCTTTTTTGTTACCAGATGGATTTCTCCAAAATTTGCTTGAGTGCCCGATTGGTGTTTTCTGTTTGCCCATTAGTTTGGGGATGGTAAGGCGTAGACATCCAATGGACTACTCCGTATCTGTTCAGTACTTTTTCCATAATTGCATTACAAAAGTGTGTCCCTCGATACTTATGATGGTTTTAGGAATCCCAAATCTGGAGAATAACTTCTTTAAGAATCGAATGATGCTTCTAGCATCACAAGTTTGTAGAGCTTCAGCTTCAACCCATTTTGAAACATAATCGACAGCTACCAAAATATAACTTTTGTTTTTTGATGGGGTGAAAGGTCCCATGAAATCAATTCCCCATACATCAAATACTTCACATACCAAAATGTTATTTAGCGGCATCTGATTTCGAGAAGAGATGTTACCTGCCCTTTGACATGCGTCACAATTTCTTACATATTTTGCGGCATCCTTCAAAATGCTAGGCCAAAAGAATCCTGCTTCATAAATCTTTCTAGCAGTAGTGTCGGCCCGTAATGCCCTCCAGCGGGTCCGTTGTGGCAGTGTTCCAGGATTCGTTGTTGTTCTTCTCCGAAAATACATCTCCTAATTATACCGTCAGAGCAAGATTTAAATAGGAAAGGGTCATCCCAAAAGTATACTTTTAAATCTGAGAAGAACTTTTTCTTTTAATCATAAGTTTTGTTGCTTGGTAGAACTCTGGCCGTGAGGTAATTAGCGAAATATGCATACCATGGTTCGGGACTAGGATCTTTAATTCTTACTGACATAAGATGCTCATCAGGGAAGGAATCACGAATAGTTTCTTTGTCAAGCTCCTCAAGCTCAGGGTTTTCCAATCGAGATAGGTGATCAGCTGCCAAATTTTCTGCCCCCTTCTTATCCTTGATTTCTATTTTAAATTCTTGTAGCAAAAGTACCCATCTTATCAACCTTGGTTTGGCATCCCTTGAACAAGTACTTCAAATCAGAACGGTCAGTGTAGACAACAGTTTTAGACATTACTAAGTAAGACCTAGATTTATCAAAGGCATAGACCACTGCAAGGAGTTCCTTCTCGGTGGTCGTGTAATGTTCTTGTGCTTCATTTAAGGTTTTACTAACATAATAAATAGGTTTGAATTTTTTGTCTATCCTTTGTCCTAAAACAGCCCCCACCGCATAATCATTGGCATCGCACATTAGTTCAAAATCGTTGTTCCAATCCAGAGCAATGATAACAGGAGCTGTAGTCAATTTTTCTTTCAAAATATCAAAAGCGTTTTTTCACTCATCGTTAAAGTCAAATTTTGCATCCTTCATGAGAAGTTGGGTTATAGGTTTAGCAGTTTTTGAAAAATCTTTTATAAATCTTCTATAAAACCCAGCATGCCCAAGAAAACTCCTAATTCCTTTTAGATTAGTTGGGTAAGGGAGTCAAGAAATAACGTCAACCTTAGCTTTATCGACTTCAATCCCAATTTGGGAAATTTTATGTCCCAAAACAATTACATCTTTTACCATAAAATGACATTTTTTCCCAATTTAGGACAAGGTTGGTTTCTTCACTTCTAGCAAACATTTTAGATAAATTATTAAGGCAAGATGAGAAAGAGTTACCAAACTCCGAGAAATCGTCCATAAATACTTCCATGAAATCTTGGCACATATCTGAGAAGATTGCCGTCATGCAACGTTGGAATGTGGCAGGGGAATTGCATACCCCAAAAGGCATTCTTCGGTAAGCGAATGTTCCGTAGGGGCAAGTGAAAGTAGTCTTTTCCTGATCCTCTGGAGCGATTGGAATCTGGAAATACCCTGAAAATCCATCAAGGAAACAATAATATTCATGTCCAGAATGCCTTTCTAACATTTGATCGATAAAAGGGAGTGGAAAGTGATCTTTCCGCGTTGCGTCATTTAATTCTCTGTAATCGATGCAAACTCTCCAGCTAGTAACCGTTCTTGTAGGGATCAGTTCGTTATCCTCATTAGTGACCACGGTCATTCCTCCTTTCTTTGGCACAACATGAATAGGACTAACCCAAGGGCTATCGGAAATAGCGTAAATTAGACCTGCATCCAAGAGTTTAATAATTTCATCCTTGACCACATCTTGAACTTTTGGGTTTAATCTCCTTTGTGGTTGCACTACCGGTTTAAAATCATCTTCCATAAGTATCTTGTGAGAACAGTACGAAGGGTTAATTCCTTTTATGTCATAGACTTTCCATGCAATTGCTCCTTTGTGCTTGCTCAAAACCTGTAATAACAATTTCTTTTCCTCGTCAGATAATAAAGAAGAAATCACAATAGGAAAATTAGGATCATCATTAATAAATGCGTATTCCAAATGAGAAGGGAGCTCTTTGAGCTTGGGAGTATTATCAGCTTTTTCTGGGATGTTAGAAGAACATAACGTTTGGTTATCCATAGTATTTCCTTCCCATTTGTCTTCTTGATCATTAGATGTGTTATCATTCTCTTCAAATATTAGTGATTTCAAGGGATCTGGCTGAAAGCATTCTTGTGCATGTTTCTGAACATTAACCTCGACTAGATCGAGGTCGTCAAGGTTGTCGTCAGTGAAAGAAGCGTATTTCATCGATCTTTCTAGGTCGAAGGTAATCTTATCATTTCCAAAGATATCTTCTTGTTAAAAACATCAATCATGGCGTGTGTTGTGGCAAGAAAGGGTCTTCCGAGTAAAATGGGGACATCATCTTCTTCCATTTCGAGGACCACGAAGTTGACCGGGAAAACAAATTTATCAATCTTGACAAGGACATTCTCTGCAATTCCTTTATGGTATTGAGTTGTTTTATTGGCCATCTCAATGCACATTCTAGTTGGTTTCAGGCTTCCCAATTCCAGTCGTGAATAAAGCGAGAATGGCATAAGGCTGATGTTGGCTCCTAAGTCGGCAAGGGATTTTTCAAACACGATAAATCTGATGGTGCAAGGTAAGGTGAAACTCCCAGGATCTTCTTCTTTGATAGGCATATCTTTTAGAAGTGAAACAGAACACCTTT
Organism: Chrysanthemum makinoi; assembly: GCA_910596185.1. NCBI lineage: Eukaryota > Viridiplantae > Streptophyta > Magnoliopsida > Asterales > Asteraceae > Chrysanthemum > Chrysanthemum makinoi. The sequence goes on from OU343220.1 coordinate 228,295,502, forward strand.
GATTCAAGGTAACCTGTGTCCGATCAGAAAATCGTTTATGAGTGAGGAGGTCCTTCGTGAATTTAGCATATTTTGGCATTTGTTCAAGTTCTTCCACGAGAGGAATGTTTATGCTGAGCTGTTGTAATTTCTCCATGAATTTCTGAAATTGTAATCGTTCTTGCTCCTTAATTCTTCCGGGAAATGGTATGGGCGGAACATAGGGTCGAACTTTTTCCTGTGACAAAGTTGGTTGAGTAGCCTTTGTTTCCTTGTTGTTGACTTGAGGGATTTATTCATTCTAAACATCTGAGTTTGAGGGATAAGCTGGTTCTTTATAGCATGGGCCAGATCCCTAGGATTGGTTTCAGTTGTACTAGGAAGTTCCCCCTCGTCTCTGATTCTGACCGATTCGGCGAGCTTTCCGACCTGATTCTCCAATCTTCTTATAGCAGCTGCTTGAGTCCTTAGTACATGGTCATAGTCTTTCTTGATGTTCCATATCAGTTTCTCACTTTCCTTTTGCTTTCTGCTAGATTCTTTCACAAGCTTTTTTATTGCCTTTTCGAGATCTGTCACTCTTCCTTCAACTGGAATATCGAACTTATGTTTAACCATCTTCACTTCTTCAGTAAGGGAGTTCATGTTAGACTCGAATTCTTCCAAATTCTTAATTACCGATTGTAGTTCCATCGGGCTTTCTTTCCAATCTTCATTCCAGGATGAAGAATGAAGAGCAACTTCTTCAACTCTGGTCCATCCTTTATCAGCAGTCATCAAAGGGATAGATTCTTTGGAGTCTAACATTTGTCGAGTCTTGATATTAAGCCCGTTGTAGAATATTTGCAGTTGCTCATGCTTGTTGAGTTTATGCTCGGGGCATTTGAGGATGGCTTCATTGAATCTTTCCCAAGTTGTAAATAATGGTTCATCATTGTTTTGGCTGAACCTTCTAATTTCATCAACTTGCTGAAGGATTTTCGCAGGGGTTCGATATTCTTTAAGAAAGGCCTTCTTGAATGCATTCCATGTCGTAATAGATCCAGAAGGTAGTTTCTTCAGCCAATCTCTAGCTCTTCCCTTGAGAGTTAATGGGAATGCTCTCATCATAATATGGTCTCTGGAGACACCTGGTGCAGGGAATAAATCAGCGATTTCACATACCTTAGAGATGTGCTCGTGTGCTTCCTCATCTTTGTTACCATAAAAGCTACATCTCTTTAGTTCTTCCAGACATAGTCCCCAGAATTCGAATCTAACATTTTCTTCGAGAGCTGGAATAGTGATCCCCTGTTTTACTTTAGAGGTGGTAACATAATCATTAATGGTGAGAGACATAATATCAGAAATTGAAAAAAAATAATTAAAAATAAAGACTTAAATAAAAATCCTAAAATAACTCCCCGGCAACGGCGCCAAAAACTTGATGCAGGTTTTACTGACCAGGTTTTAATATTTATAAGTGTCTCGTTTACCTATGGTCTACTGATGCAGGTTTTACTGACCAGGTCTTAATATTTATAATGTCTCGCTATACCTATGGTCTACCCTAATGCACTAACGGGCAGTATACCCGGTCGTGTGTAGTGTAGTAAATGGTAAAGCCGAGGTCGTCCCAAGAGCTATGTGTGTCGGATAATTACTAAGTCTAATTGTCACTGAATATAAATGGTTTGATAGGGTTTTAATTAATTAAACTACTAATGCAGAATATAAAAGCAATTAAATTGTAGAAAGGAAATCAATAGAGGAATAGTGATGCTAACCTAGTTAATCCTCCTAACTAGTTATGTCTACGTCTACTTACTTCCAATTACTTCAGGTGGGGTCAAATTCGAGAGGACATCATTTGGTCAATTCGCCCTAACCTATCAGCAAAGATGCCACCACAGGAGAAATCAGACGCACCGTCATAAGTCCTGTTGTTCCTGGTCCCCTAAGCCGAGTCATTAAGTACCGCTACATGCTAGATTCTAAATAGTGAGTGCCCGGCCGTTAGGAACTTAGACACTACACCCCCTAATTCTTAAGTTCATCCAAACGATAGGTGATCAGTTGGTCAAATCGCACAAGTATTCCTCAAGAGTGAGGTCATCGATGTTAACCACTTCCATGGTACCTGAAAACTTGAAATATGATCGTGAGAAAAGTTTAAATATGAAATGAAAGACTTAATATTAATCCTAATATAGCTCCCCGGCAGCGGCGCCAAAAACTTAATGCAGGTTTCTTGACCATGTCTTAATATTTATAATGTCTCGCTATACCTATGGTCTACCCTAATGCACTAACGGGCAGTGTACCCGGTCCTGTGTAGTGTAGTAAATGGTAAAGCCGAGGTCGTCCCAAGAGCTATGTGTGTCGAATAATTACTAAGTCTAATTGTCACAGAATATAAATGGTTTGATAGGGTTTTAATTAATTAAACTACTAATGCAGAATATAAAAGCAATTAAATGGTAGAAAGGAAATCAATAGAGAAATAGTGGTGCTAACCTTGTTAATCCTCCTAACTAGTTATGTCTACTTCTACTTACTTCCAATTACTTCAGGTGGGGTCAAATTCGAGAGGACAGCATTTGGTCAATTCGCCCTAACTTATCAGCAAAGATGCCACCACAAGAGAAATCAGGCGCACCGTCATAAGTCCTGTTGTTCCTGGTCCCCTAAGCCGAGTCATTAAGTACCGCTACATGCTAGATTCTAAATAGTGAGTGCCCGGCCGTTAGGAACTTAGACACTACACCCCCAATTCTTAAGTTCATCCAAGCGATAGGTGATCAGTTGGTCAAATCGCACAAGTAGAAAGGGTCGTCAGTTGGTCATATCTTACCCTTCCCGTCTCAGTCCGCTCACCTAGGGTCAGTTGGTCATATCTCCTAGGCAATTGGCCTCTATCGCCATTCAAAACTACCGAACCGGGGGTGACTACCAAAGAACTATGCATGCATACACTTAGAAATAATTATACGGAAGTAAAGGTAAACGCAAAACAAAACAATTAAGGAATCATAACTAGGCTAGCACCAAAGGGTGCTTAGCATCTCATATTAATCATGCAAATCAATTCAATATTCAAAGATACGAAATACATGAATTGAAAGTAAAAGAAATAATAAACGCTAAAGCTTATCGTAATGGTGTGACTTCTCCCTTGGAAACAACTCTTTATGCTTCCCTAGACATTCCTTGAGTATTTTCCCACGTTCTCAGAGTATTGTGTGTGGAATGGAATGATTAGAAATGCTGGAATTCATGGGGTATTTATAGGCTATGTCGGGTTACTGGCGTAACCAATAGATGAGTTACGCCAGTAACCTTCTATTCCGTCGTAAAAGCACTAGATCTAGTTACGGTAAACCTAATAAGTGGTTACGCCGTAGTCTTCAATAAACCAGTTACGCCGTAAGTGATGCAATAGTTACGGCGTAAGTATCAGCGGCGTGGAACCTCTTTTGACCTAATGGAGTTACGCCGTAATCTTTGGAAGGAGTTACGCCGTAACCTCTTGATGAGTTGGACTTGGTCACGCAATAGTAACGGTAATGTGAGGCGAGTTACTGTAGTAATCTCTTCAAAATAAGCATATTGTGATAAATCCTTAGTAACGTTTCCATTTTCGCGTCTCGTTAGCTCCAATGCTCGCAATTTACCTGAAAGTGTAAAATAATGGAAAACAAGCGTAAATCCATATAAATGATATAAATAACGAGCATTAACGGGGGAAATTGACACTTAATATTCAGGACTATTTGATGTTATCATCTACCTTATTTACTAACGGGCAGTGTACTCGATCGTGTGTAGTGTAGTAATCGGTAAAACCGAGGTCGTCCCAAGAGCTATGTGAGCGAATTCTAATTAAGTCTAATGTCACTGATTTTAACTGTATTAAGGTTGAAATGATTAATAAACTAATAAGACAAGAAATAAAGAAAGCGAATAAAGGCAAGAGTTGTGATCAATAGAGGCGAAGTATGCTAACCTAGTTACTCATCCTATCAAGTTATGTTCACGTCTAATTACTTCCAATTGCTTCAAGTGGGGGTTTAGGTCGCTAGGACAGCATTTGGTCAGTTCGTCCTAACCTATCAGCAAAGGTTTCCACCAGAGATCAAGCTACTACCCTTGAAAGTCCAGTTGTTTTTAGTCCCCTAAGCCAAGTCATTAAGTACCACTACATGCAACATTCATAATAATGAGTGCCAGGGCGCTAGCATCTTAGACACTCATCCCTAACTTCTTAAGTTCATCCAAACGGCAGGTGATCATTTGGTCAGTTCGTACAAGCGAAGAAGGTCGCCAGTTGGTCAATTCTTACCCTTCCCACTCAGTCTACCTACTTAGGGTCAGTTGGTCAATTCTCCTAAGCAACTAGACACTACCGCCATTCAAAACTACCGAAACAAGGGTAGCTACCAACAAACTATGCATGCATACACTAGAAACAATTATACGGAAGCAATGTAAACATAAACATAACAGTTAAGGAATCATAACTAGGCTAGCACCAGAGGTGCTTAGCCGATCATATTAAATGAAACAATCAATTCAACGTTTAACATAATGAAATACATGAATTGAAAGTAAAAGAAATGATAAATCACTAATGCTTATCGTTAGGGAGTGATTTCTCCCTTGGAGATGGCTCCGTATGCTCCTCAAGATCTGCCTTCAGTCCCCTACTCACGTTCTCTGCTTTGTGTGTAGAGTGAATGATGTGAAATACAGAATTTATGGCTGGTATTTATAGGCCATATCTAGTTACGGCGTAACTTAAGTTGAGAGTTACGATGTAACCTATATAAATCTGTAATAACGCTCTAGATATAGCTGGTTACGGCGTAACACATGGAATGAGTTACGCCGTTTCTTCAATATAGGTTACAAAATCATTGTTAATACAAATAAACCGTAAAAACGTTTATTAATATTTTGCGATCTCTTTGTGTGTTGTTGATAACAAATATAATGTTATCTTAAGTACAATTATAAGAATATATGTTATTTTTTTAAAACATTTACATATAGCCATTTAATACAAATTGTTGTAATAAATCATTTGTTGTAATAGTTTATTAGGATGGGTAAAAATCACAACCCATGGATCATATCCATAACCCATGGTATTGACCCATACTCACTTGACTAGATACATTGTACTCATTAGATACATTGTATCTAAAAGAATACCCATGGACCAACCTATAACCCTTGACCCATGACCCATAACCAAAAAACCCATGGGCAAAGAGGAGCGTCCCACGGATCCCTAGGATTACACTAGATGGATCCCTTGTGGGAGGGATCCGTGGGATCCGGGGTACAGTGGCAAGTTTTGCCTATAAATAGAGAGTCATTTCTTCATTCTAACTCACCCCTCTTCTTACTAATTCTCTCATATACTCTCATTCTATTCTAACAAAAGATCGCTTGATCTAGAGAGTACTTCTTTCTTTCTTTCTTTCTCATATAGGTCCTTCTCTAAGGCGAGATCACGAGCATTCTACAAGTCATCCAAGCAAGGGGTCCTTGATTGATTTGTTCCTCCACAAGATTTCTGTAGCAAAGATCTTGTATTTGATATTTCACATATTTGTTGTGTAATAGTCGTGTTGGTTTGGTCCACCGTGTTACGGACTCAGTATTTAGCTTTGTACCGGAAGGTGTCCTTGTAGCCGAACCACTATAAATCGGTTGTGTCATTTCTATCCCTTACTTTACTTTATTTGCTTACTTTATCATTAGATCTATACTTTCTCTACATCCATACGATTTCACATAATATCAAATCTAAAGTTTTTGAAACTAACTTAAAATTGGCAAAACTATTCAACCCCCCCCCCCCTTCTAGTTTTCCACAATCATGATTTTGCCGTAATCGTTGGAAAGAGTTACGGCGTAGCTTGCAGCGGCGTGGAACATCATTTGACCTAATTGGTTACGGCGTAATCCTAAGATGGAGTTACGCCGTAATATGCTGTTGAATTGGTCTTCTGAGTCACACTTTTGTTACGGCGTAATGTGAGAGAGGAGTTACGCCGTAATTACTTCATAATTGGCATACTATCATATATCTTCAATAAACTCTCCAAATCCGCGTCTCTTTAGCTCCAATGCTCGTAAATTACCTGAAAGTGAAATATAGAGGAAAACAAGCGTAAATCCATATAAATGATATAAAATACGAGCATTATCGTAGGAAATTGACACTTAATCTTCATGACTATTTGATGTTATCATGCATCAGTGGTGGATATCCAATGATGGGGAGTTTTTTGTGGGATCAACTCGAAAATATATTGACAAAATTCTGCTTCCTTCAATGTCTTTCGGTACCCGATGGAATAAGTCTTTGCCTAAGAAGGTAAATATTTTATTTGGTGTTTTCTCTTAGATCAGCTTCCCCATCGGTTAAATCTCTCACTACGTGGGTTGGAAATCCCTTCGATTACTTGTCTAATTTGCAGTTGGAGCGGGGAGTCTTTGGATCGTCTCTTCTTTTTTTGCACAACGGCTGCAAATATCTGGTGTAAAATCCGCAATTGGACTGATGTTTCGTTACCGGTTTTTAGTTCTAACAAGGAACGTATCGAGTGGATTGATAATTGGAGATCTACTTCTTCAAGAAAATCTCGTTTGTATGTTATTATTGCTTCTACTCTTTGGTTCATATGGCGATTTAGAAATAGTATTGCTTTTAGCTCTCTAAAATGATGCAAAGCGATATTTTTGATAACATTCGATTAGTCTTTTTTTCTTGGCTAAAGTCTAGAGGCGATAAATCTTGCAATTGGTTAGATTGGGTTAAACTCCCTTTGTAATTTCTTTGGTTTCTTGCTAGAGTTTTCTTCGACGCCTAACAAGCTCATTTAAAAACATTGACGGAGAGTCACCTAATGAAGTAAACTGATATATTCGGGTAGGAAAATGATAAATAGGACTAACTAAAGTGGCCTAAAAAGTGACCTAACGCATAAATGACTTGTACAGACTGTACAAGTCATTTATGCGTTAGGTCACTTTTTAGACCACTTTAGTTAGGCCCATGTATCATAGCTCATTCGGGTTTTCATCGATGTCTTATATATGTTGGATAGAACTGTTTAGCGTTTTCTGCGCGATCACATTGATTACCTTAATCACGTAGATCTTTGTTGTTTTTGTAGATTGCTACAAATTTCATATGTTTTGCTTAAGAATAAAAGTTTTTAGTCCCTATATTCCTTTAATTTTGACTCATTACTTACAACCTGTTAATAATAACTTATAAGTCTCGTAAAATCATAATCAAAATAATGCAATGATGTTTGATTCTCGTCCCAAAATGGCATCCCGTCAATCCAAAAACATATACAAGGAAACGAAGATGCAAAAGAGTAACGATTCGACGTACACCATGTTACCTTACCCAAAAAAAATCTAGACACGCCATTCATTCTTATGGCCAAACGTGTGTTTTCATATCTAATTCAAATGCTAATGATATTCATCACTCGATCATCAAGAAACCTTTTTCGCTGTCATGACTAGCCTCATTTCCTTCCGTGACCATTTCCATGACACAACTTGTATTCGTCAACTTTTGTGCTCTCAATGCCTCGCCTTCCCAATCTGTTTGAACAAGTATCGAATACAACACAGAAATCACGCACGCAATTTGAGCTGACAAAAGCCCGATCCAAAGACCACTAAACCCAACATTATAATAAAACGCCAAGGCCACGGCCACAGGGGTGCCAACAAAGTAAAATGATCCGAGGTTTATACGTGCACCAACAGCTGGTCTAGCAGTGCCACGCAGGATCCCACAACCGGTTGTTTGGGGACAGTTGCCAAGTTCACATAGACCCATGATTGGCATGACGGATGAAACAAGGGATCGAAGCATTTGGTCTTTGGTGAAAAGGGCACTCCATTTGTCACGAAAGACGATTGTCCAAATGACATTGATGAAACCGACTATGAAAGCACACGACAAGGCAACGAGTGCAGCTAGTTTCGCCTTGTTTGGTCTTCCTGCTCCAAGCTCATTACCCACCTTGAAATCAAACATATATACCATTGTTAGTTTAAAATATCCATTTCATCATCATCCACTAAAAGCATAATGTTGTTATCGATGCATCAAGACAGAAAGTAAGAAATAGAATATAAACGTCACAAAGAAATGATTCTACCACATCCACCCCATAACCAATTACTTTATCAATTTTTTTAAAAATTGTTTATTAGTTTATCTAAACTTCGATGCATTAAGAAATATTTCACTAACTATGAGTAAAACTGTATTCAAACATATAAGGAAAAAAAATGTGTTTAATAGTTATAAGAGGACATAAATATTAAAACAAATATGTATCATTGTATGTACAAATTATTGCACTCATATTGAGGTGGGAAAAGCTAATTATTGATTCCAAACATATGAAGCAGGTGTATCAGGCTGTGTCGATGAAGCCGGATGCTACAAAGAAGATGATTACTGAAGTGGCTTGTACAAGTGGGACGAATATTGCTACATCAAATCCGTTTGATGCTCTTAATATGGTTGATACTGATGAAGCTGATATTCCTAATGTCACTGTTGACTTGACTAATGATGGTAGCTCTGCTAAGGGTGAAAATGGTAGCACTAGTACTACTCCTATTGTTGGAAAAATTGTGAAGCTTGAAAAGCTAATTATTGAAGGGAAATTTACTCTTATGGTTGATGATGGTAAACCTGTTAAAAATGTTGATTTGAAAGAAAAGGCGCATGATACGGCTACTAAGCCTAGTTCTTCTTCCTCTCCGTATTCTATGGTGGGTAACCCATTCTCTAAAGTGAGGGATGTGATTGTTTCTGACAGTGATGATGAAGAGGTGCTTGAACCGGATAATCCTATGGCTAAATTTATCGCATCGACAGGCGGCGGTCATGAGCTTGAAGATTATTATGATGATTATGCGGATCAGGTCTATGATTTACCAGGGCAATTGGATGCTTTTTCTGACATGTATGATATCAAGCTCCAAGGTCGAGGTAGTAAGCAATCTAGACGTTAGGTTATGCTTGGTGTCAAATGTAATCTAGCGAGTATTGGTTGTTTTACTGTTTTAAGGATAGGAAGTGTCTTGTTATGTTAGCTTTACCGCCTATGTAACGGGCTGAGATATGGGACTTCACTCATATCATTTGTATTTAAATGTTTTTTTCGAGTAATATATTTACCGGGAAAACCTTTTACCCAAAAAAAACAAATTATTGCACTCTTTATTGTTTTTTTCAGATAAAAACAATCCATATTATCTCACATGTTATTTGATTTCAAAAAATTAATAATAAGAACCTTTACTTGGAACTTATGATATTGTCGTTTTCATTGTGAAGACAACAATATATGATTTTTGGGTAACCACATCCTGCATCTCAAAAAGAGCATAAAAAACACAAATATTTAAAAAGTTCAACGACAAAAGATTTGCAGAAAGCAACACTAAAAGTTTATCGATATCATTTACTCATGCATTCTGCAAAAAATAAAAAAAACTTTTCTTTATGAGTAGCTTCAAACAGAATCTCAGGATCCATAGTAATCATTAGAATATATTTTTTGATATCTACAGATTTTGTTTTGCTAGCATTTTCAAATTTGACGTTGTAAAGCATTATGTGATATATATATATATTTTTTTTTCAATGTAGTTTTTTCAAGTTAGAGAAAAGAAAAATAGAACACTTGTATTTAAGTGTCGCCATAAAAGAACAAAATACTACTAGTTTTGGACAAACATCATGCATTGAGAACAAACTTAAGAATATCGATAAAAACACATCTTTTAGTCTTTCAAAATCCCACTTGATGGTGGCCGGTGTAATATTCATTTTTAAAACACTTGGAGAAAATAAAAATATATCATCAAATATATAATTCGTGACCAGCAAAGAAATACTAGTGTTTGATTAAAATTATGGATTAATTAATGAAAGCTCATTAAAGTTTGAGAGATGTCATGTTCAAATTGCTATCAGGTGTAAACAAATTTAAGCATGTATGACGTTGGTTTAAATCATGTGAATTAGTCGGTCAAATAATTGAAAATCATAATAAAATAAATACAGCATAAAAGAACTAAGGTTTTAGTTGTGAAAATATGGTTGATAGTTAAGATTAAAAGTATTGGCGCTCTCGCCAAGTTGATGCGGCCCTTACGCCAACCCGCGCCACTGCATTGGTGGCTACCCTCGCCAAAACGGACGCCTTGAATTGGCTTGCACTAAATGAAAATATTTTTGTTTTTGTTTTTTTTTTCGATTTAAATGGGTTTTTATTTGATTTATAAAGTGTGTGTTGAATAAGAAAGACGATAGTTTTTTTCTTTTTTTTTTTTTACCTTTTAGAATGTTGTACTTTAAGTTTTAGGCTCTTTATAATTTTGATATGTTGTAATTGTTTGTAGTAATTCTTTGTACAGTTATTAGGAAGTTATAAAATGTTTTATTTTTGTAATTTTATGTAATTTGTATTTTTATTTTAATAAATAAAAAATTAAGGTCTCAATTGGCTTGAGTTACTAGAGGTCATTTTTTAGTGTGTAAGTGAAAGAGAAATGAAAAGGGCTGATGTAGTGCATCCACTGATGCTCTACGAACCAATGTCATCTAGTTAGTAATGACTAGTTACATTCCTGACAGATGTTATCTAGTTAGTAATGAATAGTTTAGTTGGTTAGTGGAGGATCATGATATACTCATATACAAACAAAGTAAAAAAGTTGATGTGTCAAAATGACAAATCAGGAGAGTTGTTTAGCGAATCAAAACGGCTGGACAGGTAAAAGCTTTGTTGTCTAAACTTATACGGTAAAATATCAAAAATCACTAATTTATCTAGAATTATTACAACGGCTGTATTTAGGGGGTGTTTGTTTTAGCTTATATAGCGTTTATTTGGATTTGGGATTATGTTTTATAAACTCACTTTTTATGGTTTATTTTAAAACTTTTCAGCTTATATAAGTTTTTATTATGTCACAGCCGTAATGTTTCAAAATAAGTCACAAAAAGCGAGCTTATCCAAAATCGAATAAGCCATAAGCCGAAACAACCACCCGCTAACATGTCAAAACATCTATTGTGTCAAATTATATGAATAAAAATCGATCAGTTAAAAGAGTTACCCGAGCGGATACACAGCCAGCCAAAGCCATAGGAACAGTGTACATCAAACTAGTTGTTTGTATCAATATCCCAGTCCCAGCCACTGCTAATCGTGGATTCGCCAAGTATCCTGCTAGAACGGTCACGATTTCGTACCACCACCACTCTAAACAAATCCCCATACAGCTAGTTAGAGACAGGCCCAACAACTTTTTTAATGCGACCCCGTCCATCCATATCCATGTCCATTTCCATCTATCGTACGCCCACACGTACACTATCATTAGCACCATCATGTTTAAATTTGTTATCACCGATGCTATTGCTACCCCACCTACACCTAATCCTAGGCGCACTACTAGTACGTAGTTTAATGGCACGTGGAACGCCACTGCTATTAAACTACAGTACATTTGTGGCTTTGTCACGCCTTGTGACCTTAAATACACGCGTAAAGGTTGTAGCAGACAGTTAGTTAGCAAGTCAGGAAGGGAATACAGACAGTATGTCGCGGCCATTGATGTGATCGCGACATCCTGTCCCATCATCAGCATGATAGGTTGTAAATTTATCCATAGGAAACTAATTGGAATAATTGCTATAAGTAGTATAAAAATCATACGGAGCAGCGATGCAGACAATAATTCCCATTTATTGTTTGCATTGCTTCCGTATGCCTGGCTACATACTGGTTCTAGACCGGATGCTAGTCCGACTAGAACAGAGTAGCCAGTTATGTTTGTGAAGCCTAGGGACAGTGACCCGCCAGCTAGCTCTAGGCTTCCGAGCCGTCCTAGAAAAAGTACTGACACGACGGCTCGAAGGTAGACTAGACAATTCATTGCAGTTATTGGAATAGCCATCGATAAAAGTTCCTTTAGCTCCTCCAGCACCTATATATATAGACATGTTTAAAAGCATACCAAGTTAGACATGTCAATCATTTTCTTATCGAATACTATTTTACAACAAATTAATGATATACATATACCTGTGAGGTGGTGAAGGACCTCTTGTTAGTAAACTGTGAATTAAGATCCTTCATGACTGAAAATGAACACTAGGTTGAGTAAATATGTTCTATAGGAATAAAAAGTTGATATATAAAAGGGTATTTTTTATGAAAAATGTTATGGTAAGAAATGAAAGATTGAAGGTGAAGAGAGAAGTAGCGTAAAGAGAGGAAATGAAAGTAACCTTGCAGGGAATACAAGAGATTTTGCAGAGTTGATTTATATACTAGTACAATTTTTTTGAATATATTATTTTATACGCATAAATATTCTTTTTGTCTTTTTAAAAAAGTTGTCATGATTAATTAAGCGTTAAAGTATCCCTTCTTTATTTACATGCGCATTAACTACATCTTCTTTAACTAAATATACTACTGTATATTTGAGTAGGCGAGTATACTTTAGTGTAATGTATGCGGCTTAATCAGAGTCTTTTCGTAAACGCTTTTAATTATTTCTTTATTTTATCATTTTCAAGACGTGTACCTAATAAAGTTTTTGTAGTTATTATTTTGTAAGTTGAGACTCTAACTTGAATCCTAAAATATATTTGGTTTTGATAATATGTGATCGGGTGTTGTTATGAATACTCCCTTAACAATTTAGTGATTCTTTTAGGCTAGCCCCAGTGAATGAATCGTGTGTCGATCCTTTGCTCCTGGCGATCGAGTGCAAGTCGATCGACTTGCTGTGTGACTTGTCGATCGCATCATGTTTATACACAATTCGATCGTCTTCAAGATCGACTCATTTCACACATAGAAACAAAACTCACTTTTTAATTAAAGGTGTCTTTACTGGGGCACCCAATCGCCTGAAGGTCGCTGGAGAGAAAAAGCTGATGTGGCAGAGAAAATTAAAGGGATTGGGGCTCCTTACTGGGGGCAGCCTTACAATCTCCTTCCTCTTCAACTACCACCACCATATCGTCATGACAATAAAGTTTTTTAATCTTTTTATTTAACCGTTTTTTGAGGGTATAAATAACCTCTCATTTCAACAATATGAATTTGTGGTACCCAAATTGGGTGTTGCAACATGCATTACGCAGGTCGTCTAGTGTAAAGTGAATGTATCGGAAACTTTAACTATGAGTATATGTTAATTATCTCGGATAATATTGATCTTAATCCGAGAAAGGGTAACTAAACAAGGAATCACCATAATTCGTAAGTTGTATTGTAGCAATGTTTGAACTAAAATACAAGTTTGATGCATATATGATAGACTTGTAGACGTGCTTTTTATAACCAAGCGGCAAGATCATTCCTTAGAGGTGCGAGAAAAAATCGAAAAAGCCAAATTTAAACCAAAAAATGAGAAACCAAAATCAATGATTTGGTTTTTGTATTTTGGTAAAAACCGGAGTTTACGGTTGAATTTGGCTTTTACCCTAAAGACCAAACCATAAAAATAACAAACCGCTAAAATACATATAATCTTAAAACACTCATGTTTATATTCTTTTTTCGAAGGTGTTATTTAGGACGCATAAACAATTTCGTATGAGATATTTTTCGCAAGTAGTCTTTTATTCTTATTAATGTGTCAATTTATGACATATAAACAATTATCCTCTATTTTAATGGTCATTAATTTCTTATCATCATTTTGTGTTTTTCTATGCTCGAAACATGAATGTTTATTATGCATTACAAATTCAACTAGGGCTGAACAAATACACCCGAAAACCGACCCGAACCGAACCGAACCGACTTTTTTCGGTTCGGTTTCAGTTTTGTATCTTGGTCCAAACCTCGATAAATCAAATAGAAAAAGCCACAGAAAAACAGAACTGTTTTTAAAAGGAAAAAAACCCAAAAAAATTTTGTTTGATTTCGTTTTTAGCCTAAAACCGAACCATGCTCACCCCTAATGTTCCTAGGTTTTAGGCTCTGAGCGAGAATTAAAAGTGAGGCCTCAAAGTAAAAGTAAAATGAAAATTGTGCATCTTTTAGTATCTGCAGTGAGAACTGTTTACGTAAAAGATCATACCTTATGCATAATTGTATAATTCATTTAACTTTTTTTTCAAATGATCTTTGAATTAAGGCCCTCGAGTATCTTTGTGTCCGGTCATATTCATAGAATCTATATAGTTTTATGATTCAAACATAAATTTTGCGGTCCTAAAAAACTAAGGGACCTCAACACTCGCCCAATTCACCCACACTCGAAGCCGGCCCTGCCAAGTGGCATCACAGAAAACAAACTTAAATGCCCAAAACTAAGAACATGAAGTGCTCTTTGGGGAAGGTGATTACGGAATTATGCAAACAATTGATTAAATGAGTCGGTACAAAGGGCTAAAAAGAAACTTTAAACTAATGTGCATGCCACTAAATGAAGGTTTTACGTGACTACACGATTCGACTGATATGGCCAAGAAGCATGAATATAGCCGTCCAAAAATTAAGAAGCATGTATAAAAGAGCAAATAGATAAGTAAAACCATTAATTAATTAACACATTAAAAAGATAATGACAATGTGGAGTGTGGTTGAAAAGGATGTTTAGCAAATGAGATAGGAAATAAAGTGAATATATAGTCCAGTCGTGGTGTCACATTGATGAAAATGTATGACCAAAATCACGTCGTGAAATAAAAATTGAGGATAAAACCCATGTCACATGAAAATGGATAAACAAACATAGCAACAAAAAGTGAATCCTAAGGAAACAAAGAGGAAAACCCAAGGAATAAATATGTAAAAAAAGCTTGAAAAAATAAACCATATAGGCGAAGATGAGAACAAAATTTACCAGGTGTATTTAAGAAAATGAAATAAAACTATAAACACGATCTTTTTGGACTAGGTATACTTGAGAAGAGAAAAAGCAAGGTTTTTTACAAGTATTTAACTACGTCGCAAAATTAAATGGGTGTCCTGATTCCCCGAGAGCCCACACCAGTTCCATCTCTGCATATAGGTGTTTGAATTTAAATAGAAACGACCAAGTATGCATCCAAAAAAATTTGTTCTCAAAACAAATGCATCTCCTATTGAACTTCTTATACATCCATATCATAATATGTAGGTGTTAATTTTATTTTTATTTTTATTTGTATCTTTTCATACTTATGCATTTTGATTGTTGATGATTAAAGAAATTTCATCTAAAGTATTCCAAGTCGATTGGCTGAATGATACACCATGATGATATGTGTTCTGCAATGTTGTATCATACGTCCTGTAAGTCGTATAAAACGATCTGTACAAATCACCTCCTAACTCATTTGTGTAAGCTTCAGAGTTCTACATTCATGATTGAAACAATGCAGTTTCGCACATAGGGCAAGTAATTCGATTTGTTTAGTCTCTGCATCAAAAACTTCTAAAACCGGCACAAGTTGCCATCTAGGTAAGTAAGGTGACAACATCCATTACAAAGTAGACGAGAGTACAATGATTCCAAAACATTAGTTTATCATATGTGATGTGAAACAAAAGTATTCAACTTGAAATCTGTAGCAACTTGCATTTTCAACCTTTTTTTAGTACAGACATCGATATTTTGTTTTGTTACTTCAAGATATGTCGTATAAGTCATATGCTAAAAACTTCTATTATTTGAAGTTGCACATGTACAGTTCTTCGAAAAGGTACCATAACAATGAGCCAGACAGATATTCAACGATGAAGCACTAGGTTCTAGGGGTTGAATATGCTCTAAAAAAATATGTAACTTCGTTGTCAAATCTGAATAAAGATGTTTATGTGATAAAGACATTATGATTCGATGGTAATGAATCGACTATACGATGATAAGAACTAAGTGAGCATACGTGTTGCTAACTTGCTTTATGAGAAAAATGATGTATGTACCTGAGAACATGAGTGAGCATAAAAAACAGGATCTTTAATCACAAAGATGAATAAATGCAACTTATTTAACCAGAATCAAAATTTGAACTAATATATCTATCCCATTAACTTTATAATGGAAATAATTTTATCAGAACCAAGCAGAAAGGCTGAAAAAAGAATCAGTAAAATCATGAGATAGGGAAAAAAAAACCAGAACTTGTAAATAAACAGACTATTTGAAACCATTTTATATTTATATGCCGAAATCCAACCATTAATCAAGCCGGGTAGAAATTAGCTAACTCCTCTGAAAACGTCTTCCTTATGACGTCTCTCTTCAGCTTTAATGCTGCAGTAACTAGTCCGGATTCAGGAGTCCATGGTTCCGAAAGCAGTTTAATCTTTGCAGGAATCTCGAACTTTTGCAATCGTCCCGTTTTTGCAGCCTGTAAAAACATCAAACAATGTTATTTTGGTTTAGTAAAGAAAATGTTAACTACTGATCAGATGGTCCAGAATGCGCCTTCATAAGCCAAGATCATGGTTACTAAAAGGGAAATGTAACCTCTTCAGAATAATAAATTATCATGAAAGTTTTATAAATGACTTTGCATCTATGAAATAATATTTACCTTTACAAGGGAACCATAAACCTCCTTGATCGTTTCTTCCTTTTCACACAAACTTGCGAAGTCATTAAACTCGACACCTTTCTGCACAGCCCAAGATTCCACTGCAGACTGCGAAGCCACCACAAGAGCCACACAGTAGCTGTGGAACGAATTGGCATGCAACATGATGTTATCAACATATGGGCTGGTACTTAGAACAGCCTCAACCTGTAGAACAAATATTAATCTGTGAGTGGAAGCTCATTCCAATTGATACAATGTAGAGGTGGCAATTTCAATCCATATACTTATGAATAGGTCTATTAAGGGAAAGTATCAAACGGGTCAAAAGTCACTAAAAGTGTATTTCTAATGTACAAATCCTCCTCAATCATACTAAATAACATGAAGTAGAATATTATTAAATAAAATTAAAAAAAAATAATAATAATAATAATAATATTTGCCGAACTGATTTTTAAAAACAATATAATCAATTCTGTACCTTTCCCAGAGAAACATATTCTCCATGTTGAAGCTTGACAATATCCTTTTTTCGGTCAATTATCTCAAGACATCCATCCTTATGGAACTGTCCAACATCACCTGTGTAGAACCACCTCAATCCCTTCTCATCAACCTTTGATGCAACAAAAGATTTCAAAATTAGATTTCCATCATGTCATGTGAAAACTTCCAACTAGCAAAAATCAAAGAATGAAAGAAAGAGTATTACTTTGTAAACTTCCTTTGTCTTCTCGTCATTCTTGAAGTATCCAAGAGTAACATTTGGCCCACCGATCAATATTTCTCCTCGTGGCATGGGTGAATCACTGGTTAGGTAACCACCTTCAGGCCAATCTATCAACTACACACAAAAAATGCATCATTAGTGTCAAAAGATGAAGCAGTAAGAATAGAATGAATATAACAAGACAGAATGAAACAGGGCTAACATTAACTGTTCTGAATGCCTTTAAGCCAAATGAAAGAGTATTGTCTGATAAAAGTGTGTCGGATACATATGACTAGTATAAAGTTGACTATTAAAACAGTCAAAATTATTCAAATAGATTGAATAATAAATGTTGGAAAAAAAAATATCCCATCATGATTCACTATAGTCATTATAAGTATACCTAAATGTCACAATTCACCGTAAAACGAGCAAAAAGTATGACTACAGATCTTAATGTGAAACATTTGCTATAGCATGAGTACCAACTTTTGAAGAATCACTGACATGGATTTTAAGATTCGACTCAAACTTATGTGTATAAAAAGTACAATGCTAATTTTACAATCTTGAAGATGTGTGGATGATAAAATCAATAAAAATATGATAATATAAGCTTTCATAGGCGAATTATCCCCATTGGATATTACCTTGATATAGGAGCAAGGAAGGGGTGCACCAACACGACCAACAGATGTATCATCATACTCAGAAAATGTCCCACCAGCACATGTCTCAGTAAGACCATACCCTTGCCCGATTGGAGCACTGTGGTAGTAGCGGGCCACACAAAAAATGAAAAAATTAATAAAGTAAAAAACACTTGTATCATTGTCCATTTATACAAACAGATCACTTTGTTAGTACTAACCCAAGACAAACATTGATAAATCTTTGAGTATCAGCAGACAGTGGTGCACCTCCAGACAAAATGAAGCGGATACGACCCCCCAAAATAGCTCGAACCTTTCTAAACACTAGAAAGCTCCATATAAGCTTTTCTAACCCCCATGCCCCAAACCAACTTCCATTTATTGCAGATAACCGCCGACTATACGCTAAATCAAACAATGTCTTGGATATTCCACCTGCTGAATCCACCTGAAAATTTTAAACTCAAATTAATTAAAAAGGAAAGAAAAATGGAAGTGATACATAAAAAAAAAAAAAAAAAAAAAAGGTATCCACATAAATTTCAACCAACCTTTTTACGGACACCATCTCTGACACGATCGAGAATAGCAGGAACAGACGCCATTAAAGTTGGCCTTAAAACGGATGCATCTCCTTTTGTGCCTCTTTTAATTTTGCTTGATGTATCTGTAAGTGTTAAAGGAGTTCCATAACCTATTGAGCTTCCTACAGCTGCAAACAGATTCTGGGACCAAAAACAAATGAATACAAAAATCCGCCTATAAATGATTATATCATAATATTTCCGGAAAGAAACTGTATCTTATCAATGGTTAGGCATACCTCAGCTGCAAGTTCAAGAATATGTGCTAGCGGTAAGTAAGCTAAATAGACATCACTACTTCCAAGTCCAGGCACAATAGTCATAACAGCAGAAACGGTCGCTAGAACATTACTGTGTGTCATCATTACACCCTACAATACATGTTATAAAATAGGCGACTCTTTCAATTAATATGAAAAACCGAAATATTAAGAAAAAGGCTATTGAAGAGTTTTACTAACCTTAGGTAAGCCGGTACTTCCACTTGTATACATAATCACTGCCACATCAGCAGGAAGCGGTAGATCTGCTTCAACAGGGTTCTCTTTGCCAATTTGCTCTACTTCAGAGTATGAAAAGATTTTCCAACTGTTGGTTCCCTTGGTCGACACAAAATCATCGTCCATGCATATTACACGTTCTACCGTGTCTATTTGTCCACTTATAGCTATAAGCTTCTTTAGCTCTTTGTTTCCACAAATTACGGTAGTTACCTCTGTCTGAAAAACATTTTAGAACGAAATTAGATGACAGCTGGAGCCTCATTTTTAAACAAGGGTCTTTACTTATAATTAAGTTATATCAATTGCTCAAAAAATATTTTGATAATAAGGTTCCAAGTGAGGAATGTGTAAAAACATAAAACTATTAAAAGTTGCAAGCTTTGCACCTAAAACAACCAATTATTCAGTTAATTGTTTTATTGTTATATTATAAACAACAGAAGATTTAGCATGCCAAGTCGAATCCACATTGCATCTCTGTTAGCTGAATGTGCACTCATGTATAGAAATAGCCAGATAGTAAATTTAGCTAACTATGCTGACTCGGGTGCTAAGATAAACGCACTATGATAAAAGAAATTAGTTTTGCCAGAATAAGAAGCTTATAGAATTCTAGTTGCAATTCTTTTTGATAGACAATAACTTATGACATGTTTGAAAACAATACTTTTTTGGACATTGCTAGTTTCTTATATAACTTTTTAATGGTAGTTCCACTTATAAAGGCTGACAGGACCACAAAAGCACAAATATACGTTTTTTTTTATTAAATCAATAGGTTATGTAATCCACTTATAAATAGTTCGATCAATTACCTTATCAGCTCGATTTCAATGTCCCTGCCTATTGTTGCATTATGGATATAATATCACATGAAGTTAAACTTCATTATTTCTAAAAATTTTCAGTGACATTATTTTGATTAAAAATAAAAAAATTTTGATTATTTATCGATTTCTTTTTGCTGAATTTCTATGGGCATGTCCTACTTCTTGCAATCTTGTGGACAGTTGTACCATCACCATGTATACTTAATTACTTATTACTTAATGTTTTCCTATGAAAACTAATGCATTTATAACAATAAAAGAGAAGAAATACCTCATTTAATGAGTGGCAAATGGCTTCTTCTCCCAAAGATGCATACATGGTCACGACTGTGACATTTCGCCTGAAACAAGCCTGATTGACAGAATAAAATAAATTAGTTATAGCTCCCAAATCATAAAATCTTACTAGTGTGAGGTGCAGGTAAGTTAAAAATAAAAACTAGAGGATGTAACTTGAAACATACAAACGTGATTGTCCCATATAGTGCTACTCTCTTCGTCTTGAGCGTGAATAACAAAATCTAATTTTACAGGTGGCAGTTCCGACCCATTTACTTATAGTGGACTATTTCGAGTTATGTTCTATCCTTAATGGGTCATAAAATAACTTTAGAGGAAGCGGGTTTAACAGGTCATTAAATAGTTATAGTCAGAAAAATAATATTATTCTCGTAATGGCATACCTTTTTGTAATCATATATCATCACACAAACTATTTATAAAAAATAAAAACAATATTAAAAAAATGGCCCGACCTGCACTGGACATGAACAAATTTTTACTATTTTTGACCCCGTTATCCAACCTACCCAACCCGCCCATTTTGTCACCTTTAATATTTATATAAGAGTTGTGTATGCAGTACCTGAAGTGCAACAAACCATTCTTCACGTGTATCCGCAAAGATTGCAACACGTTCACCACTTTTGTGCCCAACTTGCACCAACCCGGATGCAACATTACACACAACTTGAAACACTTGACTATAGTTCTTCCACTCATACTCACCTAAATGAAGCTTTTCAAATGACCTCCCATCTTGATGTACTTCTGTCTCTTTAGATATTATTTTACGTGTTCCAAGTAAATTCTTGTCACCATGCTGTTTGCATCCTTGCTCAAATAAATTTGCAAGCGTTTTGATTCCTTCCCATGCTGTTTCGACAGGAGATGTAAACCGATAGTTTCTTATCGCGTACCCTGGTTCCCCGCCCACATTAGCGGGCAACCCTCGGGTTTTCCGTTTTTTACTCCGGAGGGCGAGAGTGAGTAAAAGAGGAGCCAAGACTCCGACAATATACGCACTCATCACTGAAACAACATTATACTGATTTAGAATAATTGATTATCAAGAATAGCATACAATATTATTTGTAATCAATTATCGTTAATTTTAAGTAACTATTGACTTTGTTGACCGACATGGAATGTAAAACAACAAAAGTTACTAGTAATAGTCCTACCACAAACACACCACCCGGCATGATTACAAATACTATGAAATGAATGGGTATAATTAGACAGTAGAATGATTATCTAACTTTAAATTTTTTTTTTTTTTGGGTGACCGTGATTTCCGACCTTTTGGCCAACTAATCCACGGAGTTTGAGCCCACTGCCACACAAACACAAACCGGGTAATTTCCTACCCTTTTTTTTGGAAAGTTGGTGTGGCCACATTAGGGTTGTTTGCACCAAGCAGTAATTGAACTTGGGATCTCTCGCATATTAGTGTCACAAGCCTTTTACCACTAGGTCACCAATAAGTGATTGCTTTAGGGCCGGTTTGGTATGCAGCTTTTTGTTAAAAAAATAATCTCCTCCAAAACAAGTAGCTCCGTTTGGATACATCAACTCAATCTTTTATTTTTAAGTAGCTCCAAAATGAAAAGTTGATTCATGAAGCTTTTAAAATATTTCGGAGCTGTTAAAACATAAAATTACTGTTAACAGCTTATAATTTTTTTTAGAATGGCACCACACTTGAAATCCGACTCCCGAGTTAAACCATCCAAACGGGCAGGCCCCGGGACCCGAACCACTAGGAGAGACCCACGAAGGGAAACCCCTAGAACTCACGGCTTTGCACTAGAAGGAAAACCTGGATTTTTTTTTCTCTTGCAAGACTTGAACCCTGGGTAAAACCTCCCCCAAGCTCCAGAAGGAGCCTAGGGGGCCAACTGAGCTAAGCCAGTTGGTTGTTAAGAGCTTATAATTACATTTAACAGCTAATTTACCAAAAACTTTTATTGAAAACAAAGATGCAGTTTGTAGCTCATGTTAACAACTTTACAGTTTACAGCATATAACTTACGGCTATTTTTGCCAAACATACCCTTAAACTAATTCATATAACCAATTAGTGTTATTAATTGATGGTTTTTGCCAACAATAGTCCTTAAAGATATGGCCAACCTTACCATGTATAGAAATATAAACTCATTTGATATAATCGCATTCCTTTTTATCGCCAACATTCTTAATTATACTAGACGAATATCCGCACATAGCGACAGTGTCTAGCGGCAAATAGTTATACTTGCGAACTTGTGCTTTCTGATGTGATATGCAACAATTACGAGCTAAAAACTATTTCAACTATTAATTTAATGGTGGATGTTATTACCATTTTTAATCAAAGGTATATTAGTATGTGTTGACGAATATATGATAGTTTCTAATTTAAAAATAATGTTAAACATGGCTCTAAGAGCTATGGTTTAGCTTAACAAGTACCATGAATATACAATCTTAACACATTTAATTAAGAAAAGTGAGTGTTAATAAGGAATGCAAATATATATAAATTAAGCTAGCAAAACCTTAATCAATAACAAATAATCATAAAAAAAATAACATTATAAATTTCTAGCATGACATAAAAAAAATTAACAACAAACATGAAATTCGACAATGTGACCTTTTTTCATAGAGAATAATAGCTAAAAAGTGATCTGAAGGCGATATGAAATCAGTTATCTAAAAATTAATTCGGGTTTATATAGTTGGGGAATATACCTCGATCGGCTTTTTGTTGGAAGAGTAAGCTGCTGGCAGGGGTTTAATACGAAGATGAATTGATATGTATAAAAAGGGTGGTGGGGCGGAGTAAACAAAGTTGAGGTGAGATATATTGTAGTTTCAGACGTTGAATTTTATTTTACCACTTGAATGAATGGAGTAAAACAAGAAACTAAAAAACAAACAGGTTGGTTGTGTTTGTGTTACTTACTTGGTCCAACTGTGTGGACGCAACCTTGTATGTATCCTCCTCCCTCCACTTGTATCCTTATCTCCTTAACCCTTTGACCAACTGGCTTCTCCACCTATCTAGGCAACATGAAATTTGTTGTTTTTAATAAGGGGGGAATTTGGTATATACCTTTGCAAAAAAAAATTAAAATTGCGTATATATATCTAATCTAATAACTTAGGGTCCGTTTGGTTCAAAGTGGGGAAAGGAAAAGGGAAAAGGAAAGGGAAAGGAATGCAAAGGAATGAGTGAGGTGGGTAATCAATACCTTACCCCCCAATTTACTCTATAATGGTTCATTACCCACTATGGGGTAATCAAACCCTTACCCCTCCCCAACCAAGCATCAATTTATTTGTGATGTGGGCCCTTTTGAATACTTTACCCATTCCCCACCCCCCTTAACCCCTAACCAAGCACGCCCTTAAACTTTTAACTATATATATCTTTCTAAATGTTTAAAAATTACATATATATTCAAATATATATATATATATATATATATATATATATATATATATATATATAGGGTGGGGTTAAAATGAAAAGGATAGGAAGCCATCTCAACCGTCGGATTAGATTTGAAGGATTAAAAACGCGGAGTGGCAATTTTGATAATATTAGAAACATCAGGGGCAGATCTGTGCAAAAAGAAACTACATGTATCGTATTGAAAAAACCAACTACCAAATTAAATGACGTCATCCTCAAGATAAAACCCCAGATCTGATTCATTTTCACCCAAATTTCACACACTTTTCTCTCTCATTTA
The DNA here is from genome assembly GCA_910596185.1 of Chrysanthemum makinoi. Classification (NCBI taxonomy): domain Eukaryota; kingdom Viridiplantae; phylum Streptophyta; class Magnoliopsida; order Asterales; family Asteraceae; genus Chrysanthemum; species Chrysanthemum makinoi. The sequence continues at coordinate 228,319,388 of OU343220.1, forward strand.
CACACACTATATTCACGCAGTAAATTCACAAATTAAAAATCTATTGAATCTACCCCATCTTAAACGCCTCTGTAAGTTGATTTATGGAGCTTAAATTTTTTAGTGCATCATTTTTTTAGTTTTGGTTTACTAAAATCTTGTATTTTGCGTCAATTTATGTTCGGTATTTGGAATATGATGCAGTAGGCTATCAAATCTATTCAAGAGTGTGTGTTTATGTATGTTTATAATTGATGCATACAAGGTGTTTGATTAAATGTCTCAATGGGACTTTATAAATGTGGTGCACTAACTTTACATTCTGATGCACTTGAAATGAAACTGTGATGCGCTAAATTTGAACTGAGATGCAGTAGGTGTTTAGTTTTTGCGTGTACGGATGAAATAGGCTAAGAGTAGGTTTGTTATGTGTGTAAAATTATTTGTATGCTTGTTTGTATGTCGGATGCACTAGAATTTGAGCTGAAATGCAGTAGGTGTTTAGTTGTTGCGTGTATGGATGAAATAGGCTAAGCGTAGGTTGTTTTATGTGTGTAAACTTTCTTCTATGTCTGATGCACTGGAATATGATCTGAGATGCAGTAGGTGTTCAGTTGTCGTGTGTAAGGATGAATTAGACTAAGTGTAAGTTGTTTCATGTGTGTACATGTGTTTGTATGCTTGGTTGTATGTGCGATGCACTAGAAAATGAACTGAGATGTAGTAAGTGTTCAGTTATCGCGTGTAAGGATGAAATAGGCTAAGCGTTTGTTACTTTATGTGTGTAAATGTGTTTGTATGCTGGTTTTTAAATGTGATTCAATGGAATTTGAACTGAGATGCAGTAGATATTCAGTTGTTGCGTGTAAGGATGAAATAGACATCGTAGGTTGTTTTATGTGTGTAAATGTGTTTGTATGCTTGGTTGTATATGTGATGCACTGGAATTTGAACTGAGATGTTGTAGGTATTTAGTTGTCGCGTGTAAAATGAAATAGGATAAGCCTAGGTAGTTTTATGTATGTTATTGTGTTTGTATGCTTCATTGTATATGTGATGCATTGGAATTTGAACTGAGATGCAGTAGGAGTTTATATGTTTTAGTATGATGAATTGATGAAGTAGGCTAAGCATAGGTTGTTTTATTTGTGTAAAATTTTTTGTATGCTTGGTTGTACGTATAATGCACTGGAATTTGAAGTAATATGCAGTAGGTGCTCAGTTGTCGCATGTAATGATGAAATAGGCTAAGCATAGGTTGTTTTATGTGTGTAAACTTGTTTGTATGCTTGGTTGTATGTCTGATGCACTGGATATTGAATTGAGATGCAATAGGTGTTTAGTTGTCACATGTAAAGGATAAAGTAGGCTAAGCGTAGGTTGTTTTATGTATGTAAATGTGTTTGTAGTCTTAGTTGTATGTATGATGCACTGGAATTTGAACTGAGATGCAATAGGAGTTTATATGTTTTAGTATGATGAATTGATGAAGTAGGCTAAGCATAGGTTGTTTTTTTGTGTAAAATTGTTTGTATGCTTGGTTGTACGTCTGATACATTGGAATTTAAAGTAATATGCAGTAGGTTCTCAGTTGTCGCATGTAATGATGAAATAGGCTAAGCGTAGGTTATTTTATGTGTGTAAACTTGTTTGTATGCTTGGTTGTATGTCTGATGCACTGGATATTGAATTGAGATGCAATAGGTGTTTAGTTGTCGCGTGTAAAGGATAAACTAGGCTAAGCATAGGTTGTTTTATGTATGTAAATGTGTTTGTAGTCTTAGTCATATGTATGATGCACTGGAATTTGAACTGAGATGCAGTAGGTGTTCAGTTGTCGCATGTAAGGATGAAGAAGGCTAATTTTAGGTTGTTTTATGCGTGTAAACTTATTTGTATGCTTGGTTGTATGTATGATGCACTGAAATTTGAACTGAGATGTAGTAAGTGTTCAGTTGTCGCGTGTATAGGATAAAGTAGGCTAAGCATAGGTTGTTTTATGTGCGAGAATGTGTTTGACTGTTTGGTTGTATATACGATGCACTTAAATTTGAACTGTGATGCAATAGATGTTTAGCCGTCGCGTATAATGATGAATTAGGCCAAACGTTGGTTGCATTATGTCCGAGAATGTGTTTGTTTGTTTGGTTGTATGTGCGATGCACTTGAATTTAAACTGTGATGCAGTAGGTGTTTAGTTGTCACGTATAATGATGAATTAGGCTAAATGTAGGTTTCATTATGTGCGAGAATGTGTTTGTCTGTTTGGTTGTATGTACGATGCATTTGAATTTAAACTGTGATGCAGTAGGTGTTCAGTTGTGGCGTATAATGATGAATTAGGCTAAACGAAGGTTGCATTTTGTGGGAGAATGTGTTTGTTTGTTTGGTTGTATGTGTAATGCACTTGAATTTGAACTATGATACAATAAGTGTTTAGTTGTCGCGTATACTGATAAATTAGGCTAAAGGTATGTTTCATTATGTACGTAAATGTGTTTTTCTGCTTGGTTGTATATGTGATGCGCTTGAATCTAAACTGTGATGTAGTATGTGTTTAGTTGTCACGTATAATGATGAATTAGGCTAAATGTATGTTGCATTATCTGTGTAAATGTGTTTTTATGCTTGGTTGTATATGCGATGTGCTTGAATCTGAACTGTGATGCAGTAGGTGTTCAGTTGTCTCGTATAATGATGAAATAGGCTAAGCATATTATCTGCAAAAATGAGTTTATATGTTTGGTTGTTTTTCTGATTCACTTGTATTTGAATTGAGATGAAGTAGATGTTTAGTTGTCGCGTATAAGCATGGGTTAGGTTAAGCGTAGGCTGAGTTACGTACGAAAATGTGTTTGTATGTTTGGTTGTTTGTCTAATGCAATTGAATTTGAAATGATATGCAGTAGATGATATAGTTGTAAGACATGGTAATTTACCAATGGCTCTGGTAAGTATAACTTAAATACATACAATTATTTTTTTACTACATCATAGTGTTATAATTAGTGCATCATCGAGTTTTTTACTGCATCATAGTGTTATAACTAGTGCATCAAAAAAGTACATTAATGTAACAATACTTTATAATTTTCACAGATTGATTCATTTATTGACTACTTGGAAAGAAAGAAAAAATCACCAGAAATGCATTGAGTTTTTAATGTCCGAACCTAAACACGTGAAGATGCCTTGGAGGACAACCTACAACAATACCGACAATGACGTATTTGTGATGAGGCATATGGAAACATACGTTGGTCATGATGATTTTTTTGGAAGAGTTGAAGAAATAAGGCCTAGGTCTAAAAGCACAACTAAAGGTGTTGCGAGTCAAGTACTCTGCAAAGATGATACTTATAAGTATTGATGAGAAAAAGGCAAAAATATTGAAAGAAGCAGAAGCATACATGAAGAAGCAACCAAAGAGTTGTAAACTTGTAACATATAATGATGTTAGAGTGGATCAAGATTTATTGACAAAGTTTATTGAAAGTGTATTCAAGACCACTGAATGATTATTGAACAATTTTAGTTTAAAATAATTTGGATGTTTAAAATATCTTGTATTTTGATTAGTGTTTTTTTAATATTAAGTACTTTACTTCTTAATGATCAGTGTTTGTTTAGTACTAAGTACTTTTGATTAGTGCATCACATATAAATTATGATGCACTAAATTATAAACTGTGATGCACTTAATTGTTAACTGTGATGCACTAGATTATTAATTATGGTCGACTAAAAATACCAGTGCACCATAGTGTATACAGGTAGTACATCATAGTGTATATAATTGGTGCATTATAATGGTTATATCTAGTGCATCACAATGTAAAAATTTGGTGCATCACAGTGTATATATTCACTTAAATATAAAGAAAGTTTTGAATTACAACAACTAAATAAAAAATATCAACAATATGATGTTTTAAATTTTGATGTACTAACAAATAATTATGATACAATAACACAAATAATTTTACTGCATCACAATGTTAATTTACTACATCACAATGTTATACATATTGTTGCTACTCAATGTTATCATATTGCTAAATCAAAATAGAATTATATTGCATCACAATACTGTTCTAATGCATCATAATGTTATCATATTACTTTACAATGCTGAATTACAATATAATTTTACTGCATCACTATGTTAATTTACTGCATCAAAATGTTAACTTACTACATCACAATGTTATACATATTGTTGCTTCTCAATGTTATCATAATGTTGCATCAAAATAATACTTTACTGCATCAGTGTATTATTTTACTGTATCACAATGAACACTGTATCACAATGTAAATGCTACTGACATGAAAATATATTTTCTTGCATCATAATATACTAAACAAATAACATAAGGCAATAAATATTATTCATAAAATAGAAAGATATTGAGTACATTTGAAACACGAGATACTATTGTATTGATGTTTGGTAATAAAAGCTATAGATCTTTGAACCGAAAACATGTCTTGGATGATGAAAATTTCTATGAATTATGAAAACTCGTCAAAAGAATATTCATAAAAAGCTCATTTGCGGGAAATTCTCTCACCAGACTCTTTTCGGCAGATGTTGTTGCTTTGGTTTCTTGGATGCTAACAATTTTTGTGAATTATGGCCTTTGGATCCATCATCCAAAACTTAACATCAGGAGGTGTGACCATATCGGTATTTTCTAACATACTCGTCATAATTGTGTTAAGTCTTCTGGATCCATTTTCCAAAACTGAACATCAGGGAAAGGTATGCCTATGGGCATTTTCCAATATACTCATCATAAATTTCTGAAAAAAGAAAAAGATAATTAGGACGATTAATCAAATAAAACCCATTAAATATACTACTAAAATTCATATGTATGTATCTTCACCTCCATTTAGATTATCAGCACAACATATAGATTTTGCAAATAGTTGAATAAATAATATAGGCACGCTATAGATGCAACACCGAAGCTAAAACTAGTACATGCCAAACATCCGCTCATCAACTAATACTACAACAACCATCTAATATCCAATTTAATACTTCATATTCACAATTCGCACGATAACAAAAACTGGTTAACTTTACCCGAACAATAAGCAACAACAAACATAAAAAATAAATAAACATATAATCTACACTAATGATAATACGCTGGCCTTATGTCCTTTTAGAAATATAAACAAAATCATAAACAAAATAAAATTAGGCAAGCTAAATACAATAATAGTAAACAAAAAACCTAGTGCATCAGTGATGTAAAACAACTGCATCAAGCATCAAAAACACATATTGCATATCACAGCTCTAAAATCAACTTAGGTCAATTGAATACACAAAAACCAAACAAACACATACTGAATCAATGTTATAAATCAACTAAATAGCATAAGAGTACTAAATTATTTAAAATGAACAAAAAGATATTGAGTATATTTGATGAGTGCTTATTCACTCATCATTTTTACCCGCCTAAGACCACTAAAATGAACAAAAAACACTCAAATACGATCAAAATATGTTAAAAATATCCTCGGAGTGTGTTTTATGTCTTGCAGGTACAAAAGGGTTGAAAACAGAGCGAAAACGAGCCGAAATCAGAAAATGGCAAAATCAGTCCTCTAAGTTTCAGAATTGTTAGAAAATCCCCCTAAAGTTTCAGACTTGGCAAGATTAGTCCTTGGTTTATTTGGGGGTGACAAGAATGACCTTTTGAATACTTTTCAGAAACTGCACAAATAACCTTGGAAAATCAGATTTGGCACAATTAGTCCCTAAGCTACTCATTTGGGTTCAAATTTAATCCTAACATCCAAATCCATTAACAACTTATACCCATTACCCAACACCTTAGGCCCAATCCAATACCCGTCCAATACCCTACCCGGTCAAAACCCACCCAACCTTCGACCTGAGATAAACCCACACCCTTCTTCTTCTTCCCTGTTTTTCCCGCCCACAGAACCCTAGATACCTCTCCTCCTTTTTATCTGCTCCCCAAAAGAAAACCCTACTTCTTTTTACTTCTCCCCAAACACTCCACCCCCATTCTCCTCTTTACCCAGCTTCATCAAAACCAAAACCACCTCACCTCTTTTAACCAGTTTTCACCCAAATCCCCAACCCACTCACTCCCCTCCCCAAGAATAAGTCACATGATACTCATGCCACCTTGGCAATCCACAAGCTACAAGAAGCATCCAATGGCTGAGGTTCCAAGGTTTAGGGCTCCAAAGTTAATCCAATGGCTGAGATGGGATTGAGAAAGCACAAAAAGTGTGTTTTTGCTTGTTTGCACTCACAAAGAAAACACAAGACTGAAGAAAAAGCCATGACCAGAAGTTTTTTTTTATTATTCACTTGTATAAATAAGCTTTGAGAGCTAGTGTAAAACTAGTCTAGAATTCTCAAGTTCTAGTCCCATTTAATTTTCTTGTCATTTTAATTTAATTGTAATATCAATTTCAAGTTTAAGGCAAATTCAGTTTTTTTTCAAACTTCACTTTTATGCAGTCATTTTCGTTTCTCTGTCAAAATAGTTGTTAGATGAATGGTATGAATTGTTTTAGCTCAAGCTAAGTTTGTGTTAATGACGCAATTTAGTTCCCTTAAAATCCCAAGTTACCACAGTTTTTGAAATCAGTAAGCTTATTTGCCTCAAGAGGCATTGTTTGGGCTAGTGTATTTCTTGGGTCAAATCCATGGTTTTGACCCATTTTGGTGTTCAAATAGTTTTAGTTTAATGATTAAGTTAATATATTTGATGTTGCAATTAGTTTGTAGTGCTTACAATTAGTGTAGAGTAGCTTTTATTTAAGTACCATTTTTTTCCTTGTGTCCTTTATTGAGTCCTGATATCAGCCCACATCAGCCACTATTCAAGCTTGTAAGTGGGTATTTGTGGGGGCAAAAGCTTGCCCCCTAGCTTGTCTTCAATAGTCCATAAGCTCAAGTCCTCACCCCCACTGTAGCTTATTCAGAATAAGCTCAAAAGTGAGCCTCTGGGCCTGTTTGGGACTGCAACAGCAGACCCCCAACAGCATTTGTGTTTTTTTCTTTCTTTCTTTCTTTTCTTAGCTTATTAGTGCTTCATCTGCTTATATCTGTCCCCTTTAGCTTATTTAGGAACTCCCCTAGATGCCTTGCTTTTTTTTTCCCCTTAATATAGTTTGAGTTAGCTTATTTTTTTTGGGTTGAGAAGGTCATTTGGCTGTTTCAGCAACAGCAAAACAGCAACACAGCAGCCGTGGACCTCTCTCTTATGCTTATTTTGTCTTATTTTTAGCTTATTCAGTTTCTTTTGTTGCCCATTTAGTGTGTTAGTTTAGGTTAGATTAATCTTAGCTTATTTGACTGCTTCTTGTACTCTCTTGATTGCTTATTTTCCCATTTTATCTAGTTTTAGGACTCCCCTATTTAGGTACTTGCCAACTACTTTTTTTCCCATTCTAATTGCTTTTTCAGCTTATGTAATTGTTGAGTATGCATGTTTGCTTGTTCCTCATGTCAAAATGCTTATCATTGCTTTGTAGTGCTTAAAAGATTGCATCGTAGAGGGTGTTTGGTTGGGGTCTGTGACAGCATCTGTACATGCAGCAAAATCAGTAGCTTTCTTAGTTTATTAGTGTTTTCATTTTGCTTATTTTTGTCCTCCCTATAGTGCTTTAGGTCCTTCAACTTGTTCCTAATTAGTTGTAGCTTTTACGAGCTTTTGATAGATTATTGTGCCCCTAGGTGTCCTTAGCTTGCTGCCAAACCAATCACAGCCGCCTTGGTAGTTTTTGCAATCTTCCAGTGAATGCTAACAAAAAAAAGGGAGAGCAAAAGGTGCAGAGGTGGGACTCGAACCCCTGACCTCCTGCCCTTTACCATGACCACAACCCAAGCGAACCAATTACCAACTGCTCTTGGGACTCTTTCATGTTTTATCTTACACCATTTAATGTTTTAGTAACCTTCGGTTTAATAGCTTATTCACTTGTTTGCTTTTTAAACGCTTATTTCCAAAAGCAGTTGCATCAATTTTTATTTTTCTTAAAGTCTGTTTAGTTTGTAGTATTTTCTGTATTTTTTGTAGACTTTTCTAAATTTGTTTAGTATTTTTAATTAATTAATTAGTTTAAATTAGTTTTTAATTCGTAGAAAATAAAATAAAACTCAAAAAAATATTCCGCTTTTTCCTAAAATTATTTTTGGTCATATAGAACGTAGGAAAATTGGTTTTGCACCCGTAGGCCTTAAATTGCAAAAGTTTTACATTTATGGCTCGGGTGGGTTCCCGGTTTTTTGCGTTTTAGTATTTTAGCACCCTCGGTTGTAATGTAGCTTCGTTTTATTGTTTCTTAGGCTTAGTAGTAGTTCAATTAGTGTTTATTTAGTTTTACATGCTTAATTTTCATTCCCGTGCTTTATTTTGTAGAATAACATAATCAAAAATTCCAAAATTCTTAAAACCAATTCAAGTCCTAATCACGAAACTCAACGACACCGTCAATTCACACCTCGTTGGGACACGACCCGGGAAATCACTTTCCCGGTATCACTTTTATCACATACGTGAGCTTTGGCACGTTAACCCTTTTCCTAAAAAGTTGATTTGTCGAATTTCACGGTTAATTTGATAGATTGATATTTGTGTTTATTTTTAAACGAATCAATATTTCAGAAACAGTTCCATTAAAAGTAGCTACATCAAAGCATAAAAAGTAGTTGCATCAAGGGTTGTTTTGTTACCTTTTAGACATTTCCGGGTTATAATGGAACCAAATACCCATAACAAAACTATATAAAACCTATTAGATCTATATTCATCACACATAAACACTTGCTGCATCAGCATTTCAGAACAGCTGCATCATGCCTACAACTACGCATATAAGCCATTTCTACTGATAAAAAATGAAACGTTAGCTAATAGATTCTCGTTGGTAAAAAAACAAACACCTACTGTATCAAAGTTTCATAATAACTAAATCATACACACAATTACACGAACAAACATTTTCTTCTCATAACATAAATACAAAATAAGCCTTTTCTAATACATTAGTATTTCATAACAACCGCATTACACATACAACTACACATACAAGCCTTTTCTACTGAAAAAAATGACCAAAACAAATAAAGACTAAAAGCTGATGCATCACAGTGTAAACTTAGTGCATTAGAGGTATAAAATCTGAGACATGTTATCATACATGCACCTTTACAAAACACGTTTTGAATTTTTCGGATCTAAACACTTATATATAACATATTTAGATCAATAACAAGAAAAAAAATGTTATTCAATATCGGTGCATCACTGTTTTAGCAACAAGTTAATCACAAGGTGTATGAATAACTAGTACATCACAGTATGAAACTAGCGCATCACTGTACGTAACTACTGCATCACAGTTATAGAATATCATGTAGATATTTTATCCAACACATGGTGTGCAGGTTCCATATACACGTTTTTCATGTAGTTTTTCTCTCAAATTCATTCCAGATGTAATGAAAAACTTGATATACTTTAAATCTAACTCCTAAACTTTGTGTAAGTGATTAAACAAATAACAAAGTAAGTCTAAATTTCATCAACAATTCATTTATCAAAACAAGATATTGTGATGCAGCATCACAAGCAAATATAGAGGATATCTACTCAATCAAAAAAATAAATAAATAAATAAATAAAAATAAAAAAACTACATCAGACATACTAAAATAAAAACATCAAAGATACAAAAAAACAATAAAACTAAAAAAAAAAAGCAATATTTCTTGAATTAGATTCTTACTATGAATAACAGTGGATGAACAACAATCATTACTATTTGATGATTCAATCAACATCTTCAAAACTGATGTAGAATTAGGCTTACGAAATCAAAATGTTGAATTGGGTTTAGTTTTAGATAATGAGGAACGGTGGTTATCGATTGAGGATTAAACGTTGATCGGTGGCAGTTAACGGTGGGAAAGGTGGTGGTGAGCGGTGGGGAAGGCGGCGGAGAATGGCGAGGAATGCGTCGGTGAACGGTGGGGAAGATATTGGTGATGGAGGGAAAGGTATTATGGATGGTAGGATGAAAAGTGAGATCCAGGAAGAATGAATAATGAAGATAAAAGGTTTATAAAGGGTTGGTTGTAAATGACAAAAATACCCCCGTAGGTATAAAACTTAGGAGCGGACTAATTGGGACAGGTGGCGGACTGAGAAGGCTTCCTATTCTTTTCATTCTAAGCATCTTTTTATTTTAACCCAAACCTATATATATATATATATATATATATATATATATATATATATATATATATATATATATATATATATATATATATATATATATATATATATATATATATATATATATATATATATATATATATATATATATATATATATATAGAGTTAAGATCAAATAAGATGAAAATTAAAATGAGAAGAATAAGAAGAAGCACACATTTCGATGCACCTATTAAAATAGATGCATCTCCCTTGAAAATATCTCCCTTATTTGAAATGTGTGGCTAGAAATTCTTCTTATTTTAGTTTTTAACTACCGGGATCCTTCCCTATATATATATATATATATATATATATATATATATATATATATATATAGGGGCGCGTTCTATGCAGTACCAATATTAGATGCAGGTACTTACAGTACTCATTTAAACCAATAGAAATTTAGTATTAATAAACATTTTTATTTAATTGAAAAGGGCATAATAGTCAAACAAATTTTTAGTTTTTTTTTTTATTTTTTTAATTAAAAAAAGTTTTAAAATCCCTTAATTTTCGGATTTTTTTTGTTTTTTTTTTTAAATTTTTTCAGTATACAGATTTCCGGAAATTGAAGTGCATATATGTTTGTTTGTTTTGTTTTTTTTTTTTTGTTTTTTTTTAATATTGTAATTTTACATATGTTTCTTGTCTACAATTGTGTATATATCAAACTTGTTTTGCTTAAAATGATAATTACACATATGTTTTTCGTGTATCGTCGAAATTTATAACAAAAACATAAACATAGAAATATACATGTAACATCTAAATTTATAACAAATAAAAAAATATAAATAGTATACACAAAAATTGATATCGAATTATGATCTAAATGCAAATTTATCTTGTTAAATATACATGTACACGTCAACCAAAAACATGTGTGCACTCTTATAAAAACATGTGTGCACTCTTCCACGAACATATGTGCACGCTTCTCTTTTTCAGCAAATTCATTAGAACATATGAGTACCCTTCCCAGAACATATGTGCACGTTGTGCCTCTCATCATAGCCATCCCACTGAAACAATATAAAACAAAAAAAAAGCTAGTTATATCAAATTCTGCAAAGTTAAATTAATTGTAAAAGTAGTTGATAAATTAAAACTTAAATAAAAACATATATGTGCCGCACTATAATTCGTGACCCATGCCAACAAAGCGAATCTATAAACATTAAAAATATAGCATAACACATATGTAAAATATTTATACCAAATTTGTTTTAACAAGAAATTAAAATTTTGTTTTCAAAACAACTACAGTAACATATATGCATAAAACATCTTCCTTCACTTATTACTAAACAGTACCAAGACACATATCACACATATCAAGTACTAATGCTAAAAAAGTTACACATACACAATCAGACATCAAGTATCAAGAGTAATGTACAAAGTAATCGGTACCTTTTGTTAATACATCCCATTTCAAGATGATGCACCTCAACGCAGAGCCAACTAATTTAAAAACATTAGATCCCACAAAGTAAGTTAAATTGTATTTTAAAATGTAATACAAAATAGAAATGAATATAAAATCAAAATCGTTAAAACCAATACAAAACCAAACGTAATAAAATCATAAGATCTTTATTTTATGCTTCTATACCTTTTTAAATCTGAATCTATACTTCACAAGAACTTTATTTAATGATTCAGATCCACCATGATAGGCGGCGCCACCAAGTCGGAAAAACAAACCGCAATCACAACCGTCGCCATAGAAATCATATAATCCTTATCTTTAATTTATTTTGTGTCACTCTTGATCGTTGGTAGTGGCGGCGGTTCAATCGATTGAGCGATGGTTTCTATGTGTTTTGAGATAAAGAGAAAAAAGATAGATTAAGATAAAGAAAGAGGGAGAAGAAAGTGAGGAGGGTGGTTAGGGACCTTAGGGTAGCAGATATGACTTTTCAGTTTCCCTATAATATTGGATCTAAAAAATATAAAGTGGACGGGTATTTTCTTTTAAGGCATTAATGTGTTTCGTGAAAGGTCCATAATACCCTTTCAGCTTTTTGTTTAATTAAAAAAGAAACCTTTATCTTTTGTTTAATTACAATTTTGGCATTTTTAATCTTAACCATTGATCAAATTCATCTAATGGCCCATATTTATTTTAAAGGTACTGTAAAGTACTGTATCTAATATGGGTACTGCATAGAATACAACACTATATATATATATATATATATATATATATATATATATATATATATATATATATATATATATATATATATATATATATATATATATATATATATATATATATATATATATATATATATATATATAAGCGTTCAAATGAGAAGTCTATTTTTTGTGAGAACGCGAGAAGAGATCAGGACAGTTAGATCAAGTGAATCTCATCTTAATATCAATTTGAGCGGAATGGCATTTTTGTAATTTTTGGCCAAAAATTAGAGGGGTCTAAGTGTATTATTCGCATTTCAAAAAATATCCTTTTTTTTCTCTGGAGAAACCAAACACTCTTTAAACACACAAACCTACTACACGTGTTCTTCATCTCCCTGGTTTTAATCACACATCTGCTTCATCTCGCCGGTTATTAGCCGTCATCTCCATCATCTCTTTGCCGCCAATAATCTCCGGCGTTGACTGCGCGTTATTTGCCGCGTTGACTTTTTAATTGATTGTTTTCCGATTCAATTGGGTATAAATTTCAACTTTTCAACAATTTTCTTTAGATAATTCGTTTGTTAATCATTTGAAACAATGTTATGTGGATTTGAATGCTAATATTGATAATTATTTTCAACTAATGAAGGTTTTTCTTGGTTGTAGTTATAAAATTTGTGTTTAAACTTCTTATCTAGTGCGTCACATGTCAAGATGTTATATGATGCTTTGTGTAATTGATTGATTGATTGTATGCGTAGACTAAGTGTTTGGCAAAATGCATAACTATGTTGTGGAATGCATGTGCAGACCAAGTGTTCGACGAAATGCCTTATTTAGTAATGTGTATTTTTGGCTTAACTTTTCATGGATATATGTGTAGACCAAGTGTTCGACGAAATGTCTTACTTAGTTATGTGTATTTTTGGTTGAAATTTTCATGGATATATATGTAGACCGACTGTTTGACGAAATGCCTTTCTTAGTTATGTGTATTTTTGGCTAAAATTTCATGGATATATGTGTAGAACAAGTTTTCGGCCACTAGTATCATTTCATTTCATTTCACAAAATCTTTCTTTTTTAGTCAAATCTGGTTCATATTTTGCTTTTTTTTTAATTGAAATTTAATGTCTATATAGTTTTGAACTTAATGTATGGCGTTGATTTATATGTACTGTAACTTTTCGCATGTGAAGATTTTCATGTTCAAGTTTTTATGTAGTTCAACGATTAGATATGTTTCCTTTAGAGGAGATTATTTAGAGAATAGTGTACTCTAATGTTGATTTAGAGGCGATTTTTAAGTTTAGAAACAATATCTTCACTTGTGAAGAAAGTCATCTAGGAATGAGTTAGTTATCTAGGAATGAGTTAGTTTGCGTAAAAGATAGATTATGAGAATAGCGTACTCTAGTGTTGATTTAGAGGCGATTATTTAAGTTTAGAAACAAAATCTTCACTTGTGAAGAAAATCATCTAGGAATGAGTTAGTTTGCGTAAAAGATAGATTATAAGAATAGTGTACTCTAGTGCTGATTTAGAGGCGATTATTTAAGTTTAGAAACAATATCTTCACTTGTGAAGAAAATCATCTAGGAATGAGTTAGTTTGCGTAAAAGATAGATTATGAGAATAGTAGTGTACTCTAGTGTTGATTTAGAGGCGATTATTTAAGTTTAGAAACAATATCTTCACTTGTGAAGAAAATCATTTCCTACAAGCGTTATAATAGTAAATTTGATTTAGCTAACACTCCTACACGCTTCAAAAATCTTGTTGCCAAACATATGTAAATTTGATAAAAGCTCATAGGCCCTTTTATTTACTTATGAGCGTATCTACTAACGTTGAGTTTGTGACTTATTTAAGGTCATTCACTCAACTTTATCAGCTCATAAGCCGAATTTATGAACTTTTCCAAAGTTACATAAGTTCATAAGCCTTGTAAATAAACTACAACAAACATCCTCTTACTGAAAATATCATATGTTTTGTTGTACTTAAAAATGAGCTTAATTTAGGTCTGAAATATGCTGTCATTTTACTTGAGACTGAAAAAATGACTTGATGCGAACTTTTGCTACAGGTACGATCGTTGAGACTTTATGTTAAAGTGTGGGAGCCGTCTGTGATTACCTTGTTTCAGTCTTTAGGGAATGTCTTTGCTAATTCAGTTTGGGAGGAATTGTTGCAGCCAAAAGGTGCCTATAAGACGGAACTTGTTCCAACAGGGTAAAAAGTCTACTTGTTATGATATCAATCTTCCTTTTTTATCTCATCCTATGTAAATGTGATGATAACATGTTTGTGTTATTTTGTTGAAGGTTATACAAGCTTGATAAGCCCAACTCCTTTTTTTCTGCAAACCTAGTCATTCATATTCCATAGCTGTGAAGGAAAAGTTCATCCACGCAGAGGTTTAGCTTACTACTTTTAGTCTCCAATTTAGTTGGTGTTACTGTTAGATACTTGACATCTTTATATACGAACCATAACGTTTGTTGACATGGCTTGATTGGCAGTATGCTTTAAAAGTATTTGTTCGAAAGCCAAAGAATCATAATAGTTTGGTGGCGCAACATATATGGGAGGCTGTTGGTGCTAATGAAAAGAAATCTGTATATCGTCTGATTGTAAACTTTGAAGCAGAAGTGAATCATGTTAATGAACAAGGGTCTTGTAATTCATCTCTAACCCTTTCTAAAGCGATGTTGTTGCAAGACCAGCAGATCATGGGTGATCATGGCAACTCCGCTACCTTAATGAGGGATATGTCAGGGAAGTCTTCTTCAGCGGTAGCAGGCACAAGTAAAGGACATGGACATAGGAATGGATATGGAACATAGGAATTTGATGGGTGCGCCCTCCTCCATCTTGCGTGTGAAACTGCAGATATGGGGATGATTGAGCTACTGTTACAATATGGTGCCAATATAAATGTTTTCAGTTCGAGAGGACAGACACCGCTCAATCATTGCATCCTTAGAGGCAAAGCTGCATGTGCAAAGCTGCTTCTTACAAGGTAACCTTTGAAATATATGTATTACACATTCTCTATTGTCTTAGGGCGTTTCTCGTAATCTATTTTATTTTTGTAAATTGCAGAGGGGCTGATCCTCAAGCTATTAATGTTGCGGGTAAAACAGCAATGGAGCTTGTAGTAGAATCAAATTTTAGGAGACAAGGAGGTGTTAAATTTGATATCAAACTCGAATGGGTAACATGTATGTTGAAGGTATATGTTGAATGGGTAACAATATGGATCACATGTCTCAGTGCTTTTGGAAAAATGATAAAATTGTTTCTGCAAATGAATCATATGTGGGGACAGGGAAGTTAGAAGGTAATGATACAAGCAATGACCTTTCGAGAGAAGATTTGGTGCAAGTTTTTGTTGATGCACCGCACGCAACTAGGAGGGTGCTAGTAGGAAAGGAGATAGTGTGGAATCTGGTGTTAGCTCCTTCTGTCCTCAAAATCCCGCAATCACTGTATGCCAAAAGCTCCTTCAAGCGAACACCAGTGATTGGAATTCATTAAACTTGTCTAACAACTATGTTCTTCCTCCTTTGAATGACGAGGAATTGCGAAAGGCTATATACGGTGGGACCACATCTAAAGGAACAAATTATGCCTCTAGTTTTCCGTTTGGTGATACTGAAAACGTTCGCTCTCAACATGACATCAAAGTGGTGCAATCATTATTTCCATTTCCAACTATTCTCCCGTCTTTTAAGGAGGACCTTATTACGTCCGAGCTTTTACCGTTTCATAAAAATAGCACCCTTGTGTCCAAAGTCCTCAGCTGGATTAAAATTATTGAACCAAAATCTACTCCACTTCCTAGTGTAATTCTACAGGAATGCCTTAGTTTTTACATCAAGAAGCAGGTCAATCATATTGGCGATCAGATACTGTCAAAGTTGCTACATGACTGGAAATTGATGGATGAGTTAAGAGTTCTACGTCTGTATATTTTTAGGCTCGAGCATTTCTTGACAGTAGTTTATAATAAGCTGGACAAGGGAGAATCATGGGATGATGATTTTGAGTTGAACACGGTATTACAGGAATCAATTAGAAACTCTGGCAGGACGTAATTAGCTCGCCGGATTCCTTAGTTGTGTCTTTAACAAATAGGGATGTTCAACGATCGCACCACTTCTTGCGCCAAGCCCTCGTAAAAGTGATGCTGGTATTAGTGACCTAGACTCACTTAAGTTCACGTACAAGGTCCCTTGGCCGCTTGAACTTATTGCAAATGTTGAAGCGTTGAACAAGTACAACAAGGTGATGAATTTCTTATTGAGGGTCAAGCGTGCAAAATTTGTCCTTGATAAAACTCGAAGATGGATGTGGAAGGAACGAAGCACAACGACAGTTAGTTGGAAGCATAGATTGTTGGTGGAGCAAAAACTACTTAATTTCGTTGATGTATTTCATCAATATGTTATGGACAGAGTCTACCATAGCGCATGGAACGAGTTATGTAAAGGCATGACAGCAGCTGGATCTCTTGATGAAGTGATTGAAGTACATGAGGCCTACTTACTGTCAATTTAGCGTTAATGCTTTGTAGTCCCGATAAGCCGTGGGCATTAATTGCAAGCCGGATCAACAGTATACTTGGACTAGCATTAGACTTCTATTCTGTCCAGACATAATCCAGAGTGAAACACTTTCTCGCAATCAAAGCCGGATGTGAGAAGGAAGTAGATCGCGTTGAGAAACAGTTTGACAATTGCATGGCCATCCTCCTCAGGATTCTATCTTTCAAGCTGAATGCGAGTCAATTTTCACATTTGCCAGATTTAGTAACCAGAATTATTTTTACATGTCTGGTACTGGAAACTTGATAACTGCTCCTACTGGCTCCGACTCCTCAACTAATTTTAAATCTGCAGTAAGCATTTATGTTTTGGATGTTAAATAAAATAAATTGCGTGACAGAAAGGATGGTAACTCATGGAGCTCAGGCCCTGCGCCACCACCTCCAGCTGGTACACC